>JAWWEV010000115.1:85877387-85943282 GCA_035583235.1 Hafferia zeledoni | reverse complement strand
TAATTCCAAACTACAACACTTGGAAATAAAGCAGAGTCAGACCCGGTTAGTACTTGGATGGGAGGCCTCCTGGGAATACCGGGTGCTGTAGACAGTCCTGAGGACTTCACTGTCACTGTCCAAGCTCACTCGACCATGGCAGATGAACCTTAGGACTTAAACGGTGGGGCCAGTTCTGCACACACTGTGCCTCACCTAAAAAATCCACTGCACAGGCTCAAAGGACACACACACATGGGTAGAGCCCTTCCCAAATCTTAGTTTGTGAAGCCTAACCATGAAGCAGAGAAGGAAGAACTGAGAAGTATACTTGAATGGTTCTTGAGATTTGTGTGTTCTTCACAAATAATCAGACTGAAGTACAAACAGTACATAATCTTTCTCATCTGTCTTCTCTGGTACTTTCTTTAGCAAAAGAATACTGAGCCTTAAAACATTTGGAATGTGGAGGAAAATAGAACTTCAGGCTGCCGGCATCCAACTGGCTTGAAAACTAGCTAGACAGAGCAGGCAACCTTTCAAACTGTTGCAAATGAGCAAAAAGTAGAATATATAGTGCCACTTTTCAGCTGAAACATTTTCACTAGCTCAGTTGCTTTAGAATGTCGCTTCTAAAGTAATTATGTTGAGACTTTGAATGAGTTCAGTCAACATTCATATTTCCTGTCAGAAAATTTGCCTTGGGACTTGTGGTCATAAAGTAAGAAGAAAAGAATTAAAATTGACCGCATACATTATTGTCCACGTACAGTTGTCCACATATATTAGTAAATAATCAGCCAGACTATTCCTGGGGTATGTTACATGGCAGTGACACTCAGCTAAATGTCACCTAATTTTAGGTGCATAACTAAGAAGGCTAATTTAGGATTATTGAGTATCTGCCAGGACTGTCCATAATTTACCAAGACAAATAGACAACTCCAGCAGACAATTCAGATCTTAGCAGAACTGAATTTCCTTCAGAAGTTTTTCTTTGACTTTACCAACTGTAGTGGAACATGCAGAGTAACTGTGCCCTCTAGCCTGGGCACCCTGGGATATGAAATTAGTTTTAGATTAATCTAGACTGGAATTTTTTCTCATATGGAAAAAGTCAAACTAGACTTATTTAATGTGCCACCATACACTTGTCACAGAGTTCATCATTTGTTATAACACACGATTATCCTGGTGTGTCTTTGAGGGAATTGTTAAATCTTTGACTTTTGCAAAAACTGCTCCAAAGAAGATGCATTGTATTAGAGAATAAGACCAATTCTGATCAGTTTTGAATCTTGATTTTCCAGTGTAGCATGTGTTGAACAACAGACTTAGATGACTGGCCTCTGTTGTTGAACTTGGAGCATAGAATAATAGAAGTCATTGAAGACTATTTACTTAGAAAGGTTTTTAGTCACATTCCTATTGCTTTTTCAACAAGAGATAGCCTTGAGTAGGATCATACTGCAACATTTACTTGAAGCATTTATATTATTCTGAAACAAGAGCTGCCCATCTTTCCTGTCTTGACAGGGACAAAAAACTTCCTTGTTGAATTATGGTGTCAGAGGGCCAATCAGCACTATACCAAAGCAGAACTTGAGAGCTTGTGAAAATTACCACTGTGTTAAATGTGTAGTAATTTTTGCCTTATATTTTCTGCCGGAAGAGTGAACTTAATTATCATTCTCTTGTGTTCTTAGAGAAGTAAGAAGAAATTTTAGTAAGAGAAGTTTCATAACTGTATTGTTCTGATAGTTGATCAACAATAACAGTTGAACAACAAAAGCAGATTCTTCACTTATTTCACCATCAGAAGTTGATTATGATTTCTGCACGAGTACACTGCTTCTTAGGTTCTGAGTAGTTTGATATTTGTTTAGCCTGGGTGTTTAGTTATAGGCAGGGCAGAGGAGTGTGCATTCATACCTACAGAGCATATACTGGAACAGGTGTTCATTTTTATTGTCTGTACAAATGTTGGAAAAATTCTGAATAACATTTGCATCCTTTTTGTCTGTCTGCTAGCACTGCTTTATGTGCCTTTTGTATTTCTTTCCCCAACAGTTTATCTGTAGACAGTAAAGGAACTGATTTGTTTGCTTCAAATTAGTTCTCAGACCTCCAAAGTTCCATACATCTTCTATATTTAGAATTGTGAGGTGCTCAGTGCTCATAGCATTTGTACCTAGCAGTATCTGACTTGGTAGAACACTTGAGTCCAAAAAAAAAAAAAAATGGTATTAAGACTAGATGGGGCTAGTTATGATAAGGATAATGTTAAGCAATTTACAGATGTTGGTGCCTGGCTAAGCTTAGGGTGGATTTTTTTCTGGTTTTATGGTCAGGATATTGTGATAACTATCAATCAAGGACAGGGGCAAGTTTCTGGTGTTTCTTTACTTGAACTTCTTTTGTAATTTTTCTTTTGGAATATCTGAGATGGCAAATCAGAAACCTAGGCTGGAGTTTATCAATGTGGAATGTTTAAATATAAATACAGATAAAGGCTTAGCTCTTGAGGGTTATTAAGTAGTTACAGTACTTTTTTGCAAATGTAGGTTCTGCCATTCAATCAGTATATTATAGAACAGTTTGAATTTAATCAGTACAATACAATCATTGCAATGTGCCAGATGTTTTATTTCTGATTGGTGTCTTAGTGCTTGGATGTTTGTAGGAGACAATAAATTCCTAGAACCATAAATTCTTGTGATTATGAATAATGCCTTTCTTATCGTTGGTGATTGGTGAGTTCATTGACAGTTTGAAATAACGAGCTTCAAAATATTGAGTAATGAACTTCTGTTAAGGTGCAGAAGCAGTTTGGGGTTGGGTAAAAAACTTGTTTTGAAAAAGAAACCACTATCTTTTCTCTTACACAAAGAGTTCTGTATATGACATTCCAGTTGTTAAATTAATTTTGCCTACAACTCAATGCTGAATATTTTAGAGTGGTCCTAAAGGTACAAAAAGGTAAAAAAAGGATTGAGAGGTGATCTGATGATCTGAAGTGGTTTAAAATGGTGTTTGGGTAAGATGCCAGTTCAGATGGTAAAGGCAACACCAATTGAAATACCTTTCAGATACTGACATTGCCATGTCTTACTGGGGGTGTATAAGCAAGGGTCTGCAAATCTCATGTGGTTATAGTCATCAGAAAAGTATACAATGTAATTTTTTTTTTTTTTCTCAGAGCTGGAAGTGACTTTCCATTCATTTCACAGTTTCAAAGATAAAAAAAATCTAGACAGTGGGTCATGAACATCTTTCATAATTCAGGCAATAGACACATGATCTCATATAATTACTAAGCCTCATAATTCATGATAGAAATAGAACCTTCCTTTGTCCATTTACGCAGTGCTATCTTACTCCAACCTTCCTGATAGAAGAACTTTCACATAATTTCCAGTTTTCATCCTCTCTTTAGCTTTCAGTCATATGATCTTATTATGCCCTTATTTCTGAAGAGCTGACTGATGTCAGAGATTATAGGTTATTCCTGTTAAAGATCTCTAAAGCTGCTTTTGAGAAGCTGTATAGTGTGAACTTCCAATGAAGATGGATAACATAACTTGTGTTTTCCTGACCTTGAGTCTAGTGAGATTTTAATCTTCTCTGAGGTCATCTGTCTGAAATTAATAAAAAATACAAAATTATATTCAGCCTTTCAGCAGAAAACATAAAGGTGAAATCAGAAGTGTCATTGTTTCTTTTTCAACCTAAATAATGGGTCACCTGAACACCCCACCTCAGAAATAAGGTGCATATCCATTTATGATGACGTATTTGTGTACATCATTTGATGAAACAAATGAACAAACAGGGCAGCAAATCATTTCCTGCAGGGTCAGATGGATTAGACCCTAATTTGCTACTAAGTCTTGCAGTTGATTCCTGAATATTACTGTGGTGGTTGTGCCACAATATTTTTAGCAGTTACACTGTTATGAGTTACTTGAACAGCATATAGGCTAGTATATCTAATCCTAAGGCATCAACATAGCTCCTTCTGTCAACTGAGTACCTAGATTTAATAGGGTAATATGTAGTATGTTTGTCCAGACATAATTTCACTGAAATGATTCTAAGTAATATTTCCTTATTTCCATACTAGATTTATTGAAGTCTGTATCAGTCAAACAGTCAGGTTCGGAAGGAGAGGTATGGGAGCTTAAGAGCCCTTCAAGCCTAAAATTACTATTGTCAACTTTTCTGTTCTCTCTGGTTCACTCCAAGTTCCCTAGAACTTGACCAGTTTTTGAAAATTTGTTAAAAATAATATGAGCAGTCCAGAGATACCTTTTTGGAGGCCACAGATTTGCTTGGAAATTTTAATTTCTTAATGCAAACATCTGAGAGGATGGGCCCTCTGCTAAGAGAGCATGGAAAATGTATGTTTTTAAAAATGGTTTGGTTACCCATTTAAACTCTCTGACCTGGAGATATATATATATGTAAGGACAGAGGCAAGAGCTGCTCCACAGGGAGTGGGAATTCAGTCTGTCGGTGCAACTCCAGAGGCCAGAGTGTCTAGGAGGCATCTGCGTCACACCCTTCTTTATAATGATTATAAAAATAATAAAATAAATAATATATACATCATTAATATAGTTGACTACGCTGCTGAAATAGCAAGAAAAGATATGGTTTAGAAAGTCTGAGAATAGTCAGGAGGAGAGAAGGTGTTAAGAGGAAGCAAATCCTTATTGTTAATGAATGACATAACCAAGGCTTTCTTAGGTTTTAAAATAACACCTAACTTTGAATAAAAAAGGAGCAAAAAAAGAAATAGCATTTATCCCAAATCAGAAGGAATTGGTTTTCCCATCCCCAGCACTTCAGTTGACTCTTCAGGGCCGCAGTAGGGCACACAGAGAATTCTCCCCAGCACTGAGAAACAAAGCCACCTTCAGAGCAGCTTTATTTTTTTTTAAGGCCTTTGAAAACTCAAGTACTACTCAGCAAAGCATTTTATACTGATTAATGTGAGAACAGAAACAAATGAGCTGTACTTGTATGTTGAGGTTGGTTGTATGCTGACCCCAAGCAAGAGGACTGAGACAGATTTAATCGTAGCATAGCAACAATAGAGTGGAGAAATGTGGCTCACAAGCCATTCTGATCAAGGCAGTGGTGAAACTGTGTATGGTATAGGATAACATTACAATGTTTAGAATGACTGAGACCCACATCCTTAAAAAGTTATCTGGAAAATGTGTGTATTTACATCAAATCGTTGTCAAAGCCAAATTAAGAGCATAAATAATTCTATGGGCTCTGCTTGCTGTCTTCAAGGAACTAGGGGAAAGAATCACAGGTCCTTAACCAAAGTAGCTGTGCTAGCATGTGGAAGTGGAATTTCTGTTTTCCTTTTTTTTTTTTCCACTACCCTTAAACCTCTGCAACTTTGAGGAAAACTGCATTTCCCTAATGCATTGAAAGTGGTCCTAAGAGTCCTGCATCGGATGGCATCAAATTCTATGCACTGGAGTTTTCAGTGAGCCCATAATGTTCTCAATTATGTAACTTACATTAGAATAAGATGCGGCAAAGCTTGAAAGTCATCCAGAAGTGGAGAGTGGTTTTTACCTTTTATTTTCTTGCTGTGATGCCTCGTCTTTTCTAGTGATAAATGTTCCTTCTGGTTTGTGTGGATGCAGCTTCTAGGTGGTTGTCCTAATGTGCTGTTTTTCACAATATGGATCTCCACAAGAGTCTTTGTTTCACTGCACCCAGTCTGTGAATCTCAAAATGGGAACTATGTGCTTGATCTCTGCTCCTCTAGAAATGATGGGGCTCAAAGCCCTATCCAACCTGGCCTGTGAACACTTTCAGGGATGGGGCATCCACAGGTTATGTGGCCAACCTGTTCCAGTGCCTCACCACCCTCACAGTAAAGAATTTCATCCTATGTCTGGTCTAAACCTACTCTCTTCCAGTTTACTTCTCCTGCTTTACTTATCCTCCACTTCTTTATCAAGTGAATTCCTTTTAGTCAAAATTTTCAGCTGCTTTTCTAGCATTGTTAGCAAGACCTTCTAGGTACAGTATTTGGTTTTGCTTGTGGTTTGGTTTTGTTTCGTTTTTTAGTTAGAACCACCATTTCAGTCTTCTGGACTTGTCATGCTATTACCGGTGGTATTAAAACAGAGCATCTGCATGTTATGGTTTTTGGGTTTTTTTGAACTCTTGTCCAGACTAAAAGATGCATACCTAGTGTAAATATTTTCTGTCATTTATCCTAAAATATGAATCTGAGCAGAGTGGAATGTAAAATTCTGTTTTGTAAAGGTACTCTAAAATAATCATCACAGAAACTAAATCATATGGGTTTTTTGACAAGCATTGTATATTTATGGACAAGTCAGCTGAAACTAACATCTGTATTACCCCAAGAAAGGAATGTCAGCAAATAAATTAATATAAAATTAGATCATTATATTTGGTCTGAATACAGAGATGTCTTTCTTTTGCAAATAGACTACTTGTTAATGCATCTGCTTTACTATGGATTTCAAAAGGAATAATCCACAATAATAGTTATTGAAAACCATATTTACTTTTTTATTTTGAGGCCCACCACCTCTTCAGAGATACAAAATTTAGTGTATTACTGACTCCAGTAAAACTGAGTAAAAAATAGCTTCAATTACTAGAAAAATCCTTGCATTTTTCATTTAACTTCTTTTTCAGTTGTTTGTCCCAACACTCAGATTTTTGTTCTAGAATAAATACGCAGAAGGCACATTTGAAGCATAAGTAATTTATAAGAAAATAACCTCTTTTCCTGGGAAGAAGGAAAGAATCCCACAAAACAAACCTGCATTTATTTTAAATACACTTTGGACTGAAGAGGTCATTCAGCTATAGCTATTATGTGAAATCTGTGTCTGTGCTCAATTTAGTTTCACTGGCATTTATCAAGTACAGCATAGTTATACGGCATCTAGCTTAGTACTTGGGAAAACCAAGTCCACTTGAACAATTTAATGAAAGTCTATTTAAGAATGGGATTTTGTGATACAATTTGATAGGAAGGAAAATATTACAGTGTATTCAGTCCCTGTTACCAATAAACATTTTGATTGCTAGAATTACTGAAATGCTTTTATCAAGCGCTCTTCTTCACAGACTCATGTAATCACTGTGTTCAAAAGGAGAAAAAAAGATAGTAAACTTCTCTAAATATAGAGGCATTTGCAAGAGCTTTATTAAATTCTGTACTCTGCTTAAGTCTTGAGAGTCCACAGCTCGTCACACACATACTCATATGTTCATTTCTTTTGCCTACCACAGACAGTTTTTGTTTAATATTAAAAACCTCTATTTAAGGTTGATTAATTTACTCTTGAATTCACTATTCCTGTCAAGATAAAAATAAAAATCCAATATGAAAAATTAAACTGTGGCACCTTTTAGGACATTTAAATCCTGAAAAAGTAGTCCAAGGTTCTTATCACAGATAAATTCTTATTTATTGTCCTTGAAGACTGGATTTGTGTAAATTATTTTTAACTTCTTTTGTTGTGCTGATTGTGCCCCCTTGGAAACAATTTATTAATTTCTGTTGAATCCTCAAATAGATTTAGCTGGAGTAGCTTTGAAAAGAGTATACACCTTTGAAAAGATGAATCATGCCGTTTCAGTGGTTTCTAAATAAATGATTCAACTTTTCATTTTGAAAGAATGTTTTGAACTCAAACAAAATTTTAAAGGCTTTTAAAAATTATTAGGTAACCCAAGAATAAAGTGAATCATTTTATTTACTGAAAGTAGAATTAAAAACTGCTTTTTCCTCTAGTCTTGCCTTCGTTTAGCTGTCTGCCCATTATTTATATAACATTACTGCTGGGTTGTTGAGTCAAATTACCAGCTCCTGCACATAACCATGACATCAATCTTACTTCAGTCCTGGTAAAATTACGGAGATTTTTCTGGGAGGTATTGAAAAACATCTGAAAGACAACACAGTCATTAGTCACAGCCAGCACAGCTTCATGAGAGGAAAGTCCTGCTTATCAAACCTGATTTCCTTTTAGGACAAGGTAACCCACCTCCGCCTCACTGACCAAGGGAAGCCAGCTGATGTCATCTTTTTGGATTTCAGTAAAACTTTCCATACTGTCTCTCGCAGGATCCTTCTGGACAAAATGTCCAGGACACATCTGGAAAAACACATCTTGTGGTGGGTGAGCAATTGGCTCAGGGTCAAGCACAGAGGTTAACAGTGAAAGGGGAAACATCATACTAGTGACCTGTCACTAGTGGGGTTCCACCGGGCTCCATCTGGGGCCCTGTGCTCTTCCGTATCTTCATAAACCACTTGGATGCAGGACTGGAAGGGGTATTAAGCAAGTCTGAAGATGACACAAAACTGTGAGGAGCTGTTGACTCTCTGGAAGGCAGGGAGGCCCTGCAGAGAGACCTTGACAAGTTAGAGGATTGGGCAATCACCATCCATCTGAAGTTCAACTAGAAAAAGTGCTGGATTCTACACCTGGGATGGGGCAACCCTGGATGTTTGTACAGACTGGAGAATGAGATGCTGGAAAGCAGTGCCACAGAAAGGGACCAGCAGCGCCCTGGCAGCCAGGAGGGCCAACCATGTCCTGGGGGGCATCAGGCACAGCATCACCAACCAGTCAAGGGAGGGGATTGTCCTGCTCTGCTCTGCACTGGCGCAGCCTCACCTTGAACATTGTGTGCAGTTTTGGGTGCCACAATATAAGAAAGATATTAAGGTGTTAGAGAGTGTCCAAAGGAGGGCAACGAAGAGCGTGAAGGGCCTTGAGGGGAAGCCGCATGAGGAGTGGCTGAGGGCACTTGGTCTGTTCAGGCTGGAGAAGAGAAGACTGAGAGGAGATCTCATTGTAGTCTACAACTTCCTTGTGAGGGGAAAAGGAGGGGCAGGCACTGATCTCTTCTCTGTGGTGACCAGTGACAGAACCCAAGGGAATGTCTGAAGTTGTGCCATGGAAGGTTTAGGTAGAATATTAGGAAAAGTTTCTTCATCCAGAAGGTGTTTGGGCCCTGGAACAGCCTCTCCAGGGAAGAGATCACAGCATCAAGCCTGACAGAGTTCAAGAAACATTTGGATAACACTCTAAGGCTTGTAGTGTGACTCTTGGGGATGGTCGTGTGCAGGGCTAAGGGTTGGACTTGATGATTGTTGTGGGAGCCTTCCAATCTAGCATCCTCTGTGATCCTGTGATATGATCATTGTAGGCTTTCTTGTTTATGAACTCCATCTTAAAATTGCTTAGGTTTTCTTCAGTTCCTACTCCCACTAAGCATTATCAATTTTGATTAGAAATCCCATTTTCAGCCCTAATTTTCATAGGTAGTTTATGATTGCACAGTCTATACAACATGTGATAGCATCGAATACTGTTTAAATATCTCTTCTGCATTATTATCTCCCTCACATTAAAAAAAAAAAACCCTGAAAAAATTTCCAGCTGTTGCTTTGATGGGTCAAACAAGCCAAGCTCTTTCAGTTCCATGTTGTGTTGAATTAACTTCTATGACTTGCTCATTCAGCTGGTCTTTCTTGCTTCAGATTAATTTCTCTTTCTTGAACAGTGGCCAAAGCTGTACATGGTATACAGGCTGTAGTTTCCAGACAGTGCTGCTAATATCACCCTGTCTATACTGGAAATACTTTATCTATTAAAATCCAAGGTCATATTTAACATTTTTTCCACAGCAACCTGACACTGATGGTTTTTAGCCATTCTTGATCCACCCCTGCGCCTCTTTTTTCTCCTCTGCTATTTCAGTTAGTAGTCTTAGCTTAAAACCAAAATTAGTAATAGGAAGTAGTGTTCTAGGACTTGTAGCTAGCTCCTGCTTGGTGGTTGGATATTTCTCAACTGGTATTGCCACATGTCCTCTCTTTGATAAACTGCTACTTTCTAAAAGAAACCTCTGGATTTAGTTTGCTTTCATCTAATTCCACACAGCTTTCATGTATTTCCCATCTCCTTCATTTTCCTCATATTTATTCCTCCCAGATATGTTCTGGATGCTTGCAAAATACTGAAATCCTTTCTTCAGCTCACAGTCCCCCTCCTGCCTTTCCAAAGATAGGTATAACCTCACCTTTCCCTCGACATGACTAGCATTATTAAATGTCTATATGTAACCATATAGTCATTTCAGGTGCCACTTCTCTTAGCTTTTTTGTAAAGGTTACCAAAAGGAAAAAAAAATCTCTGGTACAACCAGGATGTCAAGCTTTGCAAGTCCTTCCATGTAAGATGTGGTAGTTTCTGAATGTATTTATAATTTCCTGCTAGTCATGCTGTCTTTCGCCTTCTGTTCTTAAAAAAAAAATAATTGGAAAATGTATTAAATTAGATTTGGCTCACTTTATTGTTCAACATTTTGCTCCTTAAGTTATCCCTTGTAAATGCTCTTTGTCAGCCTGGTTTTGTTTGAGCCTGATCAAGTATTTCTGCAGTGGTACCACAAGATCCCTCACATCACATAAGATACATATTCCAGAAGTTTTCAATCTTTAGCCTTAGCAAATTGCACATCCCTTTTCTATGTTCTCATCCTTTTCAAGTCTGTTCTCAGTTCAGAACAGATTTTCTCACTCATCCCTTTCTTGAATTTTTCAATTTCTGTCAGAAAACACCTTCAAGACTTCCAAATTACACATTTTAGTTACAGTCTTTTAATGTACTCCTTTACCAGCTGTGTGACATGGAGCAAAAATCTTGAGCCCAACACCTTAGTGAAAATACTGCTCCTTTTTCTGATTATTTTTTGATCTCTATGTACAGTGTAAGTGTAATTGTTATTTATTATGAACTGTTGATGATGAGTGGATACATTTTAGTTAATTTGTGCAGGCATGAATGCCACCAATGCATGGCACTCAGATGCTCAAACAGGGAGGAGGGAAGAGCAGGGAGGTAGTTTTTGAGCTCCATGTCGTGGCTATCAGTGTCTACTCTGAAAGCTCATCCACTCCTCACCAAAGATTTGAGTTCAGAACCCAATATCAGCAGATCTCTCTGTCTTTTATGTCATGTGGGTGGCTAAAGCCAACTTGCATTTAATCTTTTAAGGTAGATACCTGCATTTAAAATTTAAAGCAATAAGTAGCAGTAAAATGAGTAAAATTAAAGACAGTAGACAAAGTAGACAGATGCAATATTCTTCAGTAGCTGGTTATAAATTTTGAGCCAGATTTCCAAAAACAGTGGTTTTCAGAAGCATCCCTACTAAGTACAGTGTCCCCAAAAGTGTTTAACTGAGCACACAACCTCTGCCATAAAAGAGGGTAAATGGTCCCTATATCTGTTGTTTACATCTGTTGCATGCTAATATTTCTCTGTATTCTGTGGACGTAGCAAAATCACTCTAGGTTTGGTAATTAGTTTCCACAGAATTTTGATTAGTGCACAACAGAAAATGTATAAAAATAGGTACTTTGCAATTACAGAAGTAAGACACCAGCTGTGTTCTCCCTTGTGTTTAAAATCTCTTCTCTTTTGCTTACCACTTACAAACCAATGAAGTGAGGGTAGGGAATACCACTCATGGCCAGGCTTCGCGAACGAAGATTTGGGAAGGGAATACCACTACAGTGTGTGTTAGATTCACACCCCACCCACCAAGGAGAATGTATTCCCTTAGGCTTCCTGAGGGAAGCTTTGATTTTGGAACCAGGGGAGAGTAAATCGTTGCTGACCTCTCCTAAGCTACAGAGGGGTGGTGAAAAGGTTTTATGGAAAGCAAGTGTGAGTGTAGGCAGATGAAAATCAGATTTCTTCTTTCGCACTACCTGTTTCCCTGCTGGCAGAGGTAAGACTCGAGGCTTTCATTTTGCTTAACATGCTTCTTTTTAGGAGAGCTGTTCACCTCAGCAGGGAGGGGGCTTCTGCTTGTCTTCACACAGGGATGAGGAAAGCAGCTGTGAGAAAAGCTTCCTGATGTCTGTCTGCCCAGTCTTCTATGACACGGAGACCATTCTAGCCCCTGAGCTAGACCTCCCTCTTGGTCTGGGTCTGCTAGATAGCCTGTTCTTGTTTGGGACAACCCTTCTCATCTGCTTTAGCTGTAGCCCTTCTGTTGGACCCAAAGCATGGTCCAGGGTTTCATAGGGTGTGTCTATGTTAACATTTTAGTTCAGCTGTTTTGAACTGAGTGTCCATGTTTCCCCTGCTAGCTGTTGCTTGCTTTTCCACCATGAACAGCATTGCAGCCCCTTAAATGTTTTTTTCTGGAGTGAAAATGAAAAGATGCATCCCAGGTGTTTGCGTCTGGCGTACTCCAGCCTCTAAAAGCTGGCATTCAGTCTCCAGGACCAAGCTTGATTTGGGTTTAAACCCTCAAATTCCCATGTTGCAAATACCAGGTCCTCAACACCAGCTATTTGCTATTGCAGCACCTTGTTAGCCTGTTGTGCATGTCAGCACAGCTGTGGTTTAGCAGGTGACTCTGGGAAGGAAGCTGAGGAAAGATGCATCAATGTGCATCAATGTGCACCAGACAGAAACAGCCCCTTTCTTTGTAATCTGCAAATCACTAATGACACAGAACAGGAAGTCCTCATTGCAAATATGTGGAAACAGTTATAGAATTAATAGTTCTGTGAATGGCATGGTCTGTTGCTGAGCAGCAGAGGGGCAAGATGAATTAATGAAATTGTGACTTAAACCATAATCTGTCATACACCCATCCTGTTTTTATCATATCTTTATAGGATTTATTTCAGTATTTTTTAATATCATGCCAGATTTATTTCTCCAGAAAGGATTTGATAATAAAATATTTGTGTATTGGGTTAGTTATTGAAGATATGAATTTAGTCCAAAGCTCCTCTCAAGGGTAGTTTAAAATGGCAGGAATGTTTGTAGCATGCAATACTATGTGGCTCTCTCTCAAGTCTGATACAGTATTCACACTAATAAAATTTTAATTTCTTAGAACAGGGAAGGTAGTTTAAGATGCGAATACTAAATTAGTAAAAAAAATGTGCTATATCTGCATAATCACCTTAATTTTGTCAAGTCTTGTACTATTTTTGGAGACTGCATTGGTTGGATATCTTAAACTACTATTTTTGCCGTGCTAGTTTCCTAATGCACAGTTACTTTACACATGCAGACACATTGATAATTATCTTGGTTCTCTGCTGAGACATTGTTGAGTATGTGCATTTTATCTGGATTTGAGATTTGGTGGATCAAAAAATTGGGGTGTGAGTCTTAGCCTGCATTGTAGGGAACTTGAATCATTCCAGGAATAGTTTCAAGGAAGTCAGTGAGAGATGTGCATTCACTGCTTGATACTATTGGTTCATCATCTGGATGAAAACTAGAAGAAATATCCTCAAGGTCTACTTCAGCTAAGCATTAGTGAATAAGTACAAATTTCTATTGTGTTCTATTAGTGTACAGCATGAATTGTGCCATTTTGCATGCATGTTTGCTTTTTCCATGAGTGCCCTGACAATTAGGCTGTCAATGCTAGCCTGACTGCAAATGGGCACACACTTTTTTGTGGGACCATAGGGGACCGTATGAGCATAAATGAGCATCATATTGCTTTTTCCACCACTCTGCCCCCTGAATATGCTCCCTTCTTTCTAAATCTGTGAACACAGCCAGATTCTCTAAAATGTGTGCAATTTTGTGGCAATAAAAAGTAAGCTTAATATTTAACCACACAGAAGAGGTGTCGGCCTTGAAGGGATGAAGTATTATAAACACTGTCACACAGACAGTTGCAACAAACAGTGTGGGAGTCACAATTATGGGTTCAAGGACCTATTTTTTTTTTTCTTTTTCTCCCCCACACTTTCAACAGTTTGAAAATGTCAGGTGTTTCTCAGAATATCCCTTCTGCTGAGAAGATTAATGCAAATATTGGCAGTAACCCATATCTGTTATCCACATTTGTTCACAGCCCAATTTAAGGTATAGATTTTACATGCTGACCAACATATGGGAATTAAGGCTATGAAGGGGACATTACTTCAAAGAACGCAATATACTGCCTGTGAACCCAGAGTACCATTTTGAATCAAAGTACCTTAATTTAAACACATTTAAATTTAGATTGGTTTCATGAATGAGAATTGGATAAGTGCTGGAGAGATTGTCTCTATTATACTGAATTCAAAATCTATGCCTTTGTGGATGCCCTCTTTCATGTGTTACTGCCCTCTTCAGGAAGTGCTGTGATTTATGTTACTGACCTTTAGGATGTTAAGAGCATTCAGTATTTCTCGTCTGGTCTTAAACTGGATGTATTTTGTGTACTTCAAATAAGAGATCTTCAGAATTTTTTATGTAAGTAATGTTACTTCTTCTACACTGTGTGGTTTCAGTTTACGTGGCTAAAGTCTTATGTAGTTCTAATTAAAACATAAGTACTTTCTTGTGGTCTCATCAAAATTAAAACAAGATACATTGTTATGGAAAATGTTTGATATCCTTAGTCACAATCCATAACTAAAAAACAATTATCCTGCGTTCTGGAGCCTCAATCACCTAACCTCTGTCAAGCAATAGCTTTAAGAGGCAATACATGCTTGCATTTTCTCATGCCTTAGCTGCAAATAAGCCATTAGCATTCAGCAGCAGATCATTTGGCCCTGTGAGTTGCGGTTTGCTTAGAGAACATGTGCCAATTAAGCAAAATGAGCCTCAGAATTGTCTACAGTGCACTAATAATGTAGCCAGTGATTTCAGTCATCAGCTCTTCTAGGAAATAATCGGTGTCTGAAGAACATAGTTGACAAATCTGTGTTTTGTGCACAAGAATAAGGCAGAAATTGGAAGTCAGATGATGAACCGGAAGTGAACTTAGTCAGCTTTATATAAAATATTCTCATCATAAGCTCCAGTCAGCCAAATGTTTGCGATCAGCAATATGTGCCTTACAGAATGAGAGCCAGTACTTGCTCAGACTTGTAGTCTTATTGTTGATCTGTGCCAGTTGTGCTTGAGAGTCGAAGTACAAGAGGCATCATAGTTCAGAGTAGCTGTCATCCTTCAGAAGCCATACAAAACCAGTGACCGTGTCTGTACTGCCAGTTAGATGTTTTATCCTTGTCTTTTTACATACTCAGGCCACCTGTGAGAGGAGATCCCTTCGTATTTTCCTGTTTGCTCATCTCACTCCTTCTCTGTCTTTCTCCTTTTTTTACTGGCATGAGGAACTGGAAGCAAAGCAATTCAGCAGCTCTTGCAGAGGTAGAAGAATGAAGAAGAGCAGCTGCTAATTTGATTGAAATGGGAATGGGGCCAAAGATCTGAAGAAAGAATCACAGCAATTGTTCTGAGAGGCCTTACACACATCTTTGCACCACAGAAAAAGGCATGCATGGGGCAGTTGAAACCATGCTGAGCTTGAGTTAACGTAACCAGTTGAGGAAGTATGTTTGAAATGTTCCCCTTAAAATACAAGCATTATTTTTTAAAAAGAGGAAACTCAAGTATATATCTAGTTTGTGCTTTTTCTGGGGTATGGAGGGGAGTGGGCTATGACATTATATTGGAATACATAGCAAACAGAAATTAATAAAGAGTTGTCAGGTCATTGTACTATGTTAAAGTTATTAAAATAATTTTGTACAGTTTCAGGAGAAAACACAAGAGAGAGAAAGATGGAAATATACTTACAGTTCTGAATCTTGTAACATTTCAGATTAAGTGCATTTTGCCTAACTTCAGCTCTAAGTTGAGCTCCCTCCCAGTCCATAGCAAAAGTTGCCAGTTCATCCAGTGGCTCATGGACTGGCTTGATGTTACAGCAATGTGCTGCCCTCTTTGGCTGCAAACAGTTGGAGAACTGATAAATCTTCAGTGTAAGAACTTCTGAGACACTTTTCATCCAGACCTTTAGTTTCCTTAGTCAGTGTCACAGCCTGGCATCACAAACCACTGTGATACCTGGTGAGCTGATGTAAGGAGGGAGGGACAAAGGGTGGTGAGAGGAAAGCTTATATCGCTCTAAGGCAGCTCCGACTCACTTCTTCATGTCAGAAGTACCTTCAACATATGTTTTTGGAGGAATTAACACTCCAAGATGTCTGTTTCTTGGTATTTCCAAGGAGTCTGGATAACATTAGACAATATAATTAACCTTAGGATAAATGAAGACAATTTGAAGTGAATACTATTCTTTCTGCTAACTCTTTTTTGACATAAAAATACATTTTTGATTAAATGTTTTGGGGTTGGTAGCTTGGGTTTGGTTTTGTTTTCAAAACATGCTGACCTTCCATGAAAAGTGTTGAGTTTTCATCAGAAACAAAGTTTCTAAAACCTTCTCATCTCAGCAAGGAAAGATGCAATGCTTTCATTTGGGTGTTCTTACCGTATCATATCCTGGAGTTTATAGAGCAGTTTATTTGTAGTCTCGTCCTCTAGTCAATACATGTTCCTTTAATCTCCTGTTCTAAGTTTTCAAAAACATGGTCGGTGAGAAGGTATTGTAGCACTGGGAAATCTGGCTTACAAAAGAGTATGGAAGTGAGAAATGCAGCATTGACATTAATGAGCAAAAGCATTTCCTTGGGGAAGGTGCTGACCAACTTTTGACTAGTCACAGTCATGCCATGTGGTGCTAAGCTGTACCCTGGACAGTGAGTTTATGAAAAAACTATTAATGGACAGAGATCTGCTCCATCATAAAAGATAGATAGCTGAGCAAGCTTTAGATCCATGTCCCCAAAGCAATGACTAGAGGAATAAAGTAAGATAGCAGCAAACTGCTATTCCTGTGAAAGAGGAGATAGGCAGAACCCAATTCCTTTGCTGGGATATTCTCTGTTTGATTAGAGTCCTATCTGAACACTTTCAAGATACTGACATTGCAATTGAAATTAAATTAAATTTAAAATTTTTCATCTGAGCCATGTTGTGGGTTTACTTGACCGATATGAGAGACTGCATTATAATCTTTAGAAGGATTTCTCCTTTGAGGAAAATCAAGCCTGATTTTCTGTGTCCCAATGGACTGCCACAAGGAAATGTCACACATCGTTTTTAAGTACTAATAGCAGTACAATTAGAAAATCTTTAGCCTTTCCACCATGAATGCCTTCATTTACAAAGAGAAATATATTTACATTGGGATAGCTATGGCACCAGAATGGAAAGACTGGAGAAAGATATCAAGTTTAATTTCAGTAAAATTAAACCTGATAAAAAAACCATAAGCCCTTTTAAAAATAATTTCTTTTACTCTTTGTTATCTTGTATTTTTATAGCTGTTTCAGAATAAATTATTTTTCTTGTTGCCATGCTGTAATATTTATTTGATTATCCTTTTTAAATGAAAAGAAAATAGAAGATATTTCTATGATCTCTATGACTATTGCAATCTTGCAAAATCAGGATTTCAAGGATTCTAAGCAGAATTATGTCAAGAAAATTTGCCCATTATTCAAACTTAATGACTGGAAATATATAGCTAAATTAAAAAACATTGACAGACAATGCCTTCGTGGCATCAAACTATTTTGGGGGCTCAGGTAAGGAGCAGCACAGTGCTATGGACATGGTACTTTGATATTTTGGTAGTTATGTGAAAAACTGCTAAAATGAAATACTTATTTACAAGCCTTGCTTGAACAATTGGCAATTTATTGTGAATGCAACATTTAAGTATTCCAATCAAAATTTTGTATATACTTGCAAAGGCCCCATTTAAGATTCATGTCTAGTCTCATTCTACTATAGAGAATGCCAACAAGTATTTTTATAGAGAATGCCAACAAGTTAAATCAAGTGTGGGAAATGGAGTAAATTAGTATTTTTTAAGTAAATTACTTCTAAATTAGTAAATTCTAATCTATAAACTTTTCCATGGTATCTTTTTAGGGTTGTTTTAGTGCCTAGCCACAGACTCCTGGTGGTGTTTGAGATTCTCCAGGTCTTCTCTAGACCAACATTCTCTTCTGGAAAATGCAGATCTCCTGCTGATTGTCTGTCATCGACCAGCCCTGTGCAGATGTCTCACTACATCTTCAGTGGTGATGATTGCCAGTGTTTAGGTGATTGGTCTGAGTTCCTATGCATTTAACCTGATGGCAAATGGCTGTAATTCCGTACTGTTCATGTTTTCTGTGCTTTTTAGATGCCTTACAATAAATATGGTTCAGTGATTGAGTTAATGTCACATCTCATAGGAAAACAATATTACACATAGGTTTAGAGTGCTTCAAGTAGCTCCAGGTCACGCATCATCCTGTGAAACTGGAACAGCACTAACAGAAGCCTGCTGTTGATTGTTCCTACAGGGTTTGGCGAGCATGATGACCACAAAGATTTGCTGCCAATCTCCTGTGCCTCACTTGCAGGTTATTACTGATGTGATTAGGTGCAAGTTATTTTTGTCATCAGCATTCATTTACTCCTATTTCAGAGAGTGGCATGCAAGTAAACTACACGCTTTCCTTAATGTGCCTGAATAGAGCTTAATTATATCATTCTTTAGAAAGTACAGAAAGAAAAGTGGAGGACAAAGATAGCAGACTGTTCTGGCAGTATGTGTTTGTTGGGGAGTAAGAATTTTCCAATAAACATCATCTGAAATGGAGACTAATAGCCCCTCTAAATACAAACTGTTAGTTCCAGGAGCTGGCAGTGCAAAGCAGAGTTGGTCCTTACTGTCGAAGCTGGATGTCTAATGGTCTTTAGATGTGTCTGAGTCCTGGTGGTGAGGGTGATCCTTGGGAAACTGAAGCACTACCTGTTCCTGGCAGACTGTGGTGAGCCCTTGACTGTTCCTCACTGACACCTAGAGGTTTCTAACTACACAATTACTCTTGTAACAGGGAATAGCATTGTAAATGTGTTTGGGATCTTTGATGAAAGAGAAAGCAAGTAGACTTACACTTGAAAACCACTTTCTGGTTATGCCATTCATTCTATTGCAGCCAAGCAAGCCAGGAAAACTAAAGCAAACTTCCTTGAAACGTGTAAAGGGGGAACAAGAAATGTCCTCTATCGATTTGTTTGGGTTTTTTTTCTTCCTTTCTGGAAATGTGTTGGGGGGAAAACATCACCAGGACTTCTACACCAACAACTTGACACACAGAGCCCTGAATTCTTTTGCAGGGTTGTATTTTCTTCCTGTGCGTTTTCCTGCCGTCCATGTTAATCAAACTCAATCAGCAGCAGGAGTCAATCACTTTGTATTAACTATTGTTCTCCTGACTGTGGTATTTTATGGTAGATTTTTAAGATCTGCACTGACTCATACAGTGCATATCTAATCAAAAGTAAATTAAACTGCACATGCTGACTTGATATTAATGAAAGAATAGCATTTGTGACACCAGAATAGTGATGCTCTTTATTAAAAAAGGGGTTTTATTAAAAAAAAAAAGAAGTCCAGTGTTTTTGTGGCTTATATTATTGTGTGTCCGTAGCCTGTTTAATTTTTAATTTGTGTTTTTATTCATGACGATTTAATATATATCAGAGATGTCTTTTTTAATCTGAGTCCTTAAAATTTTTATATTTCATAATTTTTAAATTTCGTATACTTAAGTGGAATAGGAGTTCATACATATTCATAGTTTGAGGAATTATGCTAACAACAGTTCTTTGTATTTTTTAGGGAGGCTTTAGCAATTTTCACAAGCATTTTAACCCCATTAAATAGCACCTATGTTTCTAAAATTACTGTAAATCTGGTCATGACTAATAGAGCTATCTTTGCTCTTTTGACATTTTAATTTAAAATGGGTGTCAGCATTTTTTTTCACGGAGTTATTGTTTAAATATAAATATGACCAATGAACTAGTGTCTACAGAAATTACACCAGTGTAGTAAACAGAGGGGTAACTGATGTAGATGCAGATGTTTGTTAGCATTAATATCTACTGATGTAGATACTTGTTAGCATAAATATCTACATAAGCTACAAAACCTGCTTAAGAAGCCTATTAGTTCTCCTTAATATGGTACAGCAACTTCATAGACCGAGGTACTGATCTTCTGCCCACTTCAGTTTTTGTGGTTTCAGACCAAAGTGTTGAGCAAGAGGGTTTCATTATATCTTGAATATGTGCTTTCTGTGTGTAAGAGGTCCAGAATGTCCCCATCCTAAAGAAATACGTCCTATAGCATTCCAGTAAGATTCAGCCCTTGACTCCTGACAGACTTTCTTCCCTTTCAAAGGAGTTGAAGCACATTTTGTTTTCACAAAAGAAGTAGCTTTTAAGTCCCTGGCTGTGAGCACAGGTACATTCAGATACTGCCCTGATGCACTCTTCCCTAATCCCAGCACCTTCAGGGAGATACATCTTTCAGTCTTCAGTCAAGAAGTGATAGTTTTTATTCCAGATGGCTCTTGCCAAATATAAACCAATAATATTTTCATTGATTCTGTTGGGAGCCCTGGGAGTGTAACTCCAAGTCTTTCAATCTTCCAAAAGATTCTCATCTGTTAATTTGCAATGCTTGTAAAGCATTAAGTGTTGCTTCAGCACTAGTCCTCGCAGCAGCCCCCAGAAAGTAGGAAATTATCCCCATTATTTATATTTGAGACCTTTGAACTCATCACAGTGTCATACTAGTTAAGGTTAGAGCAGAGGGTCCCGGATTCCCAGTCCCACCTGCTCTCCTCCAGAAGTCCTGCTGTCTGCTATGCCTTAACCCAAGCTTTCTGCTTAGGATGTACATATTTGATGCAATCAAAAGAGTGAAATGTAGGAGGGCTGCAGATACTGTTTCCTATATTCCCTGCAGTTTTCTTGTGTGTTTTTTTTTTTTCATGGTTGTAAGACAAAATCCATTATCCCTTTCATCATAATAAGAAATTACTCATAACTTAGCAGTTTTGAGAACATGGACAGTTCCCTTGAGTCAACATTTATGCTGAGTTAGCTGGCTTGTTTCTGGATTTTTGCCTCTTTTGGATTATCTTTTTTTTTTTTCTTGAAATTACTCAGAAAAAGAAATCTTTCATGATGTCAGGACAACTAGGTGGTACAAAATTAATCTATATTGTAATGAAAAAAATCAGTGCTTTTTTATTAAATTATACAGGAGTTTAAATGAGAAAGAAAACAACTGATATATGCTACTACTAAAGAATGCAGATCATTAGTAGATTGTAGTGTCTTTATACTAATAAATCTAAAGCAAATAATTACCTGATAGAAATAGAAATATTTAACTAAATCTCCACAGGAGGTTGACTTGTTGTTCCTGCAGTGGGTAGAAGTCTGTACTGTACTATTTATCTTCAGTTCAGCTAAACTAGTGGAAGGAATGGAATTGCTTCTGTGAAATACCATCTGAAGACTAAAAGAAGTTACAGGATTCCATTACTGAATTGCTTACATTGTGGCAAAGTGACCTTAGAAAAAACATAAAGCATGATGTAGTTTTAAAATCCCAGTTGTGTTGTGGCATAATTTTCCTAGAGCAAGAGCTAATTCTTGAGGTGAAAATACACGTTCCAGTGACAAATCATCACTCGTCAAGCAAATTGTTTCTCAAGATCATAAAAAACACCCCCCAAAATATTAATTAAAATGTTTTTCTAACTGACTAGTTTATTTTCTACACGTAGGAAATCCCACTGGCTTTTCTGCCATGTTGTCTCTACACCCACTTATTCTGCCAGTAGTTGGTTATCCTGTTGGACCCAAACGTAAATTGCTTTGGAGCTCCTACATCTTCAAAACTAATAGAAGACTTGCATACATTACAATGTGATTGGACCAAAATCATTTGACCATGCAGATAGGGCCTTTGTTTTCCTGTGATTTGGTTCCCAGATGCCACTGCAATGAATTCATAATTCTACACTGATCAATAATAACAATACAAAAATGTTTTCAATATACTTTAATGTTGCAGCGCATACACCATTGAACAGGAACCACTTAGGACAGTTTAATGGAAAAAATTTATATTTATATTGCCATTTTTAAATATTATCTGAATGTTACTATTTTGGAGCAGCAGGAACATTATATCACCATTAGTTGAAGGAGTTTAATGTAAATTCAGCTAAAATGTGTCCCATCTTTAAAGAAACAGCAGAACCTTCTTCACTTTTACAAAACTCCAATTTAAAGAAAAAAATCATCTCATGCTTCTTTGATTTTTATGCTCTGTGTTACAATAGGCTTCAGAATAAACAATAGCACTTCTTGCTTGCTAAAAGCTGATTTAAGGAGATTATTCTGACTGCCATATACCTGGAGATGAAAAGCTTCTTCTTTCCATCTTGAGAGAGGCATTAAACTGCTATTGTCTCCTGTGTTTTCCTAAGTGGTGCTTAATAACTATTTATTATTACATTTGCACATATAAGCCTGCGTACTTACTGCACCTTTTTAGTACTAATTAGCTCTGTTTAAGCTACTCAAAAAACAGACAATAATTTAAAAAACAACAGCAACTAGGAAAAAAACCACAAATGAACAAAAAACCAACCAAATGAAAAAACCTAAAACCAAAAAGAGACTATTCATGCTGATATAATATTGAGATTTGACAATGAAGAAGCTTTTGCAGCTCTACCAAGAAATTTAAATTATAGTTTTACATGCCTATCAAATATTCTAGACTAACACTCAGAGCAGGTAAAATGAATGTATTTCTTTGAGAAAAGTATCTATTCTGTACTTTCATTTTTTTAAAAGCAGTTTTCAAAACAACAGATTTTTAGAAATATAATAATCCTTAACTGTGACTGTAGATATTAATGTGGTTTAGATATGCAACATAGAGAAGTCTGAAAGTTCTCATTCCAAAGTAGAGAAATCCATATTTCATAAAGGTACCTCTTTTCTTATATTCCCACTTGTAAAATTCTGCCTTTAAGTCACAAATTCATCTTGTGCCAGCAAGCTGGAAATAGAAGCACAGTTGCCTGGGAGTGAATAAATTTTATTTGGATGCAGTTTTATTTCTCTAGTACATTTTTAAGCTGACTTTTTATTTTTATAGACTGAGGGAGTGAGAAGAAGACTAAGACTAGAATTTCTCAAAACAGTGTTTCCTTCAGAAGCACATTGGCTGTGAGACCCTTGCATAAAGAAACCATTCACACATGCCCTGGTAAGCTGGAGTTCATTGAAGTGACACTGTGCTGCCCATAGCAGTTCTAGCCCACAGGCAAAACATTCTTCTGGCAAAATGCTATCAAATTCCCACTGACTCTGCACACTTAAAGAGAAATTCATAAGTAAGTGCCTTGTTTTTTTTAAAAAAGGAGAGTAGTTCTATGTTCCTGAAAGTCTGAGATGCCCTGCCCTGGATAGCATAATGTATTTCCTCTCACAGTAGGAAGTCAATGGAAGGTTATTTTCATTCAAAATTTTGTGAATATTTTTTTTAATAATGAAATACACTATGGTATGAGTGCTCTGCATGAAACGATCACACTGCATCAAAAATAAGCTGTCCTTAGTGGGTATGAAATATGAGAGGCAGAGAAAAGCATCGCAATACAAGGTGTTCTGTTCTTCATTTTGTATTGCTATTCACCCAGCTGTGTGCTTTAAAGCTGGAGATGAAGTATTAAATTTTCCCTCTGTTTGTTTTTATCTTTTGTATTTACAGTCATAATGTGTGAAGCTCAAAACCTCATTTTGCATGATCAGAACATGGAGATAAAACATTCAAGAACATAATTTGAATTACAAAACTGATGAAAAGACAGGATTTATTGAAAAACCTGTGATATGTAAAGAGCAAGTTCTGTCTGTGCTGTTCACATCTGTAAGCAAAGGTTAATTCTTATTTCTATTTAGTTAGTCTTTTTAGCTTTAGTGATGGTATTTTTGTCTTGACTTCAATGGTTGGATTCTCTTTAAGTGAATATTTAAGTAGTTGCAATGATGCTCTGCCTTACAGTTTTGTTTAGGCTACACAATGTCTTACCAGTGTATATTTAGAGATGGAAAAGCTATCAACTGGACACAGATTATCATTTCACATTACTATCCTAAAATCAGATTAATTATTTTGATTTTACATTTACCCATATTTATTTAATATATTTTAGCATCCCCTGTGTAGATTTTATATCTTCTTTAGTACTTGCTATATATTGACACACTTAGGATGAAGTAACTTCTTGGATCCACTGGTTTGCAGCATTCTCCTATTCACAGCAACCCTCACTGAATAAGCAAATATTACATTTAGTTGTAATAATATACCACCATCAAAACCTAGGGATCTGTATTACTATAAATGGAAGAGAAAGTTGGTACAAGCTTGGGTTTGGTTAAATTTTTTTTAGTTAACTCTTTGATTGCTGTAAGTTATTCTTGGTTTGCTTCTGAACGATGATGAAATAATCTGTGTTAAACATCTGTGACTAGCTCCGGAAGCTAAATTACATTTTTAAATGGTACCAATATTAGGGTCCAGCTTTACTCTGGAAATGATGTTGAAATCACTAAAGTTTTATACTTTCTTAATTGATTAGATAAATTGATGAGGGATTGGGATAGGCCACAAGATAAGTAACATGTGAATTAAAAACTGGTATTTCCACGGGTAATTTTCTTATCACGTCAATGCAGCATTACATAGTGTGAATTTCCCATCACCTGTCCCCATCTATAGACTGTCATCTTCCCTGCACCTGTTTCACAGATGACTGAATTCTCACCTTTCATCCTCCAGCTTTCTCCTTATCTCTTATTGCTCTTGTCCTGGGCCATTTAATTATCGTTATTCTTCCTCTGTGCTTCATTAACTCTACCTCTCCTCAGCACACTCTCCTGTCAAATTCCCAACATAGCCTCAGCTCCACCATTGCTTTCTCTATTCTTTGTCTTCTACCTGTTAGTTCAGAAAACTCATGGATGATATTTTTATGATTGTTTTTGTTTTATAAAAATTAAATGTTAAAAAAAGAAATTTAAAGCATTTATTCTCTAAATGTTATGCTAGGTACCAGTCAGGCACCCCATTGTATTTGTAAGTCATACTGCTACGTGCAGCCTGGCACTGATGTGACATGTTGCCATCCTGGTACTTGTGAGTCCCTCTGACACTGTATGTAAAGCTCTGGCCTATCCTATTTCCACAGTCAGATCAACTTCCCATCCATGTTCCCTCTTCATGCGGATGACTTCATGTAGAGAGCTGGGCTGGTGTCTGAAACTCCTGCAAAACTGACTGCCCAGGCATGCTCAGGATCTTTATGCCAGGCCACAAGCTCTCACTCCTTTTGGCCACAGGAGTGGGTGCTGCCTGGATCGAGTGTTGTACAGCTGTCCAGCGGCGGATATCCGAAGTGCCTCTGCCCCGAGTGCAGCATGAGCCCTCTCCTCTGAGCAGCAGGATTGCCTCCTGGCACTAGCAATGGGAAGGGGTTGATTTGCAGGGCTGGCAACCTGCAGCATGCTTTTAGCTTGGCAGTGTTGTCATGAGGGGACAGTTGGTCCTGAGGAAGCAGGCACAAATGCCACACTGCACTCGTCAGAGTTCACAGGCAATGTTCTTCATAGCTCTAGGGGGCCAGAGGTGGCCTGAGGATAAGAGCTGTGGTGCCAAATTCTCTTTTCCTACTCCACTTGCTTGCTACATCTGCTCATGTAATTTCACTTTATTGGAGTCGGATTTCCTTTGATGCCATTTAGTATTGCATATTTTGAAAGAGGAAAACCAGATACTGTTTTCTGTGTTGTAGCTCCCTTTGCAGAAGGGCCTACAATGGAGTCAGGCTGGTTGAGTTCTGGACATTGTGTAATTGTCATTGAAAGTTCCTATACTTGCCAGAGCTATTAATTCCTAATAAGTTTTACACTATCCAAGATCCTGCGAGTCACTGATGGGATTCTAACAGATCCCAAAACCAGGTGATTTTGTTGGTTCAGTGCAATCTTTTGCTTTCTCAGTAAGTTTATCTTCATTACTCTAAGAGGCTTACAAATACTCTATTACTTTGCAGTACACATTTTCTTGTGAGGTACTGATTTAAGTGTGCCTAGCCATCCACTGAAATTTTCCATGTGGATCTATGAGAAACAAATAAGTTTATATTCATCACCTTTAGCATATTACAGTTTATTTGCTTACTTGCTATCTCCTTGAAACAGAAAAACCCTTATGAGCAATACAAACAATCTCAAAGAAATATCTCATACCCACATAAATAGTTATGTCCATTTTCTTGACCAGCTCATATCTCTGATGATGTGGATTTTGTAACTCATGTAGCTGGAAATTATGCATGAAAGCATATTGAGTGCCACCTAGCTAGGACCAACTTCACAGTTGCCCTCTTATATTGTCTAAGTGGTAATTCTTCATTATTCATCTCACAAGAAATGGTGTCTTGTCTTACAACTCAGAAAAAAAATAATCCGTTGGTAATGCCAAAATATTCCACAAAGTGATATGATTAATGCTCTTCTTACTGGATCTGCTGATGGAAGTAAAGTCTTAGTCAAATTGCCTGTGGAGACACAGTGAACCAATGTCTTCGGCCATAATTCTTGAGCAGGAAGCTTTCTGCTTATCTCAGCTGTCTCGTATAGTCATTCAGAGTGCACATTAAATAGTTGGAAAGAGGTTATAATGTGGGTGGATTTTTCCCAGGTTACTGAGGCTTCTTTCACTGACTACAGGTTGTGGTGGAGCTCTTTCCCCTTCTGCCATCTGAGATCATTTAGACTCTTTCAACTTTGTTATTTTTTGTATAACTAATACCAGAGGACATGACGCTTCCTTAATTGAGTCCAAGTAGTTTTGTGTTCCTCCTGCCTTTTTTGTTTTTGGCTAACCACCTGCCACAGGCAGTTGCTGTATCTACTGCAAATATCAACTCAGGTAGATTACAAAACCCACAGCATTTCATTAAATTGTTATTACAAGTTAACTTCTTGATTCCTTTAACTGGCACTTCTTTTTTTCTATGAGAAATCATAGAGACATTGAACAGCTCTTCTTCTTTGTCTTTATTTCAAACACCTGCCACATACCACATGAGAATGCAGTAAGGCAGAAAACATTTTTTAATGTGTGGAAATTAGCTACAGAAGGTAATAAAACCCCCTTTCCGATGAATAAACCTTGCAGTTTTTGTTACTTCCTATTGAGGCAGTAAATGTGCTGAAGACAGTTGGTGACAAAATTTAGCAGTGGCACAGGGCAGCCTTTTGCCCTGCCACTGCATGCTGGACTCATGGAATAGACAGTCTTGGCTCAACATCAAGCACGGTGGCTTCTGCCTCTGTCTTGCTAGCTGTGATTTTTCCAGACTAAACTTAAAAAAAAAACCTAAATGACCAAATCATCTTTCTCAGCTTTTTATTTACTTTTTAGGGAGTCAAAAATTTTGATGAAGCTATCACATACGGCATTCTGGGGGGGAAAAAAAAAAAAAAAAGCTTAATCTTTCTTACAAGCAAAAATAAGAGGTCACTTCCAGCTGCTGTATACTTAGAAGAAAACAGACACTTGCACGGTGAAAACAGAATATGTCTGCAAACTTTTTGAAACAATAGAGTCAGATGGGGTTTGGATAGGCTTTCATCATAATTTGAAAAAACCATCATTATTTGCAAGCAAATTTCTGCATGGTGTAAAGCAGTGTACAGTGTACTAGCATGTAGTGAGACCCATTTTATTTGTTATGCTTCTAGACCTTCCCTTCTCTATGACACAAGATCTGTAACTGAGTCATTTAAGGCTCAGCCCTATATAAGCAGCTGGAAAATTTCACACACCCACTGAAGGTTCCAATGAACACAAAATACCATAGAACAGATGCCAATAAGAGGTATTTTTAGCTGCTCATGTCACAGTTGCTGTTTGCCTCCACCATGACAGCTAATGTAAGACTGGGAGAAATAGTGCATCCTGCAATAAAAGCCTGAGAATGCCTCTTTCTTCTTTAACATGGACAGTAAATGTTTGCATGGGATCTATCAGAAGCTTTATAACAAACCATTACAGCAAATTCCACGCTGGTTAAATGGATTACATCACAGACCACCATTTCAGACATTATTTTCCGTAAGAATCCAGCATGACAGTTTATTGTTTTCTTGCTCTGTAATACTAGCTGCTAGAGGTAATATTATTGTAAATAGACCTTGACTGAGTGAACAGTTGTAACTAATAATTAATATAATTTTCTTGCATTTTTTGGCTTCTGACAAGAAAGTGTAAGGATATCCATACGGTACATTTTCAGCTGAAGTTGAAGATGTTTATCATTACATAATGGGAAAAAAACCCTAAAAATGTTGCCAACTGAGTGAAAGAAGATCATTCTTCTGTTGGAGTTTCTTATTCTTTCTCCCTTACTTTGCACCATTATATTACAAAGAATGCAGCATGTTCCATTCCCAGGGGAAAGCTAGACTGATATCTAATGTGTAACCAGCTGGGTGTTTACCCTTCATTATTCATATTGACAAGGCATGAAAGGAAGAAATAGAAAAAGAAGAAAATCTGAAGATGTTGGAATAGTTGTTCTTTTTCTCTCAAAGAATACCAATTCACAAATTCAAGTGTCTTAAGAAAAAAACTCCTTCATACTCTCTCAACCTTTGTGCTGTTTTTATGGTATATGTTCATTGAAATTAATGACTGACACATTGAGATGTGGCAATTAGCCCTTTTTCTGTCGAAGTATGTTTATTATACTTGTGCTTCCTGAAGAACAGAGACTGAGTGTACAATGACAGAAAACACTTGATGGACCTCCTTTCACTAGTCCAAAGTGGAAGTTGTTTTACTGTTGTTAGCCAAGTGTAAAAACCTGTGTAAACCCAGAGAATATTATTTCACAAAATAATAATAATGAGTGGAAGTGAATAAGGGAAGAACTGAAGCTCAAATGACTGGATTATAGCGCCTTTTATATAAGGCTGAGAGAATTGGGATTGTTCAGCCTGGAGAAGACAAGGCTTCAGAGTGACCTAATTGTGGCCTTCTAGTACCTGAGCAAAGCCTATAAGATAGAGGGTCTATTTACAAGGGCATGTAGTGAGAGGACAAGGGGGAATGGTTTTAAACTGAAAGACAGTAGGTTTAGAGTAGGTTTAGATCAGATATGAGGAAGTTCTTTATTGTGAGGTTGGTGAGACAGTGGAACAAATTGCCCAGAGATGTTGTGGATGCCCCATCCCTGGAAGTGTTCATGGCAAGGTTGGATGGAACTCTGAGCAACGTGGTCTAGTGGAAGGAATCCATGTCCATGTCAGTGGGTTGGAAACAGATGATCTTTAAGACCTCTTCAAACCCCAGCCATTTTATGGTTCCATGATTCTGTGGTTCTACAGTACACATATGCAGGAAGAGCCTGTGAGATCAGATGCCTGCATCCAGAGACAGACTGACCAGGATCTGACAGGGGACTTTGAACATAGTTTATTTTTTCTCAAGTGGCTTACAAACAATATGTATCTCTTGATAAGCACTCTGGTAAAAGAAATACCTAAATCTATACTAAACAACTTCTATCCTCTTCAAGTCTAGTGTTCAAATTACCACTGAGAAACCTAAAAATAGGATTGTTGGCTCTCAGTTTGTCACCAGGAAATTGAGTGGCTTGGGGATTCCCCTGTTACAAATACATTTCTGCATACCGTTCAGTTGCAGACTTGTTACTTTATCATGACTCATATTCAGAGAATTTCTTTTTGTGTGTGTTTTTTCTTTCTGCTCTCCTTGTATTTTCTTTACCAGCTTCAGAAATCTGCTTTCTGTTGATTTCTAAGCTCATTAGCTCATTTTCACTGCGTTTTGAACTCATTTCATCGCAAATGGTTCTCTTAAAGTCAGTTTTCCTGGTTTCTAGCAGAGAGATTTAGGTGGTCCCAAATACCTATATCAAGCTTCATCTATAGAAGTGTATGGAATTGGCCAGGGTTGACGACATCCATATAATTCAATGTTTCAATGTTTTTATGATTCATGAGATGTTTCTGCCAAGACCAACTGGATCTCTTGCAGACATGTAAACATGAACCCCATACGATGCTTTGGCTAAAGATGTGAGTTCCTCTGGTTGTGTGCTTGGAGAGACATCCGGGACATACAGGTCCAACTTTTGGTGCAGACATTTCCAGGTCCATTCATAGGGTGTATTTTTGCACCCAGCAGGATGACCTCCCACAGGCAGGGACCTGGTTTTGGATGTGGCACTCCATTACGGTCTGACCATGGCTCATCATACCTAGGGACACGAACGCTTCATGAGACATGCTTGTAGAAGTGGAAGGTGTAAACTTTAGTCCCTTCACTCTTGCTGGTAAATATGTCACTAGTATCGAGAAGCACCAGGATCATCCCGCTGCTCAGATCTTGAATATATAGCCAAAAGTGAGCTTTTGCTTTTTTGAATGACTGAAAATATTTTAGTTTTTTGTTGACTGTTGCACCACATTGTCATTTGGTCATTGCTCTGGAACAGCAGCAGCATGTGATATCTTCAGTTATTTCTCACTTTGTCCAGGACCATGTCCCATCAGTGCCAATTAACTTTTTCCTTTTTATTGTCTGTTTCCTGGTATCTCTATTGTTTCTTTTGCTTTCATTCCTTTTTGTTATTCTGTTGTCTTTTAAAATGTTTTCTGTTCTTTACCACCTGTGATATTCTGCATTTTGGCCCCTTTTTCCTACATAATTTATAATGCTCTAAGAGGAGGTCTGAAATCCTACCACAAATGAAACAGTGAAATATTCCAAACCAGTGACACTCATACTATAAATTACAATAAAATTTCAGTGGTTTTTTTTTAATTCTATATGTTCATTATCACTGCAAATATCTTCTTGTTCAGTGTCAGGAATATTAACTATGATAATGAACTAACGTGAATGGCTAACTAGTGCGTAACTTGGCACACCCTGAGATTTTTAGTAAACTCTGGAAATTACTTTTCTGTCTACAGCAGCATATTCCATTGACCTTCTGTCAAGATCGTGAATTTTTCAGAGTCCTTAAGCTGCCAAATGTTGGCTGTGAAGTGATTAGTTTTCTGAGAGGTCCACTGTTGGCCTCTGTAATGAAGATAAATTCCCTGGATTTCCATCTTCAAAGAGTATCTTTTAAATAAGGATGCAGATTCTGGTGAAATCTGCTTGAATCCAATTTTAATGACTAATTTAATCATTCAGTAGCACTACTATTTATTAAAAACAAAGGTAAATTTTATAAAGAGAGAAAAAGGAAAATATATGTTAATTATTGTTCCTTCCTTCAAATTGCTTTTCTTTGAGTAAATGCAGTTATGTCAAGCAGCAGATACAGAAAACATTGATCCCTTCTTATCAGATGTAGTGAATTCTTTTTAAAGGGTAAAATTGTTAGTTTTTTTAAACTATTGTCAAATGTAAGTGTTTAATGAAAAGAATTTTGCATTATCAGATGCCCCAATACACATCTATATGTCAGCAGGTGTGATACTAGATGACTGCATACCTCCAACATCACATTTTAACCAACATTTTACAAAAGCTGAACCAAAAGAGTGGGACTAGCCCAGGCTTTTTTTCATGACCCAACCTTGTGAAGGGAGTATCACCACTGTTTTTATGTTAGCTTATTTGAGATTCCTCATCTAAATAAGATTTTTGAAATGCAAAATATGCAATTAAATATAGCAGGACTTCAAAATTTTAGTGCTTCTCTTTCTGCTGCAGCAGCTGGTTGTCTTCTCTTTAAATTCCTGGGCAAATGTGGAGTAGAATTGTTGTATGTAAAAGTTATTTAGGTTTTATAAGGTGTTTTTTAAGGCCTGCACAATGAAGGCTACTTATGCTTCAATGAACTAAGCCTAAGATTCATCTTCCATCCTAGCGGTTAACTTAAATATTCTTAGGAAGAAGATTAATAATTGTATACTGTAAAGGTAGTGCCTTAGAGCCATTGTCCTTTAAAAATAAGGATCAGTGGTGGCTGTGTTTACATTAAACAGGGAGAAAAATTACTTTCCTGAATTAGCTTTCAAAGTAACTTTATGAAGTGTAAGGAGAAGCAAAAAATGTCAGGATATTATAAATCTACAGGAAAATAAATGTACACTCATAAATATTTTAATAGGAATAGGAATAATGGATAAAAAAGTAAGAAAATAAAAGTCTTTTTTATATTCAGTAGAAATGCAGCAGCATGTTTGCAAAAAAACCTCCAATACCTTATATCTGTTTTCTAGTGTGGTTGTATTTTATGTTCTTTCATTAGAAGCTGAAAACTGTTCTTTGACATTAGCAACTTGTAAAATAAGCAACAGATGCTTTCGCTATGTGTGGCTGAAAGAGCTTGTGTTTTTTGACTTTGTATCCCTCTAGCCAAAATAACTGTTTTTACCAAGGACTGACTGATCTGGATAGAATCAAAGCAAGTTCTATACTATAAGAATCCCAATGGGGATTTAAAGATAAAGAGGTAGATGTGCATTTCTTTAGATTCAATGTAGTTTGGAAAAACTGTTTGGAGAAGTCATGGAATTTGCAATAGAAAAAAATGAGGTGAGGTTGCTCACTTGGTAGTGGGGTTTGGGAATTTGATTTTTTTTAAAAGAAAACAAGAAAATTCAAAATAAAAATGTTAAATCAAATATTCACAGTTTATGGATACTGTATAAACGAGTAATGCTATTTAGAGATAAGAATTTTTAGTGCAATAAAGGCTTCCAAAATTTTTTACACAATTTTCTTTTAGAGATGAAAACCAGTTGGAGAGGTATTTTTTATGTGATTTAAGATACGCAAACATATTTTTCGATTATAACCCATTGAACTTAAATCACTGTAATAATCAGTGGAAAGATTATTCTTATATGCTTTCTCTAAATTCTGTTTTTATTTCTGATTTCATTTCCTTATTTGGAAATTAAAATTTGGTTAAGTGAAAAATGTCCTACTGTTTAAACCTGGAATATGATGGAAATACATAAATTTACATTTTCTTTTATTGCTTTTGTTCTTTTTTTCTTTTTACTCTAACAATATTGATTAGTTGGACTGGCTACTTTGGAGAGCTTTCTGCAGTTGTTTAACATTTTATAAAATTAAAGCAGTTGCACAAAAGAACAGAAATGAAACTATAGTAAAGAATTTAGTGATGAAGAGGGAAGGACATTTTTGGTTCCCATTCAGTGCCTGACGAGCTCTAATTTTTCAAGGTTTCTGTATTTCCACTTTGGTCTATGTAATGTTTTAATATACAGTAGAAGTTATTCATGGAGTATCTAAAAATTATGTTCAGTGCTGGCACAAAGTAGTCAAGTATCAAATTAATTGTTAGTATCGGTATAATGCAGGTCTGCACATCTTCAAAATAACCAATAGGACAAAGGGTTTTGGCTTGATTGCTGGTCCATCTCCACTGGCCTTGGGAGATGTCATAACGCTGCAGCAGCACCACCATGGTATAACACCAAGGCCTCCTAGTGTGGCGTCATCACGTGAGGGAGATGCTCTTATCTCAGGGAGGGTGACCACCAGTGACAGATCTGAAGAGAATAATCTGAAGAAAATGCATCTTTCAGATGCCTGTTCTTGGGGTAACAAATCTTAAGTTATATGTTATTGTCTTACTTGAGTGTTCTGTATTTGCAATGAGGTTCTTGACATTTATTATGAGTTTCTCTATTTGCAACGAAAAAGACTTTTTCAAATAAAATGTATTGATAACAGGGACTGCAGCACAGAGTTTACAGTGAATGTAGAAAAAAAAAAAGATGTAAAAAGGCAGTGTAAGTGGACTTCTTTCTGGAGCCTTAATAATATCAATGGATTAATCATGACAAGATCGATGCTAAATAAGCATGGTTACTTTTTTCAGGATTGGTAAATGATTAAAGAAACACAAAATGCAGTTTCAAAAGCAGTCGCTGATAGCCCCAGCCTGATTCACAGCAGGTTAGACTTGATTCTGAGAAACCAGGGCAGCCACCAGTCCCACTGAAGTGCTGCCAAGCTGAGGACTGACTATTACTGCAATAAATCACGGCAGGCTGTTTGCAACTGTTGGAACACATCTCAGTATGATTGTAGCATCCAGTGTAATAACAGGAGAGGTACTGACATAACAGGAAAGAATATTTGAGGTAAGTTACTCTCTTACCAAACTCCTGGGTGGTGACCTGCTCTGTTTTATGTTTTGAATGCATATGCTAAGGTGTTAGTGTTATGGGGGTCATAGGACAAAGTATTCAGAGATACTTGTAGTCTTTTTTCCTTTTCTTGCAACAGTGCTGTATCGTTTGGGCCATTTGGTCGCACTGTGGTTGCACAGAGCAGATAAGCACTTTTCCTTAAAATGAAGAGTGATTAATAAGAACACTATCTGTCAGCTTCTTCTTAACCCCCTCTCTTCTTTATGTGATGCCAGACCATCATAAGGATGGCTGTGATCCAAGAGCTTCTCTCAAGTGGCTGATACAGCTTTGAAAGTTAATTTGCTGTAAAAAGGCAGGGAATTGGAGTAGTTAGGTGCATCGCTTTTCCCATTGATTTCTGACTCTCAGACTGAAGTAATGAAAAGCAATGGCAGTCAGAACAGCTGGAAGGCGGTTTCCCTCTGCTCTCTTAGTGTGGGATGCTTTGGCATGTGAGTCGTCTTCTGCTGTTACTGAACAGACACATCTGGGACGATTTGGCCAGCCATTGGAAGGGGCAGTCTTTTCCAACAAGCTGATGGAATTGTTTCAATTCCATTAGGCCCCAAACTGAAAATAAGGTGGTGGTGTTTGATATGTGCAAGCAGATTTTGGTTTTCAACATGGAGGACCTGCATAACCACTACCTTATGGTTGTGATATTTGAGTTAGGACTTAGAAAGAGAGGGTAAAGGCTTGCATGTAAATTGCCCAAAACCTTGCGTGTTTTTGTGGACTGGAGGTAGTGAGGTGAGGTGGTCCAAACCAGTACCAGAGTTAAAGCGCTGGACACATAACTCGTGCTGGCAAAATTTGTCCCATACGTAATGGGAGGAGAGGTAAGCAAGGAAAAGAAAGGGCCAATTATATAAATGGACTTCCCCACTACACCACAGCTGTATTATCCAGGTAGATAAGGCCTGAAGGAAAGTCACAGGAAGAAAAAATTGATTTGATAAATGCTTAGAATAAAATAAAAAAACAGTTCCCTACATGTGACATTTCATCTCTGCATATTGAAATGCTGTTAAACATGTGCACGTACTTCAGAACTTTAGATCCTCTCCAGTCAGAAGGTAAAATCTAGCCTAATTTAACAATGGAAAATCCTCTAAACTGAATAGAAACTTAATGGCAGATGAGATATAAGTATATAATCTTTGACTCTGTCTCATCAGAATATGAATTTAATTTAACCTACAATGAATATGCAAATGGTTTCTATGTCTTATCAGTTGCATTCCTTTTACTAGGAAGCTTACTAAAATAAATGGAGAAGACAGACAGAAAAAAATCAAAGTCAAATTTGGCCTAAATTACAGATTTCACATAAGAAATTTACAAACTATAAAAATACTTCCATCTTTCAAGTAAATATTTTAGCATTAACAGGGCTCAAAATTCAATTGATTAGAAAGTTATTGTAAATAATAAGAATTAACCATGCTATTTTCAATTCTTTGCAACAGAATTCAAAACAAAACTAATAACCTAAGCAAAATATAAATTTCTTCAGCTTGTTTAACTTTTCCAATTAAGCATTACCAAAAGCATATTTTATCTTGAGATATATTTCTTGAAATTGTGTTATTTATGTTAGGTATATCCATGTTGGATTTATTTTGTAAGCCTTTCATACTTTGTAATGTTTGTAATGAAAACCAAAGCATAATGCAATAAATCTCTTAGTTTTAAAAATAACAAATAACTTTTTAGTTAAATCTATATCCTTCATGTTTTTCAATAAACTAGTCAGAAGTCATTCAAATCAGCCATTTCATGTCACATTTCACAGGTAACACTTTAAGCTTCTGACTCAAACTCTGAGCTAAAAAAGAAGAAATTTCCATCTGCAGAACCAGTAATTGTTCATCAAAATTCCTTTTCTCATTTGCAAAATTTGAACTAAGAAGCATTATAATTTGGCTGGTATTTGAGAAATTAATAGCAGCATCATTACATTAGATGTATAAGATTTTCAGCTTGTGTGAGTCAATAGCTTGTTAGAGAGATTGTAAATGAGTTGGTTAAATAAGTGAATTCTTAAAGAGTCAATAGCCATGCATGACATGGATTTAAAAATGGCTTAATGGTAGGCCTCAAATTTTAACTAATTTTGACTGGGCAGTGATCATCCAGGTGATGGAAGATAGTACAGTAGAATTCCCCATTGTTCCTTCTGCACTATTTAGCAGTCTTACCAGTAAACCGATACTGCAGGTGGAAATGAAAGTCAAAATAAAGAAGAATTATGTGAATAATTGTTTTCTGCTATTTCCATAGGTTACAGCATGAAGGTTATATGATTTTGTGGGTCTGCAAAGGTTGTTTTAGTATCTCAAAATTGGGTCATTTGGTAAATCTGTGGAATCCTTTATTTGCTAGCTCACATTGCAGTTACGTACGTCTCTTTCAGCTGGTTTTATTTCCTTCTCTAAAGGATGCCTAAACTTTTCTTGGGGCAGCAGCACCAGTATTCAAAAGATACATCATAATTACTTGTAATTTTTTCACAAAAAATTAGAATCAGCAAGAGTAAAAAACTCTTCACAGAATGTGCTCTGACCACACTGTCTCATAACTAATCTCTTTCCTAATTCCAAAGGTGGGAAAAATAAGGGAAAGGATGCACGTATTTTCTCTTCAAGCTGGGTTTATACAGTTCCCTACACTGAATCCCATTACTTCCTGCTGGTGAATGGATGAACCACTTTAGCCAAAGGCGTTTACCTTCCTTGATTAGCTGATTTACAGAACTGTCATTTGGTGGTTGCTTTCAAAAAATATGCTTTACTGAATAACAGTTTGTTTGCTTTGAGTAGTTTATGCAATGTTTCGGTACATCCATGTATGCCGGCATTGACCTCAGGAGAGGACATTAATAATGGCAATTCCTGAGGCTCACACTGGTGCAGAAGAAAGCCAGGGCATGTGTGTGTATGCTCATGTAAGAGATGGGAAGGAGTCCCTGTCCAGCAATAGCCAATGGGGCCACAAAGTCTGACTGCCTGTCTGATCAGGTGGTGGCCTGCACAGGCAGTGTGGGGATGTCTGATGATCAGGCTGTGGAGTCAGCCTGTCTCCTGCCTGGTTGAGAGTGAGTGATTTAGGCAGAACATGGCAATTTCCAGTCTGAGATAGAGTCCTGCTAATACGTCTCTTGTCTGAGACAGTAGCAATCAGAATAGAGATTTGGAGCTGGTCACCCTCCAAGGTCTTGGGAAATATTTGATCAGTAAATTTTCTGGAGTAGAGTTTAACTTTCTTTCTTTTTTTCTCCTTCCTCTTTCATTTTTTCCTCCTCTCATTTTTCTCTGCTTCATAGCCTGAGAAATCTTCCCAATAAATCAACACATCCTGAATGTTCTGAAAAACTTATTTGGGTTTTTTTAATCTGGCAAAAGTATGTTTTATTGAAAAACCTGCATTCAGTTCCCAGTGTCCACATACCTGGGCTCCTGCACAGATGCTCTAGTTTTACTACCTCACTTTACTTTTATTTGTGCCTCTGGGTGCTAATGGTTAATCTGTTTTTTAAGTTGTCTTCATAGCTACCCTTCTCTTCCTCTCTTCAAGAAAAAAGATACCCATCTGAAATGAACTCTGACAAAGAAATTTTCTAGGATCCTTGTTACAGTGTAATTTTATCTATATTTGAAAGACAGAAAGGAAAATCAAAAGAATTTTTTTTCTGCATTTGCTGATTACTTTGAAAACTGTAATTAAATATGCTATCATTACCCATATTTTCCATTTCACTGTATTTTACGGTATTACATTTTACTATGTATGTCATGTTAAACATCCTTCATTGAGCTGGTCTTATTTTTTCCAGAAATGTTTTGCTAACAACTAAATATAATGGTAAGCATTTTCCTTTTGCATCTGTCCTCTGTTTAGGACAGATCTACTATTTCAAAGATTTTCAGTGAGTAATGAAATAGGAAACAGAAGGCTGTTGCTCACTTCCAGCAGTTTTTAAGAAAAAATTCTTTCACGAATGTTCTTGAAGTTTATCAATTATACTATTTGACCTCTGCTTTACTGATGGTTTTATAACAGAATATCAGCTTTCCATTCAACAGTTAGTGGCAGACAGCTCCACTTAGGAGTGGAGAGAGGGAGAAATTTTTCACAAGTTTGTAAGAAATCTTAAAGGATACTATCAAGTTATTATTGGCTTTTAAAAACATTTTTTTGCTTGTTTGTTCCCAGCTTTCACTGTATTTCTTCCAAGTGGGAAACACATCTGAATGAATCATACTGTGCGACCCTGTTGTCTATCTCGAGTGCTGGGAGAAACAGAGATAGGCAGGTTAGCACCACTGGGCTGAAGTTTGCTTTTGGAAATCTTCTACTTTGAGTCTCTGCTAACATCTATGTATTTAAACAGATAACTGCATAGAAGCAGATGTTTTACCATCAACTCAACTTGTGCATCCAATTATACATGCACTAACAAGAAGACTTAATATTCTGTCATTTGCTGTTGATTGCACATTTTAAGATGTCCTCTTGTTTTAAAGTTGATACTGGACCACCATTTACAGCAGAATGAAACTGTCTAGGTAAGGAAGTAAGAGAGTATGTGGTAAGCAGAAAGGAAATTTTAAGCAGATACACACAAAATGCAGCCAAAGAATTAGAGGGAAATTGAAAAGGCTAGAAATAGGCTAGAAAGAAAGGGAAATAATTTGTGGTAAAACAGAAAGTGTGAACTGGAGTGAGGAAGGGAAGACATTCAGAAACCAGACAAAAGGCTGTTGGCACCTAGTGTGAGAAGTGATGTTTACAAAATGCAAGTTAGTGTTGATCTTTGCAGGGAAACCACATCAAGCTCCAGGAAAAATATGTGACTTCCATTGCTGGTTACTCTCCCAGTGCTGTTTCACACTGGAGCTTTGTAGCAGAGGCTCCAGCACGGAGTCTGGAAGAAGATCTGAAAATCTGCCTCCAGGAAATCTGTAATGGGGCTTTGACTGTGTGGTTCTCTGGTAGGCTTTTGTATTTTGTCATTTGGTAAAATAATTGGTCAGGTGCATTAGAGCTGGATGATGATGTGGACTGTTTTCATGTTCTGAAGGATGGCTGGATTCTGAATTCTGAATCACAAGCTGTGATCTCTGTCCACTTAGAAACACTCCAGTACTGGAGGACAGAAAAATGACTTACAGGACACTTTTTTTTCAAAGGAGTGCAGAAAATATCCATAATGTTGATGCCTAAATTCCTGCAAGAGACTCTCAAAACAACATTCGTGGAGATAGATATATAAGGTAGCCCATACTGAAAGCTAGCAATGTGCACACCAAAGGTATGCACAAGCGAGTCCATTTGAGGTTACAGTTTTTATAACTTTCAGTAATTAACATATGTGATATCTATAACCAATCTGTGATACCCATTTCACCTGGTGTCCACCCTCAGAAATCCTCAGAACTGCCCCTTGGAGCCCCTCCAAGGGCTCTGAGCTTGCTCCTGTTTTGACTACAAACTAAATTGTTGTCTCAGTTTGAGTTCTTGCAGGTTTTCTTCAAAACAACATGTCCTTGGCAAGGTGATGAAGTTCAGAAATGTGTGTGAAAAATTCTTAGTGACTTCTAAATACCACCCAAAATATGAGCAACCTAGAAAAACTTACTCAAGTTATAGAATTCTATAAAAATCTACAAAATACACACTAAAATCCCCAGGCATCAATATCACAGATGAGTAAACCTGTTATCTGCCATTAGTAAAAAATAAAGTAAAATTAGTAAAATAAAGATAAACTTAATGTATACATGAATTATGTGATATTGTGGCAGACAGTGTGTCTTTTCAAAAGAGAATTAAGCTGTGTAACCCACTGGCACACTCTAAGGGTTTCCGTGATCAGTTGAAATAGAACTCTTCGATGTCATCTCCTTGGATCATACCAAAGACTTTTGACAGGATTCTTTAGCAGAGACTCCTAAACAAAGTTATTCTGTGATCAAAGAGAGATTCCCCACAGAAGAAAACAACTGACTAGAGGGTAGCAAATGAAGCTCAGGAGTTTATTTTCAGTTTTTACAGAGTAGGTAGAACACCAGTGTAATCCCACATAGTGTGTGCTGATCAGAACACTTACACATGAATGAATAAGTGTTAAATGTCATGTTATTTACAAGAAGAACTGTTATTGAGAACTACAGAGGGATCATATCATACTGAGTGACCACATATTAGGATGAAATTCAGATGTGAGGTGATGCACAGGGGAAAGAGGAGCAATCCTTCATTCAGACACTGAGCTGGCTATTAGCTAATGAACACCACATAGAAATGAGATACTGGAGTTAGGACAGACTGCTCTGTGATAAGGTGAGCTAAAAGTTCAAGATCGATCAAAAAAGTCAAATGAAATGCTTGGCATTTTTAGAAAGAAGAAGAGAAAGAAACCAGAGAACGGTACACAGCTGGACGAATGTGTGAGTGTCATGAACGCTGTGTACAGCTTCACTTTCCTGAGTCTCCAAAAGGATGTTCTGAAACTGGAGAGGAGTCAGAGATGGTCAAAGCTTTGTGGACAGCTTGTGTATAAAGGTATATTACATGTACTGGAACTCTTTAAGTGGGACAGGGCCTGAGGGTACGGTGTGGCTTAGCAAAGATTGGTAAGAGACACAGGACCTCCCACTAGACAGTAGTGGGGGATATGAAATAAAACCAGGGTGTACTGGGCTGACCACAGGAGAGTTGGCAGCTCTTCACTCAGAGTGAAGTAGAGCCAGGGAAATTTGTTGTGGATGCTAACAGTTTAGATTAATTGGAAAAGTAACTGGACCAATTCATGGAATTAAAAACATTGTCTGTCAGCTGCAAAGACGCTGTGTCTGGCTAAGCCCAGGACAGCGCTCTCAGGAAATAGTATTACACATTTCGTTATTCTTATATAATTGCCTGGGCTTCTTCCATTGAGCACTGACAGACGCTGTGCTTGAACCTTTGCTATGTCTCAGTATTGTTATTATCATATTCTTGCATCTCTTTGATGCTCTTTGATGTCTGCTCTGTATCTGTATTTAGCCTTTGAACTCAAAAGTCTTTATGAATTTAGCTTGTGTGCATCAACTAGTACAAATAAGGTCCTTTCCAGTGTCTGCAAAAATAGCGTATAACACACAAAATATTATAAAATTAATTAGAAACCCAAATAGGGTGCAGACCTTTCTTTCTTTTGGTAGAAACCCAAATAGGGTAGACTCTTCTTTCTTTCAATATCCAAGACACCTTGAAGTATTATGCACATTTTATTGGCGATGATTGGTTCATATATGGTATTATTCTGTATCCCGTTACATCACCACATACTAAAATTTACATTTTATAAGATGGATATGCAGGAACAAGATTTTTGATTTGCCAGCATGTTCATATAAGGAGGGTTGTTGATAGGGCATGTGGAAAAATGTCTGTAGTAAATATGTGTAAATAGATTAATTACAAATACTAAATTATTCCCTAATTTTATCTACTGTAGAATTGTAAGTAGTACTATTAACAGAATTAAGGTAAATTTGATATGTTCATTTTAGAAAATCAGTATATAAATACGAAGGGCTATCATGACGTTGAGTTTGTTGCTTGCAGATTGCAGTTCAATGTCAAGTGAAGAATTTTATTACACTGATTATATTTTCATCTTCTGAAATTATAAGAAAGTAAAAATAAAACTATTTAATTAAACTGTTGATAGACATAGTAAGGCCCTAGGAAATTATTTAAGTTTAACTCAGTTTTTCTCTCAGACTGGATCTCCTGATATGATTAGCTTTTTTGGTGCCATAGAAAACAGAAGTTTAGGCACTGTTCATTGTTAATGGATTAGAACTCGTGAAAGTGAATGCATCTGTCTGACCCCATGTAGAAAACATCTAAACCCATGAATTATACAGAATTATGGCCCTATTAAAAACCTCTAAGTGGGAAAAGTGACTAAATTCACCTTGAAGTTGTATGAACAAGCTTATTCGTATATGCTGCATTGCTGTCAGTGGCACTGACCTTGGGATGAGCTGAGATTTGTGTATGTGGGTATTTGTGTTATTTTCATCCAACTGAGAATTTAAAAAGAGCAGCTGAGTGCTGTGTTAACATAACCCTGTCATCCTTGCTGTAAAGACAATAGAAGTAAACTGCAAGAACACTGTACATGGAAAACCTGCATGTCTCTGTTATGTTAAACAGCAGACTCAACCAGAAGATGCAGCTCCCATCTGGGCAAAGGTTTAACTCCTCATGTACCCACAGTAAGCACCTGTGGGCATCCAGCCTGGGAGATTGGTCTCCAGGCATATAAAGAAATAATACAAGATAAATGCAAATTTATGAGGTGTTGGATTTGGTTTTGTGGGAGCTTTTTGGTCCTACTAAACCAGTACTTTCTATATATCTGATCCTTTGAGCACAAAGTATTTTTCCACTTTTGTTGTAAAATATTCCTTGGTAGAGAGAGAATGAATATTCCTGTATTAAGACCATAAGACAGCCTGAATTGTTACTTCTGTCTTCAGAGCTTTGAAAGATACTTGCTTTCATAGGGTGTTCATGTGCTTTTTCTTACTTAGAGAATACTAAAAGTGTTCATTTAAGTGAAAGAGAAGATGAACCTGTTATATATAAATTAGTAAGTAAAAACAATGGAGAACACGTACATGTGCATATATATGTAACATACTTTATATCACTACCAACAAGGCAAAAGCAAAGGTTTTGCTGCAGTGGCTTTTAATAGTCAGGGACAGCTGTGCCATCCATGTTCTGTTTGTTAGGTCTGAGCCTGTGCCAATCAACAGTTGTTTTGGAATAAGAAAATTTGCACATGGTCATAGTTGGAAACTCAGATCTCATTGCCAGTGAATCTCACAGCAATCCCTGTCCATTTTCTTGTCACTTAAATAACATGTCACTCTTGGACTGACACTCTGTTATTCTCAAGTGCTGTCTGTCTGTACCTCTGCCAGTGCAAATGAAGTGTGAGCACCGTTCCCAGCGCTGTGGAGATGGCAGCAGTGGCCAAGCAAGCAGGACAGACAGTGGCCATAAGACTGTGCATTGTTGTCCGTAGTGGGGGGGCTGATGTGATACAGTGATGAGGTAACACAAAAGGGTGGTGGGTGATGGCACCGAGCAGGTGGGCAGCGTGATGGGGAAGCAGAGTGCTCTGTCAGCACTGCAGTTTCTGTCTCCCTTAACACTTTGAAACAAGATAGCTACAGTGCAGCAACCCACTTCTAACAAATTCAGATCCCAGTAGGAGCCAAGGTTCAATTTTGTCTGCCTTTTTTAGTCTTTTGCTCTTTTCCTTTATCCTTTCACCTCGTATCCATGGTGTAAGTCATCCCAGACCTTTCCAATGGCATTTTCTGCCACAGATGCACTTTGTCCTGCATTGCTTTGCATGACTTCTGTGCTTCCCTTCATGTGTAATGCCTGTTGAAGATGATGAGAGGTCTGTATACATGAAAATCTTGCAGTAAACCCAGCTCTCTAGTTACATATGTACATATGTTTTCCCTACCATCTCTGACCTACAGATTTTTCCTCCTTAAGGTTATTTTCATTCTAGTAGTAATCAACTATTCCTCTCCTAGGTAATTAAGGCAGGTCACTGAGATGTTACAAAACTGTCCTGTGTTGATGAATACACCGTTATGTTAGTATAGATTATCCACCACATGTGAGAAACATCTTAGCATTATAAATAAAAAGGATTATATTCCTGAGGACTCTGCTCTAACGTGCAGAAATCACAGAGAATTACATGCAAACTATAGGCAAAATTTAATAATGACAATCATGTTTGGTTGCAATTACTGTGAATAGATACTGATATCTTTTCCACAGAGAGGTTTTCAACAAATTGTCTAGAAATCCACACAACTCAATTATGTTCCATGAGCTTTTTCTGGTGTTGATTTCAAAGTAGATACTTCAGAGGTTTCAGCAGAAATTTTGCTTTTGAACCCAAAGGAAAAAAGAACAGTAAGGAGATCTGAAATGAAAAGTGGTTTTTTCTTTACTATGAATCTCTCTTAGAGAAAATTACGGTGTATGAGAGGATAAAGGGCAACATTTCCAAAATTATCTAAGCATGATTGCAACCTTAGTTCCATTTTCAAAGTGATGTAAGCACTTTGGAGCCTAAAGGCTCCAACAGGTTCAGATAATATCTCTATTGTAGCCAAAAATTGATAAAGTACTCTAGGTGTCTAAGTCCTTTGATACTCTTGTAAGGCCTGCCAGCTACCTCTCTGAATCAATGTGAAGTCTCCTGAAAATTGGACAGTCAGTTTTACCAAAATGCAGTGGGATGGAAGTGCTAATGTCACTTCTTAAAATAGGCTTTAAAGTCCTAAGCTGCATAGGGTCTGATTTTTAAAAGCATGAAGTCATTGACAGATGCAGAAATGGGTCAAGAGGAATTTTCATAAAGACCTGAGGATCTCATGAGGCTTTTAGAGAGGGCACACAAAAGGAAAAAGGAAAATAGTGAATTTTTATATAAAATATCTCTCAAATAATAGATTCTTTACAGATGTTTACTGAATAAAAGAGCAGATAACACATTCAGGCAAACATCATCAAAACATTAATATTTTTAATTGCTGTGAAGCTTTGACTTTCAAAGCTGCAGAAATGGCTGGACATGTGAGCAGATGTTAGTTGTGGAAGTATACAATCAGTTCCATACAAGTCTGACAAATACACCTCCTATTCCCAGACAAAAAACCCTTATTATGGTCTTCATAAGAGAGACACAGGATCTGAACTTAGGCTTCCCCGGCAGTAGTGAGTAGGTCCTGATTAGCACAACCCATTAAGCAGTCAAGGACACGTAGCAGACATGTGGCAGAGCAGGAGAACTGGGGTTATTGCACTCAGGAAGTACAGAGGGTACATCTATGCTAATAAATTAAAGTTGCAGTGTGTGATTCTGGATGCTGGTATGAGATTGCCTTTGCTCTGTAATTGCAGGAATGGCCCATGGAATACCTGAGGGCCATGATAAGGAACCTTCTCATAGATCGTCCCTGTGCCCTGTCAGGGCAGGGAGGTGCAAGCCAGAGACCATTGCCAATAAGCAGTTTGGATTTGGCCACCTTGCATGGTAGGCTTTGCACTACTAATATCATCCAAGCTGTGCCACCTGGTTTGAAAGCTGGAGAATTTCTCTGGACCACTGATTTACTGCAACAGGCATGGCTAGAATACAGCAAAGGTTATTGTGTTGGAAGATGTGAGAGGGAGCCTCAGCTGTGGGCCACAGCTGTGAGCAAATCACTAGTTTTGCTGCTGGTAGGCTTACTTTTTCCATTAAGATTTAGCCTTTAAAACATTTTGACAGCCTATTTTTTTCCAGGATTAAGAAGCTGACAGTCTGTGACAATATGAAGTCAACAAACACTGTTAGAAGTGTTTCTGCCTTTGCTTGTCCCTATTTTTAGTCCATTTCTCTTGCTAGCAATGTGATGCTGCACTACATTACTCCAAGGGCTTTTAGATGGCATAAACAACCAATGTCACTAAGTCTGTTTTCATGGCCAAAGATTCTAGCACCCAGCACGTATAGCAGAATTGTAGAAGGAGAAAGGTGAACTAGTGACGATGGAGAAATATGCATTCAGAAAAACTCATGCCACTGTGATAATATCAGAAAATTCTCTGTTTCCAGTAAGGTAAGAGCAGAAAGCCACCAGTACTAGAAGTGTTTGTCTGTTTTGCCTTCTCTTTGGAAATTCAGTAAAAAACATTTTAAAAATTGTTACCATAGATAGGTGTCCTCTAATAGCTTTTGCCTTTGATGTCTTTCTGCTTCTCACTAGCAAACTGATTTGCTAGTCAGTTGTAGCAATAGTCCGTATCATCTATGTGGAAAACAGAGGGCAAGAAAGCCTCAGGTTTACAACCAGTGGAAATCCAGTTCAATGTGATTATCACCCCATGAAAACCAATAGAGTCATGGTAATGGCAGTGCTTTCACAGAAGTACCCAGCACATGTGATCTGCATAGATACCTGTTTCCCAATCTGCCTTAGAAAATTTGCAGGCTGGTTTTGGTGGACTCCATGTTTGGCACATCTGACTCCCACTCAGCAGAGCACAATTTCCAGTCACTGTTTGGTGCTTTTATAGGGTGGATCTGGAAACACAGGATTGATCCATCTAGGGAAGAGGAAGATGAGCAAGTGGAGCATCAGATGAGAAATACAGTTATCACCACTCATTGCCCTCCTCACCTTTGTCAGCTGAGGAAGAGGTCCCAGCAGTGGCTAAGGCATCTTCCTAAACTCAAGTATATGTGGCACTATCAACTATGCAGACACTTGGGTTTAGTAGATAAAATTAGATTAACAGAAGTAACAAAGTTTCTCTAGTTCCTTTAGAGATAAAAAACAAATTTTCTGAATTACTTAATCAGGAGCAAAAGTTCACTGGACTGGGAGTATTTTTATTCAAAACTCATTTGAGTTTATAGCATTTGTGGTTGGACACAATTTAGCAGAGTATATGCTTCTACTTAGACTGTAAAGACTACAGAAAACTAACTAATAGGAACCTCATGTTGGGTATAATCCAAACTATAATTTAAAGTTTTTTCCAGTGCAAGATTAAACCTTCTTTTTCCCACTGATTAATATGGTGCCAAAATAATTTATGTCAGATTCACATTATGATAAAACTAAAGGGAGTTCCACCGGTTATATGTTACTCTCATAGTGTCATTGCTTGAGTCGATGAAGTCACACATCCTTGGCTTGAAGTTTTTCTTCTTTAGCCTTTATCTGTAATGCTCAGATGTGTATTCCTGTAACAGAGAAGGCTGCACAATTTCTTTACTCTGTCTAAAAATGTGTTGCAGAGAATTAGGGACTTGCCAAATCCTCTTCTGTATAGTGACAACACATTTTATAAATAATATCCCTTGGTTATATTAGGAAGTATAATAATGGGGGGTGGGGGGCAGGGAGCAACCAACATAAAGCAAGCTAGGTTATTCCAGTAATCTGACTTGTGAAAAAAGTACAGTTCTTGATCCTAAATTTTCAGTTACTTGACCATGAACAAGTGAGCTGAACACACCAATCACTAGTCCAAGATCTGGAGAAGGCAGGAGAACAAATGTTTGACTTTAGTGGCTTATCTAGAACTTCCAAATGAACATGCCCCTTCTCCTGGTCTTCTCACTCTCTAGTTTTTCCAGGGCAGATGAACATTTTCCTAAATCCCATAAGTAGCTACGGTTGGTTCTCACTATGAGATTCATAGAATAAACATTATAATGAAGGGTGTTATGGTGGTCTCCTTTTAATTTCATGACTCAAGTTTTATACAAAAGACTTCCATTACCCCTTTTTTGTCTCCAGATTTTCTCATTTTTTTTTTAATATAATCTCTTTCATAATTTTATGTGACTCATATGAAAACAGTTTAGGTTTCCTGCCCTGTACAACCCTTTCAGATCTCTAATCCTCAGAAGTTTAAATATCTTCCTGTAATTTTGAGTCTAAATTTATTCACGTCCCTTTAAAACCAATTTGATCTCTTGTATTATGTTAACTTATGAACCATTTACATAAACTCAGTAATTTTATACATATATATTTATTATACTTGTTGCAGATATACCCTTCCGTTCAGGAGATTACTGATGAGAATAATTTAACTCCCCATAGTGCCTTTGACTGATAGGTACTTAGAGCCATTCAGGATAACAGTATCTCCAACTGTCTCCAAGATGCTTGTAACTTCTATCAACTGTATATAAGCACTTATGCATTATATATCATCAATATACAGCTTATTTATGAAATAATTAATGTAATTTCAATATAACATTGTCATAGTAGCACTAAGTCAACAGGGAAATCTTTTGGTTTTTAATCAGAAAAAATGTGCACTTAGTTTGTAATACAGTAAATTCCTTACTGTAGCAATAAAAATTTTGTGTGATATTTGGATTCTTGAATATTTAGATGCTGATGTTAAAATAAAACAAATATGCTTATCCAGAGTGGAGCACTTTTAGCTCTGAGGTTTTTAAAATACTGGAAACAAACCGTACCCGACATTATTCTTTTTCTGCACATATGTAGAATTTGGATAAGTACCTTGAAAACAGCATAAAATTAACTTCAGTTAAATAGATATTAATATTGCAAATTGTGGACTTAATGGTTTTGACATTTATGGGTTTTTTTCTCTGCATATTTGAATGTTTTCATTTTTAAGATTTTTTTTTCAGGTACTTCTTTATTCTGAGTAGTAAAGCAATAAGACAAACATAGTGTCTATGCACAAGTCTCTGTTCCCAAAGTGAAATATATAATAAAAGCATTTATATTTTTCACAGCAAAAGGAAATCATCATATTATAAAAATACTAGCTTCAGTAGGGTAATATGGAAAATTTAGACAAATGGGTCATTTGGCACTACAAATGAGTTAACATAGATTCTGCAGACTTAGAAATTTGAGGATTCGGGTAGAAGAGAGTACCAGATAAGGGGTACAAGTGTTAGAAGTAAACAAGGAAAGAAGTAAATAAATACAGCTACTAAAATAAAACAGAAATATTAAACAGTATTTGAGATACCTTGATTAATATAATGTGTGTTTTTCTTTTCTCACGAGTACACAAGGACCTAGGAGCTGGGGTGGGAAAGGGTCACTGTATTTTTAAAGTAATAGTTGCTTAAAAATTATTAGCACAGTTTTCATACCCTTTGGCCACACATTTGCTTGTGTATAAAAAATGTTATTTTCCAGAAGACTGAATTCTGTCCTATGTTGCATTAAGATTCCTTGCCCTTAGCCCATCAGTTTGACACTGTAATAAATTCATCTGTTAAACAAATGGCAAACACTATGTGATCCTGGTTTTGTTTTTGTTTTTGTTTTAAGGAAGATAGAAATGAATAAATCTGTATTTTGTGTCTTAAGTTTATCTTCTGCTCAGTGTAGTGATCCATTTTGTATTTTTACATTAGTAATTGTTCTTATCCAGAACATAAAAGGTGTTAGAGTGACAAGCTGTACAAATACAGATGATAGCTACTATTATAACCTTGAAATGCTTTACCTTGGATATTTCAGCTCCATAGTGTTTCATTATAATAGATATGTGTAAGGAAAACACCAATAAAAAGGATAAGCAAAATTAACTGATTTCTCTGTAGCAGGCTACCTTCTGCAGTGCTTTTAAGAAGAGGAAGAAAAATGACAGAAGGTGATTTTGGCAATGAAGCCTTTACTAATTGTGTGCCTGGGAGCATTCCTGAGGAGTGGGCAGAAACACCTGTGCTAGAACACTTATAACTTTCCCTGGTGTGAGCTGGTGTGGCCCATCCAGCAAGTTCCCAAAAGCATTCCCACATGGTTTGCCAGTAAAATAGTCCAGAGACCATTCCCAGAAGGCAGCTTTCACGCAGCCAGGGCTGTGCTGGAGGCCAGTGGGATTTCCTGATGGGGTTGCAAACTCCCTCTGCCAGCTACCCATAGTACCAGAAACTTTCCAGGACTTGCTTAATTTAATAGCATAGACATAAGAGCCACATGTGCCTCTTTTACTGTGGTAGCACCAAAGAGCTTCAATGACATTGTGAACTCAGTTTATGCCCACTGTTCAGGAATAATAATTGATAGGCTAGTGTAAGACAGCTCAGTCAATACAAATTTCCTACCTTACTCCCTGTGATTCAGTTATATCCATAAAATGGGAATTAATGTACTGTATCATCATGCTATAAAATAGTTTTGTTATTATTTTTGGCATCACTGTGATAAACAGCCCCAGAAAGATGCAGTTGATAATAATGCTAAACTACAATGAGAGCTGTTTTTTCTTGTGACACAGACATGAACCACATTGTGAGAACAGCACTAAATACTGAATAGATGTTTGCTATATGACCATTGTCTCTACTATGGGCTGAAAAACGTGGATCTCGTCAGAAATCAGAGAGTATGTGATTACACAACTATCTAATTAATGCAAGTAACCTGATGCATAAATACAATGGGTCTAAATGAAGATTGGCCAAGGAGTCTTGCTGCCAATCTGTCCAAAGATAGAACATTTTTCTTTGAAACCTAAATTTGGTGTGTGCATGTGCGTGTGTGGTTGGAAAGAAAGATTTACAATTTTAACACAGTTCTTTCCCCAGAAGATGAGAGTTTCTGTAATAATCATATTCCAATTGATGGTAATTAAGAAAAGTCAGTACTGTGGCAAAGCTTGTTACTTGTCTAGTGCCTTCATTAGAATTGCACAGTGAGTGGGAGCACCAGGCTCTCTGTAGGCTCACAGCTCTGTGAGTACTGGTCTTAATAAGCTGTGCAAATATGTTCCTTGTTCATTTATTCTTAGCAAATGGCATGAGTGTCGTTCAGTGGGTTAAGCACTTTGTCGCAGCACGACATGTGCTCTGTTCTTCTGAAGAGATCCAAAGGGAATGAGCAGCCTTGTCCCCAAACAGGTTTGACAAAGATGCTGTTTTCTTAACAGCTGCAAATATATTCCCTTTGTATCCAGGAAGATTTTGAGAAATGTTCTTAGGTCTAAGAAAAAATAATGAGGTAAAATACGGATTTATGAAAGGTATGCATTTGCAGCATAATGGATATTATACAGTTATAATGGTGGACAAAGAAAGTAGAAAAATTCTATTACCCTACAGTAATGAGATATTTAATTGGAATTATTGTTCCTGGAGTACTAAATATAGCTTCACTATAGCTATCATAACATAAACAGTGATTTCACTTAGATAATGTCGCAGTAACATATCTTTTTGTGTGTCAGTGCTATTGTGGCAATTACTTTTCTCTGTCTCATGTCATGATAAAGATGATTTATTGGGTGGGAAACTTCACCATTTCTCTTGTATTGATTTTGTTCTGCTGAATCCCACATCACTAGATCATTAAACTAGAGATACCAATATCTTCTTTAATGTATAATTCAAATGCTACAAACATATATACCTTTTATCAGAATGTAGACATCTGGAGTCATGCTTGCTTGCTTCCATCCTCTCACCTGTCTTCACACCTCACAAGATAAGAAAAGAAGACACTAGGTAATATAAAAATAAGTTCTAAGAATATTAACTTTTAGGTCTCGTAAGAAAATGGTATTTCCTTTGTGAAGCAGCAACATAGTAAGGTGACTTTGCCTCTCTATAACATGGAAAAAAATTATCCAATAATAGTCCAATTATCCAATAATAAGTTTTCTAGTAAAGTTTGGAGAGTAAAATAGGCTGGATCATACATTGAAAACTCCAAAAGAAAATGCAAGGTTTTGGTTTTACCTTGGTTTAATGCCACCTGCCTGTGAGATAAAGAACTGATTTTAAATTCTGAGCAAATATTCAAGACAACTTATTCTATTCATTGATAACATCCTTCACCTTTTTTTAATGAATCTTAATTTCTATTCTTGAAAATCTAGATAGACAGCCTTTGACAAACTGTCCTTTAGTATATTCTCATGTATTCTCATGTTGTCCTGGAAGTGAATTTTTGTCTGTTGAATCTCAGTCTAGAACAAAAGGCATGTATTTTCACCAGTGGTTCATTAACTAACTTCTAATGTGTCATTAATTGCCAGCTTAAAAGGTGAATTTTTGTAGAGTATGTGATTTAATATTATCAGAATATTCTAATGATGCTCTGCAAAGAAGATTGTGAGAATTATTATTTGTTACAATTTTTGTTAGAATTTTCATTATGATAATAAACAAGGTTAAAGCTGATTATGATTGCAGTAGAAATAGCTTTGCAGTTCATGTATACAAATACTTTCTAGTGTGTAGTGTTTTTATGAAAAAAAAAAACAGAATAGATCAAAGTGTTTTAGCCCATTTATTTCCTAATATGAGAGGGGGAAAAAAAAAAAAAAAAAAAAGAAGGCAAGAAGGTCCAGACACTTGAGAATAATTGGAATATTGAGTTTTATTCTGGGCATCCCATCACAGACATTAGTTATCTCTAATACTTACACATATTTCTTATGAGAGAACAGCTTAGACATTGATTTAGAGCAGGATTTTATTTTCATTAATTGGTCACATCTGTGCTTTGGCTGCAAGTGAATACGCAGTCACTGAAAAATTATGCAAACAAACATTACTCGTGTGTTTAAATTCCAGTGAGAGTATTTAGCTGACCTCTCTTCCAATTTGACTCTCTCCCATTTTTATTCTAGAGCCATGTTTTACACCAAAACACTCCACTTGATTGTAAACAAATGCTTTCCAGTTGTAGGTTTCACGCAACTAATGTTATTTTCCTTCAAAAATTTAAATTTGTCATCTTATTAATTTCTAAGAAACAGAGAGAAATACTCATAGTATAATCCTTTTTGCGTAAGTTTCATTTTGATGCTTGAAAGTAGAAACAATGCACAGTGTCACATTTTAACGAGATAACCTTACCGTTTAAGGTAGGTCCAAGTGAACTTAATGGTGACCATAGCAAGTAGATATTAAGTAAATACTTAGTATAGTAGCAGAGTTGTCACAGTAGTATAGTACTACAGTAATGTTTACTATATTAAGTAAATATTAAGTGGGTGAGTCATCTAAATTTAATTTTAATTTAATTTTATTTTATTTTATTTTATTTTATTGATATGCCTATGGCTGGTGCTTTCCTCTATACTTTTAGCAGAAACACTACAAAAATACTGAGTTGGGGAAAAGAAATCTCCTTCTTTGATGGAGATGTAATATTTGCATAGTACATTGTCTCTGTGACTAATGTAATACCCAATGTGTCTTCTACTGTTATAACCATAAGCACATACTCAGTTGCGATAAGCCCACTGATGTCATCACGTATGGCACACGTCACATACAGCCCTTTTCCCACTATGGTTTACTAAGTAATTCAGGTGTATTTAGCTATCTACTAATTAAAACAACATTAACTGTTTTACTGGTGCCTTATTTTCTGAAGTTTGGTGGCAATATGGTGGTGCTTTCTCAAAACATCACTAAGGTGTCAGGTGGTGCCAGGGAGGTACAAATATAGTCACTCCGAGTTAAGCACATCAACTTAAACCCATATTTCTTATTTGAAACATGGTTGATGACTGTTTTCACACCAGGGATGTTGAAGAACATGTAAATTAAATAGCTCCAAGTGCGGATCTACTTTCCTCATAACACAACTGTAGCAAATTTAGTCTAGACAAGTAGTAGAATAGTCACTGTAAAGTGAAGTGAAGGTAGTGAAACATATTATTTTGTCCTTTGTCAGTTTTTAGCAGAGAAGTCTTTAACTTTTCATTTTTGCACCATGTGATGACATGAGAACTAAATTCAGTTTCTTTTAAGCAGATTGGAACACTATTTTTACTTTCTCATAAAGCACGATATCTTCATTATTCCTGTTACAGAAAAAAAAAAAAAAAGGTTATGTACCATTTTCTCTGCATTTGCCAGTGCCAGAGGAGAAAATGACTTGTAATAGTGTTCCACCATGCTTTGAATGTTGCTGGCATGGAAAGCTGAGCTTATCATAAGAGTTCAATTTGAAAGCTGGGTAGTTCAAGCACAGAAACACTTTTTCGTGTAATGGGAGTGACTAGAGACACAAGTTAGGCAGGACATGCTGTCAGGAATTAAAATAACTGAAGATGTCCTAGGCTAACATGGTGGCAAGTGCCAGACTTGCCTGGTTATATGCTTTCTCCCATCCTTTCAAAAATAAGTGTGCACAGCCATAGAAGCAAAAACAAAGATATGGCAAAAGGATGAGCAGTTAACACTTTCTGTAGTTTTGATATTACTTATTTATGTAAGCACAAAATTTAATAAATTTGATAGTTATTCATAATAAGGATATAATTACTTAAAAAAACCCTAAATAATAGGGTACCAAGTTATGCTTAATGATGTGTTTAAGTCTGAATTGTTCATGTGTTCAAATATCATAAACGTATTATTGAGTGATAAAATCTCTGTTGGGTCAAATTTGCACGTATGAAGGTAACTCAAAGGCTGGGACAATGGTCTGCTGATCTTTTTTTTGTTGACACAACAGCTGAAGAAGCCTATCCATTACAACATTGCAATCTGTTCAGAATAAGAGGAAAAGACATTCTTAGAAATGTTTTAGCCCCTTGGAGACTCTAAGGACTTGTTAAACTCTTAAACGCAGCTTGTACAGCTCCTGCTCCAACTCCTGCTGAAGTTAGTGACAAGATTTTCTGCTGATTTCAGTAGCAGCCCATACTACAACTTCAGCTGTCAAAAAGCTAGAAATCAGTCAAAAGGTCAGCCAGCACACAAGTATATATTAATTTTAGCAGAAATTATACTTTGGACAGCTCAGAAAAGAAACAAAATTGACCTTTTTGTTTCTGAAGAAATGTCTCCCACCATACTGCACTGCAGAGGAAGTGCGGGACTCTGTTTTGAGCATTTAGGTATGTGAATTGGCACTAAAAATGTGAAACTAAAAATAATAACAAAAACCATTACAGAGCCAGTAATTGAAACGATTTTTGTCTTCAAAAATAAATAAGTGCCCATTACATTTCCAATGGTCTCATAGGAGGTAACAGTTCTGGTTACAATTGGTCAAGAACTGAACTAAAAACTGATCACACAATTAAAGATAGGCCCAGTGCTAAGTATGGCTACCTAAGTGTGTTTGCCGCTTATTCTGTGCATTGTTACAAGAGTGATGAACCTCTTTATTCTGTAATCAGGGACTGTTTTCAATGTGGTCTTTGCAAGGCAAGTGTGCTTGTGCCCAAACTTAATAAATATTTCACTCATTTCATTGAGGTGTAAATGCACTTTGTGAAGTGAACCAGAAAAGCAACTGATTTTTGCCTTCCACAGTTAGATCTCTGTGCTCTTACTTTTCAATTTTATGTTACTGAGATAAGAGGAAAAAATAATCTATAAACTTGAGAGCAGTATTGCTTTTAAGTATTTCCTGGAAGCACTAGGTGTCACTAAAGGAAAATGTGCAAACGTTTAAAAAGGAAAAAACCTCTCCTCTTGTTTCCTTTTAGTCCCAGTGGCTTCCTGAAACTAAGTTCCTACTGCCACTGTTCAGTGATCTACTTAAACCTGTGCATTACTTAAGGCATGTCTGTAGCATCATGGGGTTTTCAAAGCAGATGAAGCTGAGGACATATGTTTCTGCAAAAAAAAAGACATTCTAGGACAGTCCTGCCATCATCTCTATGCTCCTGATCCCTCCATTGCCCATATGCAAACCATAGCATGCTACAACTTTTGTTCCACTGCTGTGTGTTGGACAAAGGGATTAAAAGACCAAGAAGAAACTTTTCAAGCTAGCTTTGCAGCCCAAACCATTGTATCAGGGTGCTACAGTATTTCACATGTTTTATGTATATTTAGTGTTCCTACCAACTTGCTCATTATCAATACAGAGAATTGAAAAGCTTGTCCTAAAAAGAGTCAAGACATTGTCTGCAGTCTAGGAAATCAGGATCTGCACACAGTCACTTCCATGTCAAATCAGAAGGCTCAGTTTGAGTTAAGTAATATGTGCAGTGGAGTTCCTCAGCATGTTCCAAAGCTTACAAAGTTTTTAAACAAATGCGAGTATGATATTTAGCAGGTGAAGTTTGGCAGCTTCCATAGAAAAACTAACTGGTTTAAATTGGATTTTACGAGTTTTGGTTTTTTTTTTAATTTTGCTGTATACTGTGGAAAAATGGGAAATCATAGAATAATAGCAAGGCTTGGGTTGGAATGGACCCTAAAATCATCCAGGTTTAACTCCCCTGCCATGGATGGAGATGAAATCCCCTAGATTAGGTTGCTCATTGAGGTATCAAGTTGCAAAGATCTCGTTCCTCAAAAGGGTAGGAAGGGAGGTGGCTGAGCATGCCCAAAATGTAAGAGCAGTTTAGAGGTGGGCAAATTCCTTGCTGTGCTGTTTGCAGCAGTAGGGCAGGAAGCTGCTCCTGTGATGAACTGTGGGTACACAGCTGAGCCTTGCTTTCCTATACATGTTGGCCTAGCAACTTGTATCCCATGGAGTGGCTTAAGCAAAGGAACAGATCACTTGAGGATTTCCATCAGGTTAAGGAAGGAGACCAGCAGCAAGTCTTTCAAACAAGGCAGCAACAGTGGGGAAAAAAGCATTTATAGTAGAGAACTGTACAGATTACAAACAAATTAATTAGATGACGTCTTGAGGGTTTTCCTTTGGATCTAAAATTTCATGTTTCTACAGTATTTTTTTATCCAAAGTCTTTGATACTGTTTCTCATGGCATTCTCCTGGAAAATCTGGCAGCCCACAGCTTGGACACATGCACTCTTTGCTGGGTTAAAAACTGGCTGGATGGCCAGTCCCAGAGAGTGGTGGTGAATGTTGTTAAATCCAGTTGGTGGCTGGTCACTAGGGTCAGTATTAGTAGTCACTATTAGTAGTCACTGGCCCTCAGGATTAGGGCCAATCCTATTTAATGTCTTTACTGATGATGTGGATGAAGGGACCAAGTGGTACCCTCAGTAAATTTATTGATGACACTAAGTTGGATGAGAGTGTTGATCTGCTGGAGGGTAGGAAGGCTCTGCAGAGGGATCTGGACAGACTGGATCAGTGGGACAAGATGCAAGATATGAGATTCAATAAGGCTGAGTGTCAGGTTCTACATTTTGGGCACAACAACCCCATGCAATGCTACAGTCTGGAGAAAGAGTGGCTGGAAAGTGGCCCAGCAGAAAAGGACCTGGGAATGCTTGTAGGCAACAGCTGATCATGATCCAGCAGTGTACCCAGGTGGCCAAGAAGACCAATGAAATCCTGGTTTGTATCAGAAATAGTGTGGCCAGCAGGACTAGGGAAGAGATTGTCCCCCTGTACTCAGCACTGATGAGGCTGCACCACAAGTGCTGTGTCCAGTTCTGGGCCCTTCTGTTCAGGAAGGACATCGAGAGGCTGGAGCGGGTCCAGAGAAGGGTAACAAAGCTGGTGAAGGGTCTAGAGGGTAAGTCCTGTGAGGAGTGACTGGGGGAGATGGGATTGTTTACCCTGAAGAAAAGAAAGCTCAGGGGAGACCTTATTGCTCTCTACAATTACCTGAAAGGAGGCTGTAGTGAGGTAGGGATTGGCCTCTTCCCATAGGTAACTAGCAGCAGGACAAGAGGACATAGCCTCAAGCTGTGCCAGGGGATGTTCAGGCTAGGCATCAGGACGAATTTCTCCATGGAAAGGGTTGTTAAAACATTGGAATGGACTACCCAGGGAAGTGGTGAAGTTACCATTCCTGGAGGTGTTCAGAAGACGACTGGAAGTGGCACTTCGTGTCATGGTCTGGTTGAGAAGGTGGTAATCAGTCAAAAGCTAGACTCAATGATAGACTCAAATATTTTTTTCAACCTAAATGGTTCTATGATTCTATTCCACTCAACTGCCTAAATCCTACAGTGAAACTGCCTGAAGTTCTTAATAATGGGCTAACATAGAAATGTTAATGCTTAGCTGAATTTGAAACAGTGACAGCAGATAGTTCTCTTTCGCTTTTTGCTTTTTTTTTTTTTCCCAAGCACATATTGCTCCAGAGCACTGAACTATTAGTATTATTAGTATGACTACTTAAATCATGAGCATAAAATAGAAAACTGAATGGAATGTAAAATTCCCATGAGTACCATTAGGGAGAATAAAGTATGCTGTAGATAATCTGCTAAAGTGCGCCTTTTAAACCAGGGAATTTAGTACACAAATTAGCCATATATCTTAAGATAATGGATCTTTATGTGTTTACATTTTAAATAAACCACATTTTTGTATCAAGATTGTTATGACGTTAACCTTGGTGTTACTGGTTAGCCATCAAGAGTTTGAAATAGAACATATCTGAATGGAGTTTTTTGGACAGAGCAAGAATCAGAAAACTGGCATTTGTTCTCAAGAAGCAAATGGTCCTACACAGTGAATGGCTAAGTGTGTGAGTGATAGACTTGGCACACTAGATAGGATCTACAGTGGGAAAAATTTACTCAAGTGGGAAAAATTTAATAAATTTTTTTTTAATTATTTTAATTATCAAGAACTCTTGTTACCACAACTCCTAATATTCAGTATTTCACAATTTGAACAAAGATGAAGTGGGTTTTCTCTGCAAGAACCATAGGAGCACTTCATTAGCAATTAGTCAGTATTAGCCAACTTCTCTGGGAGGGAAGAAAAAGCTTTTAAATGGATTTGTGATGTGTTAGTTTCTTCAGTTGTGTCGATTGCTGAATTTGCTGGGAACTCAGTACCTCTTCCTGTTTTAGAATACCCCTTTCCGGGCGTTGTCCCAAAATGGGTAGACTGCAATCCCTGACTCATGGCAATCTGATGACTTACCCATGGAGTGCAAGGATCAGGCAATTCTGAACAGGGAATCTACATTTCATTTGCTACAGATAATTTAGCTCTAGTCAGATAATAAATTAATTTGGAGTATATTTTTTTCTGATGTCCATACTGGCAGCAGTCTTCCTGGAACTCTTAAAAAGATCCTATAACTACCGTAATTGGCAAGGTGCTCTGGATTTTCTCACCAGACAGAAATTGGTACCTGAGACTAAATGTTATATCCACTTCTGCTTGCTTTTTATTTCTTATGTTTATTTTGGTAGTGTCAGTCTCTTAGCAGCCACAGTTGCAACCTGAAATCATGCCTTATTTCAAGAGTGTTGGCCTTGCTTTCTCTAGTTGCCTGGTGCAGCAGATTTCCTTGGTGAGCAGATACATGCCTATGGCTGTATTGATTGGATGCAGTCACAAATTTTTTCTTCAGTTGCAAGTTGTGAACATGGTCTTCCAGTGAGAGAGAAATCTTCTATAATGAGACAGTTTCTTAAATTTTACTTTACTTGATTTCTTTTCTTATTCTTGTTTTGTTTTGCTTTAAGGTAAAGCAAGGCAAGGCTTTAATAAGACACAATTGTTCAAAATAGTACATTAGCTGCTGCTGAAACCACCCTTTATGGCTCTGATCTATAAGACAAAATAATTTTTTGACAACTGACACTGCCTCCGTGTTCCTAATGTCCTCTAAAACCGAAGTCTTAACTTTGGAAGAAATCCAAACAGTTTTTTTGAAGAGAAAATACTTGAAATCATCGAAGTAGCATTCCTTTCTGATAATTCTCAATGAAAGCATATTATTTGACAATTTGTTTTTTAAACTGTTTTGTGTAATGCCATATTCTCTTTAATATTGCCAGTTAGCAGCGTTATGTAATGTTCCCTGTTAATATCCAGACTTTTTGACCAGTTATAGTGTAATTTATTCAAACCCTGGAGTGTATCATTTGGCAACGCAACCTGTGTTGCAGCTGTTGCTGTTTTCTCTGTGCTACAATCTGTACAAATACTTTCCCCCCTGTATTATCATGGATTGGTCTTCACAGCTTTGAAACTGTACTGCTGTGAAGTGCATGAGAAATTCAGGGTATAGCTTTGAACTTCATGTAAATAAGTAACACTTCATTTAGGGACTAGAAGTGAGAATAGTGGTCACACCAGCTGAGGAGTTTGCTTGGCCTGTAAAATGCTGCTCTGTCTTGAACAGGACTCTCCAGATTGGCTTCTGTTCTTCTGTTTTCCATGAAAACTGTATCCAAGTGGGGATTTAGTAACAGGAGATAAGCAATACATTGATAGTAGAAACTTTAAAAGCACTCATCAGTGTAAGCAACATTGTGAAACACTTGGCTACATTTTAAGTGGAGCACTTTTTGTGTGAAAGACTTTTGCAAAACAGTCCATTATTTCTTCATTACTTTTTTTATAAAAATGGTTCAAAGCAATAGTTTATAAAATAAACAGTATTTTTTCCTAACCTAAAAGTCAGAGTTGTTCTATTAATAACTACCTTTTGAAAATTAAATATATGCCTTTTTAAAAACATCAGTATGTCCATGTCTATTTGTAAACATTAAGATAGTATCTGGAAGCCCATTGAAAGGGTATCAGCAAGCCCATTGAAAGCAGCTCTTTCCAGTTTTCACATGAATAAGAAGACAGGGTATGACTTTTCACATTCAGACCTTTGAGCAGAGAAACTTCCATGCAAGAAAAAGTAGGTCCTAAAGCTGATGTCAAGAGCTGCATTAGGCTGCAGGCTCTTCATTCAGAAAAAGAACTTTTAAAGGGTAAACTCTCTGTTTTCTGAATCAATATCAGCAAAGCTGATGTTAGCGGTCTGGTAAGATTGTGAAATACAGTATCAGTTGTGTGTGATAGTTAGCAGAAAAGTAGATGACAGTTCCCCACTGAATTGCTGAAATCAATTTGTTTAAAACTAGGAGGCATGTTACACTGCAGAAACAAGCAAATCCTAACTTAACCCTTCAAAAAATGTGCTTCCGAAGCCTGGTGTGCATTTTTCAGAGAGTTGCTGTCTTGTCTCATGGCTATAGCTCATTTACAGGCCCATTCCTGTCACTAAGACACAGGAGACTCCCAGACGAAACTACTGTTCATCTGCATCCCTTCAGAAGGTGAAAGGTGAATACCAGTTTTTTCTTACATTGTAGCTATTGGTTATAACTCTAAAAACAAAACAAAATAGGCACTGAAATTTTGTTGACACGTAAATTAAAATGAAAATACCTATAATTATGATTAATGTGTATCTACCTTTAGATAAAATAACTGAATTCATATTAAGCCATTATCCAATTTTTTTTTCCAAGAGAAAATATTCGAATGGATTTATTTTTACCAAAAGAATAAATACTTTCATAAACATATTCTTTGTAACCAGTATAACACCCACTGTATGGTACTGTTCCATGAGCGTTTTTATAAAGTTTAAATTATTAGGAACTCCAGACCATCTAGTTCCAATGCCCCTTCCATGGGCAGGGACATCTTCTATTAGGCCGTTGCTCAGTGGCAGGTCTGGTTCAGCAAATGTGCTGCAAAACAGAGAGAAATACAAATGTTGGTTCTGACAGAACGGGAATTTCATGGTCAGTCAATCAGAAGAGCGTACATTGTATGCAGAACAAGTTCACTCTCAGGATTTGGTTTGTTTGAAAGATAAATGATGGAGAACAGGTTTGAAGTCTCTTACATTCTAATTATTTCTGTAAACTGTAAATAAACTTGCATGATCAGGTACTTGGAAATCTGAAAGAGCTTTGCTGGAAGAATAAAGCGAAAAACAAGCTATACAACTGAGATTGTATATTCAAGGAAAGGACAGACACCTGTTAAAGTTCCTTTTGTAAGCTGGTAATAATTCTCTAGTCTTTTACAAATATTTTTTAAGTTAAGATGGTACCTAACCAGTCATTTGTCACTAGACCAAAGACTCAGAAACCACAGATCCAGTTTCAGACAAAATTCATACTTTCTAACTCTGGCCTATTCTCTTTTTTTTGTTTGTTTTTGTTTGTTTGTTTTTGTTTTGGATTTTTGTTTCTTTATTAAACACAAAGACATTTTACTTGACATTACCTACCTCTGGTGAAGTGGCCCTATATTTTTTTCACCCCAAAGACCATTCTTGTCTTTGGTATCTTTGTTTGCTCTAAAGTCTGTAGTTTTTAATAGGGGTGTCCACAGAATGCAAAATCAGGTGAAACTGAAATCCACATATCAGAAGCATTTATTAGTGGAAGTCCTTGCTCTGAAGTGTTGCAAAGCACTATGCAGCAAGCACTATTTTGTATTATCCAGAGAAGCTATTCAAAGAGATAATTTTAGGGTTATGTAAAGCTCCAAAGTTTTATTCTCCTTTTATGGATCAAAGTAGTACTACTGTCAATAATCATGCTAATAAGCCAAATTTAAAAGCCTTTATTTAATCTTTGCTGCTTAGGTGGCTTGTTTTGTCAGCCTGTGCAGAGCCCCCGAAAACTAAAAATTAATTTAGCTGATTAATACTTAATTTCACTACCTCCCACCCCAAAGAAGAACTACACAGTAACTTTCAGAATCCATCTTTCTCCCATAAGCATTAAATATAAGTACCGTTCATAAGGATACCTGCTCTTTCTGAAGCAGTGGCTTTTGCCTGCTCTGGAAGCAGGAAGTCTCCTCACAACCATGTGTGTCCTCCTGAGACTCCCCCAGTGCTTCCTGACCTCAGTCATTCCAGCAGCCCAATCACCATCTAATGAGAATCAGGAAAACACTGCTAATTGATTTAATGAAGGATGTTGATTTACTTCAGATGAGAATCTGCTTCAATAAATTTAAAGCCACTTGAAAAAGCAAAGATATCAGATCCAGTATTAATTTTCTGATCTGAGATATGTGCTTCAAGCACTTTTCTCCTCTCCTTTGACATTCTGGCTGCATGGGATTACTTCTGTGTCTATAAATTACTTTGTCTTAGAAAGGTAGATGGGAATGGGTAGTCATCTCTGTGATTTATGTGGTTTGATATTAATGTTATTTTTGTCCTCCACATGGGTCTTGCAGTATCTCAGTGCAAAGCCCTTATTTTATAAGTCCCGGCTGTTCTAGTCAGAATTCCAAAATATTCTTGGAGAGTGGGGATGTGTGGTGGTTACATAGTTGTCGCAGTCATGGCCTTCTCATGCCTAGGCATCCTAGGAATGTGGAAGCCAATGACCCAGGAAGGCCATGTTCTGATCTTAGATGAGATCTTTGGAAAGATTTATATATTCTTTCCATGCATCTGTTGGATTTTATCTTTCAGTATTCTCCAAGAATATTTGCCACTATTATGCCTTTCCATATGTTGTTTATGAAGATGTCTCTGGAGGTGGGACATCACTTGGTACTGCTAAGGGCTGCTGAGGAGCTTGGGCTGTCATTGTCAAAGCGGGCAGCAGCATTAGCCCTGTCTGTGCTTTGTCACTTGCCATAGGGTATGTGCACTAATATCACTTTCCCTATACCCTGTGCTGGATCCCACAGCATTGGGAGGCTGGTACTGACAAATTCTAATTTGTTCTGCCCCAGAAGGCAGCTGTGGTCTAAAAACTGTGTGTCTGCATTTTTGAGATGCTGTCCCTAGTTTTGTGGATCTCACCAAGAGGCAGCACATCGTTCCAGAGGCAGGTGCTATTCCTGTCCTACATGTGGTTTGTGAACTGGGGCTAACCTGTGCTGTGGCTATTCAGACTAATTATTAGCAGTGGTACCCAAGTCTGGCTGAACGTATAGTCAGCCATAAGGGAAGGGGTAAGCACAAACGAAGGTGAGGCAGAATTTCACAAAAGGTTGCCTTTAAAGTTTGATAGAATATAATTTGTAACTTGGGATTTCTCCTTTCTTGTGTTCCTAGCTCTGCCATTGATTTGCTGAAGGGTTTTTAAAAGCTCTCCTTTCTTCTGAATGCTGGTTCTTACATTAAGTAAAATGATGCTCTGCATTAGACTGACAGTCTGTTTGGGCTTTCCTAATGGAAAAGCCCTGCATAAGATTTTTATCTTTTTTTTTCCCCCAGAAGAATAATCTGTGCCAAATATATTGATTGATTTATTCATTGAACTTTTTGTGACAATTAAATTCATAGCTTGCCTCCTGAATAAATTCTTTTTTTCAATTTATATTGCGATTGATGGAGTAAAATTGGTACCAGTTCAACAAATTCCACATTTATTTTGATTTCAATTTAAATAAACGTGAGCATGAAGTTAGGCTGTAAAGATAATTTGAGCATAAAGTTAGGCTGAAAAGCTGAGCTGCACAATTTAGGATTATGTGACTTGCTGTTTTAACATGTACTCCATAATTTTCTTCTAGATCTGGCTCTGCTATATACTTCCAAAGAAAGTGAGAATAGTATAATGACCAGTGGAATTCTTCCACAGGAGCTTTTTTTTCTTCTCTAAATATGGGTATTCCTAGGGGATGCACATGAAGTCTGACATCTTAAATGCAATTCTCACTGGTTTAAGAATATAGCACTGTGTAGGCTCACTGGTGTCCTTGAGCCATTTCTCAGCTATTGCAGACACCATGGCCACATAACAGAAACAGAGGATTGTCAGTGAGTATTGGAAAGAAGTGAATTTCACAGATCAGGTAAGAGTATGTTGCAGTTGTACCACTGATCTCAAATATCCTCCTCCATACACTTAGCCCTTAATGCATTCTGAATGCCTAAAGCTGTGCAGCTAATTGAAAATAGATCATACTATCTGAGTGCATGGAAAGCTGAGGCTCACTGCAATGTATTCACAGAGCCTAATCTGGTGTCGATTCGGACATTTCTTTTCATAAAATAGCTACTCCATGACCATCCTGTTGCCTTCATTAAGTGACATTTTCAACTATTACTCTTTGTGCAGATTCTGGCTCAGATAGGAGTTATACTATGACTACAAATTTTCACTATGCTGTTTGCCAGCAGGTGGAAAGCACTTACATTAGTGAAGAGAATTACCTCTTCTGAGGGATTATTTCAAAGTCAACAATATAGCAGTGGAGCCTGCTTACAGACAGCAAAAGGCTTTTGTTTCTGTTTGTCCTTCAGTAACACCATCAGGAGACCAAGCGGTACAAAACACTTCAGTGCTTCCCAGCGGAGGGTCCCCATGCACCCACCTGCCCATGCTCCTCTCATCGGTGGCTCTTACAGCACTGGGTAGTTTCCACACTTTGGGATCTCTTGCTCCTTCCAGCCATGGGCTCGTGGTCCAGCAGTAAGAGGCTGGTTGAGATACCAAGAGAATGAGCCCTACTCCCTTCCCTTCCTGCTAACACCACCTGGAGCAAAATGTTTTCTTAACTTCTGTGATAAGGTTATCACATTGTATATCCTTTCCACTTTGATCTTCTCAGACATGAAATTTAAGCTACCACAAGAGAGGACACTGTATGTATAACTGACAAGAGCAGTATGTGTAAGCCACTGGCTATATTAGGACTTTTATAACATACATGAGCACTCTGCTGCTAATGATGACTGTTTAAGCTGAACAATTACTATTCAAAAAAAAGGTTTATCAAGGAAAATAATAGCTATAACACTTGTGTTTATCATACGGACTTTAACTTTACGAATGTGCTTTTATTAATGTTTGGCTTTTTAATCTTTAGAACTAGATGTATTTTGATAATATTTTAAGTTTTCCTTAAAAGAAACACAATCTGTCCCCTGAATGTTATTTTTTATTTTCATTGCATAATCATTTGCTGAAAGGTAACACTACATGGATGAAAGCTTGTCAAACTACTGATAGATATTAATAGGATACAGTCTATTTGCTGAGGATATAGGTGGTGTAGGAGTGCAATTCAGTGTGCATATAATTTGGGTTTCAACTTATGTTTTACTTATAATTGGATTTATTTGTTGATTAGGAGTTTTGTGTCTTTACAGTCTTCATCAAGTGAACTGTTACAATGTCCTTGATGGTTTTTTTTAAATCCACACAAAATTCCTTTTTCATATCTTTATTTCATCTTCATAGAATCAACATATGGATTTTACATAGTACACCAGAGTACTAGCGGTTTATATGAGAAAATAAATACATGCCTGTTGGGATTCACAATTTCAATTGATGGAGCAATTTGCTAACAAAAGATAGAGTTCACCCTGAAGGTCAGCACAATGTTCTGTTCTTTAGTAGCTATTTTATCAAAACTATGCTTGATGTAAATCTAATTGATCGTCAATTTTGAAATATTGATGTTACCCTAAAATGCTGTGTACATAGCAAGGTCACATTCTGCCCCAGATACGTTTGTGATACTCCCACTGACAACAGTGGGAGTTCTGCACATAGCACATGCGACAGAGGCTGGCCCTTGATCTTTAAACCATTAATACTTTAAAAAAAAATTAAAAACGGGGGGGGGGGGGGGGGGGACCGGGAA
>JAWWEV010000115.1:85767434-85877287 GCA_035583235.1 Hafferia zeledoni | reverse complement strand
CCCCCCCCCCCCCCCCACCCCCCCCCCCCCCCCCCCCCCCCCCCCCCCCCCCCCCCCCCCCCCCCCCCCCCCCCCCCGGAAAAGGCAGTGTTCCAAATTCTAAGTTTCCTACTGCAAGTTTGAATTCACCTAAACCTTCACCATGCAACACCATCATTTGATTTCAGGCAGAACTTCACAAAATATACTCTCTAGCTGATATAGTGTTGCTGCTGCTCAGCATTCAGCCTTTCTGCTTCTGAGATAACTTTCAGTAGAAATAACCTTAGACTATTTACTTGTTTGAGTGACTTGAGACAAAGTCTGAACTCTGCTAATACTCACTGAAAGTGTGTGTGCTACTAAATGTCGAAGTCATCCTTTAGTACAGCTCAGACTGCTAAACAATATGTCATTTCAAGTTTTGATCATCCTTTTCATTTTAAGCATTTTGGGGATCCTTGTTTACAAATGCTGTTCAAAGCAACAGTTTTTACTTCTGACACATTACTTCTTCCATTATATTTTCTGTTGGTTTTAGGTAATATCTTGTGGGACTTTTCATAGAGGAAAATTGCAATTTTTAGGATGTTTAACACTTTAGAAGATTGTTAGTTATGTTTTTGATGGAATGCAACTAATTTTAATTGAGTGTTATTGATCTTTATGGATCCTGAGGAATTGTGCCTCTCCCAAACTTCCAGCTAAATGTATAATTGACGTATCAGGTTACAAAGTCTCAATCACTAGAAATCAAGCAAAACTAGATAAGTGATTTTTCACTTTGCAAGCTTAAGCTAGAACACAGTATTGCAATGCTTTCTGGCGTGACTGTTTTAAAAATAATTGGGAGGGGAATTATTAGACTTTAATGTGAGGCACAGGGCTATATTTTACAGCCATAAACAGATAAAAGTATGTATTTTTGGCTGTAGGGCATTGCACTGGGGGTTCGACTGGATGACTTAAATGTTTCTTCCAACCCAAACTATTGTATGACGTGCAACTGAAGAGCTGAAAAGGAGGTTTAACAGTCTAGTCTGCAGAAACCAAGTGTATTAATGCTTCTGATAGGCTGTACAGAAGTTAACTCCCGTTGTTTATGTGGTGCATCTCTGCTCCTTAAAGGGTGAAATCCACACTCCATTGGGAGATTTGCCTTTGACTTGGGTAGGACCAGAATTTCACCAACTACTTTAAAGTCCATAGCTATTAACCCTGGACTTTCTGTCTGACCAGAAAGCAGCTGCTGTCATTAATTTCAGTGTTATCTACCTATGGTGAGTGAAGTCCTTTTGAGCAAGACTTGACAGTACTTTATTCTTCTGTACATAAATTAATTTCATACAACTGTAAATGACAACTTATCTGCAAATTGTATTACTGAAAGGCAGGGAAGGAGTTACAACTGAGCACAGACTTATAAAAAATCTTGTGGCAATACCCTCTGCCCCCTCAAACAAGTTTGGTCTAGACAGTCTATACAAAACTCTAAAAGATAGGATTGTACAGATCAGGGATAAACATAAATTTTGAAAGGGGAGCCAGGGAGCTGACATTGCAGCAAAGATACAAAAGCAGGATCTAGGAGTTCAGAGAGTTGTATCAGTCCTGGTTGCACAGACCTTTTTGACTGTTCTGTCTTTTTCTGCTGTCCTCTGTTTAGCCGTCTGCCAAATGATACCAGAGTACATCAGGCTCCACTGGCAGTGTTCAGAAAAGTGTTTGGAGAATCTTGAGCAAAAAAAATGTCATTGCATGTATTCCAGTAACATGAACACATCCACTGTACCTGTAGGTATATTTGAAAGAGAAAAACAAAAACCAAGAACTTGGAAACTTTTAAATCTCTTGAGGCACACAAAACCATATTCGAGTTACAAATTTAATTATACTCTCTCTAGAAACAAAGCAGTAATGAAAAAAGCATATTACCATTATCTAGAAAAATATTACAATATATCCTTATGTTCCATTGGTTAAATTTCAGTTTTTAAGGGTTTCCTGGGCAGATTATTTTCCCTTATATAAATTATGTCATATAAGACAAACACTTACATCCTCCTATTTGTCATGTTGGGGGAAGTTAAATACCAACAAACAAATGATTCCATCTCTCAGTCTCCCTAGTAGATAGTAACAATAATTACAGGAATAATCTTCATTACACAGTCATGCTGAATTACATCCTTAGGCTACTTTCTAATTTTAGACATGCAAGGTTTCCCCAGAAGTCCAAGCTTGTTTCTGTAGTTAGCAGATTTTATAAATGAGAAGGGACAGGCAGGATCAAATGTAGAAAGTGATGAATTTGACTGCTAAACATGCTGTTTGTCAGAAATCTGTTTTGTGATGATTAATCAACAATAAAGGACAAGAGTGTAGTGCCATTTTATGGTTCCTGGGCTCCTGATTTTAAATTGTATTGTAGTAGGGAAACTGTGTGTCCATAGTAGAGATAAGATTCAGAACTGAATTACCCCTCAATGCTTGAGTAAGTTCAGGCAAGTAACTAGAAATGCATACATAAGTAAAATTCAAAGCTAGCATTTTACAGTTCTTTTAATATGCATCTAAACACAACTGTACATCTCATATGTGTTCTTGTTGTAATTCTTCCTGATAATTTTTTTTTCTCTTCAGTGATGCTTCTGAAACACAAAATCAATTTTCTCTTTCCTTACCAAATATACAATTCATTTTTGTGTAGTAGTAAACTGACACAAAACTTTATGCTCAGTTTTAGGCTTTCTATTTGCTGATGAGAGGAGGAAATGGATTAATGTAGATTTCCAGACTGAAAAATTACTGTAAGTCTCCTTTAGGAGTTCTGTGGGTGTTATCACTCAGTGACTTCCATATCACATTTTTTACCTTTTAGAATAAAAAATTTTACTGGTAACTGCCAACACTTGGCCTACAAACTGAAAATCAAGCTGGATTCTATCACCAAAAGCCATCACTTCTCATTTTCTTTGATGCCTTACTAATAAATTTAGTGATATAAGAGAGGGCAGAATTTGTAACCTAGAACTTAAATAGAAGAAATATATTCTCTTGATGATGTCTGTGCATCCTCATAGAATCCATTTCCCTTTTCCATGCACAGATACTGAGTAAATCGGTGAGGCCAACAGGTGCATACGAATACACAGCAGGAATAATCCTGTGATAAAGAATTTTGAAATAAAGATCTGTCTCACAAGGACTCTTGTAATGAAGGTGCCTGTTTTCCTTTCCTTCTCTGAACGCACCTGCTGTTTCAAAATGGGGTTCATTGTCTCCTTTTGAAGGCAGATATTCCAATCATAAATGGAGGGTTGGAGTAATGGTTCACATCTATTTGTGGAACAGGAATATGTGGTAACGATGGGTTGTATAACAGGGCTGCATCTCCCTAGGCTGCCAGGAAAACATGTCAGAACTGTAGCTTCTTTCTGCCTTTGAGGATCCAGAGAGACTGTAACAACACAAATCTTCCAGGAGGGCACAAATTCCAGGCTGGAGAAGGGGGGAATGATTGGAGGTGGTATTCAACTATTACACAGGCAAAGTAGCGGTAGGAACTGCCGTCAGCCAAGGAAACATCACCTGCTCTCAGGACACATAGATGTACTTTGTTATTCTACGCTACAGAGGAATTGATGAAGTATCCTGTCTATTGAGACAGAGGGCCCCAAAATCTGCCCAGGTAAACTGTAAGGGTATGCATCATTTCCCACCACGTGAATTATACTTCACTGGCATTGTGCATTCAGATAAATACTGAGCTGAACACTTTTTTCATAGAATTTTGTTACCATTACAAGCTAAATGGTTTCATACTCATGGCGACAAATATTTTGTGCTCAACACCTTTTTCCAGATTGGAATATCAGGGAAAATGGTCCAGAAGCAACCTTGACATCAGTCACATAGAAATACTCATACTGCATTCAGAGCTAACCTGATTTGAAATGAGAAATTATTGTTCAAGCTCTCCATGGATCACTGCTGCTACACAAGATAAAATTTTGTGCCTCTTGGGTGTAAAATTCCCTACATTTGGGATATAAATTCAATTCAAGATCAAAGAGATAAGGGACATGATAGAAAATAGGAGAAAAGGAAGCAGCATCTAAAAGAGATTGTGCATGTTCCTAGGACAGACATAGGGAGGAGTGATGTAATGCACATAAATATACCCATAGTAGCTTTAATTCATTTATTTCAAGTCCTGATGAACTGAGGAGTTTTCAGGATAGACTTCACAAGACCTCCCAGGTCATTTGGTACTTGGGCTTTCAAGGCTGGGCTGGGATTTGGCAGGAGACATTTACTGTATTGACTGAGACAAGCTGCATTCACAGACTCTGTGTATCCAATGTCTTCTAGAAGAGAGCAGCCTGTCTGGAGCTGACAAAGTAAAATTAAGATTTATGAACTGAGTAATTTTGGAGAGTCTAATCTTGTATATATATTGTGACTAGCAATACTGAACTCCTACCTGAGGGCTTCAGAGTGTGTATAACTTCATTCTCGCTGTGTGTGCCGTTATTCTATCTTGATAGATGAAGACATGGAAACAGAAAAATTGGATATGCCCAAGGGTATTAGGCAAGTTGGTAGCAAAACACTGTAGAAAATCTGCCAATGCTTTCTTATAAATGACAACTACAAACTTCACATGGGATTTTGTACACCTTCATTATATATGTTACTCACTAGGTCCATCTGATTTAGTTTATACTTGAGTCTTAACAGATCAGAGCCATGCCAAGATTTCATTTAGGCTTCCAAATGTTTGCCTCATGATTTTCCCCTTCACTCTCATCTTCTGTATCTTTTAACAGTTTTTTTAATGAACACAAATGGTGGCTCTAACTGTCTGGGACTAACACAAGCCAGGGAAGAGCTCAGGTGGCCAAAGCCACAAAAGCTGCATTGTGTGGGGTGTTACAGTGGAGAGTCACCTCAGAACAGAAGGAATAGGAGACACACTGGAGTTATATAGGGGCTGGTTTTTGTAATGTAAAGGAAAATAATTCCATAATACGAGCTTCATGCAGCAGATGCTAATTAATGTTTTTATAGTTTTCTGTGACGAAGAGATTCCAGTCTAACACAACTGACTTGTCTTGAAGTGGAGTACTACAGAATGTTGTGTTTCAAGCAGAAACAAGACAATTTTTAAAATTAATTTTAAAATCCAAAAAGAAAAGCAAGAAAATTCTTGTGGGATTTTTATCTTGGTGTAAATATTTCTTAGGTTATAAATGAAATATGTTTAGTTTTGGGGGAAGACACAAATCTGTCAGCAGAGACAATAGGCAGAGGAGGATGTTTTGTCCTTGAATCACTTGTGCTTTTCTATGACAAGCTATATTTAAAAGCATTTAATGAGAAAAAGAAATCTGTTTATGGATTCATTTGATACCAAGTGCCAGTGATGAATGGTCAGCTGCTGTCCAAGGCCCTGGCTTTCATTATTGAGTTATTTAGATACGCATATGTGAGTACCAGAGAGAACTGAGATTTTTCGTGTTTATTGAGAGGAAAAAAATGTCCCAGATTTGGAACATATGTTTTTTAGTTCTCACTTCCACTTCAAAATCAAGGCTGTATTGTGTTTACGAGGGACATCTGATCAGAAACTGCAATACACGTCCTACCTTAGAGGCAAAATATACCATTAGTTCTCAGGGGGATTGAGCTAATAGATCTGCCCTAGCTTTAGTAAAGTTATCATGAAAAGAAAAGTACTGCAAAGAAGAAATGTAACTCTGCGCCCAGCTGACCCTCAAGAGGCAAGCTTCAGATTTTGCTTGTGGCTGTGAACAAATCTCTCAGGACTTTCTTGTTAGCAGGCCTCAATCAGCACAGTGGCACTGGCTCTGGGGCATGCAGAGAGTGAATTTCAGTCACTGTATTACACCACTGTACACATAAAATGGAATAACACTTTTTCTAGTGTATAAAGGCATGTTTTTATGCTCTGAATCTCAGAAGTGTAGAAATTTGTGTGCTAAGTAATTGGCTTTCTTAGGAAGGAAGCCCACAGACTCTAAGCCAAACAAACTCCCTCAAAGTGGTGATGCTTAATGCTGGTATGAAGCAATAGTCCTATTGCATGAATCAAAAGCTTGAGCACTGCATTGCTCATTGCTCATTTCACTGGCATGAAAAAAATCTATATTATAGTGCTCAACCACATATCCCACTCACTACTTCCCAATTCCATTTTTCCACCGTTTTTTTTCAACTGTTATTTCTTATAAAACTATACAATCTTGTTTCGATGTATTAAGATTTACCAATGAACTCTACTCAAATACAATTAATAAATGATCATAAAACATATATTCTATAAACTGAATTGACATGAACCCTGCACCATAGAGCTTGGATGTCTTTGGCCACCTAATCTCTTCTATTTTTTATTATGTTCTTATTTTCTTTATGGTAAGACATTCTTTGATTTTTTTTTTTTTTTTTCCCCCAGTTCTAAATATATTTTTAGACCACAAATATTATTCTGAATTTTAAATGTTTTTCTCATTAGTGTTTAGTGGAGGAATGGACAGTTGCACTTTCAGAAATAAATGTTTGCCTAGCTAGTACTGCTCATAGGTTATTTAGGGCATCATCATCATCAGAAACATTTTCTATGTGATTAGGTCAAACTGGAGCTCCTGAGTGAGTTGTGCAATTCTCTCTGTGAAAACCAGCACAACTGAAGATTGCCGGTTATTTCTGTGGGAGCTATAACAGGCAGTAACAGAAGATTTACCCTCTGGACCCTTAATTGAGCAATATGGATGTTCTAGTTGGGGATATTTTAGCATTTTCTTTTAAACATTTGCCTTTTTTTTTTTTTTTTCTTCCAGATTTGATAGATCAATAGATACAGGCAAATTTTCTAGGCTTTCTAGTAGGTGACTTCTCAAGAATTTAGTGTCACTGCAGACAGTCTTATTTTTGTTATTAGTCAAGGCACCTATGCATCCCCCACATTAGCTAGAAGAAGAGCATAGTCTCAGGTGTATTAAAGATTTCTTCCAGATATCCTCTCCTTAGTTGGCTATGATCTGTCCAAGATTGTAGTGTGATGAGTACATGTCAATACCTTCAGACTTAACATCCACTCAACATAATAAATTTCGTAATGAATGACAAGCACAGGTGGAGCAAGGATTTTTCAGTGGGAGAAGATATGTATTATAGAGGAAAACTGTAGTATGAATCAAGTTATCTTTATACAGTTTTAATCCAACATAAGAACAGAAAAAAATTATGGACAAAATTGAATAATTTGTATAATTAAAATCCATCACAGCTTATTTAGGCTGACTCTAAGCAATAGTCTGAACCCTCAGTGTCTCATACCTGTACTTTTAAAATACTTGCAGCTACTAGCCTTATGTGATGGGTTTTACTTCAATAAATATTACTACTTTCTTTGAAGTGATAGGGGTTTTTTAATTCTGTTTTATAATAGTTTTTAGTTATCAAATGTTTGTAATCAATGTAGTACTGAGATAGAAGACACTTTACATCTCTCTGATAAGATCCAATCTACACAGGAATTTTCATTTTATTTAGTCAAATTCAGACTACAGAGCACCAAGGTCAAAACTTAGAAGAGTGATGGAGACTTGAATTTTATTAAAAGAAGAGCGTGGGTCTGAGACCTGACTATGTTCCTTAAAACAAGTATTTAACTAAAAGTCTATGTATCATTTGTTTGCTACACTTTTTCTCCCTACTACTCCGTAGATAGAGGTACTGCAAAGATTTTAAAGGAGATAGTAACAGCAGTCAATACAGCACTCATTATGTTAAGGTGGTGTGATGCAAGAATTTTAAAGCAAGAAATCCTGGGCATGACATGGAAGGCCAAGAGCCACATGATATCTCTGGCTGTAAACATTTCAGTTTCTTGTTCTGAACAGCCATTTGTATGTATGGCCAGACTTCGCGAATGAAGATTTGGGAGGGCTCTCCCCACGTGGGTGTGCCCTTCCAGCCTGCACAGTGGATTTTTTAGGTGAGGCACAGCGTGTGCAGAACTGGCCCCACCATTTAAGTCCTGAGGTCCATCTGCCACGGCCAAGCGAGCTTGGACAGTGACAGTGAAGTCCTTGGGACTGTCACAGCACCCGGTACTGACCGGGGCTGACCCTTCTGAGCATCTGAGATCTGACAGGATCAGATGATGGGCAGGGAGGCATTGAACTGCCAGGAGACGGTCCCTAACTGAGACTTGAACTCACGACCCTGGGATCTGGGGTCCAGAGTGCTCTCCATTACACCACGGGACCATCCCGAACAGCCATTTAGTGCTGTTTCATTCATACAAGTACCTGCTTGCTTGTATGTGACACATGACTTACAGACTCTGGTGGAGTGATTCTTAAGTAGCTTGTGGAGGCAGACAGGGTCATTCCATACAAGTGCACAGAAATGGGTTTTATTAAATCTTGGGGTTTGTACTGCCATGAAATATATTTAGAAAGTGATGGAGGAGATGTCTTCAATATGCTTCCCTGAAAGGGGAGATAAGCACTGCAAAAGCTCAAGCATATCTAAGTAACGCTCCATCGTACTGCATGGTCAAAACTGCTGAATATCTCTTTTCATAACTGCTAGAAGAAAATCCGATTTATATAAACTGCTACATCTATTTGTTCATTTAGTAGAGTTAAAAAGCATGAACTATGGATAACAGAAGTTAAAGATGCAAGAAAGCTATTCTGATGAAGTGAAACTATTCTAAGAATTTTTGTGGGGTTTGGTGCTGAAAACACTACTTCTTATTAGTGTTTTCAAAAGTTGTTTAGCTTTATTATGAGATGGAATTTTATTGACTATGTTGCAAAAAAAAAAAGAACAGATATCTTTCATAAATATTTGGAAGTATTTGGAAGGAGAATATGGATCTATTACATAAAACCTGACAAAGAATCAAACATTTGAAACAGTATCTATAGTATTCCATTAACAGGCCCTGCTTGCCTGCTCCATGTCCTCAAAGGGTAGACTGGTTTCTACCAGTTTGGTGGCAATTCCTCGTAATTTTGTAGAATGCAACAAAGTCTGGTGTGTCATTGCTTGAAAAGTGCAAGTGGAAAGATCCAGCTGTGATTGGAAACTAGTTGCTTGAGTTCAGCCCTGGGCAAAAAAATGAGTGTTCATGAGTGCTTTATTGGAAAGAATAAGTCTCAAGAATAATTTGTCTAATAAACCTCTAAGGGAAGTTGTCCATGGAGACTCATAGTTGAATGGAAAGGTTTCTAGTGGTGGTAGAATAGACTTCAGAAGGAGTGTTCATGCTTTTCCAGCATCTGGAAGAAAACAAATAAACAGGAGGTGGGGGGGGGGGGAACCACCCAAAAAAAAAACCCTGCAGGTGGAATTTGTAGGTAACACATACTGATAAACACGTACTGATATGGTAAATAGTGATTAAAACATACAGCACTTTGTGTTCAAAAATGTATAGGTCTTCATAAAACCAAGTACAAAAGTAGATAAGAATTTTGAACTGTAGCTGCAGAAAATCATACCCTAAAGAACAGAACTCTGGAAAGGCTATAGAATTCATGGTAGAAAAGTGATGCAATGTAAGGCAAAACCACTAAATATTTATACACATATAGTTGTACAATACATATTTTGTATGTTAATTTATATAACATGCATATACACAGACACATATATATGTGCATATAATATAGATGGCATAAGTGCATGCATTGCATGGTATCATGTTTCATATGCATGTATATGGATGCATTCAGTACCATATAATTAAATATTTCTATAGTAGTGAATGTGTAAACAGAGCAACAGTGAACATAAGTGATTTCATTCATGTAAGGTTAGTGGGGAAAGTAGCTTGGGAGGTAAGTTGATGGCTGTATAGACCGTCATGGGGAGAAAAAACACAAGTTACTGAAGAAAGCTTTAACTAAATAAGTGCTATAATAGTGCAATATGTTCAAAATTATACATAAGTATATTGCACAAAGTCTATTTGGTTTTGTGCATACCAGGCCAAACTCAAGCACATATGTTCTTTAATTAGATTGTAGCATACCCACGTGGGGAGAGCCCTTCCCAAATCTTGGAGCGGTCCCATGGTGTAATGGAGAGCACTCTGGACTCTGAATCCCAAGGTAGTGAGTTCAAACCTCAGTACAGACTGTCCTCTGGCAGTTCAAGCCTCCCTGCCATCCCATCCCATCAGATCTCAGATGCTCAGCAGGGTCAGCCCCAGTTAGTACTGGGTGCTGTGACAGTCCCGAAGACTTCCCTGTCACTGTCCAAGATCTCTCGGCTGTGGCAAATGGACCTCAGGACTTAAATGGGATGGGGCCAGTTCTGCACACGCTGTGCCTCACCTAAAAAATCCACCGCGCAGGCTGGAAGGGCTCACCCACGTGGGGAGAGCCCTGCCCAAATCTTTGTTCATGAAGTCTGAGCATACACACATACAGATTGTAGGCATTTTAACGAGAACTCCCTCTACTGCATTAACAGAGAAATAAAGACCTGATATGAACAAAACAAAACAAAAAAAAAAACCCCAAAAACAAACCCCACAAAAAGTATAAAACCCCCCTCAAAAAAAACCAAAAAAACCACAAAAAAAAAGAAAAACCAAACTAAACAAAACCAAAAAAACAAGCAACCACCCCACACACAAAACCAAACCCACACTGTGACACAGGTATAAGTGATGTGCTTTTTAAAAAATGGAATTGCATTCCAGCACTAATCTTCTGCTGAATGGGATAATGGTAAAATTGCTTGCCTGCTGATATGCTTTTAAAAAAATCAATGTGATTTATTACTGAGCAGAACAGAATGTGAAATGTCTTTAATAAGCTTAGTGAATAACCTACCCTATTCTTTGTTTAATCATGTTAGTAGTCATTTGAGCATTTAATTACATTTTCAAAGGTCTTAATGAGAGTAGCAATATTAGCTTATTACATTTAAATGAACCTGAAAAATACAGACCATTACCTTCTTTGTGCAGCCTCATCTTTCCAACAGAACATCAGCTTTAACCATTATATGTCTGCTAATTAATGTTATTTTCAATAGGATTGAGTATACATAAATATGTAGGTATATGAGAAACTTAATGAATCTGCCCTCTATTAAGAGATTTTTTTTATAGATCTCAATTGTATAAATGTGAAAGAAAATTAACCTAAACCCAAAGAGAGAGAATATAATACAATGTCCTTTACTCTAATGCAGTAATATTAATTCATCTAGCTGCAAGTTACCGGGGGACAGATTTATCCCTGACATAGCTCCAACAAAGTCGAGAATGAGCACACTTATGCCAGTGATGATCTTGGTCCTAGATCTTCTTCTAGACAAACCCTCAAAGACCCTTGATCTCCAAAAGGCATTTTACTCATCAAACCAGCTTCTCCACTGGGAGATACCAGGGTTTTGTTTTCTAGTTTTAGCCCTTAAGTGCACCATTGGAAGCTGCTGAGACTTCAGATTTCTTGTGACTACCAAAGAAAGAGGTATGTGCATGCAGTATGCAAGAGTAATGGAAACTTGTGCTGCATTAAAATCAGTTCCCCTTAGCACTTAAAAAAAGCTTTTGCTTTAATAGCTAATGATTAGGAATCTCTGTCAAAATTTCAGTAAAATAAGAACTAGGATGAATCAAAAATTTCATTCAGATTTGAAACTGACATTTAGACTGTGCATTTTTTCATACAGGAGAAGAAACCTCCTCTCATTTGACTTAAGTTCTGGAATTCTGTGCTTCAACTTAGTGGTCAAAACTAGCATCAAAATAAAGCAGAGGTATTTTCAAACTCTAGAAAGCTAAAGAGTTTGGCTAAGATAAATAGCTTGGGATAATTATCCAAGAATTTTCTATGTACTATAACTGTTGTCATTGTCATAACCATGCTGGACAACTCACACCATCTACATGCCAGGTTGGGTTCTGACTATATTCTGCTTCAACTTACTTATTACCTTAATATTTGTATTATCAGGAAAAACATTGGGAAAGTTTCAGGTCATATACACAACTCTTTTGAATTCATCTGCTAAGCATTTGGTAAAACATACCTAAGAAGCAAATATATAATTCATACCCTCTGACTATGAAAAAATGGCTTTTTTGTTAAACTCCCGTCTAATGGTAATCAGTAAGTGGAAAAATGTGGATAGTACACCATGTGAAAGTTAGCTTCTGGCCATAAGGTACAATAATAAGAGGACTGAACATCTCTATATATTGCAATATATATTATTAGAAGGGTTTGATTATTTTTTTTAATGTAAAATACTGTACCTCTCACGTAGAGACTGATTTCAGGCAGACTTACCCTTCTCATTACCATGCTTCATGTTCTGCGTGTATATTTGATTATAATTCAGTCATCATTCAAAATATATGGGAGGAAATCTTGAACAACACTGGTCTCCTTTATTAAAATGCCTCTTCTGCTTTCCTGCCATACTCCCTTAACTAAGTTTACAGTGCCTTACTTCTGAACATCACTTTGCTTGGGAGCCCTTGGGTATCTGCTGAGGTGCAAACAAGTGTTAAAGGAATTCCTGCAGAGTGGAGGAAAGAGGGGAAAAAGTTGAAGTTGTGGTATGTGCTTTCTAGAAGCAAACTGTAGTTGTAATGGGGACAAGCTTTTCATGTGAGGGAGCAGACAATACATGTCATGAGATAGTTTAGCTTTTCATCTTCAGACACATTCAGCAGCACAAGGTGCCTCACAGCATCTTATGTAATGTCTCTCCACAGTATTATTGAGAAAATAGGACAGTGCAATAGGATGGCATTTCAGTACTTTCCAGTTTTTCTCAGTTGGTTTAGGAGTTTGTCCCCCCGAAAAAAAATAGAAAAGGAATTTTGTTGTGGAAGTATAAAAAAGTAAGGAAAACCAAAGTGTGCAGTGTCAACAAAAAGAATTTGTCTTGAAAGAAAATTCATTGGTTGTATAAAGTTTCATGAAAATTAAGTTTTGACAGATTAAGAAACTCAAAGGGGGGGAATGACAAGGTAAGCAAATCAAGTATCCAGTGCTGCCCATTTTCAGCTGTGTCTTTTGAAAAAATATTCCTTACTGTTCTCAGTGTTGTGAAAACATAAGGATTTTATAGCTAATGGAAAATAAAACAATTTAAAGGGAATAGCAAACTGGAAAAATATCAGTCCCTCCAGACCAGTAAACATTCCAGTATCTCTTTAAGGAGCTTGTTAATACATTTGTGCCAAGTAATACTTTTAGTAACTTTATATAAAAATAGTAAGAGAGGAGCAGCTATAATACTTTTAACTCTTCCATAGTTTTGCAAAACACAAAGTCTTTACCTGAAGAAACACTTCCACTTTGCAGAAGGCTGATCCTCCCACTTAGTTTGACAATACTTTCTGATTCATTTGTATAGTATTCTTGAATATGAATATACCACAGTGTCCTGTTCTGTTAAAGTAATTTTCATTAAATGTAATTTTATAGCCTCTGCTCATACTGCAACTCAGTTAAATGTTTTCAAAGGTCACTGCTGTGTCCACATCGAGCAAGCAATATACAGGAGTTTTGTTTTTGAATCAAGCACAGCATTGAGAGGGGGAATGTAGGTGGCTTAAAGGCTCTTTTTCATATTTGACTACAGTAAGAGGCAGGCAGTAGATGTCAGAAGCCACTCTTTGCAAACCTTTGCAAGAAAGTCACAGATTAACTTTATTTTAAAATAGGCTGAAGTTTCAAATTCTTTCAAAATAAAGTGCAGAACCAAATGTAACAGTGTCTAGGAAACTGAACTGGCCATATGTGCAATACATTTGAAAGCAACAGAGCTGCATATTAAAATCATGATAAATGTCTGGCTAAGTCATGGTTTAATATATTGATTTATTTTACTTCTATTTATTTTTGCTTATATACTTCATTTATGTTTCATCTATCTACAGTCTGTGTTCTTCTGGGTTCTGTTTTCTTATTCTGTAGGGCTATTTCATCCATTACTGATCCTGTTTTGGGGGCTCAAACATACTCATATGTAAACCATGTTTGATAATATTAAGAGTACCTGAACCAATTCAAAGGCAAGGCATGATTTCACCAGTTGTTCATATACCTGCGTATGCTACTGTGTAGAGTCCTATCTTATGCTAAATACAGGCATACCCCCTGGCCAACTGGGTGTTAGGCTCATTTTTAGTAGCTCTCCAGTGCTGCTTCTATATTACATTAACCCAAAGCTGCACACTCCACACAGTTTTGTTGACTTTAAGATAGACCTGTTTCTAGCCTTTGAATGTAAGTTAAACCAAAGCAAATGTTCAGACAGGAGCCATTCCCATCAGGACTTAAGGTTGGCATCCCAAATTACATTGTCATCTCATTTCTGATCAAGAAACACACACAAGCAGAATCTCTTCCAAGTCAGGTTAATGAGCAGGGATAGCTGGCTTCACAATTTTGAAGCCTTGTGTATGGCCATTCATGGTTGAAGCAAGGACCTGCCCAGACCCCGGCACAAACGTGCTGCTGCTGTGTCTCCAGCTGAGCACTTTGCCCAGAAGCAGGACCAGGGAATGTGAGAATTATCACATCTTCAGCTATTTTCTCCTGGGCAGCTCCTTAGGCTGTCCTTAGGAGAGGTCAGTCCTGCCTGAGAGAGCTCCCCACCACTCCATGAGTTATTCAGGCAGAAGGTGCACTGGGATGCTGGGAGAGAAGTCGTTTTGGGGAGAAAAAAGGGAAACAGCTTTACCATTATATCTGAAATGCAAACCCTAATATACCTTGGTTGTAGCACTCCCTTTTTCTTTATGGCTATTTTTGTGATTTTGTATCTGTTATCTTTAAGCACCAAACATTTTGTTTTTCTAGGGGGAATGGGAGCTCAAAATGGGAAAGATCAGAGCACAGAAGAGGTGTTTGTAGATACAAGTTTCTTACAAAGATAGTAAGGCTAGAGAAAGAGGTTAAATAGTACAAGGAGGCAGAGAAAAGTTTGGAGACTTACAATTCACAAGTAGAAAGTTACATTTGAGTAAGAAATTATTATAAAATAAAATTCTTTCAGTCAGGAAGCAGCAAGGGCTGACTGCACAAGGACAAGGACATGCCCTCCCTGCAGGGTGCATCCCCCTGGGGCTAAGCACCAGGCTGGTTCTGATGGGGCCATGGACAGCAACAGATGTTGGTCTGGTACCAGCATCTTTCAAGGGGAGCTAAACAAGCAGGGGCCAGAGGCATGGCTGGAGATGAGCTGTGCCATACATGGAGGGGACATCCAGCCACAAGACCAACTACTTACAGGAATGGGGATGACGCTGGAAGCTGTCCCTGCTGCAGCATCACTGGGTCGGGGACTGATGGCCTCAGGGGGCTCAAATGAGTTCCTGGGCTGTGGGCAGGATGGGAGGGGTTTCAGAGGGTTTGGGCAGCGGTTGTCAGGGCTATTGGTGCTCTCAGGGACATCACATCTCTTTTAAGCAAACTTTTTTTTAATTGCAGTTACTCGTGGTGGCACACTGAATGCGCAGGGAGTTTTAGACAGAATAAGGCCCGTGGATGTGCTACTGTGAATGTATTTGTGTTTGTAAATGAGAAGAGTGGTAAGGAGCTGCCAAACTACCAAGAGGTTCTTTCTGGGGAGTAACAAATGAAAAGAGACTGTAGCAAGTATGTGGCAATCATGGCTCAGGGACTCTGGCACAGTCTGTGTCTCCAACCACAGCAAAGTAATGAGTGTGTGAGGAAGGATGGGACAGCTGGCTGGGGCACAGTGAAAGGCAGGAAGGCAGATGACACTGTGGGATGTAAAATAAACAGCAAAACAAAGATGCTCAGAAAAGCAGCTGCTGCTAGAACAAGGAAACTAAACTTTCCAAAAGATGCCTTGGCAGTGGTCACCCTATGGCAGGGCACAAGCTGGACAGAAAATCGTTTCACCTCCTCCATCCCAGAGTCTACAGCTCTATTCTAATCCCAGCATCTTTCCTCCTCTTCTGTGGGGCTATTCCATCATAGCTATTCGTTTTACTTTCTCTTTTCTTTCCAGTTCTGCTTCTGGGTTTCTGCATTCTGCAATTCAGACAAAACATTTGCAATACAAATCAGCAAAGAGACTGAGCTTTTACTGGTACTTCACAGTGATGGCTACGGCAAATGCTCTAGAAATACAAATACTATAGCAAAGGGCTATAATTTTACCTGAAATGCCAAGTTCTATAACCAGCATAGCTTGGTTGCACTGAAAAGCTCAGCAACGATAGGCTAAACTAATGCAGGAAGCTGTGTCTACTTATGTGAATGATAAATGTTTGAATTGTTGCATAAAAATGTTGACTAGAGGCATTGTCCAACACTGTCATGAGCACTAGAATGCAATAACATTTAATAACTAGCAAATTGTTTGAAAGTATTTATAAAAACAAAATAAATTGCCAAACCAGAAAAAATTGCTGTTTCAAAGATTAAATTTAGAAGTGCTTTTTCATATGTTATTGAGTGAAGCAGAAAAATAATATACCTACATTTTTTTTAGAAGTTCTCATGAATAGTCTTAAATATCTTAAATATGTTCGTCTGCTATTGGAAAGGTGGTTGTTTGGTTTTTTTAATAGCATTTACCACCAACCTATCTGAATGGAGATTAGACTTTCCCTGGCAAAAGAAATGTTCTGCTCTGAGAATAGCCTGCTTCCAAAGTGAAATAAACTACCAGCAATAAAGATGTTTTTGTTCCTGAAAGTGTTTATGCTAAACATTTTTCTGGCATTGCTTTGTCACAGGAGGATGTTAAGTAAAGGTGTTAAGTGAATGTGAATTAGTTTAAGTGCACAAAAGCCTTGTTTAGATGCTCCTTTTGAGAGTTAAAGCAGTGAAGAATTAAGACAACTTTGTTTGTGAATGAGGACTGCACCTTAGAGATTAATACATTTTTACTGATGCATTTTTATTTAGCATGTTTAGTTAATTCAGCGTAACTTTCCTAACCATACTGGTGTAGGCAAATCTCGAGGGACAGAGAAACGAGGCACTGCAGGGATATATTCAACTACATTGTCTAAGTGATGACAAGATGAATGATGAGTTAATTGATTGCAGATTTTTATTTTTGGTAACTTTGAAGAAGCATCTTCTCTGTGGTTTTGTGTACATAAGCATGTTGAGAAAAGTTAAGTCAATTTAAATGAAAGAATGAATTCAGAACACATTAAATCACTTTGCCTGAAAAGCCCCCACTATGACCCTTTCATTTTGAATAACAGACTGTAGAGTGATGCACTTTTGTAGCTACATGTAGCTTGACTTTGCTGGTTGTATCTTTCTACATAAGCTCTAAATATGTTACTCAAATGTGTCACACCAAAATCAATAGTTATTTTACTTCCGGCCTCCTTAGTAAGAGTAGCAAGCACTAAAAGTCCATAAATGCACTAATGGGGATTTTTCTAATTTTTGAAACATTGTTCTCCTGATAGTTTTGGAGTGTAATCATGGGTCAGATGAATGTTTGATGGGTTTTTTTTTTCTTTTTAGACATTACTTCTTGTTTAAGATACTGTGAGAAATACTTTTGCTCTGCCTGTGCTGACAGAAGGGGTTAAGGGGCACCAAAACTGCATCAAATAATCATGGTGAATGGGCCGAAAATTTGGACCGATTTGTGGTTTAAGACTTTGTATAAGGCCATTTGTTTGGTTTTGTCACACTTGCTTATCTTAGATGTCTAACATGGGTATCTAAAGTTTTCTTGGCTTCATTCCTAGACAGAAATGAGAAAAATGAGCTTTTTCAAAGAGCAGCTCGCAGAATCTCTTTCTCTCTGCTACCAGGAGTGATTACGTGTGTGAATAGCCTCCTCCCATTATATAGACTACTGTTCTTCCAAAAAGCAAAACATCAGTCTTAAAAGCTCGTAGTCATTTTTAACCACTAGGTCTGCTGATGCCTTGCTCTTCACTGACAATGAGCAGTGCGGTCTCTGAGATAAAGGTTATTACATCATATTTGGTTTGGTACTGCATTATCTGTGTCACTGTGTTCAGCCTCAGCTCTCAACTTAGAGGGAAGCTTGTGCAAAAAACATAAAAATAATGTTCTTTTAATTATACAGCAACTATCAGCTGTTCACTTAAATACTTGGTCTTCAAGCTGGAGAAATGTCTAAGACGTGGGCTAATGGGCTGCAGCTGAGCACATACTGATGTTTACTTTAGCTTTCAACAGGAAGCACGGAACACAGCAAGAGATTAGCGGCTTGATTAGCGGTTTGATGTATAATGTATAAGCGTGCCTCTGAGGATGTGGTCTTGTAGAACATGGGACTGCTTTTTGAAGAGAAAGCACAATGTATTTGTATTGAACCTGCTTTAGCAGCTTCAAAAACTTCCTGCTAGCAATGTAGCTTGCTGCAAAAGTGTTAGTTCTTTTATACAATCTACAATTCATTGTAATAATAAAGAAATTGAAGAATGCCCCTGGTTTTACAAGAACTCCAAGGATCAGGAAGACATTTCATATTTCAGCAAAGACATATTTAGTGCTGGTGTGTGGCAGTCCTTCAGGTACTGTCTGACAGTTGTTGGGTTCCTGACATGCCCGGTCTAAAATGGACAGTTCGGACTAGGCATACACACTGGCAGGTGAAACATGGCTGCTTTCTGTTCAAGTTTGACAATTTAGCTTCAAAAATTACCAGTGTTGCTGAATTTATCACAGCAGTAGAGGAATTGACCCATTTTCTGCTTATTCATATTACACATCTTCATAAACTCTTAAGAACTGTAAAAATCATTCTGTGGTTCACTGTTAACAGGGGGAATGGTGGGTTTACCTGCTTCTTTTAGTGGCTGAGTGGTATGATAAGTGTCAATACAATAATGCATTATCTAATGGGAAAGAAGCTCTAGAGTAGTGCCTGACATTACTGTTTAAGAGTTTGCTGAATACTTCCCTAAAAGACCCTGATCCTTTCACCAGACACTGCCTGCTGTTCTGCTTGTGGTTTCCACCATGTGCAACAGATGGTACTTAATGTTGTGTATGTTCCTTAAATGCAGCATACTCAGAAATTAACCATGTGTAAATTGCTTATGACAGAAAATGTTAAAGTATCCTTCAGTTATGCATACTTGCTTTCTAGTGCTGCTTTCATTCCTTCTCCTTTAGTTTTAATATGAGCCTCAAAAAGTACTGTTTGTGCTTTTGGTGGCTGGTAGCTTAGTCTTCTCCCTTTTCCTTTTCAAGAGTAAGAGGAAAATTGTAACACATGTCCTATAGTTAAGAATGAATAGAAAGTCTGTTAACACTTTATAAAAAATTTACTACAATGCTATTTTTGGATATCTATTCTTAAAAGTTTTTGGCTTAAGCTATTTAAAGAATTGTAGCAGTTCTCAGCATTTTACTTCAACTTTTACAGTGGTTATAAAGCTGATGGAAAACTGGCCCTGGTTCTTCTTTTTCATACCCTTATTCCACCACAGCATTGCCATTCTCAGAATATCATCATCACTTTGGACATTGATATGAGCTTTTTGCTCAATAACAAGAATAAACTGACTAATGAAAAATTGAAAGCCAAGTTATATATGATAAGCAGAAAGCCAGTGGATTTACCTTGATTTTACACTGAAGGCAGAATTTAGGTTGTTCCTGTCTTTCGATCAGAAAATGCTTTTGCCATCATAGCTAGTATAGAGATAACTCAGTTTTTACAACACTGAGGTTTATTTTATGAGGAAATAAATAATTCAGCCCTTCCATACAAATGAAAAGCATGATGCTGTGTTCTTAGAAGCACAGCTCCAGCACTTCCTCTAGTTTTTGCATCTTTAACCTTCAGTCTTGGAATTGTATTAGAAACAGGATGTCTATGACTGAAGAAAACAGAAGCAAACTGCCCTTTTCTCAGTTTCGAAGCAAATTACAAACTGGACATGCAGGAGAGTTTACCTGAAGTTATTAGAGAAAACAAGTAGAAAAGTTACTAAAAGCTTCTGGATAATACATAATCACTGTAACTACAAGAAAGGAGTATGTAGAATGTTTATAGATGATGAGTACATGTAATTGGCTCAGAAAACGATTATTGTGGGAAAACTAGTAGGGACATTTAGGGCATAGCAGTCTTAAGATTGAAGAAAAATATGATACACAGTGAGGCTGAGCAAAGCAGTATGAAAAGAGAATTTAAAGTAGTATTGCTACAGGAACAAGGTAAAATAGAGTACTAAAATTAAATCAGAGCAGGGAAGAGGGGTTCACAAAACCCCTTTTCTTGGCCAGAACCGTGGAAAATGGAAGCACAAAGTATGTATTTTGCTTAAATGCAGTTTGTGATCTTATGCCAGAATTGCATTACTTTCAATGACAGAGCTGAGAAAAGCTGACACTTGTGGTTTATGTGGTGAGATCTACCAGGCAGCACATTTTTCAAGCTGAAAAATGGCACAAACCCTGGACTGGTATCACAGGAAACACAATGAGTGTAAAACAGCACTGGTAGATGCATTAACCACTATCAGTACTGCACCCATTTCCCCTTTCTGCAGATGGAAAATCAGAATGATAAACTTCAAGAAAAGCAGTGTCAGTGAAAACAAAGCTCAACTAGATTACAAGTAGTAGCAAGAGTAGTAATAATAAATAGTATTGGTAGTAGTAATAATTAACACTACTAGCAATCATAAAGGCAATAACTTTTAGATACATGTGTGCATAATCATTATGTTTTCATTTTACAAAGAGATTGCAAAAAAGGGCAAACACTGGACCACCATCTAAATACTTTGTCACTAATAGATAGATCCTCTTAAAAAGAACTCCACAAAGAGTAGCAAACCTTTCAGGAGGAAACATTGCACTGACCCTGTCAGGAGTTTTATGAGTGAAGGCTAATTGCCCCTTCCTTTCTGTATTTTGTGGCACTAAAAGCCAGCGTCATACCTGCCTTTCCTTAGAAAAGGCTAATGAACACATACTGATATTCCTTTGAGGTTTAGTGACGATAGCAATGAAGCACCTTCCCCATTCCCTGTGACCTTGTAGTCTGGACTACTGCTCAGTGTGGTGTGCCCGATCGGAGGGATGTGTTGCAAGGATGTGCTGACATAGTGTATCCATGGGGACAGTATGTGCTCACATTTTCTGTCTGAGGCAGAGAGGACTGACTCTTTGTTTGCAAGAGAATTAAATTCAGGTATTTTCTATGGGACATGTTTTTAGCACTTACTCTATTGTTGTACATTGTTCACATCCCTTGCTTTCTAAGTCCAACTTTGTACGTTTATTTATTTTTCCATAGAGTTATATGGTTATATTTGCATTACCCAAGTGACTGTTGAACCCATGGTCCAGTTTAGTGTATTCTTTTCAGTCAAACCCCTTTACATTTCTCCTGCCAGTGGTCTGGAACTGTATCCCTTGCTATAAGGGAAGGAGCCATCTGGCAAACTCAAAGGATGAATATTGGAAGTCACTTGTTGGTGTAGTCTCTGTCTGTGTACATCATTAAGGCATGTCACTTAACTTTTTTTTTGCATTTTTGTTTCCTTTCCTTTAAAGGCTTGTATCTAAAATCACCCAGTAATTAATACTCAGTATGTTAATGTAGATAGTCCTTTGCAAAGTGAAAATTCTTGTAAATGGTTCATGTTTGTTGTGTACTGACTGAAACCATTAAAAAACAACAAAAATACTTCATTTCCAACACAGCCCTTCCCTGCTGTATCTGTTTCTACTAATGCAGACTTTGTCCTGGGGGTTTCCTTGCAGCTGCAATGCATGAGCAAAACATAATCTTCTGTATGTTTCAGTTTTTGGTCAAATCAAACATAATGGAAAGAAATAATCCCTTTTTTTATAAATGTTAAGGTTCATATGTTTTCTTTTTAAGATTTTTTGAACTGATCAAGCATGGAGATTAGAGTACATCTCTGGCATTTTTGTTGGTGACTCCTATGTTTAAAATTATTCCCTAAGCATACGTTAGCTTAAGCATCTTCTCTTGATTTTGGCAGGGTACAGCCTGTGTCTCCCACTCTTGACTGGAGTAAGCTATAACTTTATAAGATAAATTATAGAAAATAAATACACTACAGTAATCTGAAGTTTATAGAGCATTTTGAATAATTTTAGTAAGATTCTGTTAATAGAAATTTAATGCAACCACCAGCACTATAATTACAGATTGCCATGAGGTCAGGGAAAACAATTAATACCTCCAAAATGGTGGTCTGGAGCTGAAGAGTTCATGTGAACTGCTTAGTTCTGCAAATATTGGTGCAAAGAATTATATCCCAAAGAGTGCTCTTTTCTTAAAGGCTTCTGTCTTCTGTCTACAGAAACTGATTTCCTTTCTCCTTAACTTTCTTCATGTGCTGGAAGCTCTCAGAGGACCTCTCACATATTATAATACCCATTTATTAGGCTCCTGGACCCCCATGGGGCAAGCTTTTGTTTTCTGTCTGTCTTCTAGATGGATCCATGCTAGCAATTGGACCTGCTTTCAGACTTAAAACAGTTAGCAAAAGTAGATTCAGAAGCCATAGCCTGGTCCATGCAAGTCTCTGGGCAATGCATCCAAACTTCTGCCCTACACCTGGGGGCAGGGGAGCATATTATCCTCCCCCCATCATGCCTTGCCATGTGTGGATAGTCCAGTGTCAGACTTAGCTAGGTTTTTCTCTAAGATATTTTATTTTGAATTCTGTCTTCCACATAGCATTTAACTCCAGCACCTAAGGCCAACACTGGCAAGGTAACTGAAATGTCAGAAGCACAAGATTGACCCGGAGTGTCACACACCCATTGGCTGTGGCACCACGACCAGGACTGTGTGCTGCCAGAGACCCAAACCCTGGGAGGCTGAGAGGCTCCAGACCCAGGTCCTGCACTGCAGCCTCAGCTGAGCCACTGCTGGCCTTGTCCTTTCATTCTCATCCTCCACTGAACTCCCTCCAGCCCTTTGGCACAGAACAGGACTGGTGCCATCCACGGCTTGTCCTTCTATTGAAAGATCAGGGAGGAGCTGTGATGCTCTGCTGGAAACAGCAAGGTCAGAATCACTGCTAGTTTGGGGAGAGGGGAGCTGAAGCTTATTGCAGAGGTATAAGGGGTTTTAGACCTTCTGATAACATTGTACCTGCCTGTGACTATGAATCTGTACATCGGAGGGTTGAATCCTTAGGCTCTTATAAAAGCCTGGAACCAATGAAACCCTTAAGAAACTTCCACAGAATAAACAAGGCCGGAGAGTAATGGGGACAGTTTCTGAGACAAAAGAGAGATCTTACGGGATTAAAACTTCTGCAAAGTGTTTCCACTATACTCAGCTTCTGGATTGCCATTGTCACTTAACATTCACTGACACCACAGCATGTCTGCAGTGAGTTTCACCTGTGTCTGCATTTCTGTAAGCAGTCAATTCATCAGCTGTGGTAGATACCAAAGCACATCCATAAAACAGGTCACTAATCAGACTATTCTATGGCTGGAGATATCAGAGAATGAGAACTAGGATCTCTCTTTGATACAGATATGTTGTTTGTTGTGGTGAAAGTCCTGCTTTGTTCTTGTGCATCAGCCTTTGAATGAGTGTGAGTGCTGGGGACATCCCGGCTACATTTTTGGATTGACATTCATTTCTTTTGCTGTTGTCTGTGATCTGCCAGCATGGCTCCATGCCTGTTCCGAATTCAAAGTGAAAAAAAAGAGGAAGCATGAACATACACACTGCTGGTGAAGATTTATAGGATGTTTTGCAGAAGGAAATTTTTGTAGCCATTTAACTAGAGAATTATTAGCAAAGTGTTTAGTTCAAAAACTTGATATGAGTGATCCAACTAGTCTTTTTTTAAAGCTGACAATAATGATACTGCCATGGAGAAATACCTCAAGAAGAAAGACTTTGCGTTTCTCAGTAATTTCTGAAATTTATGGGCTTTAGACAGACCATACTTAACATTGCATAGAAACTTTCTCTGTATTGTTTTCCCCTGAGGATATTTCAAGTTTGAAGTGTATTCAAATTCCACATACTTGAGACCTAAGTTATTTAAAAGTTAATATCATCAGCAAATGTCTTCATTTCATTCAGTAGTTTGTGTCTGTCTCTCCCGATATTGTTTAATGGCATTCTGTTATTCTCATGATCTAGCTACTAGTATAATTTCTGTTGCAATGAAACTGAAAGTATCTAAAATAATGATAATGGATAATCGTCTGTCACTGCTCCATGTCTGGGTTTTGGCCATTCTCATGTGTAGTGAATAGCAGCGTTTTGGTTCTGCACTGGCCACTTCCTGGAAATATTGTGAGACCTCCTGCAGGAATCTTAATGTTTTCAAGAAAGAGATAAAGTGCTGATCATTGATTTAATTTCAGTTTTCATTTAGGGGGAGCCCTTAAATACAGCCTTGTATCTTCCTCACACACAATACTAAGCTAAATAGTTATGGTTGAGCTTAACAGCTTGTGAAAACTTCCTCAGAATATTCCTCTTGGAATCTGCATACGCTCTACAGTCCGTGTTGTTTATTCTTATCCCCGTAATTGTTTGTGCCTTTGGATTTGGTTTTTTTATTTTGTCACCAAGTTTTGTCACCAAGCTTCATCTTCAGCATTTGTTTGATCTTGATTTACCATTTTCAGGCCCTTAGATTCTACCAAGTAAGAAATTTAAGAGAAAGGTACTTAATTTAAAATGAGAAAGCAATAAGCAGCTGAACTAATTTCTGTAGACATGGGCCATATATCATCAGCTAGCATGAATTTGGTGAAAAAGAAAGATGATAGGCAATCAAATCTACAATACCTGTCTTGAACCTGTCTGCATATGCACCAGTTCTTTAATCTCCAAAAAGAATTTTTTTGTTATCTCAGAATTCGTTCCTAGCTTCTACAAAAAAAGGTTAGATCCTGTTTTCTCTTGAGTAATACAGGACTAGTCTTCTCCTTTGCTGGAGCATAAGTCTGAGTTGTAAATATCAGCTTATTTTATTATACTGAAAAAATTACCATCTTACAAAGGTCCAAACCATGGTAAAGGATATCATTGACTGACTAATGTAAAGTTATCATGTTGAAATATGATTAATGATCACCTAATGCAAATAACACACTTATATTGTGCAATATTGGGATGCGTTTTTTGGGACACTTTCTGAGTGGATCTCAGCTCTGCTACTAATCTTATCTGTGCTTACATACTGTGTGATGAAGATAGACATGAGTGCTGTTGTTGCCAGATAAACTTGCTTCCTTACTTAAACCAGTTGCCAGGAGCTTCTTTATAATTTTTGAGAAAATATTTGAGCTAATGAATAGATGCTTTTCTTTCAAGGTGTTTAGACAGTTAATTTAAAAATCACACCACACTGACTAAAGGAATCTAAACCAAAAAACAAATCCAAAAGCTCCTGAGCCCTTGGATTCATGCCATGTGAGTGAGAACTTTGTAGCTGCTTCATTATGCTGTGAACTTCTACTAGTTGTACTGGGGAAATGCTAAGTATCTTAAAAAGCAAGCTTTCTTGCTGTTGTAATGTGTCAGAAATCTCTGGCTGGAATCCTGCTGAGATTGTCATGTACTTTTGCTGTGACAAATGAGTTTATGAAAGTTTCTAGGAAATTGGTTCTTATTCACCTCTTGCTTTTGCAAAATAATTTTGATTATATTTGCACTTAGAGATGCTTGAACTTTTCCTAATCTGCTTGCCTTCTTCTGAACATTTTTTATGCAACATAAGATTTTAAGAATTCAGTCTGTCTAATTTTACATGTTTTTGAATGCTGGTTTTGGTTTGGGTTTTTTTTTTTGAAGAACTGAAGTTGAACTCAGCATTTGCATTCTGTTTAGAAAAGAGCTTGTGGAGGAGAGCAGCAAATAAAAGAAGCACAGTTCTAATGAAGAAACTAATGAAGGAACAGAGCCCAGAACTGAATGGACATCAAGCTCATGTTTGAAGTTATGATGAACTGCATGGGATATCATATGTCTGGCCAGTCTGCACACCTATTCTGTTGACATACAAGTCAGATAAGTCAGAAGCTAAATGTCCAGAATTTTGAAAGCACATCCCAGTAGCTTAGAATTGTATGAAATTTCTCAATGGGAAATATATCCTATCCTTCTGCACATTCAGAAGAAGGTGGTTGGGTGGTTTCTTCTGGCCTTTCACTGTGAGATTATTAAGGCAAATCTGGTCATGCTCAGAAATCTACAGCACATGAGGACAGAGTGCTACAAGATGGAGACCTGCCTTCCTTCCTTCTCTGGCTCTCCCCTTGCTCCTCCTTATCCAGGCTAGTGTTTGCACTCCTGACCTCAAAAATACTATTGCACTCACAGGATTTTTTTTTTTTTAATCTGCTTATTTTTGGTCTTCATGTTTCAGGGGAAGTAGCTGTTAAATTGTCTGTGAAATGGAGTGGTCCAGAAAATTTGATCTCATAATATTTACGTGAAGTAGTGTTGCAATAATAACACTAACTGGTGTTAAGAGAAATGGAACTGTTTTAGTCAGGTGCAGCAGGAAAAGTTTTATGACAGATGACGGAAAAATTTTGTAATAATAATCAAGCAGTCTGGAAACTTCTGTGTCATTAACCAATTGTGATAAATCAAGGATAGTAGTTTTTAAGTTCTACGTTTTAACAAGCCTTTTTTATCTATATTTATATATTTGTGAAAATAAACAAAGGATTAAAATATATAAAGAAGAAACAGAAAACAGTGACGTTTCAGAGTGGATTAGTTGTCAATGATATAATGCAGTTAACTTCTATAATGGAAGCCCCTAGGCAACATAAAAGCCAGTGGTGCCAAGCTGCTTTAAAATTAGACATGGTAGATCTTGTTTCATGCACAACTGACTTGACTTCATATATGCTTTTGCATTACAGTACATATATTAATGTTTTTAAATTACTTTGGGCATAATTAACATTAGAGGAGAAGCCAAAACCTCAGGTGTAGCATTTAAAAAAACCTCAGGAAAACCCCTTTGTTTTATTTCTAAATTTATCAACTGCATCAGTGCGGGAATGCTACAAAGGAACAAATGAGTATTCATTTCTTCCTAAAAAGTTAGTTTTTAAGCAGTCTTTTTGTTTGTTTGTTATTGGTTTTTTGTTTGTTTGTTTGTTTTAGTCAAAATCCAGTATTTGTGTTGATAGGAATGGTGACATTTCAATCATAGGAAAACATTCCTTGTAGCTGTTCCATTATTGTTTTCAACTGGGTTATGGAGTAACTGATCCTACTACCTCTTTTCATGCTTTTGCATTGAGTAATCTTGACTTGGTTTTATTCAGACCTAGGCACGTTGATCTTCTCTTGAGTGTATTCAAAGGCGGACCTGACCCTCATGGAGCACCTACCACAGTTACAACCAGTTAGTCTAAATGTTTCCAGTAGCGGGAAACATTGTCAAATATTTTTCGAAAGGCAGAAACAAAGTATGCACTTTTAAGTTCTGGAGATGATGAGGGAGGCATAGTGCTTTCCAGAATGTATTTGCTCTCCTCCATGGACCTGTGCTGCACCTGGCCCTGTGGTTATGTCACACTGAACCTCACGCAACACATGAAACTTCTCTGGGAATTTACATATGGGGCTGTTATCATCAGTGTGAGATTGTCATCCATCAGTACAAATTCATATTCAACTGATGGGACAGGGAAGAATTCTTGACATTGTACAGAGTTTCAGAGAGAGTTTAACCCAAGATGTGAAGAGCTCATTTCAAACAGATACTACACGTAGCTTGGTCAGTTCATAATCTAATTACTTGAAAGATGAAACCATTCTTCTCTTTCTTCTTTTTTAGATTATAAACCAAAGTGTGAAGCTTATGATGGCAGAGTAGATCCAATAAAAGCTTAAAAGGTAACTGTATTCAGTTAAATGTCACTGCAAGCAGCATGCAGGTAAAGTCAGTGCTCACACAGTTTCTAACACAAGTTTGCAACATTTGCTGCTACAGGCACAGTAGTGAAATAGTTTTGCCATACACTATTTTTTTGCATTATGCATGAGGATTTAGCTTCTGGATGGAAGTTCTGCTTTCTTGAAATCTGTTCAAAAGCTAATATATAAAGATTTTTATATATATATTCATATGTCTTGTTTCTTTGCCATTGGCATGTTTTTTTCTGCAAGAAGAGAGAGCCAGTTCTGTGATAATCCTAAGAATTTTTTTTTAAATTTTTTTATAGTTGTTTATTTTGTCAGAAAAGTTGGATCACAATCCCTTTGGCTTTAATTAGATTATTGTTGGAAGAAAATACAGTCCTCTGGGGTTTTTTTCCTTAATTCTCAGGGCCTGATTCTGATTTTCCTCTAAGGGCAAAATCTACCTCAGTTAATTTAGTTCTATTGCTATATTCACAAAAGTGATACAAATATTGAGCCTAGGTTTACTTTTTGTGGTGTTTTTCTCAGTGTCCTGAAAATTCTGATTTAACTTTTAACAGTATGCTTCGCTGTATCACCTTAATGAGAAAAGACATCACAGTATAACTTGCTTTGCAGTAAAAATATCTATAATCCATAAGAAGCAACTTTGGGCATGCATTTTTTCCTTTCAATGTTACGTGTACTTCAGCCAGTATGAATTTCAGAGGGACAGCTTGAACACTGATAGTATCAGATGGATGGGATTTGGCTTAAGTTTAAGATACTTTATTAACTTGCATGTAGTTGTCTGGATACATACTAAGTACTTTTTTCTGTTGCCTAAAATAAGGGTATCTAGGGACATTTGAAGTGTCCTAGAGTATCTTAAACATTTATGTAGAATTGATAGCTCTAAGTCATGATCTCTAGGAGTCTTTCATCCTCCTGGTGCAATAGTTTGAGGCTGAACATACTTTAAGGTATGACACTAGCAACAGACTTATATCTAGGTGGGTAAGCTCACCATTCAGACTTTGTTATATGTATTCATTTAGCCAGAAGATCAACTCGGTTCACCTGAAAGTCTACTTCAAAGGCTGAAGTTATCTAAAATAAGCGATCTAGCACCATTTGAGAAACCCTGGGATATCCAATCCATCAGCATGGCACTAGCATGTGAGCGGTCCACCACAATAATGAACTCTTGACCTCTTCCATGTCTAAGAAATTGGGACACATTTATAGTAACTGAGGTGCCACGGGTTCATTTACTGCACATTTATTGCCATTTAAGCATGATATCTGGACCACGCCTCTGTCTTCTGATCTTGGTTATATAATTCAATATCTTGCTGGTTTATTTTTGAATTACGCATCTGACATGTGTCTTGCTGGCATTGAACAGAAGAGCCCCAAACTGAAATCTGAATAAACAAGAAAAATTCTGCCCCAGGGTATATCTTTCATTGAATTTCATTTGATCCATCTACAAAAAAATCTTTTTATTTAAGAAAATGGCTGAAGGAATATTTTAAATTTATGTCAAATTTGAGAAATCATGTTTAATAGAAATAATCAGACATATAATTTGCAATACAGATGTCTGCATATGAATAATTTATAGTCTTTGCGGTCAATAGAGAGACCCTTTTCTATAATGCTTTTACATTGTTAAGGGTTTAAAACAATGGGGAGAAGAAAATAAGCAAATTTATCAAAGATAAATGTCAACAGATATTAAATACAAAAATACTATGGCTGGTACTGGAAGTCTCTGTTCTGCACTGGATTCTAAGGAAATATTCTATATGCTCCCCTGATTCTCATACCCTTACCTATACTGCTATTCTATACTGAGAGCTTTCAGACACAAGGGGCAGACAGACTTTGGCTGGAACATGCCATTGCTCTTATGCAAAACAGTTCATTTCCTAATTCCTAACTTAAAATCTAAAACTTGTTAAATGTATTTGGTATTTGCTACACTGCCTGGAAAAGACAGCAATTCACTGGGAATAATTTTTCAAAGTTAGTAATTGCCAGATACTACATTTTCTCCTCATCTTTTTAAGGATTTTTTTTCAGAGGCAAGCAGAGGAAATGTGTTATATTAGTTGAATTCCCTTCTCACCACATTCTTTAGGTTTTCTATATATATTTTTCCAGGCATTTACTCACCCCAGCCCCAAACCTTTGTTTTAAAAGTCTCATGCTGTCTCCTGGGTGGGTCGGAGAGAGTATTTTTGACCAGTGGCTATTCTGTTGACCTGCCTCTAAGATAACAAAAGGGGTTCTAACGAAATGTACCATCTTTTCAAAAAATCTTAAAGGAGGGCTTGGATGCTTGCCTCCAGTAGTGCAGCAAAATTGCATCTGACATCTGTTTAATATAACTATGTGGAGCTTAAAAATGAAGGGCAAGCCTGAGGATTCAAGCTGATGGAAACCTGCTGCCAATGCAGTGTGTGTGCTCATGTGGTTTATTAATCTTGTCAGTTGTTATTACCTTTTTATCTGGATCCTGTTAACTTAAGATTTGTATGTAACTCATGGAAAAGATACGCTTTTGTTTTCTTTGTTCAGATATGAGAAGTCTGTTGGCATAGCTCTTCAAAGGCATTAAGTCAGTAGCATCATGGAAATTTGGCTATGTTTTGAGCACTTGAGTAGCTATAAAAATTAGACTAGGTTATTTTAACAAGCTATTGTTCCATAATCTATCTCATCCTTCTTTCTATGTTTTTTCTTTTTTCTTTTTATAACTTTCAAGTCATTTAAAGGTACTTTGCTTCTATTCTAGAGTTTGATAAAAGCTGTTACTTAGTCTTTGAGACTGTAACTTCAACATTATATATTCACTAGATATGTCAACAGTGCATAGAAACACCATCTAAACAGTGGAGACCTTTGCATACGGAAGAGAACCACCTTCTAACACAAAACTTCTCTAAGCTTTATTTTCTTAGACCAAAATTGAAAGAATTAAATATGCTTATGCAATGGAGAGCAAAGCAGTACAAAACATTGAATAGACCCTCTATGTCTCCTATTGCTCTGATTCAGTTATGCTTGAGTTTTTATTTCTTGTTGGATGCTCTCGTTGCTGTGGACCCTTGGCAAGTCTTCTACTGTCATCTAATCTTTACATTTCCTCTCTTGACCCTCCTGACAGGAATAGATGGTTACACGTCCTAAAGCAAAGCTATAATGAGCACCCATCCATCATGAAGAAAGTTCTTCATTGCAGAATTTCACTATTCATGCTGAGGATCTTTACAATATTCCCTCTGTGAGCCCTCCATTCTCATCTTGCCATTAGTTTGGGGACCAGACTCATGCCTTTGTCTCTTACTATCAAAAGTTCTCTTTGCTCATTCAATGTATAAAATCATTTTATTACCACTTGCAATACTTGAAGATAATCTCTGTTGTTTTGGGGCTTTTTGCTTTTTGCTGTTGTGCAATATTAGGTAAGAAACACCTTATTAATAATTTACTAAATTACATTTAATGTATTCTTAAATAAGCCTCTGGTATATTTTGTGTAAATAATGTATATAATTCATTATTCCCAGTACTATCCAACATAATATGCTACCTTTAGTTTCTTTCCGTTTGTTTTCAAGGCTATCTTAACAACAACGTGGCCTGAAGACTTCTTGGGGCTTGATTTTCCAGGGGTTTTAAGTGGAAAATGAAGTTATTTTTTTCACAGCCCACACAGAGGCCCTGCACTCCACCTCCAGCTCAGCAACATCAGGTGTCTCTTCACTCAGAGTTCCTCTCGGGGTGATACTCAGGTCTTGAAAGTTAAGCCAATGATCTCTCACCCACACTGTTAATAACTTGGAGAGAAGCCTGCAAGATAGCAAAGGAGCTGAAGAAAACATGGATTTGATATCCTGAAATAATTTGGATTGTGATTGGCTCTTAATATCATATCTAGGTCTGTGATGCTCCATCCAAAGCCATGCTTCCTATTTGTGGAACATTTTCCAGACACTCTTAAGGAACTACAATTTACTTCCTAAAGATTACTGTCTAAACTATCTTTTCTTTGATTTAATACTGTTAAATGCATATTTTAGCAATGGGAAGATATTTTAAGCTGCACGGTTTGTTTCACTCACTCTTCTTAGGGATTGCTTTGCATTGGTTGTAACTATTATTAATAATGTCTCACTCCTTCCATTGCACTTTATTTACTGTGTGATGTAAGTGAACATTCTTATCAAGCTGTAGTGGGACCATATTCTCTTTCATAACACCACATTTGAAATCCTCCAAATGTCTTTCAGAGCAAAAAAATTAAAACTATTGTCACATTACTTGGGCTAGATTTTGAATGAATACTGTAGAAGGAAAGCAGTTAAATGCCACCTTGACACCCAATCCCATGCGATCTTGGAAGCGGAGCAGGGTCAGCCCTGGTTAGTACTTGGATGGGAGACCTCCTGGGAATACCGGGGGTTATAGGTTCTAGTCCTGAGGACTTCACTGTCACTGTCCAAGCTCACTTGGCCGTGGCAGATGGACCTTAGGAGTTAAAGGGTGGGGCCAGTTCTGCGCACGCTGTGCCTCACCTAAAAAATCCACTGTGCAGGTTGGAAGGGCACACCCATGTGGGGAAAGCCCTTCCCAAATCCTCATTTGCAAAGCCTAGCCATGATGATGATGATTGTAGAAGGCACAAAATTTGAGGAACTTCTGAAAAATCTCACTGAGTGTATGCTTCCATGTTTTGCAGCTAAACACCCTTAGCAAATGTTCCCTTAAGATCTTAGCATTTTTGCAGCCATCACAGCAGAAAGCTGATTTTGCTTTCAGACTTGACTCTGCATGGTTTCCATGTTCACATTCCTTTGACTTCAAGGCTTGTCTTTCATTGTTGTCCCTCATGTGCAAAAATACTTATTATTTCAAACACTAAGGGTTTCTCAGAAGAACTGGAAGCTTTACTAAGAAAGTAGTTTCCCTTCATAAACAAAGCTGACTAGTGCTAGGTTGTATTTATTACTGCCTGTGATATTATTCCAAGCACTGTAGCAGGGGAAAGAGGGAGATGTGGAACTGCAGGCTAAAACACTTTCCTCTGCATCTTCCTGAAACTGAAATTCATTGAATATCAAGGTGTGTGATGTATAATATTTCTTTTGGATTCATATCTATTAGTAGATTTGCCATGACCAAGCCTGACAGAGTTCAAGAAGCATTTGGATGATACTCTCAAGCACATGGTGTGACTCTTGGGCATGGTCCTGTGCAGTGCTGAGAGCTGGACTCAGTGATCCTTGTGGGTCACTTCCAACTCAACATATTCTGTGATTCTATGAAAAATGTCTCCTCTGTATTTTGGCAGTCCATTGGTCTCATGTATTCTAAATGACACTCAGTGTGAGCCCTGAAATTTGCTGACTATGATGCACAGCTTTTCCTGAATTTTCTATTTCATTGGAATTTTCCTGCTTTTTCATAGAATTTATTAAATACATTCTTTTATTGTCTTTTAAACTTGTATTTCCTTACAAAGGTCTACAAAGGGTGTCTCTGTTCAAATGGTGAGAAACATAAACCTGCTACTCTTCTGTAAGAGTTCCTTTGAGAAATTTATTTTGGATACTATTCTGTGTATTGCATTCTTACACCTTAAAAATCTCAAATGAAGTCAGCAAGAGCTTTTGTGGACACTCATGAGCTAGTTTTTATGCAGTCAACCTGCGTAATGAGAGTAGTGTAATTGTGCCAGACTAGAGCACAAGTATGAATTACACAGCCTGTCTGGAAAGCTGGGTGAATAATGGGACAACCAGCCTGAACTAACCTCTGTGCTTCTTTGGCTGCACTTTGTCAGAACTCAGCTAGCTTGTTTAAAGCTGACCATGGCAGGCTGATGTACGCTATGGTCTTACTGTGTCTTCTCACCTTTAAGGGCAGTAAAGACCTGTCTTTGCTATAGCTTTTTGCAGGGAATGCATTTCTTGCTTAAAAAAAAAAAAAAAAAAATAAAAAAGGCAACTGATTTCCTTCCAGCAAATCTTAACCTTGTTAATATTAATAGCAAAACTCTTGTTCATTCTGTGAGGAATGGGATGTCACCCTCAAAATGTGTTGCTCATGTCTCTGCATCTCTTAAAAAATATAATGTATCAAGGAGAACTTCTCATGAACCCTCTCTGTATCACAGTGGCAATCAAGAAGGGCTCTCTTGTGTTAAGCTTCCTTATGAAACCAATGCGATTCAAAAAATACACTTCTGTGACCTTATGCTTGTTAAGGAAAATAACTCAGAATAGTGTGTTTCTGTCTGACAAATTAATATCATATAAACTGGAGTATTTTCACAGTTTAATGTTTGAGAACTTGGTACAAACTCTGCTGTGTGCCTCTGTTACTCAAAACAGGGCAATTGCTTCAGTCAAAAGTGAACACATCCAGTTGTTGATTAGTTACAATACCAGAATTGATGGCTTGTTTATCCAAATGTTACAAATTCCCTGGTTTTCAGTTTTCCTTTTGCGGTAGCTGTTGCCTCTGCTATGTAAATGTGGTTACCAAAATGTGGTAACTATATAAATGAGGGAGAGAGCCTCTGGTAGTACTGATGCAAAGTATGCAAACAACTTCAGCTAAACATAGCTTTACCATGGTTTTGTTATATAAATGTCAACTTGAAATTAAATGTTATGGAAACATTTCTTTTATCTTTATGGACTCTACCAGCTGCACAGTTTTCTCAAGTACAGTTTACATTTATGATGTTGTTTAAATCTATCACATACATTCAGCATGCACAGAAGAATTTTTTAAAAGCAGGCTGTTTGCATTTGTGCAGTAGTTCCCTATGGTCCAGCTTTCTCATATACAAGACAAGTTTATGCTGACTCCAGGGGGACCAGGAGTCACTGAACCTGTGAGCAGCAGTTTGATTTTTTCAGAGACTAATGAGCTGAACACTTTTTGTACATGTGTGTTGCAGGACTATGGTAACCTGGGGTGCATTAGGAAAAGCATTGCTAGCAAATCGAGTGATGTGATCCTGCCCCTCTATTCAGCCCTGGTGAGGCAAATCTGGAGTTGTGTGTCCAGTTCTGGGCTCTTCAGCACAAGAGAGACACAGAGCTCCTGAAACAAGTCCAGCGAAGGGCAGCAAAGGTGATTAAGGGACAGGAGCATCTCTTTTATGAGGAAAGATGAGAGTTGAGCCTGTTCAGCCTTGAGAAGAGATGATTGAGAGGGGATTTCATCAAGGCCTGTAAGTGTCTGAAGGGAGGGTGTAAAGGGGATGGAGCCAGGCTCTGCTGAGTGGCTCCAAGCACTAGGACAAGAGGCAACAGGCAGAAACTGATGCACAGGAAGGTCCACCTGAACATGTGGAAGAACTTCTTTACTGTATAGGTGGCCAAGCACAGATTGCCCAGAGAGGCTGTGGGGTCTCCCTCACCAAAGATATTCAAGAACTTTCTGGATGCCATCCTGTGCCATGTGCTCTGGGATGACCCTGCTTGAGCAGGGAGATTGGACCAGATGATCCACTGTGGTCCCTTCCAACCTTACCCATTCTGTCATTCTGTGACTTACAGTGTATCATTATTTTACAAATCATGGGCAAATTTCACACTGTATTTGCCAATTAGGCAATTTTTTAACACTTGGATATTTTGTAATGCCATTGTAAATATTCCATTTTACCCCTTTCCTGCCCCCCCTCCCCCCCATATATCTGATTTGAGACTTACCCAGGAACACGAATAATACAGAAAAAGGCAGTTTTAATCTAGAGTTGCATTGTACCAGTCAGCTCCTCTTTATAAGGAAGGCTGTAACTGTATTTTGAAACAGTGGTGTCCCTTTATGCAGCAACAATATGTTCTCCCTGTGGTGCAAAGTGTAAATATTAGGTACTATACATACAGTTAAAGCATTTGACTAGCTCAGTTTCATAGTGTAAGTTCTTTCCACTGAATGGATCTGGTCATGACGCTACAGAAGCCAGCAGATGGAGATTATTCCAGGCACATCACCCCACTGTGAGTCATGAAAAATAGACACCAGCCTTCATTAATGCTGCAAACCTGCTTGGCCTGACATGGGCTTGGTTCAGTGGTCATTGAATTAGAATTTGGAAATTAGAGCTCACTTCTGTTTGTATCTTCCCTAGTTTCTGAAAAAAAGATTTATACTATACCATCACATAATAAAGATCTAAAAAGTCAAAATGCAATTAAAACAAATGAAGAGGAATGATAATAGACTGCCTCTCAGAATGCCACACAGAAATGGCAACAGTGCAGTTTCTAAGGAGAAGGTTCAGGCAAACAAATGAAAATAAAAATCTTCATAGAGCTGTTACTTAAGTTGTGTAAATCATTCACAGTTTATATGCATGCTGAAAGTAGACATAGGCTGCAGAACTGTGATAGCAAGATAGCAAGCCGTGATAGCAAGCTGATAGCAGAAGAGTCTGTTCAGGTGCACAGTCTAAGAGGTTCAGGAAGCCTGTGAGCCACAACCTTGCACAACTTCGCACCTCCACAAGGTCTTCCTTTGGTACCTGCTACCAGTCACTGCTGGAAGGGCTGGACAGGCTTTGTCTTGGTCCACTGTGATTGTCCAGACAGTGAATGGCAAAGAACTTCATTTCAAAGTTTATTCCATGGCAAAGCAGACTCATATGGACTTTAATTACCAAGTTTACTTTTTTTTTAATTGAAAAATCAAACTATTCAAAGCTTTCAGGTGCTTCATTTAGCTGTCACCTGATGAACATTCAACCAACCGCAGGCTTCCTGACACAAGTGGCAACAGGCTGTAGTAAAAGAGCAAAACTGAAAATACAGGAGCAAATCAGAAATGTCATTTTACCTTCAGTCTTTATAAATATTTTCTGTCTAAAGACATTCTCATTTTATTTTTCCTGCTACTGCAAAACTGAAATTTTCAGTAGAAGCTTTGGTAATACTGTCATGTCCTCAGCAAGATGATTAGAAATGAAACTCAGATGTAAGTGCTTCAGTTGACAGCAATTGGGTGGGAGGGTTTGGAGTTTTTTTCTTTTTTTTCTATGAAGAGAAAATCAACCAAATACTCTTTCCTCTGAAGCAAAAAGCTGCATTTTACTTCTTGTTATGTCCTGGAAATCAAATGGGTCAGTCTGGAGTTAGGAAAAAGTCTTCCTGCAGATCGAATTTTTAGGTACTCAGAAGGTATTTTGTCTTTTCTGTGTAGTCAGACCATGGTTTGCCCATTCCACCTATAGCTCTTTATGTATGGTGCCTGCAGCCACAGGGCCCAGTGAATGGGCTGTGCTTTTTCCAAATGCCAGAGACAAGGAAAAGTTCAGCCTCCTGAAGTGCTGCAGTCACTGGTACTGTGCAACAGCCTGGCTAAGTGACGTCCTGGTCACTCCCAGTCATCAGCTCTAAGAAATATGTAATTTTTTTTTTTAATTTATTTTTTTTTTTAAGTAATTCTCTCTGTCTGCATTCTTAGCAAAGCCTTACAGCCACCCTGGATGTGTGTGCCTTACAGCACAGTGGCTGAAGCAGCCTTTTCATCTTCAAATAGACCCTGTAGGTATTTCATTATAAATCCCCATTCTTCACCTCAAGCCAAAAAAGCTAAAAAGGTGGGCATGTGTAGTGTGTGACCTACTGGGCCATAGGTACAGCTAGAGGAAACTCTTCATGGAAAGACATTGCCCAACCTGCTAAATATATGATAAATACATTTTTAAATGAAAATACTCTGCTCTGGACATCTGAATCTGTGCCTGGGTATTTAAAAACCACCTTGAGCCTCAGAAGTGCTCCATAGGCAAACTAGGACTCCTGAGTGTGTCAGCTCTAAACAGTTGTGTATCAGCCCTCAGAACAGCTACTCAGGGCTTCTTTATCTCAGAATACCAGCTGATTGCTGGAAAGTCCTTCAGGGCTGGATGAGAGATAATAATTTATGAAATAAAGATATCATTAACATGCATCCTGGCTTTTTTGCCATTGGCCCAGGTTTGGTGGGATTTTTTGCATTTTCAGTAAGAGAAAATAAAACTCTGACAAGCTAAAAGGAGTATGAACGAATAAGTCGAGTTACATGCAAAGTAAAACCATGTCTATCATTATAGTAAAAATGGTGATTTATCTTTGTTCTTGCCTGGGTTGCAGGAAAAATAACTAGCAAAATGAAAGAAAGTGCTAATAATAGAAATCCAGACACAGATAACCCTGAAACTATTTTAGGTTGAGAGGTATTGGTATTGAAACTAGATGATCTTTAAGATGCCTTTCAACTCAAACTATTCTGTGATTCCGTGGTTAATGTTAGGTTTACAACTGAAAGGAGCAAACTCAGTGAGGTTATTGGAGTAAGGAGGAACAGCTATGAGATATTACCACCAGGAGGATGAGTATGCAGACTGTCTCATCATCCCAGCTTGTGAAGCCCACTTGTTCTTTACCTAGCAGATTGAGTGATGCAGTCTGGTGAGCTGGAAAAAAAAAAATTGATAAAAACCGTTGATTATACTTTGAGGAGTAAAGTAATGTGATGCTCAGTGCTTCTTATGTAGGAATTGCAATTAGATATTAAGAAAAAATATGTACCTGTGCAGGCAGTTAGGTGGTGTACCAGGCTGTTGAGAGAGGCCACCAAGTCTCCTTCCCTGCAGACACTCACCACTCGACTGGACATGACCCTGAGCAAGCTGATGTAATTAAACTTGCTTTCAACAGGGGTTAGACAAGATAACTGCTGGAGGTCCCTTCTAGCCAACATAGGACTGTGATTTTTATGAATTCCCCTTGTAAGAGAAGCCAGTGTAACTTAAGTTTTGTTAGAGATTAATAAGTTGATTTTTAACAGACAGATTCTTGGTTATTTATTTGCCTGTAATTAAGCTCAGTGATGCTCTGGGCATACTAAAAACATATTTATTTCATATAGTTTTATAGGCAGGTTTGACTAAATGATATTGTTAAGTTGAAAAGGGTTTCTGTTGCTTTGATATGTTGGTTGATCAGGTTTTCATCTGTGTGCTCTCATATGAATAGATGGATACTGTTACATGATTTTTCATTTAAATCAAAATGCCTGGTTGTGCTCGGCATTTATACTTTAAAGCTATATAAATAAATGTTCATAATGGATCAGAAAATATAGGAAAAGAACAGAACTTGGGTTTTTATACGTAAATATATACAACATTTTTGGCTCACCATGAATCCACTCTTTCACTTGTCAGGCTTCCTGAGGAATTAGGAGACAGGCAGACATGCATCTCTGCTGGAAGGAGAAAAACAGCGTTCTCACTACAAGAAGCTGCAGTCAGCTGGTGTATTTCAACTAAGAATAATTCTTGACTGTGTGAGTGCTGTTTGGTTCCCGTACATAGCTTAAATCACTCCTAGCCTAAGGAGGATCAATTCTCAACTCTCACAAACTTCTCATGTACTCTTGTGTTAATATTTTAAGGACAGTCAAGAATTCAGATTCTCAGAGGCTCAGAATTTGCAAAAGCTGTTCAGGGCCTAGCCTGTACCGATTTTTAATGTGAACTTTTATGAATTGTAGCAGACAAAATTGCTCTTTCAGCTCCACATGGTTAATATAGGGAAGCAGCGCTACTGTTACACGAACTAAATGTCCCTCCTTGTAGTGAGAGAGGTTTTTTCCTCCTTGTAGCACAGATGTATGTCTGCTTGTCCCGTAGTTGTGGGAAATTACAATCCTGTTTACTAGTATGTTCCATGGAAATACTGAAGGCTAGTAATTTGTATATTGAAGCTCCAGGAAACTGACTTTAATTCTGTGGTTAACAAAGGGATCTCCACGGCTTCTTCTCCAGCCTTGGAAGTATGCAGTGCTTGGCAGTATGTACTAGCAATCATCTCTGATTAAACTGTACACATAAGAATCATAGAACCATAGAATGGTTTGGGATGGAAGGGTCCTTCTATCTAGTCCAACCCACCTGCTGTGGGCAGAGACATCTTCAACTAGGTCAGATTGCTCAAAGCCCCATCCAGCCTGGCCTTGAACGCTTGAGTAAGTGCTTGCAAGATCAGCATGTGTGAAAGGAAACTGATCTGCTAAAGTAAAATTCATACAAGGCTCTCTCTGTGCCTGCAACGTCTTAAAAATGCAATCTTGTTTCACACTAATTTCTGAGCAGAAAAATTTTGGCACAGAGTGAAAGCCACTGCAAGATAAAATGTTGGAAAGTAAAAGCACCCTCATGTGTTGTTTCAAACAGGCAAGCAGCAGCTTTAATGCGTTTAAGATCAAAGGGCAAGTTTTTCCCCATATGGAAAATAAGTGATCACTTTGTGTATTTAACATTCTTCAGAAGCATAACAGTTGTTCCAGAACCTTTGCAACTCAGCATTTAATAAAATAAGTCATTATTGAAACAGAAATATTACTGTTGCCAAAGCAACATGTAAGCGTAGCTTTGGCACGTGGAAGCCAGACGTGTAAGCAGCAGCCGTGTTCCTCCCGGACATCCCAGGAGAGGCAGGTCCTGCTGCGGGCACTCAAGGTGCTGCCCTTCCACCCTGCTGTGTGCTGCTGCTGCTGGGGTGCTCTGCATGAAAGGACTTCAGAATATCTTGTTTGGTGCATAGAAGAAATTATGTAGCGCTCTTTCCAGTTGAAGTGAATATGAGGTAAAAGACCCTGCAAAATAGAGGAAAATTAATCATGTCATTGGGCTTTGACTAGTGAGACTCAGACAGGATAAAGGCTTATTGTGAAAACTAAGTGTTAATCTCACTTTAGGTCTGAAGACCTAAACATCTTTTCAAGAAGTATTCTGTTCTCAAAGCAGTATATGATACAAAGCCACAAGCTGTTTGTTGTACCCTCCTTGGTAGGGCCTAGTGCTTCACAAAGTGCTTATCTGCTGTTTGCTTTTAAACACAAAGGGAACTTAAAGCATATGAGAAAATAGGTGAACACCCCACCACCTCCCATTTTTCAGGCTTTGTACTGCTTTCCTGTCAATATTATATGGATGAGTATAGAGAGAAGTGTTGCTGTAAGTACGTGAAACTGAAGAAATTGACGTCATTTGAAGCCCCAAGATGAGATTCTTCTTTTGCAATCTCATATGCTTCTGCCATCAGGTTCTGGTCTGTTAGTACTGCTGCCTAACAACAAGAAAGGGCACTTCAGATTCCAGAAAGTGCAGGACTTATTTAGATTAAGTAAGACAAGACTAATGGTGTGGTATAAAACTGAACACCCTCGAGCTAAAGTGCAGTGATTGATTCTTAGAAGTATTCTTATAAGAAAGTTTAATACTAACAGTGCATTATGTTGGAAAAATATTCTGTATTCCATTTATATCGTTGTTTACTACTGGGAGAAAACCATAGGAAATTAACAGGATTTTCTTTGCTCTGGCGATATTTATGAGTCAGCTCACAATTCCCAACACAAGCCATACTTCCACTGAAGTCAACTGTAAAGTTTCAGTAAAGACCAAAATCCAACTATTAGTTATTAGGAGTAAATAAAGTTAGTGAAGGAAGACTTAGATTTTGGTAAGTTGATGCAATTTTCAAAACTTTGTTCTTGATGACATAATGACATTATTCTGCTAATTTTAGTGAGCCCTGGCATTTTCAGCTGCTTAAATTTCCATTGTAGCTGTGAGGGGCACTGGGGCTATAAGGTAGCCTGGACTTTCAAATACTTTGTTAGGTTTACCACTTTTTTATTGTTTTTAAATTCTGTCATGAATATATGTTTTTTTCAGGATAGACTTGCTCTTTCATTCTTATTCTTCTTTTTAACACTCCTCAATGGAGTGTTCAACAACATTCTTCTGTATATCAGTGTATTGAAAATCCTTCCTATCTTCATCAACCTGGTGAATGAAAGCATCATGAAGTGAACAGACTAACTGGTATCTATGATTTGTAATTATTTTGTACCATTCCTCCCACAGCAAGCATAGACTGATACACATCAAAACTCTCATGTTTCCAATTAAAATATCTTTCTTTTTTAAAAATAAATATTTTGTTAAAGTGTACTTGACTGTCTGACATAGTAGTCTGGCTACCATGTGAAAAAATCACATTTAATGACAGCAAGTAAACTGGAATCCCCATACAAAGCCAAGTGTCCCATAGACTGTTCATCTATATCATGGAGTTGAGCATTACTGCCATAAAAACTGTATTATTTTGCAGCCTGGAAAGCTATTATTGGAGAATTTGTGGATATTTCTTTGTTCATTGTGGGTACTACTTAGTTCACGTCTGGAATAACAAAAAAAATACAGAAAATGCCTTTTCAAGGCATCTCAAGATGCCTTTTTGAGTGATATGATTAAAGAAGTTTTGTTAACTCATGTACTACAGCAGTATCTTTGCAAGACTCATTTAAGTATCCTTTCCCCTGAAGAACTCCTTTAATTGTCAATGCTACTGACTATACATCACTGAAAAACAAATGTAGAACCAAAGCAAAATCCAATATGTAATATACTACTGGAGAAAAATAAGAGAAATAAGGAATTTGACTCATGTTCCAGAGCTCTTCAACAGGATGGAATGTTTTAGGTGAAAATGCACTGCTGAGTCTTGAATGCTTCCCACAGTATCACCCTATCATAGTGATGTTGGGTTAATTGTCTTAATCCCATGCATTTTATATAAAATATATCAAGCAGGCACCTGAATTTGAATTAGTAGATCTTCAATGGATTTTGTCCCAGTCTTTACTGCAAATTAAGATGTAAAACAGTACTGAAATCACAGAATCAGAGAATCAGAGAATATTCTGAGTTGGGAGGGACCCACTAGGATCATCGAAGTCCAACTCCTGGCCCTGCACAGGACAGCCCCAAGAATCACACCATGTGCCTGAAGGTGTCGTCCAAATGCTTCTTGAACTCTGGCAGGCTTGGTGCTGTAATATATCCTCCTGTATTCAGCTGTGAAATATCCTCACTGTTTGTAAATAACAGCATATCTGTTAAATAAGCTCATTTAATAGTGTTTTTCAAAACAATAACTTGATATACAGAAGTATCTATCCATAGTAAAAGATGTACTGGTAAGTCCAGAGAAGAATCTCATCCAGATACATGGTAACGCCTAGACCATACCCAGGAATTGTATAGGAAAGTGATATTTTACCCAGGCCAAAATTATTATAATGACTGTCCTCAATATTTAATGGTATAGACCTTCAGCAACCATGAGGAGAGCCATTCCCTGTTCTGTTGCTTGGGCGTCCACCTGAGTCACACTCAGTGGGATTAACTCCAGAGGCTAAGTTAGATGGGATTTTTTTCCCCAGCACAGTATAGTTCCTTATTATTTTTGGCTGTCCAAGTCATGGCACTGTTGGTCACTGATGGTCGAATAGGCAATGAATGATGTCTGTCCCCATTACAATTAATTATGCCTTGGCTTCACCAGAGCCAGAGCTGCACTCTCAGCACCAAGCAAAGAGACACTGTTATTTGTGGCAGTCCCACAATTTTTCTGTCATTTTGTTTGCTCTCTTACTTCAAAAAAAACCACTAAATATAAGGTAGTGGCCATATTTCTGTCTTAAAACCTGGAGACCCGAAAAGCTGATTTTGAAGTTGGTTATGCTGGTGATTACCAAAACACATTTCTTTCTTGCACATATATACATTTCTTATATTAAGGATTATTTTTTCTGGTTAGCAAAAGATCTGAATACAGTATTTTAGCAAACACTTTTACTGAAACACGTTATTTGAGTACTTCCCTTTGCTCTAGATTGTGAAAAAATATTAAGAATAAACTGACTGCATTGGACAAACAGCTTTAAAGAAAAGATTATACAGTGTTTTTTATTTCTCCAGCTTCATATTTTAATTATTATTGTCATTATAATAAAGTATCATCGTTTCATATATGTTCTAAAAAAATTAAATAAGTTCTTCAGCCTGTGCTCAATGATAAAGACAACATAGTTTCTATTTATACTCTAAATTAATTTTCTTTTAAGGTATCTGTGGTACAGCAGGGGTTGCTAGGTGAACTACCAGAATTGTCATTGGCAGTTGGAGTAATTTGATGCAAGAGAAGAAAAAAACAACCTGCAGGGTTGTCTAAATACAGGTTTTATTTACTAAATTAAGCAATCATATTTGAAAATTTTCATCTACGAAAAGACCTACTGTTTGGGAGTGATAAAAGGAGCATTTTGGCATTTTCTACAGATTTGAGGCACCTTTATGTGCAAAAAAAGATCTTAGAATACAAACCAGTATCATGTTTTCCAATCATTAAAACAGTTAAAATCTGGAAGATAAAATGCTTTATTCTTATTTTTCTGTCAAAAATGTCTCCAGTTGAAGCCAATGAAAACATTTTAGAAAAGATCTAAGTCGAAAATATCTCGGTTGAAAATATCTCTGAGCATTAAACCCATCAGAATAAGCATTTCTTTTTTTGTTTTATTTTCTTTTAAGCTACTGTGCTTGCTTGCTTACAGTTTTTAGAACATTTTAGAACCTCAAAGAAATTTACCTTGATATGCTATTTTTTCAGTATGATGGAATGGATTATCAGATGGGGATTATTTAATTAAATGGCTCATTTAATGACACTTTGATTTTTGTCCCATAGGGATCTGAGCTATTATATTTGCTTTATGTTGATTACATCTCCTGTTATAGCCTCTTCATTGCTTTGTCAATATAAGCCAAATGCAATCACTTAGCAGACACTAAAAATATGACTCCTTAAAAATATGACAGAAAAGATCAGTTTTGGCTGACAACACTTTTTTTGACACACAAACTTAAACTCTTTCATACTTGATAAACTATTCTAATTTTAGAATGAATAAATATCCCATAGGGGAATGAAATACTCTTTGAATAAAATTTATTCATCACAGCCTGACAAAACCCGCCTTTCTAAAAGAGTTGTTTCAGCAGAATGTTCATTTCTTTAAAAATTTCAGACATTAAATTCAGTACAAACTTCTATATTTCTGAAAAAGGTAACCATTAACCCAAAGAAAGAATATATAGAAAGCAGACTTTGCTGCAAACTTATTTTTTACATCAAAAATTATTTATGAAGTTTCCTATCTAGTTTATTTTCCCATTTTGAGAAAAGGAAGTCCTCATATTCCACCTCTCCACAGACAGGGTTGTACTATTGAAGAAAAGCTTGAAGTGCAAGTCATTTTAAAGGAAGCCTACAGGAGAAATTTATGAGCTTTTTCTATAGGAGAGCGCTTTTTCTCCATGCAGCTTTTGTCAAACATTTTTAACAAATTGTAATAACCTTTGTCATATCTCATTTTCTTGCATAAACAAGTCACATTGAAACATCAAATGATGGAAAATTTAATCCACATGGCTTGCACTATCAAAACTGTTAAGCTGCATTCTTTTCCACCATGTCAGCAGTGCATTATCTGTTTTATAGGAATGTTGAAAAGATTACTTTTTAAGGGAGATACAACAGGACCTGTATACATGTCCTCATGCCTGTACTAGCTGTTTTCACTTTCAGTTCTTCCTGTAGTTAGACAATGCTTCAGCATTTCTCTTTCCATATCATATAAGAGAGAATATTTCCACCCGCTTCCAAGAACTGCCTGCTCAGAGACACCAAGAAGTGCTCAGGGACTGTCAGGTGCTGTCAGGTTTCTGCTGTCTTCCTACCTTGAGCATGCATGTCTATTGTGGGATGCAAAGGTGATACAATACCCCTCAGCTCAACGATATGCATCCTTTCTCCTCTGTAGGAACTTGGAACCTTGCAAATTGTGTGTATATATTAATTCCTAGTCCAGGAGATGCTGGTTTTTTCTGTCCCCAACAGCTGCATGGGACACTGAAGCCGTGCAGCCTCCCTTTGTCATACATCAACAGGGGTGAGAGTGCTGATAGCGTCTAGCCAAGTCAGAGATCTCATGGAGAGCAACCTGCTTATCACAGATCTGTCTTTTTGCTTTTTGAGAGACCTGAACATCAAAAATAATAGTCCCAATGAAATTCTGTATAGGGTTTTTACTGAGTATTGTATCCCCTTATCTAAACCTTTAATGTATCTATTGGTGCTATCCATCCAATATGATCTTCAGCACATTTATTTATCTATTGCCTCGCAGAGGTGTTACACATTCAAGGATTAAAAAATCATGTAAAGGTGGCACTTGGGTACTCAACTCAGCAAGATACTCATCACTGTCAAGAAAGCAGGAGCATTGCCCCTGGCTCTGGGAAAGAATGACTTGTGAAGGGGCTCTAATAGCTTCTTTGTAGATTCAGACCACATGAATGCAAACAGCTTGCTGTAAGGTTGCAAGCAACTGCGTTAGTTCTGACTTTGTACCAGTGGGAAAAGAGAGACTTTTTGGTTGTAGTTGCAGTTAGCAAAAGCTTTCCAACATTTTTTTACCTTCCATACAAATCCCAACTTAATGGCACTGCCAATGGTTTGCAAACAGTTTTGATCATAATCCTGAATGCCTTTGCACTTATGGGGGTTAAATCAGACCTCAAATAATACTGGAACATAACTCTGGTGGTCTAATCTCTTAATTGTGCCACTTCAACAGTGATAGATTTTTATTATTTACAGAACAGCCCACAAAACTGTTTGCAGATGTTTAACTTTTGATTATTTAAATTCTAGCATTAAATAATGTAGCAAAACAGATCTTAAAGATCTTCCCTGGGGGTATTTTTTGTCCTTATGATATTCCCTAAATAATGTTTTAACAATTGCTTTAAGGTGAACATACTCTTCCATGTTAACAGCCCTTAAATCACAAACTATAGTAAAATTCTACTGAAAATTAAGTAAATGGAGAATTGGTAGGTCCTAATTAACCAATAAGAAAAGTTTATGGGAGGCCGATTGATTAAATATCAAAGCTTCTGAGTTATAGTATCTTTCATAAACTGGCTTGTCTCCAATTAGTGTATGCTTTCAGGAGCACGGGAGTGAGATGAAAGAATCTGCACAAAACTGATTACTGCTGAAACAAAATGGAAGTTGCTGCTTTTGTTAAACTGTGAGGCTAAGGCAGAACTTGAATAATTTTGTGGGAAGTTGCTGCCTAAGGCATATGTTTTACTGTCTGATACTGAATGCATGAGGAAAGACCATCTGGTTTTTTCAGCCTGAACAATTATATGATCCAGATTGAACCACTAGAGGCCAAATATAATTGCTCTGTGTTTTGCCTTGTACTACTCTCTACCTACAGCAGCATCCTCTTGTACAGCATGTATCATAGCACACAGCTCAAAAGATGGCATGCAAAAATACTTTCTCTTCTATTGAGGTTTATAAAATTACCATCCAGGGCTTACTGCAATCCTCCACACTCCATCTGTCACTGGAGAAATAGCTCACAATAGGAAGGAACATCTGATAAACTTTGAGCACTGCAATGTTTGAACTTTAGGAAATGCTTTTTGCTGGACAGATCCTAGTGTAACAGCCAGCCAGGCGTAAGGTGTTACTGCATCCTTCATGTCTTCAGTTCTGGGGAGAAGGAGAGGTTCTTTCGTTGCATGACTTGAGTAAGTAGATTGCATTAAAAAAGGTACGTAGTGAATCCTGACTCTTAGTTCACTTTGAAGGAAAGCACTTCAGTGTTATATAACCTACCGAAAATATTACAGTTCTGTTACTACTGTTGTGTTTTACAGCACCTAGAAGTATGCTTTTAGTTTTAGGACTGAGTTTCTCCACTCCCCAGAAGTGCTTACAGTCTAATTTTAGATATAATGTGCTGAGTGGCAGTAAAAAAAAGTGTTCAGTGTTGGAGGGAGGAATGAGGGACAGAGGGCCAAGATTTGAATGTGTGGGTGGATAAATGCAAATATTTTTCCTTTGTTCTTTAATAATAGTAATTAGTAACAATGTTCTATTTCTTTTAGTGTTTCTGGAAAAACTGAGAGCGAAGGTTATAGGAGTCTGGAAAAAATTCTTTCCAAGACTATTCTTATGTATTACTGTGAGGATTGTTTCTGCTTTTCATGGATAACCTGCAGAACTATTTCTACGAGGTGCTGATCTACACCGCACCTGGCTTTCCTAAATATTTGCTTTTATTTTGAGTAATACACTGCGTAACTGTACCCATTCCTGAATAACTTTTCCTGTCTATCATGAATTAACACTTTGCCCACAGTGATGTTCTAAATCACAGTCCTGATGGACTATGGCAAAGCAAGTGGTGGGTGAGTGCAGGATGGTTTTGTGACTACCAGACTGGGCTGCAATTTGAAAGGTTTAGGTTTGTTCCACATATAAAGACTTTCTGCCTTTAGGCAAATCCCTTACCTTTACTGTGCCATGCTCTCCAGCTGTGATATGGGAACAAGAAACTTTCTTTTTTCCTGCTGTGTCTGTTTTCTGTAATTATGCTATAAGAGATCTCTTCCAAATCAAAACTATTGTGTTTGGACAAGACCCAGTACAACTGGGCCTCCAATTTAGTTAGTATTACAGGAATAGAACCAAACAAGAGTGATTTCTAATACCTAAACACAAAGGAAGTAAGAAAATGTCATTTTAATTCATTCTGGTCTAAAGAAATTCGGCAAAAGGAAATTACATTCTTTTACCATGAATTCTTAGTCACTTCTTAATTTTATTTTGTCCTCTGTGCAAATCATAATGAGGAGAAACCACATTTATGCCTGTGTCAGTAGGATGTAGGTATAGGGGGATTGCCTCTGAAGGATGTAGTAGCTGAAACTACCAATAATGTTCTGTGAGTTTTTCCTTTTTTATTAAGTGAGGCGAAGGGGAGCATGAGGTGGATTTTTTTCACTTATCATAGAATCATAAAATCTCAAAATAATGGAATCATATGGTTTGCAGTGGAAGGGACTTTAAAGATCATCTAATTCCAACTCCCCTGCCATGGGCAGGGAACCTTCCCTAGACCAGGTTACTCAGAGCCCCATACAGCCTGGCCTTGAACACCTCCAGGGATGGGGACTCTACAACCTCTCTGGGAAACCTGTCCCAGTGCCTCACCACCCTCATAGTAAAGAATTGCTTCCTAATATCTAACCTAAATCTTCCCTCCTTCAGCTCAAGGTCTTCCCCCATGTCCTATCACTACATGCCCGTGTAAAAAGTCCTTCTCCAGCTCTCTTGTAGGCCCCCTTTAGATTCTGGAAGGCTGCTGCAATGTCTTCCCAGAGCCTTCTCTTCTGAGAGGTGGGCTGAGCAACCCCAACTCCCTCAGCCTGTCTTCATTGGAGACATGGTCCAGTCCTGTGATCAACTTAGTGGTTCTCCTCTGGGAGAGGAGACATTCCAACAGATTCATGTCTTTCTTGTGATGGGGGCCTCAGGGCTGACCGTGGCACTCCAGATGGGGTCTCACAAGAGCAGAGGGGGAGAATCACCTCCCCCTGGCCATGCTTCTTTTGATGCAGTCCAGGATGCGGTTGACTTTCTGGGCTATGAGCATAAATTGCTGAGTCATGTTGAGCTTTATGACCACAAACGCTGCCAAGTCTTTCTCCCTAGGGCTATTCTTGATCCACTCTTTGCCCAGCCTCTGCTTGGGATTGGGATTGCGGGAGTCTTGAATGAGTCTTTTATGAAACCTTGAAGCATGTGCTGACCTTCATCTTTCCTTAGTCTGGAAGGTAATACTGGACAATGGTGCATGCCAGATATGCACTTTACCATCCTGGATACTGATTTATTTACAGTCCTTAATAGAACTTATATACAAGCTCCTACCATATTTGATTTTCAGACTAGAACTTCTTCCCAGCAGTTAAGTGATAGGCTACAAAATGTGCCTCCAATGTCTTACTGCAATCTCTATTACATGGAAATTTTCTACTAGAAATTCTGAAGAGTGGACTTGTATTTTTATCAAATGTATTACATATATTACAGCACTACTATGTTACAGCACTATGGAAAGTCCATATGCTATATGGGAAAAAGTAATTATAGTTCCTGAAGCACAAGTGGGAGCAGATGATATATTAATGTTTGTATCCAGTAGTTAGAAACATAGAAGTATTTAGGCTGAAAAAGGCCTCTGAGTCATCCAGTCCAACCTTCTCCTCAAATCAGAGCTCACTTCAAAGTCAGATTATGCCTTTTTTCAGCCAAATTCTGCAATCTTCAGGGACAGAGGTTTCACAGCGTGATGTGTTGACCATGGTAGGAAACTCGGTGCCCACCAATACTACTCTACCACTCCTCTTCCTCAGTTGGATAGCAGAGAGAAAGTATAACAAAAGACTCATGGGTCGGGATAGGGGCAGAGAGGGATAAATATCTGCATCAATTACACTACCTATCCATGTTGTGTTACAGTGTTTGCTAACGAGTCCCAGCAATTCAGACAAAAGTCAAAGGCCTGCCCTTTGTTGGTTGGCTCATTGCCCAGCATGACTGACAAGTGTTTTAGAAGTAAATTAGCAAAACATTGATGGAATACATTATTACTGGCTGCTGATTAGTCAGTTTTATAAAATTGTGGGTGAAATGAACCTTTTTTCTCATCCAGTTCATAGACAGTTTCACTAGCACAGTGGTATTGTTGTTGGTGAAGCAATCCAAGAGGAAAGTATAATCCTTACCATCAGTAGTATAGTTCTCAGAGCAATGCCAGTTCTGCATGTCTGAAACCACCACATGTGCTGTATGCTGTAATGGTTGGACATGGGATACAGATGAATTTCTGCAGTAATACCATTTGTTTGCTTATTCCTCACAAAAAGATTTAGCAGCATGTTGGTACTTTGTATTGCCTGTGTGTATGCACCAGTTTCATGAAATATAACAGCTCATGCAAACTCAAAACTGTTGTCATGTTTTCCTGATTGTAATTTCACAGTTTGTGTAAGACTTCCTTAATTGTTGTAACTTCTTAAATGGATTGTATGATATTAAGTTTGTTCCCAGAATGGAACCTGTTCATTTAGGGCAATGACACCATAGCTCTACCTCTCAGCTTCTGTAGTTTGTACATGAAGTCTGTTGCTCAGAAGGAAGTTGTTTCAGATGGACAGATAGGTGCAATATGTAACGTAGCATTTTGATAACCCTACGCAGCAGATATTTGTGGTCAGTTGTAGGAGAAATTATTTCTCAGATCAGGAAGAAAACTCTCCCATTGAAGATCTTTCTTTAAAGACATTAAGAGTATCTGGATTGCATAAAGGTACAGGTTTACGATACCAAAAGTAATGTCTGTGTATATTGGGTCATTTCTCCAGAAAATTGTGAGCTTGTTTTGTTAATTTCAGCAGTGCTGCTCATCTATACATGTAAATTTAGTAACAGATATGTATTGGATATATGTATACATATATACATGTAAATTTGGTAACAGATCATTCTAATGTCTTTAATGAACAATGTTGAGTAGTGGTTGAATTCCCCTCTATTAATGAAGAGTGTTCATTGCCAGTCTTCTGTGAATGTTGATGAAGTAAGATCAATGTAGATACTGGGTCAGGGTTCTGAAAAATGTTAACAATTATCAATATTCTTTCTTTTTCAGTTTTCTCCTTGTGTTTGGTTGCTTGATTTTGTCCGTGTTTTCTACTATTCCTGAACACACAAAACTTGCCTCTGGTTGTCTCTTCATTTTGGTAAGTGAAAATTTTAAGTACAAGACAGTTTTGCAAATAATTTTGTATATATTCAAATTCTCTCCCTCACCATGGAAGAAGTAATATAATACCCAAACACTTTAAAAAAATTAGACTTTTCATCATCAAAAAGGATAAAATAGAGAATTCTACCATTTTTTTAATCTAAAACGGGTCAGACTGTATGACAGTGCTAATAAAATACTGTATTGCATCCCCTTGTTTGCTTGAGAATTGCTGTGCTTTGTAACTGATAGTTTTCCTATAGCAGTTAGGCAGTGAGTGAGCATGAAAGACCTTTGATATTGCTGCTGCCTTTTATAAAGTCAGTATGGAGTAAGAGGTACTTATACTTAAAATAGGAAATAATTTTGGTATCTTAGATACCAATTTGTTCTTGCTATTGGTAGATACTGACATTTTAGTGGCACTTGCTGCAGTAGGATGTGGTAGTTTCATTATTTCTTCCTAATACGTGCTTTTGTATTATATTTCTCTCTCCTTTTTCCCTTCTGAGGTAGATATAAATGGCTTTAATCCATAAAAGTGCTTAATATTTTTCAGGCATTGTATGAATGGCACTTTATTCTTCTGCCTCTTGATGGGCCATTTAGTTCTGCAAGTGATGGCCTAAGGACAGGTGGTAGTGATCATTAAAATGTCACCCAGAGTTACCATGGTTATTCCAGTTCCACATATGCAGCAGACCGTGGCTTGTTAGGTAGTGCCTGAGGTGAAGTTACTGTTGGCGAATCCCAACATTTTAATTGTCATCACTGTATATATCCAAAAGCCCTGATCTTCAGAACAGCTTCCTAATTAATTATGATGTGAGCAGCCTGGCAAGCATAACTGTGGTGTATGCTATGGCTCTACAGCACAATGGGTCACTGCATCAAGATACCTGAACTAAATGTCCAGAGCTGGCTAGGTGTGGATATGTGGTGTTCTGCCTCATTGGAGGGTTTCTTAGCAGGACTAATTAGGAACAGCAATGCTTTTCTTCCTAGCCATATTAGCACTTTTTCTTTCTCTGAAGGAAAGATCAGGTGGCAACAAACCAGCCAAAAGTGATCAGATTTAAACCTACACTAATACCTCGACCCATTATTTACAGATCTGAACAACATTTGGCAAATGGAAGTTTGTTTGAATGTTCTGCAGCTAGTTACACTATTGTAAAAAAAAAAAAAAAAAAAAAAAGGACAATTTGATTAGTCTAAAAATACCATATTTTAATAGCAGGTGCTTTTGTGACAAGTAATCCATTTTCTTGTATACTTATGCAAATTGGTTGAAGAAATGCCATTTGTTCTGACATAAAATACACATTTCCCAGGAGCCATGTATTTGTTGATTGTGTTGGTACATTTACCACTACTAATTTCTCAACTGGCTAATAAATAGGTTCTCTGTGCTTTGCCATGGATCTCACAGGAAACAGAACGTAGCAGAGCTCTGTGAATTCCTGGGTTTGCTCCCAGCCTGGGGAGAGGTGTGGTGAGCTCTGCTTACTGATACACCACTCCTTGTAGAGGTGTCCATGAGCAGAGTGGAGCTGCTCAGTGTCACCTGGGGGAAACTGTGGTGCTTTTTGCTGCTATGGCTTCAAAGATAAACTTTGTCCATCTTAACAGTTACTGAGAGAGGTATTCTCTCAATACAGAATTGGTGTTAAGGAGGAAGAGGATACATGGTTAATCCTTGAAGCATCAATACTACCCTGGTCCAACATTTCAATGCTATAGCCTAGTGTGTTCAGCAAATCCTTGGCAGGAACAACCTAGTCATGACGAATTCGCATCTCCTGCTGTGGGTCTCTAATGGAGAAAAATATAAACACAGTGAAGTATGAAGTTCCAGAAGCAAGCTGAAGCTGACTGGTTTATTGCAGTTTGTTGATGCACGATTTGTTCCTTCTCTGCATATTGAATCATTAGCTGATATTAGCAATGTTATCAAAGCAGGCTTTCTCAAGTGCAAACTAAGAGGAAAATACATTCCTACATTAACTCAGGAGCAGTTTTTTTTGGCTGTGCCAACACCTAAGTTTTCACAACAATTTCTTTGCAGTGCTTCACACAACTCTTACAAATATGTCATTTAGTAAGACAGCTGTCTTAAATACCAGGTCTAGTTTAATACTGGTTTTGATTTGTGCTTCAGATGGAAGATATAGTTTATTTTCTAATGAAGTACCATAGAAATCCAACAAACCTTAGAACTGCCTGCTGTGTTCATGTGAACTATTTGCTTTGCAGATTTATTCCAGGTGGTCCCCCTCCAGCCATGTTAATGAGCTAAAAAGCTAATGTAATGTTCCTTCACCTTAATGCCTGAGCTGCTGTCTGTGCTGTCACCTTTGGCTTTTGACATATTACAGCTATTCACAATTACATACGGAGGTTAAAGAGGGAAGTGTAGATGAGGTGAGAGAACTTTTCTTCTCAGAAAGGCATGGGGAGCTAAGAAGATTATTCGCCTCCAGTCAGTAAACTCCATTTATCTGCCCCTGCCTCACCTTACAAGGGAGCAGAAAACTTATCTCCTAATTACTGCATTCTAAGTAGTCTCGCAGCAGCATTTGTTGTTCAGAAACGTGTTGTATGTTAGCTCAAAGTAAATCATTGTTTAGGAAAGCAGTAATATCTGACGGCTTCTGAGAAATACCTGAGTTTTGCTTCCAGAGCCGAGGCAAACCTGCCTTGCTGCATTGTGTCGGACCCAGCCAGGGCTTCAGTTCTGGCATTCCACAAGTACTAACTACTGTGTTCCAAGGCAGCTACTCCTTATCGGAGGTCTGTCAAGGGAAACGCCTTTAATATTTGAATTTTATGCTTAAAATGAAAGTCCTGCAGATAAGTTAAGTGCATGTTACATACTCTAATGTTGGATTGATGCATCAGTAATTAATTTTATTAGATCTGTGTTCAAAAATAATAAGACTAACCAGGGGCATCAGATAAAACTCCCTATTCCTACAATGATAATTATGCTTTAAACCCATCTGTGCATATAACTTTTGGCACTCGAGTTGTAGCAGTGATGTATCCCAGGCAGGCAGTAGAATAAAATCTACTTCAGCATCAAAATAAACCACAAGCAGCTTAAGAATCCAACTAACACAGCAAGAAAATAATCTTTGGTGTATTGCTGATCTACAAGTATATTTGCTGGCACTTTATCAAATAATAAATTCAAGAGAAGTAAAACTGAGACTGGAAAGGCAAAATCAAAACTTCTGGGGAAGATGGCCAAGAAGGAATATTATGTGTAACTGAAGGTCATTCACTCTCTTGACCAAACTGTCTATATTTTAAGTTTCTTTTCCACTAAAACTGAAAGTTATGTGAAGTTCACTTCCCTTTGTTTATTGTCAGTTCAAGAAAATGAATAAAATAATTTTAGTTGAGCCATGAAGATTTGACAAATTGAGAAGTAGAAAAAAAAGTCTTGGATAAGTTTAAATCCGTCATTTGACCTTTCATAAAATATTATTTGTATATTTGTTTATTTGAGAACTTCTGACTAAAAGTAAGATTAGGGCTGTACCAAAAAAAATGTCATTTTTATTTGACATGACAAAGCATCCCTTTTTTTCTTAATTTTCATTTTTAATCAAGATGGAGAGCTCAAAAAACTCACATGAATTTCTGCAGGACTGGTTTTATCAAATCTGTTTTGTGGGGTTTTTTTTCTAAAAATGGCTGGGATAGAAAGCTGTATCAATTTTACAGGATAAGGACCTCTGAAAATGTACTCTAGGAACACATTCTTTAGGCAGAAGTAGCTCCCAAAATATAAAAGCAGACAGCATACGCAGGATGAAGCTGGTTTCTGCATGAACTGTGGTCACTTACATGAATCCAAAAGGAGAGTCTACTAAGTGCTCCTAGCCATTAATATCTTTCTAGTATTTTTTGATTCTAACATTTTTGCATAAAAGTAGAAAGAGGATGCACATTGATTAAACAACATAGGATATAGCTGCCCCATAGCAGACAAGCATATATTCAATTTCTCTCTGCTTTAGGAGAGTAAATCCATCCACCAGAATGTAATCATACAAACCTGCTACAAAATTTTAAAGCTGGGAAGATTTTATTTTTAAAAAGGAGGTGGATAATGCTCAAAAAAAAAAAAAAAAAAAAAAAAAAACCCAACAAAACAACAAAGAGGCTTTTTTCAGTTTAAACTGTACTGGAACTTGAATCCTCTTGTCACACTTGGATGAAAGACCACCAGACCTGACACAGAACTGAATGGATGACTGTAGGACCAGCTATCAAGGCATAACAAGAAACACTGGATGATTTTGGAGATTTCAATTATAGATACATTTCTAAACAAGGTAGGGTATAGACCATGTTATTGCAGTTTTGTAGAGTCTGAGAGACTTCTGAGAGAAACGGATTAATGAACCCAGAGCTAAAAAAAGGTGATTTTGTCAAAACTCAAATCAGTATTTCTCAAGAAAGACTAATTTCCAGGGGTTTATTTCCCAAATTGAACCATGGCTTTGAAATTTCAAAAGTATTCATAGAAATCTCTGAAAAATTATGTTAGACATACAACACTGATGTTATCTAAGACAGAATAAGAGAGGGAAATGCAATGCTGATAAGGTCAAAATCATCATGTTTTCAGTCTTGTTTGGATTCATGCACACTAATATTATAATAAGGTGATAACATGAGTGTAAAATAATTCAACCATGTCATAATAAGCTATCTGTTAGCTTTGAAAATATTCTTAACTTATATTATCTAAAATATTCTAAATATTGTACATATTATAATAATATTTATGTATTATAATACTGTAATATATTAGAAATATTTTCATGTCTTTCTTGTTGCATGGATTCTCTCCTATTATGTATACTGATTTCACCAAACCAGACCTGATGTTGTTATAAAAATTTGGAATAGATCTTATCACAACTGCTTGTGAATCTGTGTGCAAACAGAACAGACTTCCTATTGGAAATTTTAATGCTAGTTGCACTTTGCTGAAATTAAAAGTCATTGGGAGGAGGTCTGACAGACAGCAAAAACTGAAATGAGAAGGTGGAGTTATTTAGAAACAGTGGATGGCCTCAAAGCTATAATTCTTCTGTCAGAAGGCAGTTGGCACTCCCAACCAACCAGCAAATCTCTGTAACAAACAAGTACACACTGTAGCTATGGAGAGAGACAAAAGTAACCATAAAAATTATTTCATAACAATGGAACACAGTGCTGCACATAACACTCTGAATGTATCTATATATTGTCAACAGTGCTGAGGATGATAAATACACTTCAACATAACAGAGAATAAAGATGTCTCAATACTGGCATGAGTCTATTATTTATATGGTTCTAGGATTGATTGTATTGTCAGTAATGTTTTTTCCTTTCTTTTCTTTTATTCTGTATTAAGCAGAAATAACCTTTGTAAAGAAAAGATTGAAAAATCACACACTGAACAGAGTAGGTCTTCTATTGTAATTAAAAATGCAATATATTGTAGTTCTACTGGGAAAACTTAAATGGATTTGATGACTAATGATGACTAAAACCACATTATTATATGTGATCTGCAATCAAGACAAAGAAAAATCTCATAACTGAATCACTTGTAGAAGGTTTAAGTAGGAACAGTTACCTAAAGCACTTCAGCATTCAGCAGCAAATGCAGAAGGCAAGAGAGATTTTCAGTCACTGCCAGAGCAATTCCCAGGCAGGCAGAACTACCAAGCAGTTACACTCCAACAAAAAGTCTGCATTTACTGTGCACTGTTAAGATCACCGGAGTTGCCACAAGTCAATTGATGCTGGAGGAAATACCATCCATGAAACTCTTTTCCATTCCTCTAAATGAACAGGACATTTATAGAGAAATGGGTGGTTCTGTGCACTGAAGAAAGATGGATGGAAACAGCAAAACCACAAGCAGTTAGATATAACAAATTCATGATCTGGGCAATTTTAATATTAAAATTACTAACCTGTAGTAAGAAAGCCAATGTTGATTTTCTAAATAGGTACTCTATACTCTTTTATATTATTGTCATCTGTTCCTATGTGAGCTGTCACTTAGCTTATCTTGTCCATGACATTATATGGCTATATTCAGTCAGGAGATAAGATACTAGTACTGTGAGCAATGTTTCAGATTCCCTTTGTTTTGCTAAACAAGGAGGATTAACATTTAAATGTGGAGAATGTATACTTAAGAGGGAAAGGACTATTTACATTATCTGGAAAAGAGCCTTTCAGCCAGCCGTTCAAGGGGCCACTTTGTTTAGGAGAATGCAGAATCTCTAGGAGGACTTTGATATTAAGAGTGGAAAATGGGGAGGATTAGATGTTAGAGATGAGGTATCAGGATTCTGATTAATAGGGATATAATTCTTTGAGGAGGGAAAAGCACATTTCCTTTTAGGTTAATTAGCACACTGTGCTAAAGGACCAAATCAGCTGTCCTTGACCTCCTTTAAGAACAAGCGAGCAACACTCTTTGCAGAACTGCTCTTCCATCATGTGTCCTTCTTTTTTGTCAGCTTAAGTGATAACAAGGTAGCATAGAAAATCACTTCCAAGTTATAACATTTTCCATAGATGTAGATTTGTAATAATTTGTGCTGGGCCCTGCAGTATTGAATTTTATTGGCTTCATACCAAAGTTTGATAAGCATCCAAAGTTGTTTTTGTATGGAGATCAAGAGCTACCTCCTTAAAACAGGCAACAAACAGTTTAGATTGCAACAGTAAAAATGGATAGATACCAAACTCTCTGTCAGAAATTGAGACCTGACTCTTGTCAGGAAAATATTGATTTGCCAAGTAGAAAAGCAGAATATATCCCCAGAGGAAAGCCAAAGTACATGGTTAAAAATAATATGTAAGGAAAAAAATCTGCAAACCATTAAATGTCAAACAGAAAAGAATGCTGAAGAAGGATGCACATCAGTGATATGAAAGCTGGTTGGAAATCTAGGGAACATCTACCATCTTAGTAACTAATGGAAACTGCAATCCACTCAGTCACTTTGCACACAGATATGACAAAGCATACGAAGACACATCTTGCTGCAGTCAAAACGTGAGCTTTCCTCTAGTGAGAGGAGAAATTTGTTCACAAGATTCAGTTTAAAAACTGCAAAGTCAAGCAAATAAGTATCAAAATATAGGCAAATATATATATATATATATATATATATATGTGTGTGTGTGTGTGTGTGTGTGTGTGTGTGTGTGTAAAAAAGGTCTGTAAGGATCCAGGGCAGACATACCTATAATACAAAAATCCACATGGAGTTTAAAGTGAAGGTAATGGTAAATGCCCAGACACACACTGGAACTAAGTTCAGTCCTGAGAACCACGAACAGTGTGTGAGATACAAAGATGAATTAACAAAATAAGCACTGGTCATTTTAAACTTGTAGGCTTCCATGAAGTGCCTAAGGAAAGGGTGTATGTCATGGACAGGATAGTAACTTTGGTATCAAATCTGAACCAGACAGGAATTGGCTGATTGTACCATATGAAGATATGATCACAGGAAATGTATGTCTCACAAAGATATATGTATGTTTTTGAGAGGATGTGGAAGGGGCTTGTTGTTTTCTTTTTCCAAGAGACCAAAATTCCATATGCCTAGAAAAAAGGTAATAGGAAAAGCTTGCAGAACAGTCAGAAAACAGGTCTCAAAGTCTAATTATTGGACTATTGGAAAAAAAGAGGGGACCAAGTCAATTTTTCACTGAGCCTAAGGAAACAAATTAAAATATTGTAACCAAAGTCTTGTTCAAATAGCAGAAATGCTCTGAGTGAGATCTTTGAGAAGTTAAATGCATAAGCAGGATTTTGGCACATTGGGTACCATGCCTAGCAAGTTCAGTTTGTTAAAAGTTAAAAATTGCCAGAAAACACTTTCTTAATGTTGTTTTCCAAAAAAGTTTGGTACTGGTAACCTCTCGGTGTATATCAACCGAAATGCACATAGGTCTCTCAATAGTCAAAACATTAACAGACGGACAGCTAAGGAAGCTCTCTTAATGAGTTTTGAGAACTGGGACATTGCAAGAAAAGTAATTTAAAAGAGAACTCTGCAAATATCATTTGCAGAGTCTCCAGGATTTAACAACTCTGAACATGCCAAGACCAAAGAATAAAAGAATGAATATGCTGTCCTGCTCTGCCATACTGCATGTCAAATGTTATCAGTTATTTCAGATACATGTGATCAGCCGTAATAATTTGCCTAAACCTCTTGCATCAACACAAAATCAACATGGATGCCAGAGAATAAAAGGATTCAGAGTTCTGATGCCCATTCCACATTTTTTTTGGACAGAGAAAAGATAAAAAAATTCCTCACAAACATTTCAAAAGGAAAATTTGAGAATTATGTTGCTACATGGACATGTGCTTGAATGTCTGCCTCTAACATGCAACATCAGAAATGTGACTACAGCAGAAAAAAATGCGTGAATAAATCACAAAGGAAAAGCAAAGGCCTGGGTACAGCTGTACAGAGCTTTATTGTTTGCAATATGAGGATAATTTTAAAACCAAAGTTAGACCATGTACTGCTGATATTTCACTACAGAGAAAGAAAATGTGAACAAGCATGAAGAAGGGCAAAACATTTTTAGAAAATAGAGAATTATTCTATAGTGTGAGTTTTATGACTATCATCTCCTTTAAAGAGTTCTCTCAGAAGTGTAGTTTTACCTGACACATATACAAATGGAATGGCACAAAGCAATGAATGCAAATGGCTGGAAAGCATCATATTTAAAGGTCATGCAGTATCTGGGGAAGAGCAGGATGGACATGAAGAAGTCAGTGTTTCCCATTGCCATTTTCCCAATTGAGAAAAGGTATTTCTGTGATCACCATGGTGTTCCTAGGAGAACTATATCTGCCAAAAGCCAGAAGGAGTCTTGGGATCCCACACATGCATTGATTGTCATGGTAATCATGATCACCATGATGGCCAGTGCACCTCTGTGCTGGCACTCATTCCTGTGGCTCCAGCAGGTCCTCAACCATTGGTCGTGGTGGTCCCATTAGGTGGATCTGCTGCTCGGGGCGGGGCAGTGGATGCTGAGGAAGGTTGGCACAGTTTCAGTGGTAGGAATCATGCAATATGTCTGATATGGTAAATACTTGTATTTACTCTATAAGAGAATATGAAAAAGATAATTAGACAGCATCCATGTAATTCTGATGCTGGGTTGTACTATCTGATTTAAAACCGGTTTTACTTAACACAAAATTTCTCTGGTTTTTCTGTTGCAAGGGAATAAAGAAGATGCATAACTGATGGGTGCCATTTCAGGTATAAACACAAAAATGTAAGAGAGTTGGAAAGAAGTCCTATATAACATATGGACTAAGCATATCGGGGGGATTTTAATATTATATCACTTCTCCGGGGACACCCCCTTGTCGCAGGGGAGAAGCTTGCGGGCCCTCTTGAGGTTGAGAGCTATGCTGGCGGTGGTTTGTGCCGCCGGTAGGGTCTCCCATGCCAGACAGGTCTCAACTGAAGGACCACACAAAGTGCGTCCACGGGCAGGATGGGCTCGCTAGCCCTCTGGCAACCATCCTAGGAGAAGGATAACTCCAACCCCAAACCCAGGCAGGTGGAGCTCGCTTAGCTCTGTAAGGCCATCCATCTAAGAGAACGATACTCTAACCAAACCTACATCCTGAGGTAGTCACTGTCACCGTCCAAGCTCGCTCAGCCATTGCAGATGAACCTTAGGAGTAAAGGGTGGGGCCAATTCCACGCACACTGTGCCTCAGCTAAAAAATCCATTGCACAGGCTTGAAGGGTTCACCCACATTGCAAAGCCCTGCAGTGACAGGTGAGGGGCAAAAAACCAGGTGATAGGAAGCGCTGGAAGCCGCAGCCCCAACCCTACATTCAGGCGGTTCAGGACATTGCTCGTTTGAGAGTGACCCCAGAGATGTCAGTCTGGTTCAGCAGCATCCTGAATGACCAAGCAGCCTTTTTTAAGGACAGCACTGCTTGTTCCACATGGAGAGGGGCCTAGCAAAGGTGGCCTAAACAAAGCTCATTTCCTCACCTGGTTTGATAACCGTGGCCAACCAGCATCTTCTGATGTGGTCAAACAAAAGCAAAGACAAAGAGACAAAGATGTACACCTGCCTCCAAAGGTGTGTTCAAATTGACACTCACATATTGGAACATCAGAACCATGCTTGATACTGTGGATAGTGGACGTCCTGAGCCTCGTTCTGCTCTAATTGCCCATGAACTGTCACAGCTCAACATCGACATTGCTGCTCTCAGTGAAGTTCGTCTTCATGAGGAAGGCAGCCTTAAAAAACATGGTGCTGGCTACACACTCTACTGGTCAGTCAAACTTAAAACCAAAAGACACCTTTCAGGAGTTGGCTTCATGATTAAAAACTCCGTTGCCTCCAAACTTGAAAATCTGCCGATAGGTCATTCTGATCATAATGCAATCATATGTCCTTAAACCTCCCACTACACAACAAGCAACATGTTGTTCTTTTTAGCATATATGCCCCAACTCTCCAAGCTGAAAAAGACAAATTCTACATTGACCTGCGCCACCTCACCCATAATGTTCCTGCAGATGATAAGATCATAATCCTTGGTGACTTCAACGCCAGAGTAGGAAAGAACTCTGAAGCCTGGAAAGGAGTACTGGACAAGCATGGTGTTGGAAACTGCAATGACAACAGACTGGCATCAATGGTCCACTCTGCCCTCCAATCGGGATTCATGGAGACACATTATTCACGATGCTGCTGCTTCCTTTGAGAACGCACACAGAATCAGTCTCGAGGAGAAAAGACAACACAGACAGAACCGTTCCTCGCCAATATCGCCAAAGGAGACATTCCGCTGTGCCTTTTGTGACTGAACTTGCCTATCCTGCATCAGCCTTTTTAGCCACCAGCACGCTTGCAGCAAGCGTGGGTAGTACCCTTCCCAAATCTTCATTCACAAAGCCTAGCCATGAAGAATATTATATCAATAGCCTTGTAGCTGTGTATTAGATTAAAAGGCACAGAACTGATTTCTCAATAATCTATTAATGTAGAATCTACATGGAAAATTTGAGTCATAATTTGGAAAAGCAAGTGCAGTAAAAGTATCACACTCATTATAAAACAGATAAATGATAAAAAGGTGCATAAATTTCACTTCATGCTTATTGTATTTTGCACTGGGAGTTGAACTGAATTTCTGGTTGTGATTTATATGCCACTAATCGGGTCTATTCTGGGTTATGTTTTCAGAATTATGGCTGTCTCTCCCTCTGTTAAACTGCAGTTGGAAAGAATTAAAACATCAGTTTCTTAAGTGTATATATGTGCATGCATATATACTTCTTAGCAGTTTGGATAGAAGATTTCCCTTTGTAAGGCTGATCCAGGAATAACACAAAAGTGTTCAAGTTGTACTATTATTTTAAAGTATAAAGCATGAACGTATCCTTGTCTCTTTGTTTTCATCTGGAAAATGGCCAGTATAAGAGAATTGTATGTAGTCCTAAACCAGCTTCTGCATCATCGTTATTTAAAGCTCAAACTTTCCTCAAGTTTTATTGAGTCAGAGTAGTGCTGTGCTTCCCCTCATATGCTGATGGCATCTCTTTAAAGTATATATCCCAGCTTTGGTGCTCAATACCTGGAATCAGGGTTGGGGTTTTTTGCTTGAGAGAAAGATATTGTTAAGAAGCTGAGGTGTCCTGTTCTTGCTTTAATTGAATGATGAAACATCTTGTCCTTTTTGACTGTGAGTAATAAAGCATTGCTATTTGGGTAGTATCAGCTATTCATGTGTCACCATAGGGATATTTTAGCAGCTGGTGATGTTCTTAAACAAGTCAGCCATAAATTAAAGTACAAGAACATGTTTATTCTTCCCCCTCTTAAACTGATCTGGAAACGCTGGACTTTCCCAAATTGGAAACACTGGACTTGCCTGTTTATGAGTTTTTAGGGAGTAGGGGATATATCCCCAGCTGTATCAGATGACATTGCTCCTCCTGTTCCTGCTGCTGTGTTAGTGTAGTGAGGCTGGCTGACTTACACACAGTAAGGATCTGCACTGCAGCTACACTGTGGAGGTGTTGTCTTCAGAAGGGAAACACTTATGGCCCTATTAAAGCTTTTTTCAGAAGACTAATTTGATCTGTTCTTGTCCATTTCTTGGGCTTCTGACAATGTCTCTTGTAGACCCAGTCCTCCTATGAGCTCAAGACAGGCAGCTCCTTACATCAGTTTACCGTACTGTTGCGCTATTTCATTAGCTTTTAGAATAATTTATATCACAACTTCCATATGAGAAATATAATTGAAATAACAGCAGAGATATTTTCATGTGGATGGATTTCTTATATCCAAACCTCAGCTCATTTGCACATTGTTAATAACCAGAAGCATCCTAGAGCAGCACAGAGTGCTCAACTTTGGTCATTTTCTTGTCACAAAAATGGCTCTAATTCCCAGAAATTACAGTCTGCAGTGAAGGCTCCTGGATTCATCATCAGCAAATTATTTAAAGTTTTAATAAGCAGTTATGCTAAAGAGTAAGAAAACTATGATATAAGCACTTTTTTGCTGTTATAATATTATGCTTAGGGAAGTCCTTATCATTAAAAACTACATGAGAAGCATATTAATGTAAACAATTTCAACAAGTCATCTCTTGTATCCTAATTAGATAGGGGAAAGAAAGGGGGAAAATGTGCTTATCATAGCTGGACTGTACAAAGTATGCTTGATTTGGCTAATTATCAACACTGTTGATTAGTCTCCTCCTGAACCTTTTGCTAAAAGAAACATTGCGCTGGATGACCTCTTATTTTCTTTCCTGCTATTTGTGTGACCCTCGTTGTTGCAGTGGTATAACAACCCAGGCACACAGAGATGTAAAAAAACTTCAGGAGTACACTGGTACCTGTATTCCTTCTGCCAAAAGCAGCTGAACTTTTAAGCCCATGTGTTTCAGCCTTGCTACTCTTGCATATGCATGGTTCCCTGTGACAGCTGGAGCGGCACATGCAGAAACACTTCAGAATGAAAAGTTCATCAGTTTGGGTGAACTGTGCTTTGAGAAAGAACTTTCCACTGTCTGAACCACCATAGTGGTTACTAGGGAGTGGGAACTGTGAGTTTGAATAGCCAAAAAAGTGACAGATTGTGGTAACTGTGGTGCAAGTCCAGAGGCAGCTGTGATTGGAAAAGGATGACAAGATAGGGAAAAGGCAATAAATGGCAAAGGACAATGAACCTCTGCTCTACACAGGAAGGGAAGTGTTGGGTTTCCAGTAAATCTCAGCTTGCTTATCAATTCAAATACAGCCTTGCTGAGTTTTGAAGAGGGCCAGATTCATCAAGAGTGCAGGATTTTCCCATTCTGATGTAAACATTGTTACTCATATCACATAAGGAATTCAAAATTAATGCAGTTCCATCACATTATATGTAGGACAGAGATACTTGGAATGCATCATTTCTACAGCAAGTCTACAAATCATATGAAATCTAATGAGTTATTTTGTCACATGCCTTTCCAATTATGCTCTGATCTTCTGTTCCAATTGCTAAGGAACTAAACCCAAATAATTTAAGAGCCTAGATTTATGTTTAAGTTTGCAAGAAGCCTTCCAAATGAAATTAAAAAAAAAAAACAAAAATAGAAATCCTGATCTTGTTTGGGATGCATCCTTCCAATTTTTGTCCATGGAAAACCAAGAACCTTGTGACTGTATAGCTGCCATAGGAAAAAATAATGTCATTCCCTGGCCTGCATTAACCTTGGCAGAGATCTGCCTTTACATTGTGACTGAGTGCCCTGATTACTAAAACATTGCTTTTTTACACAGTGGTGTGGGATTCTTTGTCTCTGTTTTTGACATGGGCCAATCTAACAAAGCTGTGATATATAATACTGTGAAGAGTTCTGTTTCAATGCATTCCCATTTTTTTAGGAAAATAATTAGACTTTATTTATTATTATATGTGTTCCCTTCAAAGTCAATTGTTCTTTGAGGAAGTAGGAGTCACCGGCATATAAGGATTAGTTTGAAACACCACTACTTCACAAAGTGCAAAAAAAGTGTGAAACCTCTTCTACATTTTGTTCAATGTCTTTTCCATTATTAAAGGTTACACTGTACTTTAAAACCTCCAGAAACTTGGTATGGGTAGAAGAAAATCATACATAGTATTTTTTAAATCAGCAGATCTTTCAGCATCCCAGTGCAAAGAACCATATTTACTGCATTTGAGCTCACTTACTATAATTACAGGGGCTGTTTTTAAAATCAGTGTAAGTAGCAGAAACTTTAGTTAATATTGAGGAACTATCACCCTGCAGAAATTTTAATGGTGCTAGAAATGGTAATTATTTTTCTCAATGAATGAACAGAGATATTTCAAATTGTATCTTCAAGAAAAATCTTAGATTCTTACCCCTCTCACACAAAAAATAATTGAGAAAAATATCCTTTTTACCTTTTTTCTCTCTCAAAGTAGATATATCTCCAAGAAGTTTGTCTTTGTAGTATACCTGTTTGTGTGTGAGAGACAGATAGGATTTCTGTCTCTGACATAAAAGATCATCATGTAGTACACAGACACTCGAACACATGCTTTCAGCACACAATGACTTTTTTCAGTTTTGTACAACTGAGCAAGCACAGCACATAGGAATTGTTATGGACAGTACAGGTGATGAATACTAAACTGCATAGTGCTGATGGGAACCAGAAGAGTAAACTTCCAAAAAAATTGCCTCTTTTCAACTACTATTGGCAGTTTTGTGATACTAATTTAACTGAATTGTAGCTGTGGACTAGTCCTTCCAGGATCATTAAGTACTTTCTGTTCTTGCCAGTTTTCCATCAGAGGCCCTGCTGGGGCCTAGACTATGGTGGAGGACACACTCCTGCGCGTGTGGATCAGCTTCTGTAAGACGCCTGTGACAATTTCAGCATACTTACGAAGCATATCACCCATCTGTACATGCAATATGTTTTCCAGGGAAACAACAAACTTTAGTCAAATGAAATGTGGTTAATTTTTAATGAGGAAAAGATTGTGTTGGAAGCGAAGAATTTTTCATGCTTCGCAGACCTCTCCTTCAGTATCTCTTACCCTGCCACAAAGAAGAAACTCCGTTAGGAGAATCAGATGTTGGATGGTCTGGGTGCTTGCCATCAAACTCCCATAAATTCAGAGATCTCATCTAACAATGTACAAACCAGATTTTACAATTCTTGATTTCACTGCCCATATAAAAGTGGTAGTTAAATAACTAAAATACATATTCTTCCTTTTTTCCAGTTGGCTTCTTGTCTATTTTATTCTTGGCCTACACAGAATTTCCTACAAGGAAATGTACCACATGGTAGCCAACTATTAAAAATTATTGTTACTGTATGGGAGATTTTTTCAGTTTTGTACATAATCTTTTCTGACATTGTGCAATAACATTGTCCATGGAATTAAGTTGAAGTTTCTTCTTGTGGAATAAAAAGAAAACCTTAAAACCTTAAACTCACTTTTCAATGTGTTCTTTAATAAGAAAAAGTACAACATTTTCTTTAGTCATCTTTTAGCAGAGGGATCTTATTCTGCTTTTATGATTTAGGCATTCAACGTGTGATTTACAAACTGGAAAGGAAGGCACTGAAGAAGGCTCTAAAAGTGCTTTCAATGTAATGTAGGTAAACAGGCTGACATGTTTTAGGAAGGAATATTGTATTCTCAAACTGTTCTATGATGGCAAAAACATTTAAATTCACAATATTTCAATGTACTGCCACTAATCATAACCTAGTAAAGCACCATTACATGACACAATATTAAAAATGCCACTTGTATAGGTGAATTAATGCCCAATTTGACAGACACAATATTTACAGCCTTATTGGCTTGTAGAGTTGTAGGGTTTCACAGTCTAAAAGCATGTAAAGTGTTTGTTGGAGAAAACTCAATACTGGATCAACCCTACCCTTCCAAATATTCCTCTATCTAATTCATTTGCAGTGCTTTCTTACCAGTACTAGTAGTCCTCATCCTGCAGGAATAACAAATTCATTAACTGACATCACCTTATTCCTGGACGAAGAAATACATTCAATTGCCAACTAAAATACAACTTTCATCCTGTTGGTTTTGATGAGCTGTTGAAGAAACTCCATCAGTACTTTTCTCCTTTTGGTAGACACACACATTTTTATTTTGTTATTGTAAAACTCATACCTTTATGATGGTTTTCAAGAAGTTTATAATTCCATACCAGTGTATATGTACTATATCACTGCATAGTATATGCATTGAGATTTCCTTAGGGTATGAAGATGAATTGTGCTCCAAGGTCCGTTACTGCAATTCTGTTGACCTCACTGTTGTAATGAAGACTTTCTTAGAATAAAAATTGCATAAATACAGGTTGATGTTATTAAAATAGACAGTCTAAAAAAAATGGTCCAATGTGAAAGAAAAGCAAGCCAAACAAGCAAGGCAAGATTTACAAATTATTTCATTCACAAATTGTCCAGGGAAAGTTATGCCTTGTGGGCATATTCATTTACTGCCTTACAATTAAATACCCATTGTATGTAATTACACTTTCACATATCTTAACCTACTTCTGAGATTTCCTAAATGCTTCTGCATCATCTCAGTCACTTCACATGTAAATTGCAACAATGAAAACATATCTCCCAAACATTTAGCCTTTAAATTAAGAACTATATTCTTCACTACCTGTCCAAATTGCCTATGGTCTGATCCTCAGTATCCAAAGTCTCAGAGTATTTTGCTCTGATATTTTTGTGTATAATTCTGTTCTTCAGTGTTTCGTATTTAGTAGCCAATCTTAGATGATATTTAATGTAATTCAGGTTAGACTTAGACTAGGAAGCTCTGGGGACTGTTGTCTTCTTGTAGGTGTGTAGGTGCTTCTGGGGAGCAGGCTCCCGAGTTTGGCTTGGGATCTTCAGGTACTCAAGGCAGATTCTTAGACACAAACAATAGTGATAAGTTTCCTGATGCTTTAGCATTGTTTATCCATAACAGGCATTTTTCTTATTTGTCATCTCTAGGAATTTGTCATGATTGTTGTCTTTGGTTTGGAATTTATTATTCGTATCTGGTCTGCTGGATGCTGTTGTCGATATCGAGGATGGCAAGGAAGACTGCGCTTTGCAAGGAAACCATTCTGTGTAATAGGTGAGTGCCTCAGCTCTAGTTTATCTTAAGATCAAAATAAACACCTTCCCCCTCTTTTTTTTGCTTCTGAATGAAAACTACTGGAATCAGACTCTTTTTACAGTAACCAGCTCTAAATCCAGAACAGCTGTATGTCAGCTGTCATCTACCCATGGTTTCTCTAGATATAAAATCACAATGCCCTTAAATACCAGCCAGTCCATGTTTCTCACATTCTCCAAAAGACATTTTCCCATGCATATCATACACCTAGCCTTGCATATTGGACAAATGAGGGGTTGAGAGCTGGTCTGATTGAAAATCATGGGAGCTGTATGCATTTAATGGATGTATTACATGTCTTTTACATACACAAATAGATACCACACACATATGTATACACATTGTGTTCTCCTAATTTAACCCCTGTGATCAGACGTGTACACTGCAATAAGTTTGAAAACCTACATAGAAGCTTCTTCTGAGAACATTGCTCCTTCCTGTGTTGCTGTTTTCTGCATGACAGTCCAGGTACTGCTCTGCAGTGACACTAGCATAGGATATAGCATACTTCTTCTATAGGTATTTCAAGACTGTATACCCCACCTTTTTTGCTCTAGAATTTGTGTAGGAGAATGGTGAAGAGGCTCACAACCAGTCAAACCCCTATTTTGAAAAGGAATCTTCAGGAAAACAGTTTTCCAATAAAGGCAGAAGTCAAGATGGCTAAACAAATTTATCTGATCATGTCTTATTTTTCCAATGGCTTGGAGGAAATCCTTTTTATAGACCATCTGTGAAACTTCAGAATATCAATACCCCAATTTCTCTCTCAACTTACTTCCTTTCTCCAGACTTTAATTTTATTTGCCTATATCTTAAAATAACTTATGGATCAACTGGGGCAGGAAACATGTTCATCCATTCGTCTCTACAGCAGCTAATACACAGAGTCACGTGCTTACGGCCATTAAACACGTGAGTCTCAGTGTAAACAGTGAATAACAAATTGTTGTGTAGTTGAATGCCATCCTGGTCTAAAAAGAGTTACACAGCGTTCCGTGGCATAGCAGACCAGTAGACTTGTTAGGGCTATTGCATAAAGCAAGTTTTTTTCCTTCTGCCTCATTTCCTGATAAATCCACACCTTCTTCTACTTTGTAAATCCCCCAGGGGAGAAGGTTGCATGAGTAGGTGGAAAGACATCACAGACTGTATCCCCCTTTGAAATCAACACCCCATCTATGGTCTATTATGACACTGTGAGAGAGGAGCAAGTATCAGGATTGGCATTTGTTTTGTTCAGGCAGCAGGGGAGAAGGGTAGATGCCTTACCAGAACACACATTTGCCTAGCTGAAAGCAGAAATCATCAAACATGGCTATCCTCCTTAACTAGACTTATCATTATTCCAAGATTTTATGGTGCACTTGGAACTTTGCAGTAGTCACACAACTACTTCAGTTTTGTCAGCAGACAAACATAATGAATCACCATTTGGTAAAATAACTTACTTCAGCAATTTAGAACTTATTAGAAACACCTTTAAAGAATTTGAAGTTCCTAGAAGCATTTGACTTCTCAGGGCATTTTGCTGCTCTCCCAAATGTCATTGTTCAGTTCAGCTTTTGTTTCTCCTCCCTTTGTGTCTCTACTCAACTGGCAAGTTTTATAGTAGTGATTAACAACAGTCTGAGCTGTTAATTCCCAGCAAACCTGAATAGAGGGGTCTTCCTTTTCCAAAACTCTGCATATTTAAAAGACATGCCGATGTGGTTCTGATGGACATGGTTTAGTAGTGGACTTGTCAGTGCTGGGTTAATGATTTGACTCAATGATCTTAAAGTCCTTTCCAAACTAAACACTTCTATGATTCATGGGGTGACTGCTGTAGATTTTCACCCTTTCCTTTAAACAACTTGTATCTACCCTCCTGCTTTTGGTGAAATAGTTCAGGCAGGTCTGGCACAGACCGCCCTGCTTATTGGGGTTTACTTCACTTGAATGTGGTATCCCCTCCCTTCTCTGGAGTTCACCTGCTCTTCCTGTTTCACCTATGTTTACATAGGCAATCTCTGACCTTAAAAATGTCTTTTCTGTCCCACTTGCAACTCCATCGCTTGCTAGCTGAATTAATTAGTAAACAACAGTCTATTGCTTGTGGATGTCTTCCTGTGCTGGTTCACTGGATAGAAAGAAAACTTCGTTTTGCAGCTTCTGGAAATTAAACTAATAGCTTGAATTTCTTGCCATTGACTATTCTGTGTCTCCCTCCTACTGATTGATTTTGGTTCATTTCTGTACTTTAGTATCCCAGAATGAGTTTGTGATGTTCTGATGTTCAGCATCTGTCCAGATTTGATCTTTTGAGGAAGAACCAAGTCACCTTGTAGCTCTTGCTACATAAAGTAGCTTTTTGCTGGACACATTGGTTTTGTAGTCAGGGCAAAGTGCTGCAGCAGCAAAGGTCAGCAGGCTGCGTTAGCCAGAGCACAATCAGTAGGCGAAGACACATGATAATCTCTCCTTACTCATCGCTCATTAGATCACATCCAAGATACTGCACACCATTTCCCCCCTCCAACACCATACCTGAAAGACCTTAATAAACTGGAGTGAGTTTAGTGAAGCCACCAAGATGATCAATGCTGAAGCAGTTGCCCTGTGAGGAGAGGACGAGGAACCTGGGCATGTTCAGCCTGGAGAAAGGATGGCTTTAGGGGGAACTCAGTGAAATCAGTGCTAAGGTCTCCTTAAGAGCACATGGCAAATTTGGGCCTATTACTTTTAATTATTTACTTAGTCATCCATTCAATTATATTTTCTGTTTATTATTACAGTGGAACAATAATATTTTAGAAGACTTAGTCTGTTTACTATTAATTAAATTTGCTATATATCTCCAGCAGGTCTGTTCTCTGATTATTTTTGTAATTAAACACATCTCACATAGGGGAATGGCCTAAGAGCTAGAAATAATAAATTTGAGGATTGCTTCAAATATCACATTCAGACAGCTTTTACTTTTTCCATTTATAATCTAATAACCAGAGAACTTTTATTCAGAGCCAAATCTCTGTTCTTATGTTAGTGTGCCTACAATGTCACTATTCTGATAAATTAGTTCATCAAGCATCACTATGTGCTACCAAGTTAGTAATTACATATATCAAATTATTTTACAGTTTTCTACCTTTGTTTATTTCTGTAAAAAATGGGAATTAGAGTGTAGTATTAAACCTTGATTTATATTTTGTCCCATGTTAGGAGTGACTTGCCATCCCTCATTTTCCCTGATTGTATATGAGCTAGTGTACATAATGTAAGGGGCATAGAAACACATCCTTCCAGGCACATAAGGTGCTTAAATATGTACATGCCTCTGCAAATCCTAAATTTCCCAGGCATATCATTCTGAAGCTTGGCTGTTAGCTCTGCAGAGCAATGTTGCTGTGTTGTATTGTTCAGAAGAGCAGAAATCCAAGAATTGCATATTCTAACTGCTGCCTCTGGAGCCCAAGGATGCTGACAGCCAGGAAGAACATTATGCCTCTGCCTTAGCTCCCTGAAGATCCCTGAAATAAAAAAGACAAGCTGGAAAGAAGTATGGCATCCCCTCCCTGTCAAGCCATTCGCAGGCACTGAAATAAATGAAGAATCCATTGTCCTTCCTCTAGCAGTGGGGCTCCTGGATGGTGGTATGTGACCTGACAGAATTAAACTTCTGGCCACTCTCCAGTGTGTGTCAGAGGTTTTACTGTCACAATGAAATCTTAGTCTGTGTGGCCAGCTTCCACGTAGCACATTGTAAAAATAATTAGGAATAATAAATTAGAAGCTGTGGGTCAGAAGAGTAAGACCCTGCTGATCTCACCTGCCTGTCTGAAGTCTGCTAGGCTTTCAGAGGAACTTCTTTCTTTCCACCAACTCTGTAAGAGACTTTGGAACTCCTATGTGAGGAAGCGTGGCAAAGGCAAATGAATTTCAGTCACAGAATCATAGAATATCCTGAGCTGGAAGGAACTCTCAAACATCACTGAAATACAGCTCCTGAGCCTGCACAGGACAGCCCCAAGAATCACACCATGTGCCTGAGAGTGTTGTCCAAACACTTTTTGAACTCTGTTAGGCCTGGTGCTGTGACCACTTCCCTGGGAAGCCTATTCCAGTGAGATCTCTCTTCAGTCCCCTCTTCTCCAGGCTGAACAGACTAAGTGACCTCAGCTGCTCCTTGTATGGCTTCTCCTCAAGGCCCTTCACCATCTTTGTAACCTTCTCTCTCATAGATTAATATCTTGTATTGTGGTGCCCAAAACTGCACACACCATTCAAGGTAAGGCCGCCCCAGTGCAGAGCAGAAAGGGACAATCCCCTCCCTTGCCTGGCTGGTGATGCTGTGCCTGGTGCCCTCCCCAGACATGGTTGGCCCTCCTGGCTGCCAGGGCACTGCTGACTCTAGGGTCTAAACTGTATGCAATTTAAATTTCAGGTTTGAAATGCCTATTTCTATTTCTGAATTTTTTTACCTTAAAATTGAGCCTACTTCTAGTAATAAAACATTCCTCCAGGGTAATTAGACTTCCTGGTGGCCCAGCTGAGTGAAAGATTCCACATATTTCAATGAGCCCATTAGCAGTTACACCACAGCTGCTTCTATTTTACCTCTAGTCAAGCTACAGCGTGATGGAAATGTCAAAAGTTCAAATTCTGTTGAGGCTGCAGAATGAACAAATTCCCAACAGAAAGCTTAAGCCCATTATCTGTAATCAGGCTCTTGAACTTCATGGCTGGCAAACCTCGTTTCAGAGCATTAAGTGATAGCAGCGACTGTTGCTTATTACTGGATCTATTTTTCATTAGTCAGAGTGGTAATGAACCTTCATGTGGCACTTTTCTCAAACCTTTATAAACAAATACATATCTAGTGTTTTACAAGATCTTACGAACATTTAGTTTGATTTATTTCAATATATTTGTGTAATATACATTGTGTGTCTGTCACGTTGGTATTTAGACACATTATATATTTTAAATAGAGACAGATAGTAAATCTGCTCCTCATGATAAAAAATATAAACAGAAAGTATAATTTGAACTCTAAATAACCCAGAGATGGTCTGTAATTAAGTATATCCTTGACCAAGACATATCTCACATCACATCTCATTATAAATCCCAGTAAAATGAAGTTCCAGCAAATGTCACATTTGAGGATCTCCTGCCAGCCCACAAAATACTCCAGAAAATACTTCAATAGTAGTAGTAATAGTAATAGTAATGGTGTTTAGGATCCAGATTGAAATTTCCCCTGATAATTTTGGCAGCCACAGTTTTGTGCAATGAACAGAGGTGCTCTTTAGGCTAGACTGGTCCCAAATTTAGTGCAGATTTTTAAAACTTATACTTAGTGGCATATCTTCATGTTTGACAGTCCTCAGAGTACAGTTTTTAAAAATGTGTAGCAAAAATAATGTCTGTTTGATATCATCAATGAGCCTTATTCTTTCAAATTTATTTTTGCTGACTACTACCCTTGCTGCTGAATAAGGTAACATTTTCTGTTAGTAAGAACATCCAGCTCTGGTCTTCCCTTTCTAGAAGTTGTATGTGTACTATTCAAAAGAAATCTACTAGTTTGGTGTGATGCCTTGAAATTTTTTTCTGGTATGTGGTAGAGAATTCAGCAGCCTGTGTGTTTTGATCTTATGCTGGTGTTACTGCCATGTTATTGTGTCTAGAGGAGCACCTATGATGAATTGAGCAACCTGAGTGAAGTGTGTGTAGCAACTTCTTTCCTCAATAGGGAGCTATTGCAATGTCAAATTTCATCTTCATGAGGCTTGGAGGTCAAGGTTTTATTGCACTGATTTTCTAGGTTAGTGTAAGATTGCTGCTGAAATTATTTTTCATTGAAAAAAAACCCTAATTGAAATCAAAGTAATTCATGGAAACAAACCAACTCCCTTTCCTGAGGGACTAGATCTTTTTATCATCAAAATTAGAAGCACTCTCTCTCCCAAACATGCAGAATAGCTGACAATACACTGTCTGGTTTCTGGGTAAAGTTTGGTTAAATTCTTTCTCTGAGAGATTTGGAGCAGGAAATTACCATATCTCAGCCCCACTGAAACTATCCAAACATCAATAAATAATTCTTAATTGGACCAGAGAGAGATGCTGATTTACCCTGTCACCTGCTGTTAATTGTAGTAATGTGCTATCTGAGAAATTTTGATTTTGGTCACCCAAACAGTCATTCTTAAATAGACAATTCCAGCACTACAAATCAGAAGCAATCCACACTGGAATAGAATAAATAGGTTAGAGCACTGTAATGTGAAGAATAAAGACAGGTTTGTGATAGAAAGGCTGTTAAAAGCCAGAGAGTTTTATTAAAAAATAAAAATTATTTGTAATGGAATTCCTTTATTAGAAGGCTATGAAAGATATTTTCCCAAGCATGAGGTAGTTATGTCCACTTCAAACCAGACTGACAGAACTCACTATCTGGACTAAAATGTTTTTGTGATTGCTAATTCAGTTCATTTTTGTTAGGAAAGTCAAATGTCACAGTCAAATTATTTAGAAATAATGAGTTTCCCTGTCTATTCTCAGACAGGTTCTGTAAATTATTTATGTAGTCTTTCAAATGATTATTGATCTCTCATATTTGAATCTCAGAAAATACATTGTATTACAATAACAACAATAACAACAATAATATTAAATAAGAAATATTATAAAATATTATGTAATATAAATGTGTATAACAGAACTTCCAGTGCTGTTTATGAGCTGTGACTTGGAAAATTAGGGAGGGAAGCAACTTATAGACCAAGCAGCAGTCAATATTTTCTAGTTTTAGTCTTGGAATGTTCAGTTTTGCTCACATTTTTTAGAGACTGGCTTTAAGCTTGTTATTGCTAGAGATGCACAGAATATGAAGATGCTTACAGAAATACCTTTCTTTTCATTGTCTGTTTATTTGATTTGAGATGTTCATATCCTGCCTTGCTATGCTGAATTCCAACAATATTCATAGACAGGATCGTTGCTTAGATTTCCATAAATATGTGTAGATTCACCAATCCAAAATAAAGTAGTTGTTAATATAAACAGTGGTGTGGAAGTTAGAGGTAGACAGGATTGTGCCAAATCCACTTATCTACCTACCTCAGCTTATGGAGTGTCAAAAGTGGTTTGTTTTTCAATTTTTATCATTCTTAGCATCTAAAAAAATTCTATTTTTAATGAAGTGAATAACGTATAAGAGTCTAATTGAAATGTAAGGAAATACTCAGCTTTCTTGGCTTCTTACTGGATGTTGTGCTGCAGATCAGCTGCCTCAGTGTATGACATCTCTTGTAACTCCCATCTCAGATCATTATCAGCTCTTTCCTATAGCTCCTCTGTGAGAGGAATTGTTGCCTTGCTATACAAGTTTTGCTTTTACAGCAGTGAATTTTGCTCTCTTCATTTAGGAACACTACCATGTTGGTCCAAACCAGCATCCTATTAGACCAGGTGTTTGCCATCTAGGGCTTTTGCAACTGCCCTTGGCATACATGCTACCTCTTACAGGACTGTGATATCCCCAGCTTGTAGTACTGCTTTATTTCAAAAGCCACTTTCAGTATGTGTTATTTTAGTAACATGCACCTCGGGGTGCTTTGTCAGCAGGTTAACATAAATTTCAATATTAATGCCTCAGTGTGGCACATTAGACAAGTGTCAATCTGATTATTTGAGCCATGATTAACTACTCTTGCAGGTGTTAGTAAATCAAAGCTTTCTCTCATGGTACCCCAGTTTCACTCTTGTCAGCCCAAATGAAGACATATGAAGAGGTCTAAGTGGAGTTATTGTCTTGGCATATATTGCAGGAATCTTTCAGGAATGATTTGAAAGCTCTATGCAACTAGGGGAAACATAGTGAGAAATAATAGACTAGCATAAAACAGCTAGGGCAGGGAAGGGCAGAGCAGGGCGGGGCAGGGCAGGGAAGGGACAGGTATTTCAGTTGGAAGTGACCTACAGTGATCATCTAGTCCAATTGCCTGACCAATTCAAGTTTGACCAGAAGTCAAAGCATGTGAAGGACATTGTCCAAAAGCCTCTTAAACATTGACAGTCATGTGGCGTTGACCATCTCTGTAGGAAACCTGTTTCCATGTTTTACCACCTTTTCTGTAAATAAATGGTTCCTAATGCCCAGTTCCTAGACATCTCTAGACATTGTATTGTGGACAACTACCTCATTCAAGTTTTTCTGTAATAATTACAGTTTTACTAATTCTTGTGCACAGATCACTTTGTTTTATTTTCATTTACCATGTAGCATATGAGTAGGCAACAAGCTGCTACATATTTGCAGTATGCCTTTCCATCTCATTGCTTCTTTTAGTTTATAATTATTACTCCATTGAATGTTGTAACTTTAATGCTCTCTATGCTGACAACTGGTTTATTTCTGTTCAGGTGACCTCTGTGTGAGCAAGGCCTCCAGGAGAAGGGTCATAGCTGCAGTTGGTTAAAAACCCTAGTTCATTTTGCTTGGCTGTATTGTCATTCAGAAACATAGGGAGTTGCTTTAGGGATAGTGTATGTTTCTTCACATGCAATTTTCTGCTATCTGCTCAGCTGTAATTTGTTAACTGGCAATGCTGATTGTTTAAAACATAAGCTTTGCCCACTGTTACATTCATTATAATCAAATTGATTGCCAGGTGTCTTCATTCAGTTTTGCAACCTCTCTTATTAGTGAACATAAATCTTGAAGAAATGCGGTTTCCATAGATATTTCCATTCTTATACATCCCTTCAGGGAAATGCATGTTGCCACCAGCACTGCTAAAATGACTGATAGGTAGAATAGTCCAATGGAAATTGCAGGAAATCTCTATTTTTATGATCATGCCTCAAATCGTTGCACTCCATGCACTCCAGCTGCTGCATTAGGGAAAGACTTGTGTACAAGGGAGAAAATACAGCTTTTTTAATTCCTCCTTTTTGCTGCTGCTATGCTAAATACAGCTGTTAGGAAGGATTTGATAATGTAACAACGTTGTTACCCAGTGTAATGGAGTTACAGTATTTATATCTCAAGTTTAACACGGGGAGAAGAAATACTTGCATATTTACACATGGCTAATTGGGCATGTTCTGCACATTTTAATTTCATCCCTTCCCATTTCAAGCACTTAAGTACTGGGCTCCCGTAACCTGTTGTGTCCGAGGAAAGAAAAATAGAATTTTTTTACTTTAAGCTTATGCTGATAGCTCTCAAAATTGAGACTTTGTCCTTTCAGCTGATAGATTATATTGCTGTCAATAACAGATCTAAGAAAAGTGACCACTAGAACCATTTTACATCAACCTATGTAAGCTTCTAAATGGTGTAAATGCCTATCAGAGTCTGGCCTAAGCCATGCCTGACACAGAAAGAGGAGCTGCAGTCATTTGCTTCCACCCTTATGCCATCTGGTCCTGGTGCCCCAATCCATGTATATGATCACCTGGGGAGCAGCCAAGGCAAAGGCTGAGTTCATTAATTTCTGGGGCTCCCCTTGGCCAGCCCAGCCTACCTGTGAGACCCCCTTGCTGGAGACAGCTTCATTTCAGATGAAAATGTCATGAGGCAGAGTGGAGAGGTTGTCACACAGAATGGCATCATCTACTATATTTAAGATCTCATTTTGGGATTGCCTCTGTTGGACATTTGAGAGTGCTGCTGTATTATGTTTTTTTCCCTATCTGGCAAATGCTTAACAGAATTTCCATTTCTTTCTTCACATCTCCCACACCAGGAAGTCCCAAGGGTGCCTGCAAGATGCCACACACCAGTGTTCTCCAAATCATATAAATCCTCCTGCAAGCACAGTAGTCCCTCTTTGGCTACTCACACAAAAACTGCTGGTGGGATAACAACCAAGGATAAATAGTGTCTGGAAATCTCTGGTTCTGTATAGCTGATATACAGAATACTGTGTTTACAGAAACAGAGGAGTCCCAGGAGTCCCACTGACTGTGCAGACATCCAAAATAACTGTGTAGTTTAGGAATGCATGTTCCGGTTTTAGGCAGTAGGGAGATGTATACACCTCTGGAAGGTGGCTCAGAAAACAAGGTAGGAATTCTTCTATTTCAGCCAACACTGAGGGATCCAAATTCCTGCTTTCAACATCTGCATTAGATAACTCAGCTAGATACTGAATATCTCCTGTTTTCCCTCTACCCCATGAATTTGAGGGCAGATTAATACTGTCTCTTCCTTCTCCACCTACAAACAGGCTTTTCCTCTTCCTCAGAGACATGTGTTTCTCTCCCTGCTCATTTCAGCATCTTTACTTCTCAGTTTCCTCCCATCCACTTTCACCCTCACACTATGGATTTTTCTGTTCCCACATTTTTTGGCCTTTCCACTCCCATACCACTGCATTGCCTTCACGTTATACACAATCTGGAAATGTGTTAGGCAGACACTTCCAGACACCCTGCCTGCCTCTCCCTGAGGTGTTAGAGCACGATTGAAATGGCCATGAAAAGGCAGGGTCCTGCCTATAGATTCCTCCCCTTGTGGCTGCAAGGGACCAACACACTGCTTCCCTGACGAGCTGGATCACATAGGAGTCCTGTTTGATAGCTTTCTACATGCTGACTAGTGCCAGATACCACTAATAAGGGCGTTAATACCTGAAGCCCAAATAGCCAATCAGACAATATTTTTGTTTGGACATTAGATAATCAGTGGCTGATTCACACATGAATTTGGATCCCCCTGAAAAATCTAATTCCAGTAATTCAGGGAAAAATGTACAAACTTGTCTCTAATTTTCCCTGATTATTCCTTTATATCCCGTAGCAATGAATTTTGCAAGTCAATTGCGTCTTGTATTTCTTTTTATCAGATTTGAATTCTCTTTTGTTCTCACATTTATAAGGAAGGGTAAATAAGAGGCATCCAGCAAACCTTGTTATCTTCCACTAGTTTGCATACCTCTATCTGCCATCTCATATTTGTCTTCTGACTAACCATTCCTAAATTATTCAGGCCTTTCTCCATACTCAAATCTTGCCATGTGTAGTTATTTTGTTTCTTGCTGATAACTTTGTGGTTTTCTTACAGCCTGATCTAATGAGCCTCTTTACTCATCAGGTGTGTGTGTGTGTCTGGCTATCCACCCTGCTGCCTTTCCCTCCAGAAGTCTTCAGATGTTTTTCTTTGCACCAAAACAGAATTTTTCACTACTGTCATCCAGAAAAAAGCTTCAGACATAGTAAGGTGACCAACAAAGCTTGTTTTCCGTAAGTTTTCAAGGCACAAAACAGTTACGGAGCAGCATAAGTGAAGATTTAGAGGAAGGATCTGCATGTGTTACTTGTGATTTGTTTCTTTGGTTGGACACAAATCAGGTTGGTGAACACTGGGTCAAAGATACAGTTTTAAATGTTTATGTCATCCTGTCTTAAAGCCAAACAAAATTCCTACTGAATAAACAGTACTTTATTCTTTCTGGCAGGTACATATTAATAAAGATCAATTATTGGAAAAGGCTAGTGAAGTATAAATCCATGAAAGGCTTGCTATTGAACTTAATCTTAGCTTGCAGGAGGCTCTTAGATTTTTAAGATTTATTGAGCCAGCTGTTAATAACATAAAGATATTTGCTGAGGACTTATTCAGTTCATAGAAAGACTGTGTACTCAACAGGGCCATGAACTATAATTGCTAACAGTACAAAGACAGGTGAAATGTTCCCGTTAACGTTATTCTTACCCAGACTAAATAAAAAATAGTAACCATAGCTACAATTTAAAATTCAGTATTTGTTGAGCTATTGTGATTTTCAACCCATAGAGAAATATTTTTGCCTATCTACAATAGAAGGTAAAATGACATTATTTTCATGTATTTGCCATCCTGGCCTGAAAGTAATGATACTTTTGCACAGGAACAGGGTATGTGTACTTTTAGTACACATACAGTAATGAGTGACATTGGCTGAACCATTCTTTTGGATGGAATTAGGATCTCATTATAAAACTTGATTAAAAATAACAATAAAAAAATTGGACTCATCTTCCTTGGTCCTCAATTTAATAAGGAAATATTTAGTTTCCACATCTAAAAATATTCAGTATTGACTTTTTTAAAATATTCCTTGTCTTTCTGTTTCAAAAGTTGTTTGGCATGCTAAATTAAAATTTTTTGTATTTTATTAACTTTCTTAATAAGTATCTTTGACTTGTTTACAGTTTTTAATTTGCTAGAAAAGATAGCTTTACCCGTTGGTGAGCTGCTTTTCTAAGTAGACCCATTTTGGTTACATAAAATTAACATCTATCCTAGAAGAAAATTGTCTATATTTCCAGCAGATTACTTTTATTTCACATTAAAATAGTTTGCTTACTTAAATGATTCCAATATATTTGAAATGAAATCTATAAAGGGATAGAAGGGTTCAAGGTGATTCATCTCTTTTGATCTCTTCACTGGGGTATTGCTTAGCTGATGGTAAGAGAAATCCAAGTTTCTATGCACAGATCAGTTTTACTGGAACCCTTAGAATGGAAAGCAGTTACTAACTTAGCCATTTTCCATTTTTAGAAGGGAAAAAAATCAATGGAATAGAAGTAGTAACCTCTGGATTTTTTTTAATTCCTCTTCAGTGCCTAGGCAGTATTACATATTTTTGTAGGACTTCTTTTCTTCTGTATGACATTGCCATACATTACTATCTTCCTGTTTTTCAACAGCAATAAAAGTCAATTTTCACACTCATCTGTATTTATCTCTGCAAATTATCTTGATATGCAAAACTACCTCACTTTCTCACTTCTAAAAATACCAGGTTGTTTGCATCTTGAAAAAAGATTAAAAAAGGAAGTGAAATCACCAACTTGTTTTGTCTGTAATGACAATTAAGATGATTTCCATCCAGATGGTGCTATATATTTGAAAACAACAAAAAAAACTTTTGGCTGGAGTGACAACAACATCTGAAAAACTCAAACAGCGTCATCCATCCCAAGAATTTCCTGAAGATATCCTGCCAATTACTTTTACTAGTAGGTGACGATTAATCATAAATTGTGTGGCATCTGAGCAAATCCCTGACCAGAAAGGAAAGCTGTATTCAGACATAGCTGAACGCAAACTTTGCTGAGATCCTGAGCACCATTATTTTTAGAATATGTGAACCTCAGATTATCTCATATTGCTTTGAGGTTTTTTCTTAATAATGGTGGTGTTTAGGCTTTTTTGCTCTGTAAAATAGAGACCTTATTGCTGTAAGTCTGCTCAGCTTCTTGTGGGAGGCGCAGAACTCAGCTTCCGGCCTCTCCCAAATTACACTAGAGATTTTCATGTGATATAGTTCAATGAATGCTATGAAACTGGTTTTTGGTTGGTTTTGTTTGGTGGGGTGTTTATAGGCAGAGAATAATGCTTGAGCATATCATATTTCAGAGGGTGATTTCAGGTGACTGAGCAAAAGGCCATATGTCTCCAGAGTAGTCTTTAAAAATCCAGTTTGCAGATTTTGGCAATCTTGCACATACCGAATTTTACTTTGTTGTTAAATTGTTCTGCTTCTTCCAATGGAACAATTTACAAAACATGATAATACACATCATCTTTCTAAATATAGTCATATCATTCACCTCTCTGTTCAGAGATGTAATTAGAGGTAAGGTAGTGAAAATTGTTGGTTTCTAGAGTAAATACTTATTCAAGGTCGGTGGAAGTTCAGCCCATACTTGACTAAATTTTTTTGCCATGGCTATGTGAAATATCCCACTGATTTTATAGCAAGGGAACTATTCACAGAGAAAAGGAACTACCACCTGGCAAAAACATTACATTTGCCTCTTTTCAAATTAACTGTTTCAGCATATTCTAATCACAATTTTTATTATTTGCCCTCCTGAACTGGTAGAGAGAATTAGTTAATCCCTTGTTTGAAGTTCAAAGTGGGTTTTCAGCCAGTTATGATGAAATGACCTTTTCTGTTCTATGACCTTTCTCAAGGAAGCAATGCTTAAGGAATAATGACAAAACTATTTCCTTCTCTGAATACTCTTCTACTAGGGTATTCAGAAGCCTTAAAACTCTGTGAATGTCTTTTTCTCTTCTTTTTTTTCAGCTAGCCCACAGGAACATAAAATACACCAATGCCCAATATGTTACTAGGCTGTATAAAAAGGCTCCTGTTCCTACAGTCAAGTTTGTATAAACAGACCATTTCTTTTAGGAATCCAAACAAAAACAACCTTATTTTCATACTGATACCTGAGCAAAATCAGGTGTCAGTCATCAGGCTTTATCTTAAACTGCTTTACATTTCCAATTTATATCAGTTTAGGACAGAGCCCATTGAATATATTTTTGTTACCATGTTTCTCTAGTGTGATGTGCTCAAATGCAGTGCTCTGAAATGTATGTTGTGTTACCTTTGTGCTGTAGTGTCTGATTAAAATTCAAAGTATATTTCTACATTAATTAGATGATACTCTTCCATCCCAGCCATCTAGCTGTAGAGATTATTGTAGACAAATTGAAGAGAGTTCTGACAATAGCAATAAACATGATGATCCTACTGGAAGGACTGATATGCAAAGAGATATTAGAAAAACTAAAATGCTGGTCATAAATCCCTGACACCACTCAGACCTCTTAGCAACACAAATAGGAAGTTGTTGATTGTTTCTACGCAGTGGTAGTTATAAATCTCAATTAATATAAATAATTAATAAACCTTAATTAAAACTTATTTAACCTCCTTAGTGAGTGAGAATGATTGCTCACTGTGCTGCAACATGCATAGTCTGTGCCATGGTAAGCAGATGGAGCTGATATCAAAGCAGGGTTGGTGCTCTCAGTCGATTATGGAGCCCAGTGTTTCTGTAAGACCACAGAATCACAGTGCTGGGGGTTTATTAAGAGTAACTTTGAAATTGTGGGTAATGAACTGTCCTGAGAACTGTTCATAAGAAATGACCACTACAAGCTGTGTCTTTTCTCTGCATCATAGATAATAACTATAGTGCAAAATTGACTTAGGGGTAGCTTAAATTTGGTCATAGAATTGCCAGTTACTTTCCTGTGTGAGTTAATAGAGGTACAGGCTAGGTAACACAAACTCTTGAGATTTTCTGCTTATTTCTGCAGTTTTGAGAGCACATCTGCCCTACTCATGTCCTAGTTTGTTGCCCTTCTTTACTGCTCTGTAGCCAGAGCAGACACAGTAATTGACAGCCATTGCATTTTCCTGCCTATTCCACTATTCTTAACAGTAGAAAGTGAAGTCTGAGCATTTTCTGTGAAATTATAGCAAACACTATTTTGATGATACAGTGATGATCCAAAAATGATTAAATATTGTTCATTTTTTCTATTAAAATAAAATCAAAAACCAAAATGTACAAGATTCATTTAACCTGTATTGTCTCAAAGTACCATCTGTATTTAGAAGGAAAGGATCTCCCAACACATCAGCAGTAAGTGCAGACAACAGGAAATGCTCCTACTAACCTATTCTTACTTTGAAGAATATTAAAAAAAGAAAAATAATGCAGCTTTCTGTCTTAGTTTGAGCATGTACATGAGCTTTCAGCAGCTGCGATATTGTCATCAATTACATCTCCTGATATCATAGGATCACAGAATGGCTTGGGTTGGAAGGGACATTAAAGATCATCTTGTTCCAACACCCTTGTCATGGGCAGGGCCACCTTTCACTAGACCAGGTTGCTCAGAAACCCATGAAACCAGGCCTTTAACACCTCTGGGGATGGGATATCCACAGCTTTTCTGGGCAACCTGTGCCAGTACTTCACTAATGTCACAGTAAAGAATTTCTTCCTAATATCTATTCTAAACAAATCAAGAGAACTGAGAAATCACCAACTATTTGAAGTTCAACAAGGGGACGTGCTGAATTCTGCACCTGGGATGAGGCAACCCTGGACACACACACAGGCTGGGGAATGAGATGCTGGAAAGCAGTGCTGTGGAAAGGGACCTGGGGGTCCTGGTCCATGGCAAGTTGAATCTGAGTCAGCAGTGCCCTCGCAGCCAGGAGGGCCAACCATGTCCTGGGGGCGTCAGTCAAAGCATCGCCTGCCAGTTGAGGGAGGCGATTGTCCTGTTCTTGTGTTGAGTTATATGTACTATTTTACTGAGATTGGATAAGATATAAGTGTAATCTGTTACACACATGAGTTCTGGGCTCATCTTTTTTATTTTTCCTGAGGGAGCTATGTTGTTAACATGGTGGCTGTAAACTAAAAAAACCTTTGTAAGTTACTATTCACAAAACTTTCGTGTAATCTCAAGGGTATCAGGAGTAGTACTAGACGAAATGTCTGAAGTGGAAGAATTAATAGTTTGAAATTTAATTTGAAATTAAGTGTTCAAAAGTGAACATTGCAAAAGCCTCTGAGAAGATTTGAAATCTCAGGCTGGAATTAACAAGAGGATGTTATCTGCAAGGATAAAAATATGAGATATATTTCTAAAGGGTGAATAAAATCATTAGCATGGCTGAAGAGATGTTTAACATTTTGAAAAATCATATACAAGGTACTAACTTGGGGGAGAGGGAGAAAAAGAAGGGGTAAATGTACACCAGAAACCTCTGTCTTATTATAAGTCATCACAGAGAAGTTTGGAATTATATTGCCCATTACTCTCTCACATCCAAAACTTCTCTGGTGCTTTGCAGCGAGATACAGAGTGAAACTTGAGGCCCCATTAAATTAATTGAAATGTTACTGTTTAATTCTACCTGTTTTCCCACTTTTGCCATTAAAGATGAAAATATTGATACAAGTTTGGTAAAGCCTTCTTAAAATACAGAAATACCATGGAGATTTTAGCTAAATTCATATGATATATGAAAGAAAGTTCAGAATAATATTTTACTCTCTTGGTTTAAAAGAGGGCAAATGCCACCTGAGGCATACTGTATAAAAATGTGGCAGGGAGAAAATCATAAAGTACTTAACTTTTCATTTTTCCAAGGTATGTTTAGATAAGAAAATAAAGCAGTTTAACATACTCAGAAGTGACTTTCAGCTGTTGCAAACTTTTCTTTGAACTCTGATTTCATTCCAAGAAGGGTTTATTTTGATTAATCTACACCTGTTCCTAACAAGTTAAACTCCACTGAAATAATGTGCCTGCCTACCCTCCCTGCTTCCTGGGGAAACACAGCCAGGGAGGGCTGACTTGGGCAGTGGACACAGTCTTTCCTTTCCTATTCCAAGCCTGAGGAGTTAGGGATGGGATGTTGGTGGATGCTGGGGTGTGAAGAGTTGAAGGAGAGAACAAGATGTGGAAAAACCACCAGCAACCAGGGGAGACTCTCTTCCCTTCAGCTGTTTTTCAAACAGGTTCCATTGCATTTTTTGCTCCCCTTTCTCCTCAGACTTTCATCCATTTGGAGAAAGCCCCATCCCTACCCTCCAGATAGAAGGGTATACACAAGTAGGTAGGTCCTTTGGACCAATGCGTTTAAAAAGGGAACAGAGAGCTGTGCTGCTGTTGGCTTCTTTCTCTCTCATGGTCAGAGATCAGAGACCCTCAGTGAGACAGAGGGTTCCCAGCAGTGCAGGGTAGATGCTATGCACTGCTGGCAAGACTGAATTAATTTGAATTTTTTGCAATGGGAGGCCTCCATAAAATTCAATTTTATAAAGAAAACTGTCAGAGCTCCTGGAATAAGTAAGAGTACAGGCATATACAAATTACTGACTTTTTTTAAAAAAATGTCCTATTGGAAGTGGCTGAGGGTAACCAAAACTTTCAGTAAGCACTTTAATAATTTCTGGACCAAATGAATAATTCATAATATTTGGGTGACCTTACTCTCTTTTAAGTTCTAAGAATGATTTGCAGGAGTGTATGCTGCTTTTCTAGTGGTCTCTGATTTGCTGCTAGCCCGTCAGCACTAAATAAAAATGAATGTTACATTGCTGCTCCACTCAGAGCTGCATGGGACAAGATCACCTTGCCATCATGTTAGTCACGAGGGACACTGCTTCTTCTGCCCAGTCTGTACTGCTCGAGGCATTCCAGCACGCACTATGTGAGCCTTGGATCTAAATAAACACAACTAAATATAGAAGTTTGCTTTTAGGTGAGTACATGCGGGCTGAGTGTCTATACTGCCAGTATAGTTGATTGAGATCTCAGGCTTAGTTCAACAGAGTACATAGAGGTGTCCCCTGTTATACGATATTCCCTGCTCTCCAGCGACTTCTCCTGAAGAGTACAGCTTTCCCAGGTCCAAGAGTGTAGCTGCCAGATCTAGGGCATGTCTCAGATACCTTAAGGCATCTCAAATGGCACTGGACAAATAAATTTGGGCAGCTGAATCAAGCCTTTTTTGTACTGAGCCCAGAGCATGAGGTAGCTGAGCAGCCAGCAGGAGCCTTCCTGAGGATTAGCTGCACCTCTATCAGTTGACTTGATTACTCTGTGCTGCATGGGGAGTTTAGGCACCTGCTTCACATGTAGACACCTAAAATTAAATGTCTTCACATGGAGTTCAATCCCATCCCATCTATTTTTCTGATCTCAGTTAGAATTTGTGATGTCTTTAATTTTGCCAGTCAATTTTCCTATTTCTGAATTCTCACCAAGACCTTCTGCATCTGGTTGTTGTGCTGTTGAGACTTGTACAGTGCAGAGACACCTCAGGATACTTTATCTATTTCTGGCTCTTCTTGATCTCTGAACTTGTTGGATTTACTTATAGAAGCAAATCCAGCATTTTCGATAGCCAATTTTATAGTACCCACCTAGGATCCATGTATGTAGTAGCCAGAAGCATTTCAAAATAATAGAGTTTAGGACAGGCAGAAGGTCAGCCTAGCCCAAGACAGTATGTGCAACAGTGACACCAGACAACAGTGAACAGTCAGGGAAGATTACACAAGCAGAGCAAACATACTGTGATATTTCTCTACAAGAATCAGCTTCCAACAGCCTACTACTTGGAGATGTCTGGGACTAGAAGTAGGCTTTTGGTATTAATTAGCCCAAGATTAAATCTTCTTCTGGCTTTTAACCTCCTTTGTGACAAAGATGTCTACAACAGAACAATCCTTAAACCACAGGTACAGGTTGTCTATACTCTTGGCATTGTAATAAGAGGACAAAGCTATCCTTAGGTGAGTTGAGAGAAATCCAGTATGTTTGCAGCCAAGTAAGGGTATTTGGACCTCAGCTCCCATTGGTGGCTGAGCAGAATGAATAAAGGCTATTTTCTGCTGTACTGGGACAGGCTGAGGAATCAGTCTCCTGTGGGTAGAGTCAGTATCTTTCACTACTTGTCTGTGGATGTGGGGAGTTTCACTTACTGGATCATTCTTGACTTGTAGGAACTATGCTTGTGACAAGATGAGTATTTATGCCCAACACAAAAGAAGCAAAACTCGTATCAACAAGAACTTGCTTTCAGTCCTTCACTGATTACTCTTGCATAGAAACATACAACACAAAACCCTAAGATTAAACCCAGGTATTTCTTACAAAGGCTCTTTAAGCTTTTAAAGATGGCTAGGAGATTAATCATGAGGTGAGGAAGTAACACAGAACTTATTCTGTGTTTTTTACGCTCTGTGCACAGCAGTGTGTCCACTCCAATCATTGTAAAATAACATTATGCCTTTTCACAGCATCCATGTTTCATCACTCTGGTGCTTCTCCTTATCTTCCCTGAAATGCTGTTCTGGCTCTAAAAGCAGCTGGTGGATTAGTTCATGCACACCGAAGCTGCTTTTACAGTCTGGATCTGTGACCCAAAGAAATAAATTCTAACACTTGCTGAGCTTCAACAAACTTTTCAAGCTGCCAGCTAAAAGAATGCTTCTGAGTACCTAGTGCTGTATTTCCTTCCTTCCAGGAAATGGTACATCAGGGGATTTGAGTCCAGAAACTACATGCCTTAACTACACAGCATCTGTTCTTATGGGAAATTAGTGCTGTGCTTGTAAGTCTGATTACACTGGACTCACACCTTTGGGGTTGCTCTATTTTTCTTTTTTACCTTACTTTTCTTTTTTGCCTTTTTATAGGAAAGTTGCTGTGGGAAGATTTATAAAGGGAAGTTCTAATACATCTCCTGATTTGTACAGTTTGCTACATCAGGTTTCAAAACACCTATGTGAGGTTTCTTCAACACTGCTCCTCTTATCCTTTTGAAAACTGTTACCCTCAGTTTTAAACCTGGAGACTCTCAAATTAGTTTTTGCCACTAGCCCTGACCTCATATCTCTACCTCAAACAGGAATCTCAGTGCTTTGGATTTCCACCCTCCACAGGAGTCTCTCTTTTGTCTTTCTCATTCAGCTCATGTACATGTACGTGCTATTTATTGACACTTGGACATTAATGTTTTCTGTAATGTATTTCTTTCAGACATCATTGTTCTCATCGCTTCAATAGCAGTTGTTTCTGCAAAAACTCAGGGTAACATTTTTGCAACATCCGCACTGAGAAGTCTTCGTTTCCTACAGATCCTTCGTATGGTGCGCATGGACCGAAGAGGAGGCACTTGGAAATTGTTAGGTTCAGTAGTTTATGCACATAGCAAGGTACGTAATCCTAGATGCTAATTTTGTCTGGTTGACATCTTCACTTGATGTGATTCAACAAGAGGCCAAGGAAATAAATATTTATCAGTTTTGAGCAGAATACCCAAAACTTTCCAAAGTAACATCAATTGTAATGTGAAATAGCACACATAGATCAGGCCATGTTTGATGCTAAAAGTTTTTAGAATATATTGAAAATGTTGTCCTTGATATGCAGTTGTAATTTGTTATATATTGTTGAAGTTGCTGAAGTGTCAAACCATAGGAGTATATCCACTTCACTTCCAGAGAAAATTTGCAGTCATAAAGAACCACTTGGCTTTTAACTGCACAAATGCCAAAAAAATATACAGATCTTTTAATTATGTCTTCCTTAAGATGCCATTCTGTTCAGTCTTTAAAGTGGATATTGATCTCTGTTTTCTTTTATCTAGGAATTAATCACAGCCTGGTACATAGGATTTTTAGTACTCATCTTTTCATCTTTCCTGGTTTATCTGGTGGAAAAAGATGCAAATACCCAATTCTCCACATATGCAGATGCTCTCTGGTGGGGCACAGTAAGTATAGAAAAATAACAATAACTCTTTAACCAGTATGCTGAAGTGCTTTGAATTTCACCTACTGAGGGTTTTAATTTAATGTGTTGTTCAGTGAATTGTTTTCACTAGAAAAATAAGAGAGTCTGAGAAGCTCCCTGCTTCAGTTATTCATTTGCACATCAACAGATTTCAGCCCAGCCTGCAGAACAGCTGTTTATGTGTTTCTACTGCAAACTAGACCACTAAAACTTCAAGAGAATAAAGCATTGTGCTTTTTAACCCACAGCCTTTCAGTAATATAGTTTGTAATATGGCCCCACAAAGAGCTGCTTTGATGCAAACCAGAGGGCTTGTAAGATGCAGTGCAGAAAGAGGAGCAAGTGTCAGGAAAGAAAGAGGGGAAAAAATCTTGTATCAACTTTGTGGCAAAAAGAAGGGTATCATCAGGACCCCTAGGAAGATGTTGCTTCTCCTTCCTCTCTACCTTGAGTACAGAAAGCAAGAATAAGTATGCCCATTCTCGTTTGGCACTGTTATTTTTTACAGGTGTAAAAGCCCTGATTTACCTGAGATAATGTTTAACTATCAAATCATTTGGTTTTACTTCATTGAAATCTGTGGGATCTAAGTGCATGCCTGACTGCTTTTCTGAGAGAATAAGGATTATATGAATGCTTATATGGTTAAATAAACTAGGCTTTAAATGAACAACAAAAAGCTGATTCTGAAGTTTTGTTGTTTTGGGTGTTTTTTTTTTAATTGCACAATGTGTGGGGATTTTTGCTCAAAAACACCCTGTAGTGATCTAGACTCCTGCACCATGTCAGTTACTTAGGCCGCTTAAGAAATCTGTCCCAACAAAGCCTACAGCAGAGTTATTGTCAGGCAGTATAAAATGGCTTTTCTTTTTCTTCTGATGCAGTAGAACAAACATAGTGTCCTCTGACAGTATCTGCACAGTGAAATGATACCTGCAATATCATTAATGCCTGACCTGGAGCACTCATTAGTTTTCCTGGAATAAGTGCAAGACCTGAACCAGTCTCTGCTGCCTTCCTCATCAGAGGGATGCAGAAATGGAGCTTTCTCACCTTAGACCCTCTGCAGACAAGATTTCATCTAGACTTGGGAATATTCACAGACTCATAACATGCACACATAGACTGTGAAAAAGCCCTTTCCAAAATGCTTTAAAATATTGGGAAATGTTTTTAAGAAGTTTTGTCTATGTTTTGAGCTAAGGTCAAGGTCACTTACTATTAGTAAAGATAGTTTGTATTTTTGAAATTTGTTCATCTAAGGACTAGTCATTTGTTGCGTGTCTTCCCTGGAGCCCATATTTTTGTGTTATCAGTGCACAAAATTGGGAGCTTGAAAAAGCCAGACCTAGTCTTATTTGTCCATTTACAAATATACAAAAGTATTTTTTCCTGAAACTTTTTGCTTTAGAGCATCAAGGCAGGTCTCTGATAAAATACACATTTTATCTTGTAGTCCAAACGCATGTAAGAATTCATCTTTGCTAAGGTCATGATAGAAGGTTTTGCCTTCAGTTGTATCACAGTAGTTTATTAGAAGGTTTTGCCTTCAGTTGTATCACAGTAGTTTATTTTGTTTTACTTTTCTTCAAAAGCTGAGGTCTAGTTTGCCTTAAAGCTTTCTAACTTTTCTGTATTGACATGATTGTGAAGCATCTGCCTTGGCATGCTGGTGTCCTTGCTGATGGATACAACACAGTGCACAGGTTTGGGAAGGGATGTTTTCAGACATTAGATTCTCCAGGAAACACCCTCTACCTCTCTGCAAGGCCATGTGTGACTTAGCATGGCATAGGCAGGAAGTTTGGAGTGAGCAGAGGATTGTACCCACCTGCCAGCAGGGAAAGACGGGGGGAAACATATGTACAAGGAATGAGAAATTGCCAGCAAAGTCAGACCTCCACCCTGATATCTGACTGAGGCTCGTGTTAGATCCAGATCCTTCTCCCTGAGCAGCCCTAACAGCAGGAACAAGTTCTTTATTTTAGAATTTGCTTCTGCACTACCTGCTGACTGCTATTTTTTAAGGAAAAACCCTGCTAGGAAATAAACATTGTATAAAGTAGTGCTTAAAATATTTTGTACACTATGAAGTGAAAATGTATGACTCATACGTTATATAAGTAGTGCAACTGAGAAAATAGGAATCTTGTCTTGACTTCAGCAGGAAAAACAACAAATTGTAATAAAGACCCTACAAACAATATATATTGTATACTTCTTTCCCCAGTGTATGACACGGATACATTTAAATTTTTAATGCAAGTGCACTAAGTTACTGGGAATCAAAGTTCCCCCTTACCTGTTATCTTTGCTGTTTAATAATCGGGGAGGGGGGGGGTGGTTTGTAATATGTAAAACAGTATGTGGGAAATGCATAATGTGCTTCTTAGTCATGGTTGTTTTTACTGCCAGAGTAACCCACATGAAGATTTTTGAAAAGGTCAGATTGTGTGGCATTCCTGGGGAAATCAATGCTTAGTCTCATTGGTTTGTTTATTTGCAAAAGTTTTTCTAACTTAAACCACAGATTATCCACAAAATCCTGGAACTGAATACTGTCACGGCAGAGGTACAAGAAAGAAAAGACAGCATTGAAGTCAGTCACAGATAGTGGCCTTAAATTTCAAGCTTTTAAAGGCACTGTGCTCCTTCTTACAGGATCAGCCCCAGCATTCTGCAATTAACCCATTCATTAATTCAGATTATTTGAGGGCCATACCCTGCTATGGTCATTTCACTGACTCCACTTCTGAAGCCCATATTTTCACATTGAAATGAAAGGCAGGGTATGGCATCTAAATTTATGTATGAATACTCCACAGTATTTGCAATTGCATGCTGTACTGTGCAACATGCAATTTAAACATCATGCTAATATTACTAGTGTGAATATTCTTGTGGTTGGGGTCCCCACAGCTCTGCCTAACACAGTTGTACCCAACAGCAAGTGTTATTTAAAGACTTCAAGTTCAAAGTTTTCCTTGGCAGAGAACGTATATTCATTTAACAGAAGAAAATAACCAAACTATATGGGTACAAAAGGTCAATTAAAAAATGTAGGTGTTTTAAAATCAAACCATGCATGGTTTTCTGAGAAATACTAGTGTTAACTAGAACTCAGTGCATTTATAATGATATTTAGTTTGTTCATTAATTAGTTTTAGCTGCAAATGCAATGCAATTAAGATTTCTGTCTCTCTTACACATTTGACAGCATTTGTCTTAATAAACTATTATTTTCTAATAGTATCCAGTAGTTACAGTTGGATACAGAATGGCTCTGGCACTCCACAGTGACCTGTTGGTGAACAAAGCATATTATAATGAATAATATTGTCACAGTGACTAAGTCAAATGAGTTAATATTGATGACATTTTTCCATTTAATGTAATGATAGCATGAGCAAACCACATTTTGTTCAGTTAAGTGATGTCAGGTAAAGATTCAAAAGGTAAGTAGTGCTAGGAGAACATAAAATGACATCAGAAAGAAATAATAGCATAGAATATGGCCTCCTGAGTCCTATCTCATCTGATTGAAGTCATCTAAGTTATATAATCACATTCATTATTAAAGTACCTCACTTAAAGTAACATATTTATTAGCTCCAGCAATGAGATAACAGAAGTTTTATCATTGTTGTGAGTTTTGAGCCTGGCCAAGTGACAGTGACCACCTTGGCTGGTCTGTTCAGACACGTCATTTATAGAAGTAACTAAAATGGAGTGGTTTGCATCTGGTGTAAAAGACAGGACTCAGCTAGCTCACTTAGCCATGCAGGAGTGTGATTCAGATGCTTAAACATAAGCATGCACTACCATCAAAGATCTGTTGGAGGATGGGATGCCTCTCCTGTGGGTGGTCCCTCTTCAGATGCCCCAGGGCATTTCAGGTGGTACTAGACATTTGTTTTCAGGCAAGCCCAAATCCTACATTTGAGGATAGGATGAGTTACCTGCTGGAGAAATTTCTCTTTGCTCTGAGCATGTCACAGTGACCAGATCATGCTAAACACCTAAGCATTTTGCTGTTCATATTGAGTGAAATTAATCCTACACAAATATGCTCTAAAAGGTTTGGCTTATTTTCCTATTTTAGGCTATGGCAATCAGACATAGAGCTGCTCAGCAGGTATCTCCAGAAAGACAAGATTTACACACATTGTTATTTCTTATACCATGTGGGTTTGGGGGGGTTTTTTGGGGGGGGAGCAGGGGTGTTTGGTTTTTTTTGGTTGGTTGGTTTGTTTTGCTTTTTGGTTTTGGGTTTTTTTGCCTCCTTTGACCAAGTCCCCTCTCAGATAAACATCCCATCTCTAACTACCTTCACAGGTTTGCCACAGATTTTATAGTTCTGTTCCTTGCTCATTCTTGGCCCTGTGTGGTACCTCTGATGCAGTTACCTAGGTACTATTGTCCTTGCAAGATTGTAGTCCCTGAAAAGTACCAAATTACTTCCTCCAGCCACCCTTGAACTTTAGTCACTTCGCTCTTACCCACCTGTGGATCCATCCTTCCCTTACGGTGCTAGCTGTAACTTCTGTCTGCTTCTCACATTATTATCATTGACATCTGGAAATTTCTTATGTTGTCATGGTTTCACATCCAGGAATTTTCCACACCCTCTTCAATTAATTTAATCTCAGGATTATACCAATCAGGGCCTGACCAGTGGTTTGGTAATTCACTTGCAACACTTACAGGGATGCAGAGGATTAGACCTGAACTTGACCCTGAAGTTGTCCAGAGAAACATTTTCTTATTTGAGTGATGAGAGGAGTATAAAATGAAGATCAAACCCATTTGTTCAGTGTTGAGTAAGACAGGACAGCAAGGTGCTGACACCTACACACCCACATAAAGACTGTCCTGAGAGAAAACAGCTCAAAGTGAACAAGAAACCACTGATATTCTTAATCACAAACTGACACCAGTAAGTCCTTAGTACCTAGAAGATTTGAGGGAAGGGCTTTAATATGGTCCTGTTATTTACTCTGGAGAAATTCCAGACATACAGTCTGTGTGACTGCTTCTGGTTTTGGATCGCTCTCAGATGTCAGGCCCCAAAGGTTCAAGTTTATCTCTGACTTCTTTGGAATACAGTTCGATGGCAATATCATTAATATGCAGATGGCACTTGGTTCTGTTTCCTTCTCATTAGCCCAGGCAGGAGATATCTCTGTACTTTCCAGCGTCTGGCAGAGATAGGGAGCTGGACAGAAGCCAAGAAAGCAGGCTCGTTCCAGAGCTTCAAACTGCTTCAGAATGACTGGCCTCAAAACAGATTTTGAGGAACTTTTATTCAGGGATTCATTTATTCAAGTGCTTCACTCCTCTCGGGCTCTTAATAGCCTCAAACTGTTTTGTAGTTGTCCTCTGATCTGAAGAGCTGTGATTATCTTCTTTAGCAAACAATGGAAAACCAAATCAAGCCCCCCTGCCAGGCCAGGAGCATGGCTACATCAGTTCATCCCTGCCAGAAAAGAGGAAGCTGCATTCTCATATCCATTCCTCCTTATTGCTCCATCTCAGTCACTTGCCGTCTTGTGCAGGCTCTGGAGCATGTTAGGCACATCCACAAATTGACACAGCTTGCCAAAGCAGCAGAAGCAAACCACACAGAAATGTGGATCATTCTCTCCTGTGTCCTGAGTGACATTGGCTCATCAGAGTCCAGCAAAAGCCAGGAAGAGGAAATGGGGCAGGGAAGTGAAGAGAAGCGAGGAAGGAGATTGAGACCTGATACTCATGCAAGGTGGTGTGTCTGTGACTAGTCTATTGTTACAAAACTCAAGACTTGATAATCACTTGAAATTTCAGCTGCCGAAGCTTGATTTCATCTCTCTCTCAGTCTCTATGGCTTTCTCAGGGTAAATTACACCCGCAGTTTGTTCCCAACAATGGAAGCAATTAAAAGCACTGTTTACTATCTACAGAGTCCTAAATAGTCGAAATCTAATTACTTCCAAAAGACTTTCCTTCTTTTGTCCCGTGGTGACCTCAACATTAAATAGAATTGTTTTGGCCATCTTGCCTAGGAATGAACTTTGAGGAAGCTGGAAGCAAAATAATGTCTCTACAAGGCAATTTCCTGAAGAATTTGTTGCTGCCAGAGTATTTGCTAAGCCTGAACTTGCCCACATTTGGTACATGATGTGAAATAATTCTTCATGCACATGTTCCCTCTAATAACAGCCTCCGGAGTCCTTGGCATTCAGCCTACTGTTGTCTGTCTTTGTCCTTTAACATCGTGTGCCGTTGCCTGAGCACGCGTCCTGCAGCCTCCCACCCGACCTTCGGAAATCCTCTGCTCTGCCTACACCTCCTCCAGCTGCCCACATCAGGCAGCTGTGTGGGCCCAAACTCCCCAAGATGGAATCACAGAGACACAACTTTATTCCCCCAGTCCCCTGGTTTCGGACTTGTGTGGTTCCCCGGCCAAGAATAGCCTGGAGGACAATTTAAGGGAAGACTCTTGGACACACAGACACACACACACACACACACACACACACACACACACACACACACACACAGACACACACACACACACACACACACACACACAGAGGAAGCCCTAATCTTTTGCCTCCAAGATATGGTCGGTGACCCACACCCACGCACCATTATCTTGGTGGTATTTGCCACATTGCTGGTGGCCTCTGGTCAATGGGTTGCATGCAGTGAACCCTCCCACCTGTACTAAAGTCTGCCATGGACTGCACTGGTGCTGCACAGCAGCGGTGCTGTGCTGGCCTCCACAGAACACTTTTTGAAATATCTATAGGCTGAGCCACTGGTTATACTTGCCACATGAAGGGATTCGAGGTGCACTCCCATTTCTCTTTGACCTCTGCCCAGGTAGGTCTGACCTAACATGATCCAACACTGCCAGGTACCTCTGTGTCTGTGCTGTGTAGTAACCTTTGGACCTTCATGTCAGGAGTGATATAGGTATATCCAAGTCTGTCAGAAAGAAGGAGAAAGGACCAGACACTTCTTAAATTTCCTTCCAGATTTTGTTTAGTGTTTGTTGGTGTTTCAAAAGATAGTTCATTTCAAATTGTACTAATGGGCTTGCAGAAAATGCAGCTGCTTCTTGCAGTTCCTTTGACTTTATATCATCTGCAAGAATCAGCTTCCTCCCTGCTATTTTTTCCAATATGATCTCTTTCTCACTTATATTTGTGTAATTGTGCAAGTACATACAGTTATATTTCCCTGCAGAAAACAGGTGAAACTCCTTTATGTCCATGGAAAAAACTACTTTTATTCTGCCCAACTTTCTTAATTTCCCTCAACTTTAGGATCAAGACCTTTTTTATTATTTTTAAACTAATTTATTGCTTTTTTAGGTGTTTTTCTCACATTTATTATTTATTTCAGTTTTTTCAGTCATAAACAGTTTTAAGTTTCCACAGAAAAATTTCTTAATGTTTGTTTATTTATTTATGGGTTTTTTTTAGAAACAAGCACATATTTCATATGTCTTGGATTATTTAGTGGAAATGCTTCTTCATGCAACGTAAATAATCTGAAACTAATCTGTGAGTGACTTCTGGTAAACCACAATGTTCATCAATTTCTTTTTAGATCACATTGACAACCATTGGCTACGGAGACAAAACGCCTCTTACTTGGCTTGGAAGGTTGCTTTCCGCGGGATTTGCGCTACTTGGCATTTCTTTCTTTGCACTACCTGCTGTGAGTATGTTTATAAAATTTGTAAAAAGATAATAGAAATTCCTGTAGCTTCTGCCACTGTTATGATACAAAAAGCTGAAGGAAGCTGTCTACATGAAGAAAAACTCTTTAAGAGTTTTTGCTCTGTGACAACACTAGTGAGTTGGTATTCAGAATCCAAACAAAAGGTTTGGTGTCAATGCTTTCATTTTGGGGAGTTTCTCTGTCATGGACAAAACTGGGAAATATTCCTATATTAGGTTGCATACTATTGTTTAAGGTAGAAAATAATTTCTTTTTTATGAATTGTGGCTTACATATTGCTGTTTTTCTTTCAAATTTTTCAAAACAAAAGAAAAATAAAAGCAGATTATACGTTTTTCTGACTTAGACTATGTTGAGAAAAAAAAGAGAGAGATTTCTAGTAGCTCATCTTGTATGACCATCTTCAGGCTACCAACAGAGAGTAGAAGGTGGCTTTAAAACATCCAAAAGTTAATGTGATTGAATGTAAAAAATGCAGTTATCATTTTCTGTGAATGATTGTAAATAAACATTACTGTTCGTTTATGTTGTTTTTTCAATGTTGAAGAGACTTTAATGGAAATGGGAATCATCTAATGACTGAAATACAGTGTAGCTTCAGAAATAACTTCTTATTTTTGTGAGTGAATTTCTTTTTCAAATTAGTATTGAATAAGCATGAACTGAGAAGTGACATTTGGGGGCTTTTGTATTGTCTCCAGTGCAACATATTTTAATGTTTTGATACTCAGATACATTATCTGTAGATCACTAAAAAATATGTATGTTATAATACTTCATTTGTTTTCAACTATATAGACAAACTAAGATTAAAAGTCAGCATTTGCCAACAGCATTAAATCATCTGATGCACTGCATTTATTTCTTACTCTAGGTACAGCAAGTATTTCAGTATCTTTGGCATACTACAATGCATTATAATTTATAATACAGTACCTGTTTGTGAACATTTGACATTTATTGGCACCTACCATAATTAATTCCTTTTGTCACCTAGTCACCACTAACAAGAAAGTTAGTCTTAGCAACACTAAAATGAAAGGATGAATAACCCATATTAAAGATGCCAGAACTTTTGTTCCTCATGTCATATCTATGTACAGATAATGATTTTCCTCATAAACACTTCTGTGCTGAATCTGTCTATAAAACAAGAGGTATTGTGAAACTTGTGCACTTCTAATATTATTTTGTTCTGACTAAGAATTGAGTGGAAATATTATTCTTTATAATGTAGATATATGCAGCAGAAATATTACACTCCTTGCAAGTCAAGGAGGAAAACATTCTCAGTCTTTGGATCTGTTCAGCAAAAGTCAAGTTTATCTTACTCAAAGGTAAAAAGACTAAAAGGAGAGAGATTTCATAATCAGCTTTTTTTCATAGCCTGTTGAATGAGCAGTGGGCATTATTTAGATGGGAAAGAGTGAGAAGAAATGGTCTGCTTCTGTTAAGAAAAGCATTTTCTAACTTTTCTAAAATCAAAGGTTAGAAAAGTACTGCAGATATGGACTCTGAGGTCCAAAGATATCTGGCATATCTGCCAGATACTCGTCATTCATGACTTACGTTCCTCTGAGCATTCCTGCTTGATTTTATATATATATATATATCTATATCAATCTCCATGGCCTTTATAGTTGCAGAACACAGTGTAGCACAAACCTGGGCAGTGGTCGGGATACGGAGTAATTGGTTAGCACCACAGATGTTATCTAAGAAGTCTCCTGCTTCATCACTAAAGAGGCACTGGTGCTATGCCTTATACTGTTATATACTGTCATAAATGTATTATCTGAAGCAATCATATGGTGTAACATCTTCATAAAATCTTTGTAAGTAGTAATGTGTATTTGTTGAAAAACTACCTACACATTGATTGATAAATGACATACTGTATTGCAGGGCATCCTTGGCTCTGGATTCGCACTGAAAGTGCAGGAACAACATCGTCAGAAACACTTTGAGAAAAGAAGGAATCCAGCTGCAAGTCTAATTCAGGTAAATACGAAATCACAAAAAAAAAAAAAAAAAAAGAAAGATAATAGCATATTGGAGCAAGTCTAATTATTTCAGTTTGGGAAGTTTTGTGGAAATAACATTTAACACATTGGTTACTTTCGTGAAATAACTGTGTTTAGTGACTGCTGTGTGTTGCCATAGTTCTGTATAGAATCATAGAATCATTTAGGTCGGAAAAGACCTTTAAGTTCATTGAGTTCATTGAGTATGTAGCCTTTTTATCTGTAGCTTTTGAGTCCTTCTAGCCATGGACAAACCAAGACAAGGATGTCAAATACATGTTAGCAGTTAGGAAATTATTTGGAAAAGAGGACTGGTCCCTAGACAACCTAACAGACAGTGTAGCGCTCTTGCCTATGTCAAGCTACTTTTCATCTACTGCAGGCTTGAGAGTGTTCCAGTGAGTGGAAGTGGGGAAGACAAAATTGTCCTGCATAGAGAATTTCACTATTAGTCAATTCAAAAGCTGGAAATATAAGCACTAACAATTCCAAAATGTCTGAAGTTGTTTCAACTCCAGTATGGACAAGATGGTGCAGAACAACAAAAAGTAGTGTGATGTTTGTTAAGCAGCTGTTTTGCATAGGTTTTTTACTTAACTCACCATCCTAATTAAAAATGAGAAAATCCTCTAAAGAATGATTTTGCACCAAACTTTACTCTGCTTGATTCACTGAAGAAAAAAAAGAGAGGGGGTAAATAATCTACAGTCCTAGTTTATTTTCTTGGGATACCATGTGTTCTATGTATGCTGCTTATGGTGGTTTTAAATTTTGAAATAATTAATCCAAATAAAGAAGTTGAACATGAATATGCTAGATTTCCATGTTAAGTACAGGATAGGTTGCCTTTCAAGCATTCTTAAAATTAATAAATGTTTTCCACTATTACTTTTAATTATTATTAAATACTAAATATTTAAGATGAAATATTTGTTAGAATAACCAATAAAAATAATTGCACTCCTTTTGTTGTGTCTATTGTACTTTAGAATGACTGTTTAACATATTTTCTAACGCAAATATTCTAATCTACTTTTTCCAAGTTCGGTTGCCAGAGGAAACACAAAATAGATTAAGGTTTTGAATGTAGCTCTTCCTATTATTTTATCTATATATTATTAAGACTATATTAGTAAGACAGCATGCTATATTATATATTTGTAAGACAGCATGCTCAATAGATTAACAGTAGCTAGCTGACTGATTTCAGAGAGTGACTCCTAACAGGTAAAATCATTGTGAAAGAAAGACATTTGTTATGGGATCCCAAGATGAAGGCTGTTCAGCATTTACATGTTCATTTACATGTGCAACACTTTCAGTGATCCAAAAATTATTTTAAAACTGTTGATAGAGGTATTTGCTAATGGCACAAGACCTGGCAGAATAAGAAATACGAGGGCAAGTACACAGGAATAAAACCACAGATGATCTGAAATGATTCCTGCCAAATGTCTTAATACAGCAAATACAAAACTTGATCTAGGAACAGTGAATTCAGATTATTACAAGATACCTCTGTCCTAGTATTAGTGACACTGGAAAGAATTTGATAAATGTAAGAAATACAGAGGAGAAAGCATGGGAAAGGAAGGTCAAGAGCTTCATACGTTCCCAGGATGTTACTCCACCTGGTTTTATTACAGTCTTTAGATACAGAACCATAAACATAACAACAAGAAAGCTGTTTTTACCACTGTAGCGTATGATGATGCTCATCCCAATATGCTACATATCAACTCGGCATCTAAAGTTTGTAAATGAGACTCAAATATTGGAGAAAGCAAATAAAACATTGGAAGAAAACTAGTCAAGGACTGGAGAAAATTTCATGTTCATAAATGCAGGATGAGTGTGAACTGCATATCATTGTGTACTGTAAAAGTGCCTAGGGTTTTTATAATGGTCTGTTCTAGATATTGATACTGAACTACCGTGGAAATCAGTGTGCTCCAGCTTATCAGGATAATGTCTATTTACTAATCAGTTACTCTGTAGAATTAGTTTGTGCTAACTCTTCTGTTGCCACAGATAGACTGTTTGCTAGAGCCTTTACCTGACCTAGAGATAGCTGTAGAAAACTGAAATGTTTTGTATGGACATACTTTTCTCAATTTCGTTAGCTTATAAGAAATATTCAGTGTGAGAATTATCTGAATGTAATTCCAGAGAGGAAGTCTTGGGACCTACAGGACTATTTAATGTAGCTGTCAGAAACATGGCAAGTAACTCTGGATATAAGCCAAAACCAAAGAGTTTCAAATTAAAAATAACGCAGAAATTTTTGACAATGAGAATGATCAACGAATGAAGCAAGTTACAAAGCAAGTTACAAGTTCTCCATACGTAGATGAAGACTAGATATGTTTCTGGGAGATATGCAATAGGAAAACACAGGGTATTAGATTCCATACAAGAATACCTAGATGACATAATAGTTGACAATATACAGGAAGCACAGATACTCAGGTAGTACAAATTAATATAGTTTTGCTGACATCAGGGAGGCTGTTCTAGCTTGTACAACTGAGGCTCTGTCTTACCATCTACCTGCAGATATAAATCTGAACAGTGGATACATTTTTAATGCTTTGCTTTGACTGCTCACCTCTGATATTATTAATTTTGTGTTTCTCAGTGTTTAGCAGTGTTTCAAACCACAGAAAATACTTCTCTTTTCTTCTAAACATTTTTTGACTGGTTTTCATTATAATTTGCAGAATGTATTATGATACTTTCTTCACCTCAGACTGCAAGTTTGAGTGGGTGTCCCCTATGGACTTGCCACAAATAAATCCATGTAATGCTTTTCAGAGTACCCTTATGTGCTGAATATCCTCTGGTGCTTTCATGGAGCCAGTAACTCCTACCTGACCGTGTAAAGTGTACTGTGATTCACAAAACTTTTGGTAGGTTTTTACTGGTACTTCCTGAATCAACCTAATGGAGCACATCCCAATCTGAGCAAAATCCCTCTGCTCCGTAGTCACTGTGGTGGCGTTGTCACTTCATTTTCTTGGTTCCTTTGTGCTTTTCTATTGTTTCCCCATACCAGGCTTCCTGGCGGTTTTATTCTACTGATGCCAGCCGACCAAACCTGACAGCCACCTGGCGATATTATGAAAGTATTCTTCCTCCCCTCAGGCATGTATCAGTGCTATGAATGATAAGAGAAAGACATGACTTGTATTGGTTACTAATCTGCTTTTCAATTTTTTGTTTCATCCCCTGCTCCCCCTCGCCTTGTTTTTTCTTTTTTTTACCATATATCCTGCACGTAGTGTGTATGGCGTAGTTATGCTGCTGATGAGAAATCGGTTTCCATTGCTACCTGGAAGCCTCATTTGAAGGCCTTGCATACCTGCAGCCCTACAAAGTAGGTACAAATATGGCAGCTGGTGCTGTTCTTGGTGTCTGTTCAAGCTTATAGAGAACTAGTATTTGTCTGTTTCGTCTTGGTTTGTTTTCTTAAGTCCTTTTAAGTCCTCTCATTAAAAATTTCAACTAACAAATGAAATCAGTATTATCTAGGAGTCTAGGACAGTGGGACAAATACAAATCATTGCCATTTATCTAAGAAATGCACAAGCATTAGAAACGTTTTCCCCAAAACCTGCTCATGCATCACAGTTAATGTTTCACCCAGTTTCAAATTGTCTTTATGAAGGAAAATATTAACACAGAGCTTGTTCCTTGACTCAATGGTATGTTTATGCCAATGCCTCTGTATAAGGCTATAGCTACTGATCTGTGTTTCTGAAAGAAGAGTGCCTTGTGGTATTCTGGAGGTGAAAGCACTGGGGAATTTGCTCCTTTTTTGTCATAACTTCAGATATATTGAGTATTTCCCTACGGCAAAATATATATTCACTAACACACAGCCAGCAAAAAATGACTAAAAAGACCTGATGCCACAGTGTGGCAGACAGGAAATATTTGATATCCTAGTTTGGATGAGAATTCACAGAGCACTGGCAGCCCAAGACTTTTCAATAATTCAGTAAAAGATTTAGCAGAAGGTAGCAAGTTGACTGATTCAGTTTGGGGCACAGATCAGGATCTAAAAGATACTTGATAAAGATCAAAAAGGAGAGCACTAAGAGCCTTATGGGAAAGCTCTGATAAGCATCCTAACTGTTGTTATTGCAGACAGTGCAAGAGAATTAGTGGTTTCTCTCAAAGCTGGGTGATGAAAATCCACATGACAGTTAAAAGGTAAATGTGTGCCAAAAAGCTCAGCCAAAAAGAAGTTTGGCTGAGTATCCAAAGCTGATCTTTGAATTTCAAAGAGTTGACAAGAACAGAGCCGTAAGTAATCCGTTACCATAACTGCAATTCCAAAATGCTCCAAACTAAAAGGAGCTTTTAGATTAAAAGTTACATGGAATATTGATTTTTTTTTTTTTTTTTACATATACAAACAGGTTGAAGGCAACATTGGTATAAATGGATGGATATAAAATTACATAAATAATGAAGCTGTATCCCATGTAAAATATTCCCAAATATGACTGTCCCTCAAAACTGCATCTGTTATTTTAAATAAGCGTATTGCTGTGCTATCCTAAAATTAAGCCTTTTTATTTACCAGAGATAACTTTGTCTAATAAGAACCTACAGCTTTCTGTTATATATGTGTCAGCAATGCATTTTGCCTAAGTGCTTTGCCAACTCAGTCTGCAGTGGTATGTACTAAGCATGTTATGCATGTGTTAAAACAACTGAAAGTTTCTTTTCCAGAAGCATTGTAGTTATGAGTCTTGCTTGAATGTTTTTGTGGTTGCAATGTAATGTGTGTGTTGTACACCAATTAACATACCCATTTATGTTAATCATATATCTAACATCATCTGTAACTAAGTAATGTGATTACTATCTGCATAACAATCATGTTTTTCCCTCCTACTCCCTGACCTGAAGAAAAGAACAAGGGGAATCTTCTAGCAGGTTTGTCTTTCTTTATTTCTTTTATCTGTGAAATTGCTGTTTCCTAATGGCTTTTAGATGTCTCAGGTTCTGTACAGTAGGTTCACTGAACGCTAACTTTTGATAGATAATCACCAACTGGACTTTTTTAAAATTCACATTGATAGACTAATGCTGATGAAATTTGCTTCTTTGTCTCAGTTTTTTGTGTGGAAAAAATAGGCATTTTTTTACATTTTTAGTCACATTTTGTAGCTTTGAGAGGTTCAGGTCGAACCATGGTAGAGCAGCCAGTGGAGCAGCCTCTCCAGACCCAGTTCCTGGGCAAGGACACAGCCCTGCCTTCTGCCATAAAATCAGCGCTTGTGGTTTCCAGGAATCACAATGGAAATTACAGGCATATAGCTTAATTTGGCTTTGTGAACAAGTCCACTAGCCCTCCATTGCAGGGGAGGGGCCCTCCAACAAGGATAGTTTGGTCTCACCTTAGCAAGGATCTGTGCAGCCCTGCAGGAGTATCTTCAGTGCGTTCTCTGTCCCATGACTCCACGTTCCCACTGCCATCTCCTCCTAAGGCATGTTTTGGGACACAGAAGGTGGGGGGAAAGCAGCACTGCAGTGACTCACCTGCACAGTTAGCACTCTCACACAGCCCAGTTCAGGCAGAGGAGGCAGCCTGGTATCTCTTCTAAAGTTACCACCACCAATGATGGCTGGGAGATCAGGTGGGTTTCCACATATCCTAGATGCCTGCAGCAGGCACAGGCAAGCCTTGGTAGGGCTATCCTCACTGCGTAAATAAAGCCCTGGAAATGCATATCCTAAGGCAATGAAAGAAAATGCTGGTCTTTGCTGTACTGATAGCCCAACACATCAACCTATGAAATACATGCACACCAGAGTTTTACTGTGGTTCACAAACACTTCTGGGTTTTTCAGTCAGGGATGAAAGTCTTCACATCAATTACCCATGTCCCATTCCACTTTCGAGATTGTACCTCTGGCACCTGGCGCCATCCTTTTCCTCAAAGTGTATGTAACTACTGTCACAGTGACTCAAGGGGACAGGATTTGTTATGTCAGTTCTGTGACTTCTCATATGCATTACCTCCATAGGCTTGCTAGCAACATATTGATCTCGTTAAATTATTACAGCCTGATCCAAACATTTTGCACTCACTGGCTGAATTTCCCACTCTTTCAACAGCAACATTTAAAATTGGCTTTTTTAAAGGTGAGACTGAAGTTGTCAGTAAATGAGTACATTCCTCTAAAACTGTGATTTTTGCAGAGGGGCAAGGCTATTCCCAGTTGTACCTGCAAGCACTTGAGATAAATTTACTTACGATAGCTGGACACTAGATCAAAACAAAAAAAAAACCAAACCAAACACCCAACTGTCAAAACTATAATTCATGATCCATGTTAGTGATTACTGTTATGGCTTTAAAAGAAGTCAGTGATGTTGCCAAATTTTTTCATTTTATTTTCACTAAATGGAAGATCACAGAATCATGGAAGCACAGAATATGCTAAGTTGGAAGGGACCCACAAGGATCATTAAGTCCAGCTCCTGGCTCTGCATAGGACCATCCCCAAGAGTCACACCATGTGTCTGAGCGTATCACCCAAATGCTTCTTGAACTCTGTCAGGCTTGGTACTGTGACCACTTCCCTAGGAAGCTTGTTCCAGTGCCCAGCCACCCTCTGGGTGAAAAACCTTTTCCTAATATCCAACCTAAACCTCCCCTGACACAACTTCAGGCCACACCCTCGAGTCCTGTCACTGGTCACCACAGAGAAGAGATCTGCCCCTCATGAGGAAGTTGTAGACTACAATGAGGTCTCCCCCTCAGCCTCCTCTTCTCAAGCCTGAACACACCAAGTGCCGTCAGCCACTCCTCATATGGCTTCCCCTCAAGGCCTTTCACCATCTTCACTGCCCTTCTTTGGACACTCTCTAATGTCTTAATATCTTTCTTATATTGTGGTGCCCAAAACTGCACACAATATTCAAGGTGAGGCTGCCTCAGTGCAGAGCAGAGCAGGACAGTCCTCTCCCTTGACTAGCTGACAATGCTGTGCTTGATACCCTCCAGGACATTGTTGGCCCTCCTGGCTGCCTGGGCACTGCTGACTCATGTTCAACTTGCCATGGACCAGGATTCCCAGGTCCCTTTCCCAGCACTGCTTTCCAGCATCTCCTTCCCCAGTCTGTATGTACATCCAGGGTCACCTCATCCCAGGGACAGAATCCGGCACTTCCCGAGATGTTTGTCCCTTTAGAGACTCCTAACTAATATGTGCACTGCTGCAAATTAGTGTATGTGTAAAAATGAACTAGTTAACTCCTGAGATCCTGGTCTATGGTAAAAACCCTACAGACCACTCTGTGCCTTTTAAAAACGTTGGATTTTGTCAGTGCCAGTTTTATCATTCTTATGCTTACATACTAGTGTATTTTTGTATCACTGAAAATACATGTGGTGTATGTGGTCTTTTGTGGCAAAATTGTAAATACAAACTGCTGCAACATACTTTGAGATAACTGTCCTCAACTGTTTAACTTGTTTCTTACTGCAATGCTAGGCAACTTGCATGGGATGCTATGTGAACTAAGTAAGCTGCTTGTTTCACTCTTTAAATGAAGATGTGCACAAGTAGTGCATTGGATTGCTTTCTGAATTATTCTCTTTACTCTGTACTTCATTCTATTAACAGTGCAGAAGAACTTGTATTGCTTTAAGTAAAAGTTAATTATTTTGTTTCCTACCAAAGTGACTTATATTTACAGAAATTAATTCTTGCATTTTTTCACGTATAGTCCTATAGCTGTTTATTAGGTAACTAGATGTTGCTGTGCATTTGAGTTGACAGAGCTGTGCTTATGAGGCTGTAGCTTCCTATTGATTTTAATAAAAATATGTGTGTTGTATTTCCCAAAATTTTATACACAAGTATTCTAATTAATCATCTATCAAAGTATTGGTAGACGACCTCTCTGGTGTATCCATGCTGGAAATTAGATATTTCTATAATCAGTTCTAGAGTTCTGCAAGTTATTTAAAAAGCCTATTTGCTAAATTCTCAATATCCACATATTTATTTCTGTTCCATTAAACAACAGGCTGAAATTGTTCCTGTGTATGAAACTAGATAAAGACTGTTCAGTCTTGTGACATCCTGAGAGCATAAGCAGTCTTAAGTTGTGTGTAGGACATGTATGAAATGTCTGCAAAGGATGAATGTCACCCATCTAGTGCTGTAACTCGTGAGCCTGAATATGAATTCCCTATTCAATCAGCTCTCTCTGGTGCAATAAGGAGCGGTTTTGCCAATATAGGAGTTTGGGTGGAAAACTCATTCCTGTTCTGTGGGGAACAAATTGTCCTCTGGAATTCTCTTCACCTCCTATACCATATCAGTTTCTAAAAGTAAATTTAATGTAAATACTCTGCATGAACCATATGAAAATGAAACTGCCAGTGATGCATAATCTAACTTGAGGTGGAAAGCCTAACCCCTTACCTAGCACTGGAATGCTTAGTAACATGGTCCTCTATCTCCCCTCACTCCTAGTAAGCTTTATAATAATAAACAGAAGCTCTTCAGGATTTACACCCCTCGGAAACATAGGTATTCAGCATCCTGCCTATTCATATGATGTTTGAGAATGCCAACTAACATCAGGTGCATGATTCATTTATTTCCCCTCCTTAGTACTTTAAAGTTCCTTACTTCTCCAAACAATGTTTCTTAATTTATTTATTTTTAAGTGCTTGTAAATCCCTTGTTGCTTGTTGCCTGCAATGCCATTAACACAATGGCAATAATACAAGTTCTTTGAAATTCATCCAGTCAGACAATTGCAGTGCACAGCACGCCGTGGTTTGACAAAGCCCTTTTCCTCTTCTCTGCCCAAGACTTCAACTTTTGGAATGCACTACCCTGCAGAGATCTAAAAGTGGGATTGAATATTTGGGTAAAGAAATTTCCCCAAGTCCAAGAGGATTTTTATAGCCATGGCAGTTGAGTTCTCCATCTAATAATTACTGGGTAATATTAAGCTACAACATGCTAGGTAATTACAACAGTCAAAATGTGGAATTGTTGAGAAGAATCCCCTTGAACACAGCCTGTGGAAGTTGTGCCTGCATTCTGTACTGGAAGGTAGAGGAATGCATGTGTAATCAACCATCTGCTTCAGCTGAATTCTGTGGAAATTGTGTCTCTTACCAAAAATGGTAATTCCTAGATGAATGGATCTTATGGGAAGAAACCCATTACTTATATCTCAAGCTGAATGCATTTTTTCTCGTTTTTAACAATAATGTAAAAGGCAATAGAAGTACAATCAGATTAAATGCATAAAACCACATAACTTTTTTTTTTCTGTTTGAAAATTGAACTATAAGACATGACCCAAAATTCTTGTTATTACTCATTGAAGGTATGAGATATAACACTACACTTCTTGAGTTCACAATCCTAGCACGAGACTGGTGGTGAAGTCTTGAATGTTTGAACTTTGAGTATCACTGTACTATCCATTGCATTTGCATTTGTTCAGTTTAGCTTATTTTCAGTATGACTTTAGACAAGAATGAACACCTGTATTTACTGCAAGTTAACTGCTGAAAATTTGCATGTACATCTGCTTGCTTTTGTTTGACATAGGTGATAATTTTTGGCAGTTTCAGCTTCTCTCTCAAGTTCCAAAGCATTCTCCCTCACCCTCAGGCTCGCCAGTTATTTCTGATTTATTTCAATTTCTTCCTATTCCCGCTTCCACCATCATCTGGCTCACTATGAAAAGCTGAAAAACAAGGTCTAAGTTGTGGCTAGTAGCAAGCAGTAGTGCTGCAGGTCTGAGGCTGAAGCAGAGCAGAAGTTAAACTTGACCAGGTATGCAGGAAGCTGATCCAGAAAATGGCAGAGTGAGACTGGGAGGGAAAGAGATGCTCAATTAACAAAAAAAAAAGTATAGTAAGATAGTCCATGGAAGACAGAGCAAATAAAGGCTTGTAGGCATTTGTCAGTTAAAAGAAAATCTTACACAGTCTAGTAATTCGGACCAACAGAATGGTGTTCATTCCCCCTGCAGTGAAGCTACAGTGACCTCTAGTGTCCCTAAACACCTATTCCTTCATAAATCAAAGGTGGGAAAGGCAGAACTAATTAATTAATTAGGAAGAAAGGAAGAAAGGAAGAAAGAAAGGAAGGAAGGAAGGAAGGAAGGAAGGAAGGAAGGAAGGAAGGAAGGAAGGAAGGAAGGAAGGAAGGA
>JAWWEV010000115.1:85746575-85767334 GCA_035583235.1 Hafferia zeledoni | reverse complement strand
AAAGAAAGAAAGAAAGAAAGAAAGAAAGAAAGAAAGAAAGAAAGAAAGAAAGAAAGAAAGAAAGAAAAAGAAAAGAAAGAAAAGAAAGAAAAAGAAAGAACTAGAAAGTTTTTTGCTATCCCAGGGAAGTTAATGGCTCAGGCATACAAAAGGAGGAATGAGTTGTAAGATCCTACAATGGACCTGCCAGAAGGCCGACAAATAGAGAAAAGTAGTTTGCTTTTCTTTCACATAGCTGCCAGTTGTAGTTGATCTCCACTGAAAGATGTTTCAAAGCTCCAGTGTTATCAATATGAATGCATTCCACTACTTGCAACCTGCAAGAATAGAGGAGTAATAGGTCCGAAGAGATTACCATTGCCAGGGGAGACTGTAAGAGGAAGTAAATATGTGTTTCAACTGACTGGGCTAAACTATCAATCATATAAGGTATAGGAAATGATGGACAGACACACATCTAAAGGAATGCAGAGATGATTGAGACAGCTGTGGATCTCTCAGATCCTTGTCATTTATGTTTGATTTGGGAACTTACGCAATTTCATTTTCCTGATTCTTTCTCCATGGTGTTTGCCTTTTGGACAAATGTTCAACTTGAAGTTTGGGATAACTTACGGGGATATGTGAATTTCCAATGGCCATTAACAAGTTTTACATTAATTCAAGGGATTTCCTTTGGATACCATGTAACAAGAGAGGAGAAAAGGTGAGAGAGAAAAATATAATAGGCTAGGTCCTGCAAGAAAGAGGGGAAGGATTTTTAGCATGCACAGAGTAAAGGGCCCTAAAGACTTTAGTGGCTCGCAATTTAAATGCAAAATGTCCAAAGACGCTTGAAAGGCATAAGATTATCTCCACTCTGTATCTCTAATGCCATCCTTACCCCTATTGCATCAAGGAATCTAGAGCCAGGAACTAGCCTATAGCCCATAAAGAAAGGGACTTTCACTCCAGGGAAAAACCTGGTCAGGATCCCCCCAAAAATGCTCAGATACAGTTACTCTTTCATGATTGTTATTTATCATATATAGAAGAGCCCCATGGCAGTGTGGTCCCAAGAACAGCAGTTTTCTTTCCCAAGCACAAATTCTCCACTGCTACTGGTCACACAATTTATGCCTGCGCTGAGTAGGACTCAGTGACTTCAGGAACATTTCCCACCAGTCTCAAAATAGGAACAGGAATCCAAGAAGCAAAGAACTGCTTTAACCAGTCTCTTTGGAGATGCATCTCAAGATGCCAAACAGAGTTACCAAACCATGCTTCGTTCAGGGGCTGCATTTCTCTTCAGGACGCAGCCTCCTCCACATGGACCCTTGGCATGCCAGTACATTGCCATTGCTACAAAGCAGACTTTATTTTATTTATAAGTATGAGCTCTGCATTTTAAATTAATATTTTCATTCTCTGTTGCACTTTGAAAAATGTCTATAGCACAGATGAAGTTCCTACTGTTCCTTTCACCATTGCCTCATTGCTTTGATTTGGAGAACTAAAGATACTCAGGTTAAGTAGCCATTGTGTACCATTCAGCTTTTATAAATGAAATAATCTTGTCTACCAACCATTTAAAGTCAGCTATTGCTTTCATTAGTACAAACTGACAGAACATAATTTGTGGGTTTTTAAATTTTCATTTTAATTTTGGTGTTAATTGGATTATAAAAAATTTGATCTACATTGATAGTTTTTATGGCCATTTTATCAATTTTCCTTTTATTGTTATTATTGCAATGGCAAGAGAGCTGTCCAGAAACTTTTTAACTCTGAGATTTGTGCCAAAAAAATATAATTTGACTTCATGCTTCAATAGCAATTTGATATTCAAATACAATTCAAGCTATAAGGGGAGTTAAAAAGCACAGCAGGACACATGTAGGAATAATACCTATAATAAAAAGTCCATTTGATTTTCTTGCTTATACTGTACAACAATGCAATAATGTGGTTAATTAATATTTTACAGCTTATATTTTCACTAAGTTGTACAATGCAAAAGATTCCTGAGCTGAAATGTAATTCAGTCTTGAAATGTAACTTGTATTGATAAATTGTAGAACTCACTTTTCTTTCAAATGATAGGTTGTGTGGGTCTTTTGTTTTGTGTATGCCACAGCACACAGTACTGCAGACCAGGGTAACAATTTGCAATGGAAATAGATAACATTTCCAGTACCGTTATGTGTTTATTTCGACAATTGCTTCCTTTGGGCATGGGAAGAAGGTGATTACATTCAGAAATTGTAATAAAGGTATTCTTTTAAGTGATCCAACATGCCATAGAGAAATATATTTTTCTAATAATCTTTCTGTTAATGTGCTCATTTTTTAGTATTGTTGAAAATTATCTCATAGTATATTTCTCAGCATGTGTTTTGCCTGTGAGAAACTGCATCCTTTCTGTTCTCAGTGATGTTTGTATTGAGATTGAAATGCTATGCTATGCTATGCATGGTCAGAGATATCTATCTCAACTTTTCACAGCCACAGAAGCTTATAAGTACTTTTCATTTCATATAATTACATATTAACACTGTAGTTGCAGAGTGCAGAAGGTGAAACATCTAAGAACCACACAACCCATGTCAGCATTAGTCAATTAGCTGCAGAATTCCTTTTTGTTGGAAACATCTTACGGGCATGCTGAAGTTAAATGCAAAGACTTTGAGAATACTAGAAAGTGTAGTTACTTCAAGAACCACCATAACTTGCAGGTAGACAGTCTTTGCTCTAGGTGTTTTAATAGCCCCCACAAAGCCTACACCAGAGCAGTAGGACTGCAACACCCAGTAACATCACACCATGGACAGCTACTGCATTGCCCCTGTTCATCTCTCCCCTTGCAAGAATTGATCAAGATTACCATACCCTTGCTCAACCAATTGAACTTAACCCTGCAGATAAAACAAGGTTTCCAGACCTTTGTATCAACTCCCTTTCTGTTTCCCCTTTGCGTCTTCTGCTGCAGGAAGGGACAAAGGTAAAAATGTCAAATAATGAAAAAGAGTAGGCAGATAGTCATGGTGACCACAGGATGTTCATCAGATATGTTTGAACACAAGCAAAGGTAACTTAAACACTGGGAAATAGAAAATATACATATCCCACATTTAGCTGACTGTAGGGGAAGGTTATAAGCACAGCAGAGGTTAAAAAAAGAGCTTACAATTGGCCAACCTTAAGAAGACCACAGGGTCACCATTGATCCAGCAGGCAGTCGAGCTTGGCTGGGCTCTTGTACCTGTCCTAAAGCACCTGTCCAATACCACCTGCATGTAGTCAGCTCCCAGCTTAATCTCCAGCAATGATTTTAGGGAGCATACAGCATATCATTTTCATTAATTGATCATCAGGCTGTTTCTTGGATGTTTTGTTAATTTTGTTTTTGTCTTGTTCAAGTAAATGCTGTAATAAGGAATTCTGGACATGAGTGAACACTAATCATGCATATGAAATGTTGGAAGTGCCACATCCTGAAAAAGCATGAATACAGTAACAGTATTTTTGCCTGCTTAAGGAAAAAAAAAAAAAAAGACAATACTATGTGGCATGCAGTAAAAATAGAATACATTTCAGTTTTGTTTATCTGAAGACATCAACAGAAATGCACTGAGCTAGGCTAAGATGGAAACAAAGCTATTTAAAATTCAAGAAATAGGAAAAAAATCATAGATATTGATGTATACTAATTGGGTGAAATTTCTTTCTATTTGTTCATTTTAGTTTCTTTACAAGGTTATTCTGTACTGTATGAATGCCAATGATAATGATTCTATCAAAAAATAATTACATGAAATCAGTTTCATTCACAAATGAAATATATTTAATGAAAATAAAAGTGTGTAAGAAACAGATTCATACCAGTGAGAATTTTTACAAATTATTTTTAATTATCATACAGTAGAAAAAAGAAATGGAGTGAAGGAACTATGAAATAAAATATATTTCTCTCCCTCACAGTCAAAAGCTAAGTTTTAAGGAGCGGGTCCGGATGGCCAGCCCACGAGGTCAGAGTATAAAAAACAGGCAATCTTCAGTTGGAGATCGCCGGTCACCAAGTGCCGACATTGCCACTGAGGGCAGCCCAACCAAAGTCCAGAAGAGCTGGAGCTTCAATGACCGAACCCGCTTCAGGCCCTCCCTGCGGCTGAAGAGCTCACAGCCCAAACCCACAGTTGACGGTAGGAGTTTTTCACATCTCCTTTGTCATTGCATGCTGCTCCCAGCCTGCTCACACTCTTGTACACTCAGACTGTGAGATGTTTTAGGAAAGCAGAAAGAGTTGTTATTTGGAGGCAGAGACACAAGCTGTCTATAGTCTGCTTCAAAGAGCATGCCAATGTGATTTTTTAAAATAGGAAATCTGTGTCTGTGATGCATAGGGAGCAACTGGCAGAAACAGTAGTCACTATGAAACGTTGCAAGTGGGCTAAATGCATCCAAGGGATGTGGTTGCAGCAGCTCCTCCATCATGGCCCCTCTTCCACCACTGGGCTCAGCTGCTGCCCAAACCTGCTGCCTCTCACTTGTGGTCCATGCAGCGTGGCCAGCACTGCACTGTCTGTACCTTTGCCAGCCGAGAGCACGGCTTGTACAGAACTGGCTCCCTCAGGCAGAGCAGCCCTAGTACCTCCCCTGGAGATGCAATCACCTGCCACCAAGAGATGTACTCCTGGGTGCTTTAAGTTTTATCTGGCATGATAAGGCAGGTGGCTTTAGCAAACAAACCCAGCATTATTGCTTTTATGTATTGCTTTCTAAAGGATATTTTAGATGTAGGAAGCACTCCTAACATGTGAAGTAGTGGGTCTTTGTGAAAATGGCTTTGTGAAAATGGCTTGATGAATCCACAGCAGGCAGCCTAGCCTTTCCCTCAAGCTGCCTCCCCCTCTGCTCTCCATTCTCTAGCTAAAATCCCATTACATTAGCCAGGATTCAGGCAATGATTTTCATCTGTCAACACTTGCCAAACAAAGACTGTGACTCCCCTAACCAGGGACCACCAAAGTGGGTGAAAGCAGCCTCCTGACAGGGAGGAGCTGAGTACCAGATGAATGTGACCCCTGGATGGGAAGGGTCTGGCAGTGAAAAGTGCACTTACACAGTTCTGTGGGTACTGCTGCCCCCAGTGGATTTGGTTCCGGATTTCTCCATTCACATTTTTCCCAATATATGAACATTTAGTTCTTTCTTATGGTACCCCCCAAGTAATAAATAAGGGAGACAAACTGGTTGGCTACCACAGAAGGCAGTGACCCTGTGTGTCAGGTTGAGCTGCCCAACACAGAGTCAGAGCCTCCCTCCAAGGGAAAAGGAGGGAGGGGAAAAAAACCTGAAAAAAACCAAAACCTGAAACAGCAAGCTTCTTATATTTATACAGAAGAGAGACAATTAAAAACAGAATATGATATAACACATATATATACAAATGTGAAAAGAAATAACAACAACCCTACTGAGTCGCCCACCGAAATAATACAGGTTCCAACCACCCAGACCCACAAAAACACCCCAAAGACTCTTCCTGAGAAAACCCTCAGCAAGACAGGAGAACAATTAACAAGAAAATGTTCACCTCCCTAGATAACACAGCAGTGGGGTGGCAGTGAGACCTAATCTCAGTTTAAGCAGCAGCAGCACATCCTCCCAGGGCTGGGGCAAGGAGCAAGAGGCAGAAGCTCCACCTCCCTCTCTTTCTATACTTGAGATGGCATCAGAATATGGTATGGAATACCATTGGCCAGTAGGAGTCAGCTGTCAGCTGGCCTGTCCTAGCCTAAGTCAGCTGATAATCCAAGTCCTACTCTAAAATCAAAGCCTAAATTTAGGCCTAGCTAAACTGATAACACCCTGATTGTAGAGGAAAGGTACAGTATAGGTCATTTGATCCAAGTAAAGAGGTAACTTCAAACTCTACAATGGCAATCATGCATGCTATATCCAACAATTGTGATAAAACTAATTAGACTGAAGTGTGATTTGGATGTCTGCTTCCTTGTTAAGAGCATGTATTGTCACAGACATGTAGGTTGCAAAATACCCATTGAACTACAATGCCCCATCCCTCAGCTGAGAATGCAACACATCTCATCAGGAAAAGCCTGGATAAATAAACATTTCCTGAAGGGCAAACAAGACAAATCAACAGTGTTTGCTAAGGTCATCATTCCAGGCTAGTCTCCCCCATGGAGACCTCTCAGATGCACAAATTCCAAATTTGGCTGTAGTTCAGTGAGCTGTTGGGGTGCATCAGCTACCAGGCTGCTACGCAGGTTGCTCACCACTCCTGTCTCCATCCTGGGACACAAGTCCTGGCTCATGTCCCATGGCAGCTGCAGCACAGGGGCTGTGTGACACTGTCCTGGGTCTCCTGCTGATGTGAAACTTAGGCAAGGCCATGTGCTCCACAGTGGGAAGTGAGAAATGCTCTAGATAGCAGAGTGTTTGAAGCTACCCTGTATAAAGTTAGGCTTCTTTCATAATAATTTATACAGCACAGGTATCTCCTCAGAACTGCACCAGGAGTAATTTCATAAGTTAAGCCCATGTAACTCACACTATGCCTGGAAGTAACCTAAGAGAGTATTTTGTTGAGCACTGTCCCAGGGTATCAGTGGCTCACTTCTGCCCCAGCCCTGCAGTCTGCACCTTACTCAAGCATCATTTTTCATCAACCCATTTGTCATATGAGCATTTCCTCAGCATACCTCCTATTTTGCCTGTACATATTGTCATCAATAGCAATGATTTGCACAAGAAGATCGTGCTCCCTTTGCTTGTCTGCCTCTCACAGAAAAGGTGGCTTAAACAGCACCTTGGGTATATCTGTAGATAAAAGACAGTAACAACAACAGAGCACTCATCGCTGTCCGTAAACCCTTAAGGATCTTCCCGCTTCTCAGGGTGAGCACAGCCTGTTTCCTGGTCAGTGATTTCCAGCTGCCCGTCCACCCTTATGAACTGGGGCCAACAGATACACCAATTTCTCATTCGTGGCAGAAGGAACAGCTTCCATTGTCTCCAGCTTTTAGGTAAATGCCAAGTTTCCATTCTGGGATTTCATCCAACTACTTCTAGGACCAGTATGACCAGAGAGATGTCCAGTGCGCTCACTGCTGAGAGGCAGCTCCCTGCTGCCTTACCCAGACCTTTGCAGGAAAATTCAGACATGACCAACCTTGATTTCTTTGTTTGTTTTTTTTTCTGTGCGTGTTACCAATTTTATAGTTTGATATGCCTTCTGCATTTGACAGTTCAATGAGAAGGATCTCAAGATAATGTATTTAGTTTAGAACATCTTACATTTTTCACTGGACAAAGAAAAACGTATTTGCAGCATTCTATTCTTATTTCTAGATTGCCAGGTCCTCCAGTTTCCTTCTTGAGGTATTCTCCAGCCAAATGATTCATTGGTTTTGGTGGCCCAATCTTCAAGCCAAAATTATAAGCCACCACTTTCTGCGTGAAATTTTGGACACAAAACAATACCCTTGAACAGGTGGTCCTTCTGGTGATTCTTACATCTCTGTAGCATGTTTGGGGTAGAAGAAATTACATTTACAATAGACCTTTTAGGCAGTGACAACATAGCACCAGGTACCCAGTTCATTGTTAAAATTTCATATCAGTGATCTAATGAAAAAATAATAGTCTTACTATTAATTTCTCCTTCCAGAAGAGAAGACAGAGGAGATACATATATTTCCTTCATTTTTCTTTTACTGTATGGGATTTGGGTTTGTAAATGCACTTCCATTAGCACAGTCAGAGGAGGAGCTACCTCTCTATCAAGGTGAGGTGTACTGATTTCTATGTGAAAATAAAGGAAAGAAGCAAATATATAAGGAGAGGGTTCAGAAAAGAAGGGAAATTGTTAGCATGTGAAGAAGATTTAAGGGAGATAAATAGTCAACATAGTGACTTGCAAGGGCTGACTGAATTCTGGTAAGGACATGGCTGGAATCTGTGCCAAAGCCATAAAGAAGAGAGTGCTGGAGAAACTTACATTAGCAATTAGAAACTGTCCTGTAAATGGACTCCAGGCAGGAGCTCATTGGAGGTAAAAGGCTAACCTCATTGAAAATGTAGTAGCCTTCCTCTTAGGCTACCCAGTAACAAACATTCTAACACTCCCCCACTGTATATTAAAATCACAGGAAGAGAGTTTCTCGGGCAGCAAGCAAAACACTTCAGCTGGCCACAGGTATCTCCGCAAAGGATTTTGGCATAACAGCCTTAGAACAGTATGCCAGAACCAGTTGCACAAATGGCTTTATTTATGGGTAGTAACAGTCCACTGAAACGTCTATAAACCATGTCTTGTTATTGCCAAAGTGGGTCTGACAATGGCAGCAATTATTTCAGCTACGTATGTGCATTTGCAAAATGGAATATAAACCTGAAAGAGCGTTGATGGCTAGAGGTGTCTTTGGTGGGATGGCTGCAGATGCTTCTAGGCATTTAAGAACAGCACAGGAGAGTGAAATTAAATTCAAGACTTACATAATCTGACTTTAAATACATGTGCAGTTTCTGGTGACATGTGTTTCACAACTGCCAGAACTCTTGTTGAAGAGGAGACTCTGCACAAATTAATGAAGGTTCGAGGATGCTTTATTTCCAATCCCTGTAAGCAGTCTAGAAGGGAATTATCAGGACCAAGCAGATCAAAGCAAAATTTTCACCAATCAAGATTGGTACATAGTGAAGCTTTACAAAGTGCACACTTGAAAGGATACATGAATTGTATAGGGTCCTGGAAGAACCTTTCCCAAAGGGATGCTATTGTCACATGCACCAAGGTGCTGCCTGACCTTGGAGCCACACCCAGCTACGCCCATACCTGTACACAAAGTGAGCCAGGAGCCACCTCTGGGCCCAAGGCCTCCTCATGCAGTACGACTTGTGTCCCTGCTAAACAAAAACAGGGAAACCACAGCCAAACTGCCCATGAGGAATGGTCGCCAGAACATGAGAATACCCACTGGCAGGGGTCAACCCCATGATAAAGTCCGTGTCAGTGATTAAATAGTACAGGTGATCTCATGCCATTGCTCAAGGCACTGTGCCCAAGTCCCATGGTATGTTGTAGATCCATCCACAGAGACTCACCTCACAAAATCTCTTCTTTGTAGACAATGGTGTTCCTGCCCTGGGCTGGTTTTTTCCTTCTTGCCTTGTTTTCTGAGGAACAGAACTTTCTCTGCTTAAATCATGCTCCAGTATTGTACCACAACAGCTGAATTAATGAACCAATATTATGTTGTGGATGCAGTTTTCTGTGAGGAACACAAATGCTCTATTATATTTTTCTACCATCCCATGCTTCTAAGCCTCTGCATGAGTTGTGCCTTTACTGTAACCTAGAGACATTGTGTGGCTTTTTGAATAAAACATCAAAAGTGTTCAGCACTCGAGATATTACAAACATATTTCATTTGATTAATTAAAAAGAATTCTCTAGGGAAATATTTGATTTCTTGCACCATCCCTGAACATTATACACTCAGACGACCTCTAGCCTTTCATTCCCTAAAGAGCATTTGCACAAAATCCTCAGGGTAGAGTATATCATAAGAGTCATGGAAAGAATGCAATTGTACATTTCAGCCCCCATGTCCTCAGTTACTGCCATGTAATTTATGTATTGCAAAAATGACAAGTTTTCCTTTCAGTAGTAGGAACATCTTGACCTTGGATAGAGTTCACTTGATGTAGCAAAAGTCCTTAGTTTGAGTGCTTCTGCATCTTAGTTAGCTAAAATTTGCTAATTCAAAATGAAGATGCATAATGCCAAAATAAAGCTTGAATGAAATTTTATTAGCAATATATCAATTTGTGCTAGACAAGAGGTTTATTTTCTTGGGACTGCTTGACTGGATGATAGAGCTCTCATTTATTACTGTTGTCTCTGTAATTAACTAGGAAGATCTGGCATTCTGACCTAAGCTCCGAGTCATTTTTTCATTTTGTGTAAATAAGTACAGGCCATTGGTTTTGAGGCATTATTTTAGTTTAATCCAACCAAAGTTCTGGCCATATGAGTCCACAATCTAATCACTTTATTTATGATACCTCTTGAGGAACTTGCTGTGCACCGATATTCACTGGACTCAGCACTTACTCAGTGGTCACAGGTGAATGATTATTAAGCTCAGCTCCATGAAGGACAGCAGCAGACCACCTGACCAGAAGTGTGATTTGCATGGATTTTGGATAACCTCATCTGCAGTGAAGACTATATAAATAAGTAATTTTGAGAGGACGCTCATACAACTTTCCGACCACCGTGTAACCCACTTGCACCAATCTGAAACATTTGAGGAATGTTTTCATTTTTAAGAAACGTTACTGGAGAAATCCGTCATGGCTTTTTAAAATACAGGACCCTCCTGTAGATACTTGAATCTAAAGCTGGCATTCTCTTCTTTGCCTTTGCCCCCATCTACAACATCCCTCAACCTGAGGACCTGGAGATCTCCCAAGGCATAGGACCTGTGAGGACCTTTCAGAATATCAGATATATATCAACTGATGTGTGCTACAAGGTCGTGCAGGGACATAGTCAATTAGGTGTGACATTTAGCTCATTAGTTCATAGTTCCAGATATTATCTTAAATATCTGCAATTTATTTTACAGTTTTAATTCCTTATATGTGTTGTATATAAAACAACAGAGATGTGTATTTAAAAATATACTAAAATCATACATTTAGAGTCAGCGAACATTTTTCTTTCTTACTCTTCTCACATGGCCATCTAAACTTGCTGGCTAATTGGCCTCTATTTATATATAAAGATCAGCCTTTTTAACTGCACAATTATTGTGCATATAATGAATTGTTTTTATAAAGTCTCCAGGCTCTCCATATCATCATTCAAAATTAAAAGGATTCCTTTTTAATTAGGTAATGGGAGCTGTTCCATTAAATATTGCCAGTGCATAAATTTTTGAGAACTTAAATAATAACTAAAGATAATTGAAAGTTGGAAGGGAATGATAGAATTTCAGAAATTTTGAACTTGCCTGCATTATATGATAACTTATATAAATTATGTTTCTTACCTTAAAAATTGCACTTACAAAGAAAGGAGGCCATACAATTACACCCAGAATATGTAAAAAAAATCCCACCAATCTTATCTTCCATTTTGGCAAAATCAGAGTTTTTTTCAGAAATGCTTTAACATATGAAATGTTGTAATGGATGTTCTTTATTATATTCTGCATCATATAGCACTGTAGCTACCAAATTCCAATTTTGATGTCCCTTCTCATCCCCATCTGGAAAGCTTTGTCTGTTTGAGGAGAAGACAAGGAATGGGCTATGCATACCACACTACTGCACTCTCCATCAGTATTGCCTGCAGAGTAGAGGCTCAGGTTGGACAGAATGGAAAGAGAGCTCCTACAAACTTGTGTTGAAGTGCTCCTCCTTACAGGAAGCACCAGTTTCCTTTCTTTCCTGAGAAACTGCTTTCCAGCATGGAAATGGCAACCATTTCATAAAAGATTCCTGCAAACAAAGTTTTCAAATGTTGTCATCCTTATTCCCTCTTTCTTAATTTTTCCACTTGGATTCTGTTTTATACTGCTAGGGATTTTGGTGTTGTTGTCTAGACAAATATTAAGCATCTAACATGAAGAGCACGTCACAGAAGTACTTGTCCTGCCTCCTTCTTTCTTTCATCATTAGAAGAAACCCTTTCCTTTGGTTGTCTTTGTTTTGTTGTGGTTTTGTTGGTTTTTTTTCCAAGAGATCAAGGAAATAAATACATGATTCACTCCCTTGAGCCCCCTTTTTCTGGCCTCTGCTCTGGAAAACATGTAAACATAGGCTGCTGCCTTTCCCAGTTTGGGGGAGCTTTGGGCATTCTTGTTAAGTATGTGATTAAGTTCCATCGCAATCAGTGTTGTTTTTTGCAGTTGCCTTTTCCTATGGGACTTAGCAAGCAATCACAGTATAACAAATTAGGTAACCATGCACTGAAAGAGAGTTGGCTTGTAAGGGTTTTAAAGCAAAGGCAAATTGAAAAGTAAATCAGTTTTAGGGGTAGTGAAGGGATTTTGTATTCATGGTTCAACAAACAGGAAAATAGTGAGAGCTTGTGAAGAGTTGAAAGGTTTCATGAAACATATTTAAACAAAGGCACTAGGCTGAGACACATTTCATTTTGATAAAGGGAAATTGCATGAATATTATGAACATAAACCAAGATGTTTGTACTTAGAATAATTTTTGAGGGGGGAAAAGTGCAATTTTGTGAAATATTCTATGCATTGTAACATCTGTGGTAATACAATAAAATATGTACAGGAGACCTCCATTTCTTAGATAACATAGGCTAAATTCCTAACTCGCCACAGTAAACGCTCAGAGAGAAGAAAGGTACTTCAATAGCAGGGTTAAGTTTAGTGCCTTAGAGACATGTTAGGCATTACATAGAGCAGCACAGCAGAGGGGGCTGTAAAGGGGGCTTGCAAAGGGGCTGAAAGAGCAGAATAATGAGTATTAAGCTGCCAGCATTGCTTCTTGAGCAAGAGGGGTCATCTGAGTTGAGTAGGTTAGTAAAGCAGTTTGTCTAATGCTAAAGCAGCTGCCAGGGCACTCCTGCAGCAGACCTATGCATCAGCACTTCCCATTGGGACAATCTGTTCTCCAAAAGCTTTGAATTATGTCTAACTTTACTTGTCCAAAAGTTAGGTGCACTCAACTATCCACTCATTTTCTTTTTGACTACTCATGCAAAAAATGAGTGTTGAGGGTGTCACATTGGGGTGCCTTGCACTGCTGCCCTGGGCAGCCAGGACAGCTCTGCATTCAGATGAGGCTGCTGAACAGGGTGGAGAATAGGCTGTGAAGCTGCATTATGAATTGCTTGGACATCAATTCCCAAGTCAGACTCTGTATTTTGTATGATAGTTAAGACTATGGCTGGATTTAACTCAGAACCTGTGAAAATTTGGCCACCATCCATTTTTCACCAAGTCTTGCATTGCTGAAAATCAGACTTTTATTCTGAATCAGTATGTTTCTAACCAAGTCAATACAATACTGTGCTGTAACATGAATAAATGGGAGTCATATGCAGGCTGTCAAGTTCAGGCACCTATTTAGGTTTTGCCATGTTTAGAATGTGGATTCTCAGCCTCAGCAGAATTATTTAGATCATCTGCATGAAGGACCCTAACTGAGTCCTACACAGTTAGAGTAAGATCTAAGTGCTTTTGAAGGCTTCCAAACAACAAGTCAAAAGATCCACACTAGGATCACCATACTGGTCACTATGTCCGAGCACTTCCATAGAACTATGTTTGGTGTCGGCACACATACCTACCAATGCTGGATTGCTGTTACTAGCACATGGCTGTTCCCAGAAAACAAAGAGTACAAAATCTTTTTGATTCTGTTAAACAGGCAGATAATTACTTGAATGTTACTGACAGTGAAAGGAAGGAGCTATGAGAGTGATCAGAGCAGAGTCACAGTTTTCCCAATGCCAAAGCATTTTATTAAACAACAGAAAACACTTCTAAGAAAGGACACATGATGTTTACAGAAGTAATAAACTAAGCCTTGTGCATAACTTTTGCACAGAGCCACATGAAATGCAGCTACAAACTTCTCTAATTTTTTTTTTTTTTTTCATTTCAGAACAGTGTAATTTCTTTGCCCACTCATTTGGTGTGACCATAAATGACTAGAGTTTGCATGAAGAATGAATAAGTACTGTGACAAACAGGGAAGTCAAGACAATTTTACTGCCTTGTGCATATCCCTTCTATTTCTTGGTAATTGCTGCTTTGCTGTGTGAGTAAATCAAAGACTGCTCCCTCAGGAAGAAAGAAGAAGAAATTGAAAAGCAGCAAAGACTAGAATGTAGCCAAAATTAATAATGTCAAAGATTGTAAGATAATGGTGGATGCCTCATCAGTTGTGAAATGAACAGTTACTTTGTTTAGGATCAAAACACATCCTGAATTGTAAATATGCTGGTATTGGAAAAGGGGAATTGTTTCTGGCTTGTCAAAGAGGTTGAAAGCCCTTCTTAGAGATATTTCCAGGGGTTTTGTCTAAGTGTTTATTGAGAGACACTTTGGCCATCGTTGAGACCATATTCATGAGCTGCCTGAGCAACAGACTTGAAAGCCATGCTTAGCTAGTGGTAGAGGTTCCCAGAGAGGAAGACAGACCAGGGCTAGCCTTTGGAAGGCCTGGAAGCACAGCCAGGGTCATGCAGAGCAGCTGCTGCCTAAAGTTCCATGTGGAACCCACCTGGACCATGCACAGCCAACCCAGTGGAGAGCAGGAGACACAGACAAGGGGTATGGGGAAGGATAAAGAAGTAGATGTGTGCAGGGCTAGACATGAGCTGTACTGGGGGCTCTACCTGCCCTGTTAATGTTTGGAGAGGACTCTCTCTGGGAACAGACAGCAGTTTGGAGGATGTAGCTTAGCCCCAACTGAGAACTGCCAGGGATTTGAACAGCTGGAGCTGCTAAAGCAGCCAAACTGACCCCAAATCAACCCTGACCTCTAAGATGAACTTGAGAGGGACAGAAGGGATACAAGTAGATCTCACCTCGTAACTATGTGGTACACAACATGAGCTTCCACTGGAAAAATTCATCAGAATGTGAACTTTGATTTCAGTGGTGTTTTAAGCTGGAATTTTTTCTCCAAATTGTTGCTATGCATTTCCCAAACTTTTTCCCAGGTCTGCTCAGTGTTCTAAAGAGACATGAATGGTTCCCATGGGAATCAAACGAGGTTTATAGCTTTTCACAAGCTTTATTGACATGTGGTATTGAGTGTCTGCCATAATGAAGGAAATGCATAAATTCATATCAGTGAAATATTACAAAGAAAAAAAGGTGATTTATTTGAAGCAGCATCCCTTCTTAAAGCTGGCTTAGATTTATAAGAATTTTCCATCATCTGTCTAAAAATTTTGCTGAATTTTGCTGATTTTTGTATCCACAAGGAAGCAATATGGAACACTATAATTGCACCACACTTCTCAAAACTGTTCTGCAAAGATATACTTGTTAAGGGAGCCATATTATTAATGACACTGTACTTGGCAAAGGACCCAGAAACCGTATCAGTGAGACAACCATTCAGAAACATGTTTATTTTAAACTGCCAAGTTGGAGTCTCATGTTTCACTGGGTTTACATGGTTATAGCTCGTGTTCTTAGCAGAATTTTTCCTAACTGATACTGGCATAACAGAATAGATTGAAACCTTAGAGAGTCACTGGAAATACCAGTAGCATAAAAAGCTCTGATTTTAATATGGCACTTACAAATGAGCTGGGAGATTTCTGTACTGGGAGAAGTAACTGGAGAGGCTGATCAGATGTGACTCCTGGAAAGTTAGTGTCGTGGATTACTTAGCACATTCTCAGAGAGGAGTTTAGGTAGTGTATATACCTGTCAAACTAATTACATAGTTTATTTTAGCTAGTCACATTTCTGGGCAGGGAACTAAATGTCATTGAGCCAGGATAGACAGAGAGACATATATTATATCAATAAGATAAGCTGAGTCAGGAGCATAGCTCAGGAAAGAGTGCAAGAAAAAAGCACTCCTGGCATCATAGTAGGAATGACTTCCAGTCATGGAAGGGGAGATTTCAAAATTTTGTATGAAAATACTTTTATACTTTTACAGTTTAAAAATTCTTTTTTATGGTTGCATTTGATTTTTTTCATGTGGACTTAAACATATTATTAACTTGGCTACAAGCCATCTTTCTTTATTAAATTGATTATCTGGCAATGATAAAACCACCTGTTCTTCAAAACTATAGATGTTCCTTATAAATGTACCAGTTCTCAAGTGTAACAAACTAGCCAGAGTCATAAAAAAATAAAATTAGTGTGCATGAACATTAAATCTGTGAAAAAAAGCAATGCCCGTTCCTGAAAATGCTGTCCAATGCTGTTTATGGCAAGATAGCATTCCCATTAGATTTAGAAGGTACCATGAAATTTTCAGGCACTTCTGACTGATAAATAATATTTTTCTTCTTTAGTTTGCAGTCTACCCTGAAAAAGAGACTTGAGAAAATGTCCAGTAATCATTTGTGTCTGACTGTGTTTCAACTCTGCCTATGATGGAAGCCCCTAAAGTGGTTTACTTGAAGTGATTAAACCTGTGTTTTAAATAACAACATGAATGTAGGTAGGGACTTAGAACTGGGACGAAACCTCCTTTGTTACTGAGGGTTACTGAATCCCATCCTTTTTTTCTCTGTTTCGTGTCACTCTTTCATTTTATATTCTCTTCATCATGAAGCATAGACACTTACAAGATGAAATACACTGGCCTTGAGTGAAATTCTTCATCTGGGCACTTGGACTTTATGCAAAGAAAGATGACTTGGGAGGAAAAAACATCTACACTCAAGAATTTTCTTTTACTTCACATACCTTTGAAACATATATGATGTAGGGTATCTGTGACCCTACCCTTCTTGCTCCAATTGCATTCCAGCACATTTTAAGGTTGAAAACCTCTTGGTCATGCATCAGTACCTGATTTATTTGTGTATTCAGGTACATTGGGCATTTCTGAGATTCCGTTCTCAAAAGGTATCTCTGCAGAGGCGGTATTAGGAAATGCTAAAGGATCATTTTTTTTTCCCAGGTAAATAAGTACAGTAACTTGACTTAAGCTCCTATGGCAAAGGAAGGCTGTGATATCTTTCGTGGCTCTGAGGTTTAAGGTGGCAATTAATTTGTGACAGATGTCATTCTCTATTAATTTTTTGTTAAAAAGTGCTTTGTTTATTTTCACCTGTAATGAAATGTTGGATCATTCCACCGCCTCCTTATTAAATTAAATGGATCTTCTCCTTTGTCCTCAAGGTCAGATTGATCCTTAGTGGTAAAACTGTAACAACAGTGTAACTTCAGCATCTTTTGATTATGCCATTACATCTCTTAGCTCACCACTTTTTCATTAGACAGAGACTGTGATAAAAAAACATGGAACATCAGGAATAGATGTACTGGTACTCAACTATTATTTGTTTAAAAAATAACAGGCATTCTTCCTTTCCAATTTCTCTATTTACAGTGGGACTACCAAGGTATGACACAAGCACAGACACACACAGGTGCATCATATAGTTTGTAAACTGAAGAAGCTCTGTCATACTTGATTTGTAGTCTTTATTTTTTTCAAAACCACTGTGCAAGCTGTTAGAAAACGCTAAGGAAGAGACTTTTAAATGCCTGTTGTTTAGTCTACTCTTGCATTTTGCAGCTGACACCAGTCTTGGAACAGATGATGTTTATGATGACAAAGGGTGCCAGTGTGATGTGTCAGTAGAAGATCTCACCCCTGCTCTTAAAACTGTCATCAGAGCAATCAGGTGAGTAAAAAATACTGAATGAATAAATACATGAGATTTCTTTCATTACGATACTAATAAATTGCATGTCAATTCATAAAATGATAGTTAAACTTATTACACAGCTATATTCATTACATAGCGAATGCTAATATATTATGCTTCCTTTTTATCAGTATTTTAGTTAAATTGAAATATTTTGCAGGTTCTCTTATCAGCTTTTCAATATCTGAAAATATTATATGATTTTACACAGAAAAGAAAGAGAGTAGTGGATATAATTTCCATTATATTTCCTGTAATCCAAAATACAGTTTGACGTAATTTTATTGAATATGTATCACCTTGCCTGGAAAAGTTATTTCATTTAAAAGTGTAGAGTTTTATTGCATTTGCATATTCCTGAAACTGTCATAAGACTTTTATTGCAAATTTCTTCTGATGACAGCAGAACAATTACGTTCATTCAGTTGTGCAAAGCCTTGCCTACCATTATCCACTGAACAAAATGTAACCCAAATAATTTATAACTGATAGTCTTCTTTTCCAAGAAAGCAGCAAACTGCATTGGAACTTATAAAATTACCTGTATTGAAAGTTTAAACTTAGCATTCACACCCTTGAGACTGCCAAAGCTCTTCCTGTTCCAGAATATTTTGAAGTGCAAATTGTGACAGGTAAAATCACCACCATAAAGTGTACATCAACAAGCAAGCAGGCAGAGCTCAAGCATTCCCCATCTGCGGGCACAAAACCCAAGGTTACTGCTGGGGGTCACCCCACTGGCTCTGCATCACAGCTACATCAGTATTCAGCACCTTTCTTGTAGGCAGGCAGACAGACAGGGAGCAGCCAAAAGGAATTTCTGCAGAAACCTATAGAAAGATGATGTTTTCCTGAAGGGCAACTCTTCCCTGAGAGAAAAAGCTCTAGCTTTTTATCAATTAATTGCGTACAGTGATAACCTATGGGCTACTTGTATTTCCTTCTCCTTCCTCCTCTGATTAAAATGAAGACAGATATTGAATAAGGCTGTTTCTACTAGTACAGAGAGCTTGACAGATCAATTGCAGACATCTTTTCCAACCATCTTTCCAACTTTCCTGGAAATGACCTCACAGGACGTGTCAGATACCAGGCCCATGTCCACAGCCACTGCAACTGACAACTCAAATGTCACTGATGAGAACCATCTCTTGCCAGAAATGCTTCAGCAGGTGACAGAAAACCTTTTACACAGTGGACACCCACCTACAAGGCAAACCTATTCCCTCGAATGGAAAATGCTCAAATTAAAAACAATCAGCATAGTCCATTCACTTCAGCGCCAAAGATCTTTGTGATGCCGCTTTTTAAACAGACTGATTGACTCTCGGCTCCAGGTGCACCCTGACATTTGTACTGGCAAGCAATACCAGTGATCATCTCATTCCTAATACTGTCCAAATTCCTTGAGGTCAACTTGAGGTTTTAATACTTAATTCATGGAGCTTGTTTTCTAAGGTGCCACTGGATTGTTCAATGCATCATCTGCATTTTTGGTTGGTTTTCTTGGTCATTATCAGCTCAAATGGAAAGTAACCAAATGTGAAGGACATAGCTGGCAAATTTTCTCCACTGTGCCATCAAAAGAAATGTTCTAATAAGAAGAGCAAAGATGCAACAGTGTGATTGTTTCATTCATGCACTATTTAACTAATGAGAATTAAATTTTTTTAGACTATCTCTGACTTTTTCTCTGCACAGTTGGCTTACCAGAAAAACAACTCATTTCACCACTGAGGTTGAGAATAAGAGTCTCCACTTGCCATCTATCAGCTATGAATCTCTCCCATCTTCCTGCAAATGTTAGTATTTCTCTGGATTACAAGCAGCACATGCACCTTGCTTCAGAAACATATCATTTGACATCTGTAAAGCACTAATATGCCATGATCTTCAGACTTCTGTTAAATGCTACACTTTAATCTCTCAAAATCAAGAGGCTGATAATTCATCAGGTAGCTGATACACCTCTTTCTGATTATTCAGAGTGTCTGTTACCTGACTACACTGGGATCTATGCAAACATCTGAAGAAGGATCTGAGACTCTATATAGTAACTGTAGAATTTCAAGATGATAACATCTGCCTATATGGAAACTTTGTGCCTCATTTTGAAGTTTGTTTTTAGAAACGGCTTTGAATTGCAAAGGCAATGGGAGAGGGTGAATGCTGTTTTTTCCTTCATGCTGCTATACAGAAGCAGGTGAGGACAAGAAGACACTTGCATAGCTTCATGAAACATTATAAACACAGACAGTTAAATCCATTCTTGATACACTGACTTGAAAAATTGCAATAAGGGAGAATAATTATTTTTTCCTGCTTAGACCTGGGTACAAATGGTTGTACAATTACATAAATGGCCCTTTTATTTTGGGGAGGAAATTAAATTAGCAAAATTAATTCATGCCTGTGGATTTACAGAGGTAGGTCCTCTCTCAGTTTTGGAATCAAATCATTTGAGGTTGAGTTTTTTCCTGTGAAAGCAGCCTAAAATATTCTGGTTACTCTCAGGTTGAACAAAAGACAAAATCTGGCTTATTTATAGTCTTTCATTTTGGTAATTTCAAAATGTACTGCTTCAGTTTTGACCTTGTTTACTTACATTTATTCCAGGACTACTTTATGGTTCAAAGCAAATTTTTTATTTTAAACAAACAACCCCCCAAACTTTCATTTTGATATGGTCAAAAGAAACTAGGGAGAAAATAATTCTTTCCTGAAAAAGTTCCTAACATTTTGGTCCTTTCCAAAAAAGATAGGACTCCTCCATCCCCCCTTACTATGAGCTCTCTTTCAGGCAAGATCAACTGAGGGAATAAGGAAAGTAAGGAAAAGCTGCTCAATGCATTTAGGTAAATAGGAAACAGATGAGTAGTGTGGTGAAAGATGCTGTGCTCCACAGCATGCCTTGGTCCAGGGCAGGATGAATCCTAGTCCTCTGCAGCCTCTGGCTGGGATCAGAGCAGTGCACAAAGCAGTTCTTGCTAGCAGTACACTGAGCCTTTGTGTCAGCAGGTTTTGTAGCACTACTCAACTGTCGCCAGTCTTGTCAGGAACAAAAAGCCACTAATATCCTGCAGAGTTCCTGGAGCTTAACAAAAACCACTGCATTTTCCAACTCTGTTAGTTCAGAATGATGAATGTGTATAAAAGAGACTAAAAGGAAGATGAGGATACCTTGTTTCCATATATTGTGATATCTCTGATCATTTTCCATAGCAAGAGACACTGTTCTATAATGCTCTCCACAATGGAAATGATGGAATTACTTTACTATTTATGAATTTGTCTTGGGTTGAGCTGGCAAAACGCCAACTGCCCGAAGACAGAGTGAACAAGGTCCCCC
>JAWWEV010000115.1:85705485-85746475 GCA_035583235.1 Hafferia zeledoni | reverse complement strand
GTCACCTGACAATTTTCAGGCCTAGTCCAAACTTTAAAACCCAAATTTAGGCCCCACCTGGCTGAAACCATAACAGAATTATAAAGTAAGATTTGAGAAGTATAAGTAAATATGCAATAGAAAATAACTGCAATGGCAGGAAGATGAACATACTGACCTAATAGGTCTTTTCTCTCTTTAGTGATTGCAAAGATATGTTTTCATTTGTTGTTAATAAAAAAAATAATAAATGTAGCTAAACATAATGAAACTTGAGAATTCTCGAGCTGATAAGCCATATAGTTGAATAGTCATACATATTTAATAGACAAAGATGGAAAACATAATTTACCATTTATGTTCAGTCTTTGCAATGTTTCTCTAGCACCTATAAAATCTATTATTAGCACCACTATGAATTAGTTCAATGTGATGTTTCAGAATTCCCTTTTTCTTTTAAATCCAAACACATTGTATATTTTCTGCCCAGATGCTCTTCAGAGCCTAGAAAAGGCTCTTAGATGTGTATTTGTCTAGGACAGCACTGTGCTTGGGAGAAAACAGTATCTCTGTTCCTAGGGAACGGATTAGTTCAAGACCTGAGAGAGGAGGCAATTTTGACTCATTCACCCCATATGCAGTAGAACTGTCTCTCAAGCACCTTTGTTGGCATCTCTGTGTTGGATCCTGATCTCTTCTGCACATTGCAGTTTAACCAGGACAAAAGGTTGCTTGGAAAGGTAAGGATAGATAGACAGAGGAACCAGCACAGCTCTCTTTGCACCTGCTTTCCTGGCATAGCAGGTGAGCAAACAACCTGTAGTCACTTCATCTGGTTATGGGTAAAACAACCTACCTGCCTTGTAATATTCAAGGAAGTAACCATGTATCTACCTGAATCTCAGTAGAATGAAACTCTGTTTCTTCCTGAGATAGTGACCAGACTGACAAGACAGGTTTAAAAATAGTACCATAAATATGACAAGGCTGCACAGAGGATTAGGGATGTTCTAACCTGGTGCCAGTCTCAGCAAAGTCCATTAAATGACAAACAGAAGAACTTTTAATAATGGAAGGATCAACAACAATGGAAAATAAAATGCAATCTGCGTGTACAGAAAACACTGCAATTTTAGAGCAGTGCTGATCCTGCATTTAAAAACAGATAAATTAAATAGGTGCTGCTTTTGGCTGCTAGGGGTCAATAAGACAAAAGTTGGTATTGGACCTCTAACTTTCCACGAACTATCAATGTATGTGATAAAATTAGTGGGACCTGTGGTTCACACATTAATTCTAGAGAAAGCACTTTTACATATTGGCCTGCTTTAACACAAGACATTTTTTCTGCTCTCCTCTGGATGCATCATTGAAATAAGCTACTTTTTTTAGCTAATTCTTACCAGAAAATTGTCATCCTTGTGACTTTGGTGAGTTTACAAAGCTGTATCATCTACCTCATCATATTTGAGTTACAAAATACCACCTCACTATGTGTCATACAGTGACTTAAACATATAAGCAATGTTTTAAAAAGTCATGGGGACTACACGGGTTTGTTAGGGGTTGATTCCTTCTTTCAGTCCTTGCTGCCAGACCCGTACCCGCCGCTCAGCGCAGCCAGTGGCGACTCGGATCGGTCTATGATGAGTCTTGTTCGCCCTCTGATGGTACAGCTGGAAATTACAACCCGGGCTCGTTTGCCGTGTCCCTCCTGTCCGAGTTAAGGGCTGGTGCTCCAAATAATTAGAGTATGAATAACTTTGTTCTCATTTTCCTCTCTTTGCAGCGATAGGTTTCCTGACTGTGCCCGCAAAATTCGTTTTTGTCCCACAGGAACATACATTTTATGTAGTTGTAATAATCTATCGAGATAGGTGTTCAAGCACATAAAAACATACAATCATAGAATGGTTTGGGTTGGTTGGAAGAAATCTTCAAGATCATCTATTTCTAACGCCCCTACCAAGGGCAGGGATGTCTCCTGCTAGACCAAGTTGCTCAAAGCCCCATCCAGCCTGGCCTTGAACACTCTCAGGGATGGGGCATCCACAGCTTCTGTGGGCAACCTGTTCCAGTGCCTCACCATACCCACAGTAAAGATTACAATTACAGTCAATCACATAGTTATTTCAATATATAGGAAGCATATTGAGTTTTTAAAACTAACAGTAAATAACTATGGAAATTCAACCAAATTTAATAACTGCAAAGCAGTTGCTAGGCTCCATCACAGAGAGAATTCAGGTTTTCTTTTTCTTAATTAACTTGCAGGCTTTTAAAATGCCAATCTTTTATAACACTTCAGGGGCTTTTTGCACAGTTTGTGTAAAGTTTTGTATATTTGAAGAAAAAGAACTAAGCAATATGGGTTTGTTCCAAACCCTGCTGAATTTAATAAAGATGGAATCACATGAGCTAATACCTAAACCAGAAATAGTATAGTCACACCTCACTGATATAGGCATGATGCTTTCATTTCTGTGTTTGACTTCCGAACACTGTGAACAAACTGCCTTGATAAGCAAAAAATAAAAAAAATTAAAAAAAAAAAAAAAAAAAAAGGTGTTATAAAGCTGCAAAGCAGTAATGAAGACTTTTGTGCATGCTGATTAAGAAACTTCCGTGGCTGTTAATAAAAATTAGTCTTCTGTCTCTTCTCTTGTAAAATCACCCAGTTGTGGTAAATTCAGTTGTCTTCAATTATGCCATTAATCTTCTGGCTCTACTTTTTTAATAGTTTCATAGTTTTACTTTATCAAGAGCATGAGGTAAAAAATTGTGACCAAAAAACCATAATAATAACAACAACAAAATTATGATACTGTCTTGTATGTCAGCTACATCATTTATTATTTATAACCTGAATAAAGAACTAAATTCCAGAAGATTTGGTTGCCAGGGTCTTATAAACCAAACATCTTGGCAACATTTGACAGCTGAAAGAAAATAAAATCTGCACACTAGATTCATCCCAGCTTCAGAGGCCTTCAGACTACAGAAGATGCCAAAGGCCATTGGTCTGCACAACCAGCTGGCAATGCACAAGAGGAAGGTGCACCATCTGATATATTTAAAACTGCATGGAGATCAGTTCTGAACTGTCAGGTTGATTAACTACTCCTAATAGGCCTTTTCCATTTTTAATTTCTATAATCAGAATCATAGTTCACGCTCTATACCAGTGACAAATAATCTCATTTTTAGCTGTAAGTTAACAGAATGGGAAATATCAACAATCTAAGCACTGTGAGAAAAGGCTGACATTATTTGAAAGAATATTTATGTATGATACAAAAATCAGTAGAGGTTCACTCTATACTATCAATCTAACTTTACATACCTATTATCATAGTGTCTGTCCTAACTATATGGTTTTTCTGAATTCCACTAAAACGTTACTAATCTATTTTTATCACAGAGTGAGAGCTATGTTTTGGTTTTTATTATAATTCATTGTCTTACAGCTGCTAAATACATATTATAATAAACACAGAAGGAATATGTTGACATGAAATATTGGCATTTGGAATAGGATACCAGTTCACTGCCTCTGCTTTTTCAACTGCAGTAGATAGCAAATATCAGCATTTTGGCGCTAATGGGAATGCATAAGCTCTGTAGCACAGATCAGAACAGCTAACACACACCTGAATCCCTGGCTTCTCTCCCGGTTCTTGAATGGAACTCTTCTCTCTTCTGCAGTTCTTAGGTAAACCAAGGAAAATTTCAGGTTTTACCAGCTGACCTGGAAAATCATCCCACTGTTATTTGCCTTCTGAATTTTTCATTTCTATTATTTAAAATTTGCAATTTAATATCGGCCTTTTCATTCTAAGAAGAGCTAGTCAGTGACATCACATGTTCACATATCACATAATACAGAAACTTGTGCAAGTCTTATATTAAAAACATATGCCATTCATCAATTTTGGATATTTACTGTTACCTGAAACTTACTGTTCTGCACTAAAATTCATTAAAAAAATCATGAGTGCTAATTAAGCAGTCATTTCCATAGATTCCAGTAGACAAAAATACAAAAACTTCCCTTTGGCCTGCAAAATTTGATCTTAAGTCAGGTAAATAAATTAAAAATAATTAGGCTTGAATATTTGTTAAAAGATAAAGCTGACGAAAAATCATTCATTAGAGAAATCTTTTGTCTATAAAGAACAGAAGTAGCTTAAGCACAAATTTAACTTACAGGATATCCCACTCAAGTTGGTGGAACTAATCCCAGGTTTAAGTCAGGCATGTATTTCAGTACCTTTCATATCAGGCACCTAATGTAAAAAAGCCAAGCAAGTTTACAGTGATGTACTAAACATGCTCTATAGTGCTTAAAATAGTATTACCTGATCTCTCTTAAACAACAGTTCAAAGGAATAGCTACAGTGCATTTGTACTTGTCCGTTTGTACTTAAAAAACAATTACATAGAAGTTTACTTGCACAAGCTGTTTTGAAAATACCTTCCATTTAAAAATTAGCTATCAAATTCTGCCAGTGAAATATATCATATTGTTCCACAACTGTTGAAAATTAACCTGTGAAATGCTTTTTTCCCACAGAATTATGAAATTTCATGTTGCAAAGAGAAAGTTTAAGGAAACACTTCGCCCATATGATGTCAAAGATGTCATTGAACAGTATTCAGCAGGTCATCTAGACATGTTATGCAGGATTAAGAGTCTTCAGTCACGGTAAGGAAGGAATCAGTTCCACTCTGCATAAGCATCTAATGTCATTCACTGCCTAGTGTGTATTGGCAAAGTTTAACATTTCTGTGTTACACAGCATCTCTTTCTGTGAACACAGCTGAGCCAGAAATTGAATTGTGGGCAAAACGAAACAAAAAAACATATATCTAAACTGTCATCAGAAAATGGAAGTCTGAACAATCTGTAAAGTCCATTTGTAAACAAGGAATTTAGTCACGAGGTTGCCAAAAGGATGAGGAAGCCTTTTTCCCATTCAAGACTTTCTCTTTTCACATAAAAGAAATTGGGAACTACTGATCATGTAGTATTTATGTATGTTTTGTGTTATAGATTCCCAGCAATACTAATGAAAGAAAAAAAATAAAACAAATAAAACAAGATTGCATCATATTTATCATTATCAGCATCAGAGCTGAGATTCCTGCTTCAAACTGACAATTACTCCAGGATTGGATGCTGTTGTTAGGATGGGAGGGCTGGAGGTGGCTAAGATGATGGCTAAGTTCTGAACTCTGGTTAGGGCCAATAAAAAAGAAAAGTAGTCTCAAATTCTCAAAAATCACTCCTTTTTGTTATTTTCCTTAATTAATAAAATTAAGTTTGCCTTCTTCTTCCAGTGCTTTTCTGAAGTACTGTGATTTTAATTTTTAATGTATGGATATAGCAAACACTCCCAGTCATCACTGGTTTCAGAAATCACAGCAGCTTTTGATTTCTCTTACAGTGTTGACCAAATTCTTGGCAAAGGACAAATCACAGCAGATAAAAGAAGCAGAGAAAAGAATCCTGCAGAGAATGAGACAACAGATGACCTCAGTATGTTAGGACGGGTAGTCAAAGTGGAGAAACAGGTAGAGCGATAATCTGTGTTGCTTGGTCTTGCTTTATTGCTCATGCTTATTCTGTATTTCATTGCCAGTTTCAAAAGTTGAAGAGGTAAAATATTTTTTTCTAATATCTGCTTCATTTATAGGTTGAAATAAAAGTTATATGAATTGTATTACCTTAACCTTTTTTCCCCTTTTATCAGCTTGCTTATGAAAAATGTACATGGCTCTTGACATTCTTTTTCAGGGATCAATAGCATACACCAAGCTCCCTTTGTTTTTCTCTTCAGCAGTCAAATTTTCTCTTTGCTTGGGTTCCCCGAATATTTTAAATTAGTATTTGGCACTAATGTTGACCTTTTCTTCTCTTCCTGTAGGTACAATCCATTGAGTCAAAACTGGACTGTCTATTAGATATTTATCAACAAGTTTTGCGAAAAGGATCTGCATCTGCACTCACTTTGGCTTCATTTCAAATGCCAGCTTTTGAGTGTGAGCAGACTTCTGATTATCAGAGTCCATCAGACAGCAAAGATTTGTCTAATTCTGCACAAATTAGTGGATGTGTATCCAGATCAGCTAGTGCCAATCTGCCTCGTGGCCTACAGCTTATACTGACACCAAATGAATTTAGCACTCAGGCTTACTATGCTTTTAGTCCAGCTATTCATAGTCAAGCAACACAAGTGCCAAATGATGGACCTGCAACAGTTAATAATACATCAAACCAAATAAACCAGGCAACTAAGCCAGTAACCCCGACAACATTACAAATACCACCTTTCTCATCAATGAAGCATATCAATAGGCCTGAGCCTGTTCATATTATTCCTGTAACCACACAGGAAAATATTTCCAATGTCACCGCTTGCCTTGTTGCATCAAAGGATAATGGACAAATCGCACAGTCCAGTGCAACTAAGGATCTAACATGGAGAAAAAGCCTGGATACAGAAGGGGAACCTTTGCTCTCTGTTAAACCTGTGGTGCAAATGGACTTAGGAAAATCTTTATCTGTACAAAACCTTATACAGTCAACAGAAGAACTGAATATACAGATTGCTGGCAGTGACTCCAGTGGTTCCAGAGGTAGCCAAGACGTCTACTCCAAATGGAGGGAGTCAAAATTATTTATAACTGATGAAGAGTTGGAGACAGAGGCAGGAACAGAGACTACTGAAGCCATCTCGCGCCCATTAGTGGAAACGACGCTCTCTGCTGACTCTCTAAGGACTGGAATATCAAGATCATCTCAAAACATCTGCAAGACGGGGGATGGTACAGAAGCACTCAATCTGCTCCATGTCAAACTTAAATAACAGCTTGCTGGCTTTCTGCATTGGCTGGGTCATTCTTCTAGTCATACATATCATAGCATGAACTGTTTTGAAAGCCTTTTTAGTAAAAAAAAAAAAAAATCACAAAAATCAGGATGAATCTGAAAAGCAGTTGAATGAGCCCATATTTCCTAGTTGCATGAAAATGCATGTTTCAGTGATGGCTAACATCCAAATTTACACCTACAGTACAGCAGCCTTTGATGTAGTACAGTAGGTTTAAATAATGAGTTGCCTACAAAGCCAATGCTGCAGGATGTATCAAAAACCCCAAACCAAACCAACCAAAAATTTGAGCATTTACACCTGGTGCCGTTTCTAGAAGGCAGAAGTAAAAATTTTAAGTTTCAAAGCACTTTGCTTCTGAACTAATTATATACATACATATCTATAATGTCCTGATTTAGATGATAGTTTATGTTTACAACAAAAAATTACCTACAGCTGCTAGCAAGGTACCAAGGAAACCAGTAATATGGCTAGAAATTGGGGGTTAGAAATGGCTGATAGCTGCAAGATACACAAATTTGTTAATCAGTAATCAGCTATTTTTAGTTCTGAAAAACAGTAGGTTAACAGCCATCCAAGTTTGGATGATTTAGTGCTGTGGCAGAAGCACCTGACACACCACTATCACATTGTTCTTCATAAAAAGAACACTCTTTTGCTACAAAAAAGTTTGTATTTTAAGGATTGGGGCTGACCTCAGAAGGGGATAATGTGGGTGGCTACACTGAACATTCAGGGGAATCTCTCCTTCCAGTCTCATTGAGAAGCTGTCTTGTGAATCTGAACCATTTTGGCAGCAGTAGGCAAGAGAAGGAAGCAGGCGCTGCCTTTATTGTAGAAGCTGTATTTCCTTATGAGGAAATTTTGGCAATTTTCCTTGCAGTCCCAACCTAATACTATGACAGCACTTCATAAGGCTGGGAAAGAAGGGAAAACTAGGAACTGAAATGCAGAATAAAATTAAAGAGGACAGAACAGGGAAGAAAGTCAACACAATCAGTGGGAAAATAAATAAATAAAAATACAGATTTAGATGGGCAGGTAGTGAAACGATCCCAGAAACTAGAACAAGAAAGGTAAAGTGGGAAAAGGTTACTTTTTTTTTTCCCCCTAAGATAATAAATGCTACTTCCAAAAAAAAAAAAAAAAAGCCATGTAGGCAATCAGAAATGGAAATAGAAGTAGATAAGACCACCTTAACTAAAATAAAAAAATAAGGCAAGGGTTTGTTGCATTTTTAAGAAATGGTGAGGAGGAGAGAGAGGGAAGGTGATAACACTCTTGGAGTTCAACACTATCCCACCTGTAGTCATTTCTTGTGAACTTTCCAAGACAGGACTTTTAGACTCCTTCCTCAGAATACCCAAGTTTTCAAATTCAAAGCCTACATCACACTGATCATTCCTGCCTGATACATCCTCTTTGTTTTCTTACCCTAATCTACACTTCACTTCAGCTGAGATGCAGAAGCAGCATTAGTGCCTCTCTGCACATTCCCAGCAAGGCTTTGCCACTGGCGGAACTCTTGCAGAGCCTAATCAGGCTTTCACTCTTCCCAGCTGAATGAGGTTTCTGTGTGTTGCCTCCCCCCAGATTTACACCACACCTGCACCACAGGCTTGTAGACAACCTGGCTTCGGCTCAACTTCCCCCTAGCACCAGGAATACCAAATGTATGGGGGTGCCAGTGCCAGCTCACTCAGGGCAGTGTTTTCTCAAGGCCCAGACCCACTGGGAACTTACTATGTACATCAAAAACATCACTCCAGTCTTAACCATGGCTAAATGCTGTAGATTGTATTGTGAAGGACCTGATCTGTTTACTATGAAACCATTGTAACTTCTGCTTCCATATTTCCTTTACAGAAGTATTCCTGGATGTTACATGACAACTTTATTATGTGAAAGTACATGGAAACTAAAGTGTATATATTGTGTCATTATATGGGGTCCACAGATGGTCCACTGTGTTCCATGGCTTATGCCAGAGCAAACTTCAGTTGTTAAATTCTGAAAGACACCTTGAAGCACAATTTCCTCACTGCTGATTTGCCATATAATTTACCAAATTCAACCTTTCCTGTTTTCTTTTACATGAAATCTGATCATACTAAAGCCTGATTACAACAGTAATTTTGTGAGGATAAACACTTTTTTTTTTTCACATCTCAGTTCACTTAACTATTAACTTATTTGAATGTCTGCAGTTTATCCAGACAGATCTGTAAGTTTAAGATATTGAAAATTTAAAAACTTACAATCCTTTTTTTTTTTAGTTTTTTTCCTTTTTCCTAACTGTTTATGGTGCCTTTCTTGCCTTTCACATGAAGCCTCCTGCTGACCTAAGCATAAACATGAAGTTAGGTTCAATTAAGGAGAAAGAGATTGGACACATGGTAACTGTGTGTCTGTAATAAAACTCCCTTCCCCTCCTTGAGGAGATAGCAAAATCAAGGCATCATGAATTGGACATCACTCTTCCACCTTCATCTGTGTGAGCAGATGATTGCACCCCATTGCACCCAGAAGGCGTCAATGGGAGAACTGAGCATTGGCCCTGTCTCTGCCGATTCCACACAGAAACAGGGCCTTGTGTTTTGCTGATAATTTATCTCACGGAAACTTGGTATTTTTGCCTTAAATTACATGCTTGAGTCCTTCTAACTTTAAGTTAATTTATTTAATACAATTCTGTGCACAAAAAGAATGAGTTCTATAAATTATGTATGAAAATGTTAATAACTTTACAAAGTACTAATAAATCCAGAAGATCGTATCTTTTCAAATTATGGTTTAAAATCCTAATTTGTTCTCTTTTACGCTCATGATTATTATTTTTGCAGCTGCAAGTCTTATCATGTAGGGGTTTTTTAACATAATATTGATAGGAAATAGAAAGAGTAGTGAATATATGAAATTTTAAAAGGAAGAATGTTTGTTTGGATTTTTATACATTTTACTCGTATTTCTTCATGATGAGTTTCCTGTTTCTATGCTCTCTCTTTAAAAGACAGTGTCATAATTGACAGTCATTCATTGCTTTCACAAAAGAAGGGCCTGTCTGGCTTTTCAAGTCTTGTCCTGAGCTGCTTATTAAAGTCTAGCTTAAGACAATTAGTAAGAATTGTTCACAAGTCAGGACAAAGGACAATTTTTTTTTTCTGATTTACAATCCACTTGGCATTGTTTGAAGAGAGATTTGAACTTAAGTAAGAGCTTCAGAAATTAAGCATTATCCAAATAACTGTTTTCTGATGAGCATGTTCTTCTACCTAAATAAAGAGAGAAGTGAAAAGAATAGTTTTGATGATTATTATTTGTTTAAAAATTTGTATTTGCTCTTGGCTTATATGATCTATACTTCTTATTTAAATATAAATATGATGTTTTAGCCTAGGGTTCAAGATTGCAAAGATCATACACTTTTATTCACAGTGCCCACAGTTGTTCCATATATTTTGAGATAATCCTATTAAAGTGACTGCTCTCATTATAGTATGGTGATGAGTAATTCACCTGCTTTTCTGTGATAAGTCAAATCATGCTGAATGGCTGATGTATAGTAGAACATCTGATGTACAGTAGTATTTCTGGATTCGGACCTGCAATCCTTACTCAAGCAAAAATTCTATGGAATTCATTCATTCTATGAAATTCAAGAATTTTTCTTGAATCGGGAACTCAGATTCAAATCCTGATTTTGTTGGGCATCTGTTAAAGTGAAAATGGTAATATTCCAGTTATTTCCTGAGGAAACTAATACTTAGCTGAATTTACCCATGTCACATTGACTATATAAAAAATAACGCACAAAGTACTGATGTAAAAAGGGAAAAAGTGAAGGGACAATTTCAAAAAGCACAGAAAAAATGAAAATAATCAGAAAATTGGAGTAAGCAGGAAAATATTACAGCAAAGGAATTAAAAAAGTGTTTAAACACCTGAGGGTAAATTCGTCCTTGGATGGCTTCACTGATTTCAATGAATTCACTGCCCAGCTGGGTGAAGCTCAGCCTCTGTTGGGATAACCAGGCTCAGTTCCACCGACCTTAAAGGAACTGAACCCACCTATACCAGAAATGAACTTGCCTCTCTGGGCCAACTATTATCCTGACTTACACGGCATGCAATCCTTTTGGATTCACTAGGTTTGAATGAAATACAGGTCGGAGAAGAATTTGTCCCAGATATTTCTGCTTCACATTTTTTTTCCAAGTGTGTTAATTGACTTAATTCAAAGGGATTGCAGCAGCATCACACAGAGTGCTGTCACTGTCTAAAAAAGGTTAATTAGTTTTTGAAATAAGACTTGTCCCCTGCAACGTCAGTGGAAGCATGCAATATTTTCCTGTCTGTTCACCTGGATGCAAATGTGGCCATTCATTCAGCTATGGCCATACACAGGACAATTTCAGACATATCCAATATCATCTGCTATTGGAAGCATTTTTGACTTCTTTGAAAGACAAAGAAACAGTTTTGTAGCAGGCTTAGAAAGCACGATGACTGCTTCCACTGACACTGCAACATTAGCCAGTACATTACAATGTTAATTGTAAATTCTTGACAAAGTTGAATCCATATTGTTGTTAATAAAAATTATTTGAAAAACACCATGCTTACTGTTATTTTCCTTACATAAAAGATTGTAAGTTGTGACTACATGTCAGGCAAGAAAAAAAAATAAACTTGCCCACTCTTTTCCTTTTGAAGTTTTGTAATTTTTAATTACATGGACCAAGACACCACAAAGCAAATGTATTAGAATAAAATGCAGAGAAACCAGTCTGACATGTTCAGTTTCTGGTAACTGTTTCCAGCTGAGTTTACGTAAACTTCATGTTGCAGCACCTTTACAAAAATGACTGTGGAAGTTATTATTGCCTTCCCTGATAGATCAATGGCAATTGATTCAAGACTTGCAATCAAGGGCCTGTGTAGAGAGCAGGATTCCTCAAGGAAGGCACTTCAGTTTATCGTGAGGCTTCAGTGCTTTCCTCTGCATTCAGCCATGAAAGTTGCTCCAGAATGCTACTGCACAAAACCTGAAACACTCACTCATGACACATGTTCTTTCCCCTCTGTGCTCTGTGCTCTTCCCACAGCCCTGCTGAAGACAACCTTGAGTAATTGAGTGTAAAATACTAAACACAAAGAGCCTGTTGTGGTGCAGTCACTGCTCCATGAAGGCTTCAAAATCAGAGCCAGATATCTCCATGTACAGATGATCTCCTGCCACTCTGATGAACGTTGTCTTAGACAGTGAAATTTAAAGATGCTGTTGCCAGAAAGGCAGATTTTCCATGTTAGCCATTTGTACCCACATGTTATGTGAGCACTGCCAAGCTCTGTCTAGGAAGAAACACAGGTCAGGATAAAAGGCAAATGTGTGCATACTCATGTGTTAAACCAGGCAGAGCTTGGCTTCATGTGCGTGCAGAGGGAGTAGGGAAGGGTCAGAAGACTGCAGTGAGAAGTTTTTTCCATTGGGTTACCCAGCCCATTGCTTGCCAGGCACAGGCAGTGATGTGCATCCTTAAAGACACATACCTGAATGGTCACTGTTCAGCTCTGTACAACAGGAGTACAGGACCTGGGCAAAAAAGAAATTTAAACTCCCATTTAGCACTTTTTTGGTGTAATTCAAGGCGGGTAGGGCGCATTAGCTGTCTTTTGTTTCAGTTTTGTCTGTTTTTTTCACTGTGATGGAGACCGAGCACTGGCACAGTTTACCAAGGAAGGTTGTGGAATCTCCATCCTTGGTGAAACGTCACAAGCCACCATGGCAAGTGGCTCTTGGTGGCCCTGCTTGAGCACAGGGGAAGGACTAGATGACATCCACAGGCCCCTTCAAGCTCAGCCATTTTGTGATTCCATTTCCAATATCATATCAGCATTTCAGTCATACTGAACATTTATGTATCTATGGCCAAACTTCAAGAACGAAGTTCTGGGAAGGGCTCTGGCTCTCCCCACGTGGGTGTGCCCTTCCAGCCTGCACAGTGGATTTTTTAGGGGAGGCACAGCGTGCACAGAACTGGCCCCACCCTTTAAGTCCTAAGGTCCATCTGCCACAGCCAAGTGAGCTTGGACAGTGACAGGGAAGTCCTCGGGACTGTCACAGCACCCGGTACTGACCGGGGCTGACCCTGCTGAGCATCTGAGATGTGACGGGATGGGATGGCAGGGAGGCTTGAACTGCCAGGGGACAGTCCCACTGAGACTGGAACTCAGGTCCTTGGGATTTGGAGTCCAGAGTGCTCTCCTTTACACCACAGGACCGCCCTAATACTGAACATTAAGCTCCATTAACGTGTATTTAAGGCTTACTTTGAGATTAAATATGAATTACCTCAAAAAAACCTCAGACTGAAGTGTATCAACATGACAGCAACCCAGGCACTTCACAAAATTATTCAGTGCCACCCTCACTCCCCTCGGGCTTGCTGCCTTCAAGACCTTGTTCTTGCCCCTTCCACCCTAAAACAGCACTGCCACCTCCTCCTCAGCGGAGCCCACCCAGGGCCACCCTGTGCCAGCCGAGGAGCAGGGAGAGAGGAAAATCAGAAAATACCAGAAATAGTGCGGCCAGCAGGACCAGGGAAGTGATTTTCTCCTGTGCTGACACTGGTGATGCCACACCTCAAGAACTGTGTCCAGTTCTGGGCTCCTCACTGCAAGAAGGACTTTGAGGTACTAGAGCAGGTCCAGAAAGGGCAAGGATGCTGGTGAAAGAAGCAAAAGTCTTATGAGGAGCAGCGGAGGGAAGCTGGGGTTGTTCAGCTGCAGAAAAGCCTGCAGGAGACTCAGGGATGCCCTTACTACAGCTACCTGAAAGGAGGGTGTGCCAAGGTGGGGGCCAGTCTCTTCTCCCAGGCAATTAGCAACAGGATAAGAGGATATAGGCTGCACCAGGGGAGGTTTGGGTAGGACATTTAGGAAGAAACTCCTCACTGAAAGGGGTATCGGAAATTGGAATGAACTGCCCAGGGAGGTGATGGAGTCACCGTCTCTGGAGGTGTTTAAGTAAAGACTGGGCATAGCACTCAGCGCCATGGTGTAGCTGACACGGCGGTGGTCGGTCAGAGCCAGGACCCAGCAGTCCCACACGCCCTTCCCACCTCATTCCCCGACTCTCTCCCTCCCTCGGAGGGCCGCGGGGACGGCTCAGGCCCCGCCCACGCGCGGAGCGCCAGCCAATCACAGCGCACAGAGTAGCCCACTGCGGCCAATCAGCTCGCCCCAGGCCTGAGGAGCGCGTAGTGCAGCCGCGTGCGCGGCCGTGGCGCTGCAGTCGCCATGTCTGTGCAGGGCGGGAGGGGCGGCGAGGCCCGCGGGGCGCGGCGGGGCGCGGGGAGCAGGGGCCGGGCATGGAGGGGCTCCGCGCCGTGGGGGATAGCCGCGGTCAGCCCCACACGGGAAGACTGGGAGCTGCAAGGCGCGGAAGGCTCCGGCGGCCCGGGGCGGGCTGCGCGGCAGTGGTCGCCCGGAGCTGCCGCCGGCAGGGTTCGGGACACTGAGGCGCCTCTGTGCTGCCTCCTCGATAGCGCCCTGGTCGGGGCTCTCATAGGTAATGCGGGTGCCCCCCACACCCGGGTGCTGGGCCCGCTGAGGTGGGGGAGAGGGAGGAGGAGAGCGCCCGGCCCTCCCTGCGGGACCCATCCCTGCTGCCGCCGCTCTGGTCGTGGAAAGGCCCAGCCCCTGGCGACTCCCTTACATCTCTCGCCTGGGCACGGCAGGCAGGGTGCTTTTGAAGGGTTTCTCCTAATCACCAGGGAAAATTTCCTTTCCTAAAGGGGTTGGGTTGACGTCTGTTTCTCATGACCAGCAGTCTGCAAGTGGATTGGAACCCCTGTAGTCACATGAAGGAAGGGTGGTAGTCCCTAGAGCTTGTTTTACTGCTCCATCTGTGCAAATGACGGGCATTCCTCTACATACATTCCCTTGCATTTGGTTGATTGCCGAAAACGTTACTATGTTTTCCATGAGTTTGCTGTCAAAAGTTTGTATCTTGGCAGATACATGCACGCGTGATGGTCTTGAGTTTTGGTCACAACCAAAATACTTTAACATGGGTTTTGGCAGTTTGTCTTAAATCTCTGTAATATCTACGTGTATCTTTATAACAGGTAGGGGCGGAACTAAAATTAAAGAAATTGAGGATTCTTCGGGTTCAAGGATAAAGGTACCACGTGCTATGTGTCATCACGAGCGAGGTTTTGTTCAGAACATGCTTGGTTTTGTTTCCATGTAAACCAGTTATTGCAAGAAACTGAAGGATGTTGCAGAAGCTTAATAATTCCACTGTTTTACAGGAATTGGTAGAAAGGAAGTGGAATTGAGGGTGCAACTTGAATTATATGTGAAAATAGGAAACAGTTGGGGTTTTTTTCCTGAAGCATGCATTTATTTTCTTTCAGAAAAAGTATGGAAGGTCCTTTTCCTGAGAGCAGAAGTTAAATTTCAGGAATAAAATAATCAAATATTGGTTTCAGTGTGAGTTCTTGTATAATGTTTGTCTTTGCAGTATTAAAATAACTCCATAATATTTTGTGACCATAGGTGACAAGAGGAACCCATGAAGCTGAAGTAAAGATTTTTGGCAGTGCTGATGTGCAAAGGAAAGCCAAGATGTTGATTGACAATGCTGTTGCAAGTTCTGGACAAAACAACAGGGATTGGACTGAGAAAAGTAAGCTTGCTGGAGTGTTTTTATATTATTAATATTTTACAAAGTGAATTAACTTGAGTCTTGTTCTTAGACACTGGCATACTTTCATGAAACAGAAATTCCTAGACATCTGTCCATAGGTGAGAAAGGAGGTTCTCCCCTCCCCCCAAAATGCCAGCCTTCTATGAAAATCTGTTCCTGTATGTTTTCAACTATTTTAATGGATGCAGAATGTTATAGCACTTGGTTTCTTGCATTATCAGTCTGATTCCTTCAAAATACCAGTATTGGGTCTAGTGTAAGCTTTAATGTGTTATCTGTGGAATATTAGAATTCAGTAAACTAGTAATAGTAGTCTGTGAAGTGCTGATCATAGCATGGGCAGTACCGACAGCTCACTACTTTCAGGGGAAGTTAATGTTTAAGATTTGATGTCCTTCATGCCTAGATTTACTAGGCTTTTGTGCAATAACTTTGTCCATTACATGGATATATAGTTAATTATTGTGTGTTGAGATGCTGCTTATATTATTGGTATGTCTTGTCTGTGCTCCCAATAGTTTTTTGCACAGGCAAACACCATCCATAGTTGTTGATCTGAGAAGCTGACAAGGGAAAAGGTATCAAAGGGCTGTGTTTCAGCATTAGAATAAGGAATGGGGTAGTTCTGTGTTTTGTTTTTAGAAATGCCTCAGAACGTGGATGTTTCAAGAGACTAGAAATAGTTAACACTTCCTTAGTGTGTGTGACTGTGTGTTCCCTGTGTTTCCTGCTTGTCCACTGATTTTCCACATAGTTGTGTTGCCGTTTATACCTTCACTGTTACACCTTACTTTCTTATTTGCTTCATCAAAAAGAAGTGTAGAATATAACTAGACTCAGACTTTGTTGTGGTGTTTTGGATGCTTTACAAGTAAAACTTGCTCTTGTAGCTGTTAAAACTTGGTCTGCATGTCATCTACTGGATTCACAAGTTTTTGAAAATCCTGCTACACAATAAGCCTTATTTATAGCTGGAGGAGCAGCATTTCAGAGCTTGTCAATACTTTCTTTAAGTAGATAAAGAGGATGACATGTTTCCCTTTTTTTGTCAGAACTAAATTTGTACAGGTTTTAGCAATATCTCAGGAGAGAGGCCTAGGAAAGAATTTTCTATCTGTTTCATGTCTATTCAAAATATATAAGAAGCCTTACTATAGATAAAGAAAATAAGGTGTTAGTTGTTTTGAGGGGAGATTGCTCCAGCACACTGCAACAGATTCCATCAAACAGCAGCATTTTGGTACTAACTCCACAGGAAAAGTCTTGGACGTTATCAAGCCTGAAAATAACGCAAGGAAATCAGAGATTGATTGGGACTCTCTTCGAGAAAACAGAACCAAATATGAAGCTATGAAATGGGCAGGTTAGTTTTACAATTTTGATTGTGTGATACGTGTCTTTATGTGGTAAATCTGTTGAATGCTTACATTCCATCTTAAGCTTTAGCAGGCTTACACTGAATCTGTATTTCTTGTTGATTCAAGTTAACCTTTTCTGATTGTTTAAGACTTGCCTCCAATTGAGAAAAACTTCTATAAAGAATCATCACGGACTGCATCTATGTCACAAGAAGAAGTGGAACTGTGGCGGTAAGATAATTTCCTTAGGGAATCATCTGCTTGGCAAAAATTGCTTTTAAGGTACAAAGCCTAGAAAGTAGGAGATCAAATACTGAGATCTTAATGTTGGGATCTTGTAATAACTTAGATCTTCTTAGGAAGTCTTCCTTGGAAATGAAACAATAACTACCAGATGAGATACAATTAGTTGCTTGGAAAATTAACTTTACGGATTATCAGCTTCTCTAAAAGTGTTTGATCTGGTTGAATTTCAGAACAGAAAAAACTCAAGACAATTTACCTGGCTTTTGTCTGTTTCTTGCCTCTCATGAGACATCATGTTCACATTTTCTAGGTCCTTCCAAATAGGATTATTCACATGTTTAGTACCTCTTGGATGCCATTTCCCCCCCATATATTTTAGTCAAATACCACCTTCAGAAAGAAGTTCAACTTCTGTTACTGTTGTCTTCCTGTCTGTCTGTCTTGTCCTTACAAGTACACCCTGGTTAGTACATGCTGCAGTTACCTATCCATTCATTTTGATCCAACAATCTACATCAGTACTTTGCAAGGAAAACAGATCATCTGTTTCAAGGGATTCATTTCAGGCCTTGGTAATAGTTTCAACCCTTTTCAGTAGTTCTAATGAAGTTGGTGAACATTATTAAAGTGTTAACTTTTTATTACTTTTCTCTGTGCAAGGTGTCTTTTTTTTGTCTTGCATGCCAGAGAAACTTTGCCACAGTGAGCCAAGCCAGTGACACCTGTTTCCTGAAATTATATGTGTGTTTTTGTTAGAGCTAGTCAAAATTACAGAAGATTGTTCTATACATTCAGAACAGACATTGAGGAATTGCACTCGTTATAGAGGAATGTTTTTTCTCTTCCAATCTACTCTCTTCGTTTTCAGGAAAAAAAGACAATAATTGAAAAAAATTAATTCTATAAGCATGTGAGGAAGTTGAATTGCCCATTATTTTCCTAGCTTATACCCCACTTGAAGAAAAGACTTGTTACTGAATGGAATCTTTAGAAGAGTACAGGACTAAAATTAATATGCATATTAATATCTCTTAACGGAGGGGAGCCTTGGAACATAAGTTTTTAGTGTCGTTTTTTGTTTGTGTTGGGGTTTGGGTTTGGTTGGTTGGTTGTTTTGGGGGTTTTCTTGAAGCTTGTCTTACTGATTGCTTTTTTAAAATTGTTCTGTTTGCATTCTGTTGAGTGTCCAGGGACCTGCTCTGAAAGTATTTGAGGAAGGTTTTTGTCAGAATATTTGATTCTAAGAAGTCCAATGCATTCCTACGAGTTCTGGGTTGCCTTTAGGTCTAAAAACTTGTCACGTTTTTGTAATAGACTGTAATTGTAATCTGATATGACAGGACTACTGTTCATGTTAATAATCATATATTACTTCAATTTAGTCATTCTTAGGAAAGAATGGTAATTGATGCCTCTGGGAGAAGTGTTTCTATAGTAAGACTTTCTTAAAAATTAGAAGAATAATTCAGTCTCATTCAAGAGCCTGAACTTGTTTTCTGTTGTCCCAGAAACTTAAAAAAAAAAAAAAAAAAAAAAAAGGCAATCTTTAGTGTTAGCTCTAATTTTTTCAGATATTGAAATATAAAGCAATTGCACTGCTTTAATTCTCTACAGGAAAGAAAACAATAATATAACTTGTCATGACTTAAAAGAAGGGGAAAAGCGTTATATTCCCAATCCTGTTTGTAAATTTGAAGATATATTTGAGCCTTATCCTGATATTATGGCTAATATAAGAAAAGTTGGTTTTCAAAAGCCTACGCCAATTCAGGTATGTCTTCAATTTTGATGACTTGTCAGTTGAAGCTTAGGAGAAAAGTGAAAAGTACATCTGAGCATTTGTTGTTTTGTGTTAGTCCCAGGCATGGCCAATCATACTCCAAGGAATTGATCTGATTGGTATAGCACAGACTGGTACTGGGAAGACATTAACATACCTAATGCCTGGATTCATTCACTTGACTTCACAACCAATGTAAGGACTGCTCAAATGTGTGACTTGTTTAGCTGTGCATACTTCTCCCCACACCCATCCCCCATGTGATGATTTTCTAGTAAAGAAGATAAAACCATCAATTGGAAAAAAATTATAAACCTGGTGGTCTTAGGACCGAATTTGTCACCATAGATTTGCTAGCAGCAGTGTTCTGAGGAAGTTAGAACAGTATAAAAGTGTTTGATGTCAGATGTGATGGACTTTGCCTGTCCTTGTATACCCACATTCTAAATGTACTTTGTTGTAGATCCAAAGATCAGCGTGAGGGACCAGGAATGTTAGTCCTTGCTCCCACTCGAGAACTGGCACTTCAAGTGGAGGCAGAGTGTTTAAAGTATGCATACAAAGGAATTAAAAGGTAACCTTGTTTCTCACTTACTTGCTAAGTAGTAGGTTTTTTGTCCTACCACTTGTGACTTAATTCAACTAGTGAAATAACTGTGTTTGTTAAGAGAGGAGGGGAGGGAGTAAATCCAGAGTTTGTTTTCCTAGTTTTCAGAATGCCTGTTTTGACTAATCTCGCGGTTAAAATCTTTTTCTTGTATGATTGGAGTTCTCTCTATTGTAGCTTTGTTGCTTCTTGCTCTGTGTAGACAGCTGAGAAGAGAGTCTGGCTGTGTCTTCTTGACATCTCACTGTTAGGTAGTTGTAGACAGCAGTTGAGATCTCCCTGATCCTTCTCTTCTTCAGTATGAATGAGCCTGGTTACCAGCTTCTCATGCCATGCACTCCATCTTCTTGACCATCTTGGTAGCTGCCTGCTGGAACTGCTCCAGTATGAATATGCCTGTCTTATCAGAGAGGCAGATGGTACAAAAAATGGATATTGTGCTTGAAGTGTGGTATCACAAGTCCTGGATAAAGGACAGCAATGACTCTAACCATGAGCTCTACTGGCTACCTTCTCCATAGTATACAGCTGGTCTTCTTTTCTGTGGGGTCACACTGCTGAATAATGTTTAATTTCTTGCCCACCCAGGTCTTTTCTGCAAAGTCATCTTCTAGCATGTTGTCCCTCAGTCTTGGGATAATTCCATTGTTGTCTTCGCTCTTGTTCTTCCTGTCTTTCATGATTACTTTTACTCATGTTTCAGCAGAAAGCTCTTGCTGACCTGTTGAGGGAGTGTCCGTCAGTGTTAACGTCATTAATTATTGTGAGACTGTCAGTCACATTGTATTCCTTCCTCTTGTTAAAACCAGGTGGTAGTTTTTAAAATGAAGCAACATGGTAACATTTATTTAAAAATGATTGACTTTAGTTTTAAACTTAATACCCTACTTGTAAAACATTTTATCTTACAGTATTTGCATATATGGCGGTGGGAACCGAAAAGGACAGATAGATGTGGTTACCAAAGGTGTGGATATTGTTATTGCTACTCCTGGCAGACTAAATGATCTTCAAATGAACAACTTCATAAATTTGAAGAGCATAACATACTTGGCAAGTAGCTGATATGGAATGAGTAATGCACCAGTTGGAAAATGGTTGACTTAGTTTGATCTTAAGCTTTAATGGAGTTTTCTTTAAACTTCTAGTCTTAATTACAATACAACTTAACATTGAGAGTGGTGTTGGAGGGATGATTTATGCTTACCATAATTGCATTGCAGATGTGAAATCGTTCGTAGAAAACAATAAAATAGCCTTCTAGTACAGTAAGCATTTAAAAAATGCTAAATTGCTATCTCAATTCAGTAAAGTTCGGTGTTACAAAGTTTGTTTTGTCAGGATTAGTTACTAATGGATGGAATGCCTTTCTGAAGTTGTCTTTGCCTTTTCTTTTTAAAGGTGAGCCATGACTTGGGTTCTTATTAGAACTTGTGCAGTGAGCACTAGAATCACACACAGATATTTAAATGTTGGGGGACTGGCTTTCTTTTGATCTCCATGGGAAAATAGGCATGTAAACACATATGAGTCTTTATACCTTCATTTCTTTCTTGCCTTTTGCTATGGTGGACACAAAACCATTGCTATTGTAAAATACTTCAATTTATTCAAATTTTTTCTAACTTGTCTGTTTAGCTGGTGAGTTGTTGCTTAGTTTGACAATTTGGCCCTGCTTTTTGTCCACCCCATCTCCCCTCTGAGAGTTAAATCCTCACTATACTGTAAGAGTTAGCTCCAATTCTAGGGAATAGTTGTGAGCTTACTGGCAAGGCCAGCAGTGCAAAATATGCTGTAGTATGACATAGCTAAAAAGAATTAACTATCAAATTGAAAAATATGATGGTGTAAAGCAGAAGGAAAGAGATTTGTTCTTGTACCACTGGCAGTTAAATGGTTTCAGAAGATTGAAACCAATGCAAGGACCCTGTACTATGATGTGGTTGATGTCTCATGTCTCACACACCGTGGAAGTGCTTTACTCCTTTAGGTACCATGTGAAATGTTCGACATCCAAAATTCTACCTTTTATTGTTACCATCTACTTTTCCTTGTTGTTTCTTGTACTTCTTAGTATATAAAATAGTTTCTGTTTTCAGATCTTCATTGTCAGTTTTCAGCCAACAAATAATTTAATCTTGCAGCCTTATTTCAGAGAAAATAGAGGAGTATTATATTTCAACTTTAACAGCTTGGATGAAGAACACTCTTTATCAAAGAGCTTTATTTACAGTTTTCATTTAAAGATATTGATGAGTCTTGTGAAGGCTCCCAAAGTGCACTGAGTATTACTTGTTAGTAGGATACAATTGCTTCCCACAGGACTTCCAAGATCAAGTACTGGGATTGCTTGTTTAAAAAAAAAGGCAACCAAACGAAAGAACTCCTAAAAAAACCCCAAACCAAAAACAAAAAAACAAACTCTGTTAGAGTTAATTATGTCTAAATGAACACTGTACACAAAATGAATTGTAGGTAGGAAATTTCTCTTCTTACCTGACAGAACCATCAAGCTGATTGCAGTCTTGCTTCAGATTTTTAGGAAGCCGTTTATTCAAGATAGAATTTCCTGGTCTTACTTTTGAAATTATGATAAACAGCAGCCTGTCATAAACAGCCTTTTGATTGTTTCCAATACATTTCATTTGAAGATTGCTTTGTGTTTTGCTGTGTTCAGTGTAATTCAGTATTCATTCATCAGTAATCTGAGTGCTTATTTCTGTGGAGCTTATTCTCATAAAGCAGAAGTAACAAAATTGGAATTGTGCGTGAATACTTGGGAAGCATTTGGGAGAAACTATAATAAAAAATATGTATAAATCATGAAGTGGGATACAGGAGATTGATTAGAGTAATCCTTTTACTCTTCAAATCCAAAAAAACAAATAATGTAAAACTTAGCAATAACTTACTTGAAAACAGAGGAAAGAAGATTTTCACATGAGGAACTGGCTTGTAAGAATTCTTTACCAAGAAATAAAACTGAAATGAACAATATTAATAAGTAAATTTGTATAGATAACAAGAAACATAAGATTGTCCTAGCTGGGGGACATTTAACTTATCCAGAACCTGGTTATGAGACATTTGAAAAAAATAGTGCTAATATCTGCTTACATCTATAACAGCTTTTAATCTTTATTAGGCAGCTATCTGAAATAAGGAAGGTAAACTTCAACTACTCTGATCCATCTAATAGACATACTTTTCCCTTTCCAGTGAAGTACCAGTGTACTTAGCCTGGAAAGCTTCTGCTGCTGAAAAGGGCATATTAGCCAACTCTGTGTGTAAAATTAGTGGAATGTTTCAACCTTGCCATTCTCTTGGAATGCTTATAGTTAATAAAATCAAAATGAGCCCTCTGAAAATAAAGAGAATTGAATCAAGAAACAGAATTCTTGTCCTCTCTCTCTCAGTTGATGTTTTCTTATTATTTCAGAGATTTATTTACATACATAATGTACTCAAAACTTTAATATAATAAAATATCAGAAAATAATGGAACAGCAAAATTGTGAGGGTAGAAAAGGATTACCATGGAAGTCTTCTATTTCCACATAAGTGACTATAAAATGTCAATACTTAAAAGCATAATTGATGTAACTTTCATTTTCAAGTGGAGTTTGTATAAATCAAAGGAGATAAATGAGTTTTGGATGTCAGTCTTTGTATGAGACTGAAATCATTCACATGTGTATTTGTATATTAGAAAATAAAATCAGTTCCAAAGAGTTGTAGTCATACCTCCAGCTCACTTGTTCTCTTTTAGTTTGTTGGTTTGCTTTTTTTTCTACCATATGAAACAAGAGTGAGCTCTGGGAGTTCTGCAGTGTCCTAGTGTGAGCTGGAATGTATGCTCTGGCTTTTTTCCTGTTTCTAATGCGGAACTAAATTGATAACTGATACTTTGATCCTGTATGAGATAATGAGGTAGAAATGAGATTTTCCCTTTAAATTACAAAAGATTTCTTATTGAAAGTGTGTTGTGCAGGTTGTCCCCCTCTGGGTTTGGTTGCTTATGATTTTGGTCGTTTTGTTTTTTCTTTTTTTAATTCTGTGCTTAGCTTTAGGCATCAACCAAATTATTGTTAAAACAAACAGATGTTTTTCTTCATTGATTTTCAGTGCTCTTAAAGGTGCTGTGGATTTTCTTTCTGTACCTGCAAATGTATTACTCAGTGAAAAAGGGTCAAAAAAAATTGAAGAGGTAGAAGTTGAACAGGTTTTGTAGTAAATTATGGGGTGGATTCTGCAATTAAAACTGTTACCATTAAAATCATCTGCTGTGTAATGTCTTGCTGAAACTGTTATCTAAGGAACTAGGCAGAATAAATCACCTTGTTTCTGAGCAGGTTTTAGATGAGGCTGACAGAATGTTAGATATGGGATTTGAGCCTCAGATAATGAAGATCCTGATAGATGTGCGGCCTGACAGACAAACTGTTATGACAAGGTATCTAACCATAATAGTGCTCAGTACTTGAACGCTGTAAACATAAGGTCATTGAAAAAGTTAATTTCAAAAAAAGGTGTCAGATAATTAAAACTTCTACTAGTTTACTTTCTAATTCTGTCTAGTCAGTTCACAATTTTTTTTTTCATTTTGTACTACTTTTTCTGATGTTTTACATCAACTACAAAGACTATTGAGTTCTCCCAAAAACAAAGGTATCCTGAGAATGCTGGAATTAGGCATCTCAAACTGATAAGGCAATTTCCACTTCTCCATCTGGGACCAGGTGTGCTTCCTGGCCTTCTGATCAGTGTCTGTGCTAATCTGTACCTAGAATTATTTTGGAACTACATAGCTTTTGAGACCTTAACAAAAATTATTGTTGGGATATTGTTACCGTGTTTTGCATTGAAGCTGTTGTTTTAGAGGGAAAACTGACTAGAAACTTGCTTATTAGGTATTGTTGAACTACTGAACTCGCCTTAGGCTTCATTAGAAAGGCTCCGTAATGTTGCCTGTACTTTTAACCAAAAGGTCATCTTGCAGGCTTGAGTGCTGTTAATACCAGCTGAAGATTAGTTCTAAATGTTATGTAGCTTACTACTGTAATTGCATGCATAGGAATTTCTCTGACGTATAAGAAAGAAAAGAAAGAAATTGGTAAAATTAGTGAATTGGAGAAGGTGTTGCACACTATTCTCATGTGTCTGTTTTCCTCTTCACATCCTGTTTAGTGCTACTTGGCCCGATGGTGTTCGTCGCCTGGCAAAATCATACTTGAAAAATCCTATGATTGTATATGTTGGCACTCTTGACTTAGCAGTAAGTTGTTCTGTCCTTGTTTTTTTTCCCCCCTTTGATTTTGTAGAACCTACAGTTAAACCAGGAAAATTTTGCTTGTAAGTAAACGCATGTAACTTTTAAAATCACTCTGAACATCCAAGAAACAGCTCCATACTATCTGTTTTGAAGTTTCATTGGAAGTTTAGAAACACCTAAAAGATAAAAAAGCATAAAAAGCTTTGTTTGTTACATGTAACATGTTTAAGTCTTAACTCTTTAGTAGAAGACATCACAAGCAACAAGTATCAATCATGTTTAATGTTTGTTGTACTTTGCAGTGCCAAGTATTTTTGCATGAACTCTGTTTTTTCAGTCTTCACTTTTCAGAAAGTTCTTGTGCCTTACTTGGCTTCCCTTCTGAAGACCTTCCTTCTAATGCATACAGATCCTTGTCTGAACCTGTGTTTCCTAACTGCTCCTTTCTCAGAGGGAGTGGGAGCTCTGTACCAAACTCCTGGAGGGCACTTGTCTAGAGCAGGAAGTATGTGTTAGTGTAAGAACTGTCTTTGAAGTCCAAAGCTTCTGACATGTGGATGTAGTTGGATATTTGTCATGGTTGTGCAGCTGTGTTTAGTTGGCTTCAGTATCAGCAGAATTTACAGGAAGAGTAGTCCTCCCAAGATCTCGGGAAATCTTCCTTTTCAGTTCCACTTTTTTTTTAGTGATAGCAAATGAGGAAATGTAGTATCCAGTACACTTTTAGGTGGAAATGGAGGGAAAATAGCATTTCATCTATTCTGTTCAGAACAACACTTTTATCAAAGGGCATTTCTTGTCAAAGACTGAAGACAGGAATTTAAAAGACATCGACTGCTATTGTAGCTCTCTTATCCAATTCATTAATCTTTTTAATTGAAGAGGTGACATCTGAGGGGAAAGATTCCCATGTGGAGAGAGAATCTTTGTGTACTTTTTTCATTCTTCAGCTCTTGCCACAAGGACATGATACTGTGCCATGAGAATGTCTAGACCTTTATAATACTCATGTGATATACCTCAGACATTCTGTGGTAACCTTCAGATATAATGGAGTAAAGTCTTTATTAATGAACTGTTGTTGGAATAATTAGACAGAACTGATAATAACTTCAAATAGATCATCATCTTTAAAAGCTTGTAATTTCAAGTAAGACTGCCATTGTTCCAACTTGCTTTGGATTAACATGTAATATGCTCAAAGAGCTGATTTTTACTAATGCTAGAAATATTTATTTCATCTCACTGGTCTTTACCTTTAAATCTCTGCAAATACATAGTTTGGCAAACTGCGTAAAGATAAATTTTAATATTCTCCTAAAGCAACTAGGAAATGAGAAATCTGCATTGTTGGAACTCCAAACTGATGTATGTTTTGTGTTGGAAGTAGTTTTTCATGGTATCATATTATTAGTTTTATACTGTTGTAATATAGGAATTACAAGAAAAAATAGCGTAATCTATTTCTACTTAACATCCCTTTTTGCTGTTTGACAGGCAGTAAATACAGTGGAACAAAGAGTTGTTGTTATTGATGAGGAGGAGAAGAGAGCTTTCATGCATTGCTTCATTCAGTCTATGAAGCCAGAAGATAAGGTCATCATTTTTGTGGGAAAAAAGCTTACGTATGTAACCACTTCTTAGTATCACATCTGTGATTTTTTTTATAACAGAAATACTGAGGTATTTCTTAGTTCACATAATAATTACCAAGTCTAATAGCTCTTTTCCACAATATGCTAGTAGTAGTAGTATTTTTATATATTTATTCATTCAGACTGACTGTATCTTTTTTAATATCATTATAATGGTGGTGGTAAGTCTCAATTTCACATAGTTAAAGTTAAATTTCAAGATTCTTGGGGATTCATGAATGTGATGTACTGTTTACTTTCATACACAACTGATGCATGCAAGACCTGATTGGTGTGGGGGGTGGTCATTGCCCCATACCTGAACTTTTTGAGTGAACAAGACAGAAATAATCTAATTTTTTTAATATAAAGAAGGGTAAACATTTCTGTGGGAAACAGTCTTGCTTTCATACTGTTATGTAATAAATACCAGCTGACCTAGGTATGGTTTTTTCCTTAGTCACACATTTAGCTTTTGTTGTCACATTATTATCTTTTTATCTAAATCTAGACACTGCACTATTTTCTTTTTTCCTTTTTAAGAACCTCTACTTTATTTCATCCTAGAGCTGATGACTTAGCAAGCGACTTCGGTATCCGAGGAATTCCAGTCCAGTCACTTCATGGTAACAGGGAACAGTGTGATCGAGAACAGGCTTTAGATGACTTCAAGAAAGGTGAGTTTGTACTGAAGTACTGATTTGTTTAGGCCAGTTTTTAAAGGTTGACGTGTTCAGACACTTGTCTAAGTGCTGTGTCTCTTTAGTACCATAGAAATTAAAATGTTAAAGAGATCTGAATTATCTTTGCTTTATTAATCTGACAAACAAAAAACCAGCAAACAAAAAGAATGCTCTTCAATAAAATGTGGAATATCTCTAAGAGTTTAATTATTTAAAATAAGTTTTATTTTACTTTTGACATTTCTGGAAAAGTCAGTATTGTGTTAATCTACAGAATGGCAAATTTAAGTATCAAACGAGGGTGCTTTCATTGAAACAGTTGTGCTGCAGATATGTCAGTAGGGTTTATACTTTGGGGTTATGTGAACATGTGCTAATAAAAAGACTAGTCCTGTGGCAAGAGTGTTAGTTGAGAACATAGTGGTTGAAGTTTATGTTCTTGTCACAATCTCTTTATGTCAGTGAGGCATGTTTCTTGCTTCTGCACCCTGCAGTTCTGCTTGTGAAATGCAAATAATAGTAAAGTGACATTTTAAGTGCTTACTTACCACATTGAGAGCTGACTCAGTGTGACATGCAACAAGTATATTTTTCCTTTATGTGTTAAGAATAAGTGCATTATAAGCTAGAAAACCAATAGGCTGGAGTATGTTTGCTGTTTGTTTCATAAATTCCCATTCTTTTTTCTGTTGTACTTACTTTAGGCAAAGTTAGAATATTGGTAGCTACTGACTTGGCATCACGTGGTCTTGATGTGCATGATATTACTCATGTGTTTAACTTTGATTTTCCTCGCAACATTGAAGAATATGTTCATAGAGTAGGTCGGACTGGGAGAGCAGGGTAAGTGTTTGCCAGAAAATAGTAATATATTGTCAGTGTTTTCTTATGTTTTATGCACTTTTAAGGTGTTTCTCTTGTCAAATTCTAAAACTACAAGTGTCGTGGGGTGGGGGAGTGAAGACTTCAGAGTCTGTCAAAGTATGTTTTAGGAACACAGTGCATTATGTTTTGAAATTAGTTCACTGTTAAATTGCAGGCAAACTAGTTCTCCACTTTTCTGTTACTGAATGATGTTTGAAACCTGATTTAAATGTGAGAAAGAATTACAGTTCCAAACAATGTCTGCATAGATATTCTGAAATGTTGCTTCTTTGTTTATCTCTTTATGAGCTGCTAAGTTGTTTAGTTTTCTAGACAGCATATTGGGGAAAACACATGTAAAAATTCAAAGTCTTCAGCCTATCGTGGTGTAGTTTGCTGTTAGGGTTGTTGGATGCTGTTTTCCTAGGTTGGTACAAGTGTGTTTTTTCTCATGTATGTGTTTATTTTAATCATGATACAAATGTGTGTCCCTTCATACTTAAATTTGTTGTCTTATGATATATTTATGATCTAAAAGTCTTAATTAGTTGTGCCTTTACTCCGTTTTAGGTGAATTGCTGTATTCTGAGCTTTACGATAAGTTGCTGTCATATGCATAGTAAATACTCCAGCCTATCTACCAGCTCAGTAATACTGCCTGTAGGAGTTTGTTAGTGCATGGGTCAGTAGAAAAAGCCTGGCAGCAATTGTTTTGAAGATTAACAGTTACTTCATTCCTTGTTTAGACGTACTGGGGAGGCAGTAACACTGGTCACAAAGAACGATTGGAGGTTTGCTTCTGAGCTGATTGAAATTCTGGAAAGAACAAATCAAGTAAGAATATATTACTGGGTAAGATTTATATTGGGTTTGGGATAACAGCTGAAGCAGGTCATGAAGGTCTAAGCCCATTTAGACCACTTTGGTGAGCATAATGTCTCAGGGAAAGAACATGGGTGTCTAAGTCTCTCTTGTCCTGGATAGTCTCAACTGTATTTTACCTTACAGATAATTTCCAGAGAAGAACTGTGAACTTTAAGCAAAGCCTTCCATGCCCAAAGGAATAGGCACACATTGAGGTCTGCAGAAGAATTATAGGGTCTATTTTATTTTGTAGTATTTTATTCCATTTTTACTTCACTTCTGGATGCATGTACCAATGTTCTTGCTTAACAGTGTAAATATAAACAATGTATCAGAAGAAAATCAACTGTCTATAGATTTATTATATCTGGCAGTTGTGATACCTGCATGTACTTTTACCAAGCTGACTTGCTGATGCTTGTAAATATTTTGGGAAATAGGACTGGAATGTGATTTCTTTCTTTAAAAAATGGGTTTTTTTCTTGACACAGTATCTGAGAAACCAAAGACAATTGTGTTGCCGTTTCTTGTTATTACAAGGAACAGTATTTTGCCTGATTTATAGTAAACCCCCAGTTCATGCCCTGACTTGAGTTTAAATTTTGGTTGGTTGGTTGGAGATTTTTTTTTTGGAGGTGATTTTTTTGTTTGTTTGTTTTATTTTTATTCAGAAAATGTAACAGGTGAAAACAGTAATGATACTTTGAAGCTACTTAAATAGAACTTAGAGTTGCCTTGTTTTGTATTCTGAGTCAACTGTTAATCATCCAAGCCTTGTCTCCAGCTGCAGACTGTGGAGTTCCCAAACTGGTTTTTGGGTTTTTTTAATGTGTGATAGTTCACTTGGTTGTAGTCTTAGAGTTCAGAGGAGAAAAGAGGATCTCTGAATCCTTTCCTTCAAGGGTTACTTTTAGTCACAACATGATTCTCAAACTTAGTTACATCTGATAGGGAAGTATCCATACAGACAAGGTGGGGATTTTTTCTCATGACAATGAAAATACCATTATTTCAATCTTAAAGCATCATGTAAAAGGGAAGAAGAGCAACTGAAAACATGGTCTGAAGGTTCAGAATACTTCAATTTCAAAATAATAAACTGCATGTTGAGCCAGATGTTCTCTGTGATCTTGAATATACAGAATATATAAGGAAAAACAGGTACAAGAAAAGGTCTGTATCATGCTGCAGGGATCTTTTATATATAAAAGCTTATTAGGAAGCAGGGACAGATTTATTTGGGAAACAGGTGGGAAATAGTAATCTCTGTAATACTAAGACAAGTTTTCCATATAAATTATGGCATCTTTATCCTTTGCTGTTTCCCACTTGGACTACCATATTAGTAGCTTACATGTGTAGCATATATGCAGATTGTCTGTATAAAAATCTCAACAAACCACTAGATCCTGGTTATTACCTCACCGAGATTTTTATGATCCCATATTCTGGCTTCTTCCCACCCTTGCTTTGTGCCTGCTAAAAAACTGCTCTTGCAAGAAATTGTTGCAATTTTAATTGGAATGAATTATGCCTCAGGCTGTAGGAGGGGATCTGATACTATGGGAGAAAATCATCCAGTATTTCAACTGAAAACTAACTTTGTCTCATTACTTCTATCTCTGATGATAGAAGTCTGTAGTGACTTTCAGCTAGAGGTGCATCATTTTTCACTTTATTTTTTAATAATGTTTTAAAACCTCAACAGAATAGATGGTTCCAGAGACATCACATTTCTGTTGTTTTCTTCACAGTCAGGGCAGCTGTTTACCAGTAAGAGCAATTCAGCACATTAAGATATATACTGTTCCCTAAAAGAGCTGGAAAGAACCCTCTAACACTCCCCTTTTAGTATTAGAAAGTAAAGCATTCCTTATTGACAGCATGCTGGGTGCATAGGAATAATTTCCAAAGGACACACACCAAGTTACAGAGGGGCTGGAATTTTACACTATATAATGTCTAATATTACATCATCTTGTTACACCCACTTTCCAAAACTGTCCATCCCACAGTACCACCTTTGCCCCACTCCTGACACATCTTTCAAATTTGAGTCAGAGGTCTCAATGTCCCTTTATCTTCGTCTTGTCTTCCTCATCATCTCTGTCCTTTTTGGAACAATTTCAAGGTTTCTGGGTCCTTTTTGGGTAGTTTTGACTGGGGTATATCAAAGAATGTTCCTGTTACATTTTCTAGGTACACTCTATACAAACTAGATGTTCTTGCTGAAATCTTTATCCGTTGAAATCCTTGACAAAGAATATGCAATATTTCAAGAATTTGGCACAAGGGGTGATTAGTTACCACTATAATAAAGTGCTAAAAGCTATATTAAAAAATCTATATACTATAGACCTTAAGGATCTTAAGGCATCATACTAGTAAGCTGTCCCTCGTGCCAGTTCAAGGAAAACCTACTGATAGCAAGTGGCAAGCATTGCTGAATTGTAAAGGCTGACAGGAGAAATGGGAACAAGAGGAATATACCTTCCTGCTCTACCAGACCTCCTGTTGTGGCATTCTCCACCTGTTCAAGGATCACCAGGTCTAGGCATTGAAAGTATTCACATTTGTTTGTATTACACTGTTTGCACTGTATTTGTGCCACTGGCAGAGGGACAAATCACACAGACTGAGCACTCGTGCTGATACCACATTCACCCGCTGCTCTTTACTCTGATCAGGACACCAATTCTGGCCTGGGTGACTCCCACCTGCTGCAGGGCTATGTGCTGTCACAGATTGTAGAAGCAGACTGGCTTTGTTAGGTTCATGGTGCAAGACCTCTCCTGACATTACAGTCGTCCATAATGCTTCTTGCAGTAAACGTTGCATTAATGTCAGCATTGTGCCTGGCCTGGTTTAAGAAGACTTGGTGGACACTGCCTTTGTTCTGTGAGCAAAAGAATGGTCTGTGGGTTTTTTCATTCAGTGGTCACTGTTGCTCAGGCTAGTAAGTCTGTAATCCTTCACATCTGGCTTCAGTCCTTCTGAATGTGAGTAACTCTGAGGTGACAGAGTGTGTTGATGAAACTATTCACCTTTTTTTCCACATAATTGCAAACATGCCAGAAAGTGCTGCTGATCTTAGTAAGATGCTTGTGCCCTCCGAGTGGTAGGAGAAGTGACCACTTCCTCCTGCCTTTCTTTTCTTGTCTTTTTAGCTTTGTTATATCCACATGAGAATTGTTCCTATGGCAACACTCCTAAGTCCCACAGTTTCTTTTCTGAGTCTCTTAAAACTTCCATAAAGAATTTAGCATGAATCAACACTCAAATATATGTATATAGGATAGTAGGGTATCACCTTTTAGTGGCACTGGATGTTTTTACCAGCTGTTCATTATCACTGACAGATATATTTTTGTCTGAAATACAATGCTGTAATTAGATGGTTATATATTATCATCAGATACAGTGATACAAGCATAGATATGTCATTGAAAATCCAGAGACACTGTAATTTTTCAGTATGTTTCAGTACAGTTTTAGATAAAAAGATTTCTCTATGCATCTCTACAGATAAGAATTGCAAAGTGACAGGAGCCAGATAAATAATCAATAGCATTTTTGTAACGCAGAGTCTAAAATTTTAGATTTATTTAAAACTGACCTTGTTTTTCTGATGCTTTCTTATCAGGTGGTTCCTGACGAGCTTACTGCAATGGCAGAAAGATACAAAAAATTTCAAACTAGAAAAGAAAATGAAAAGGATCTACAAAGACCTTGGAGAAAGCTCTCAAAATAACTGTAATCCCTCGAAGTTACTGAAACAAAATTGTTATAATTAGTGTAAACATTTATGGGCTTGAATTTTAAGTTTCATTTTTTATTTGATTGTTTTCTGTACCTGTCCCATTTAAATAAGCAAATTGTTCTAAAAAGTGGCTTATAAAACTAGATTAGCTTTATATAGAAATAAATCAAGTTTTGCACTTAAGACACTATTTTCATATAAAAATTTAAATTTTTCTTGTGTGTTGTAGGTAACTTCTAAAGCCATTACCTACTGCTTAAAGATAAATATTGTGAGTTTGTTGGTTTTGCAGGGGATTAGTTAAATGCAGTATTACTATATAAAAGATAAATTTTCCTTTTGTTTTCAGAGAAGTGAGTTAGTCATTGTAAGCAACATTTGTCAGTGCCGTTTCAAAACACTGTACCTTTGCCTTGATATGCCACTTCTGCCACTGGCACAAGGAAGTATTTCTAAGGATAACTTAGTTATTTGAAAACTGCTCATTTTGTAATAACTTACGTTTGCTGAAGCAAGTTTTCCTTAAAACTTTACACTGAAAGTCATTTTTGTGAAGACTTGTCAAGCTTTTTTTGAAAGAGGTCTGCATTTTTTCTAATGGAGGAAAGCATGACAACAAGTACATGTTAGTTGTTAACTGGGAAGAAAAACATCTTCTACTGTTGTTTATTAGATGTTAATATTCTAGCTTAAGGAAGAAAACCAGTTTACTAGAGCAATGTTCACAAAGTCATGGAGAAACAAATATGCTTAAAGGTCAGCTTTTATTTCCTTTAGATAAAGTTGACTCACACTGTACATTTGTATGTCAGGTTCTGTCACACAGACTCCTACTGATAATGAGGCATATTTTCTTTCTTTGGCATTTACATGGGAAGGAGTTATGATGCCTTCATTTGATGCTTGATTTGAACTTGTGTTTATTTATGTGTCATATGAGTAAATTAAAAACTAATAAACTGAATTAAGTGAAATGAGAATATTTTAGTAAAATTATTCTATAAATGTTCCTTTGGTCTTCCCTTTTATTTGCTCATAATTGAGGTGATATCTGGGCATTATGTAAGCTAGTAGGTTATTTTGCCTTCATAAAGTAGGCTAAAAATACAGACTTCCCGTGACTTCTTTGAGAAGAAGCAAAATAAAGCAGCACACAGCAGTTTCCAAATGCTGTGCATTTCTCACCTGCATGATTTCAGTAATAGGAAATATATTCTTTTTGGTAACACACATTTTCTTCAACATGAGAAAACTAGAGCTGAATTGCAATTTTGAGAGTGTCGGAGTCATGATGCATTTTGGTTATGATAACCTTTTATAAGAGTCCTCCTCTTTGATACAGGTTAAAAGATGCATTTCTTTCTACAAGATTCATGCAAATGCTCATTGGCACAGTAATTTTTACTGTTGCATTATATTAGTGATTGCTTCTCATCCAAAGTCCAGTGAAAAGATTCATTTCCAAAGCAATTCTGAAGACTTAAAGTCACTCAGGTACTTTGTATTATTTTGATACAATATTCTCTCCCTGCTTACTGTTGCCTGGTGATTGTCCTCTGCAGATCTTCATCCACCCAGGTGATCTGGAGTTGTTCTGGTTAATGTCAAAGTAACTCCAATGACTTTTTTTTTTCTTTTGAAAGCAAGAGTGTATTTTGGATATGCTGCAGTGAATCTTCATTTTAAATAAACTTGTTTTTTTTCCCTTTATGGACTTGTTGATGTTTTGTACTTGGAAATGTAGAAATTAGATGTGGGAAATAAACTATTGCAAACTCTTCTATATATTCTTAATATATGTTGAAGGCATTTTGCAGGTTACATCTACATCTGGATAAGGAAGATAAATATTACTTGAAATACCTCATTTCTTTTAAAGGTTATGGCTAAGCAGTGTGACTGAAGTATGCAATTTTTGCTTGATGTTCTTGATTTTATTTTTGTTTGGCTTTTTTTGTAGTACCGGACTACTTGAGTAATATACTGCACTGAACTTTTGTTTTAAATATGCAAATCTACATGATTAGATAGCTATTGTAAAATATTGTATATTTCAATAGCTCTCCTGAAATATTGGGAATCTGTTGTTCAATTGATGGCTTAACTGTCTTGAAAGGAAATTATTGCTCACTTTATCTTCCAGGCTGAACAAGTTGTAGCAGGGAATAAAAAAGTTAGGCAGCTGAGAGTTTTGCAGGCACTCCACTAAATATCCCAGACATTTCTGAAAACAATGTTCCAGGTCTCCGAACTGCCAGTCTGTGTCATTTGGCCACGTGACACAGGAGTGGAAAAACGCAGTTTTGACATGATATGAACAGAATTTTTCCAGCTCTTTTGGGTATTTCATTTTAAGTTGCTCTAGAAGATACTTCAGCAGCTTAAGACAACCTTTCCTGTTAAATAAATAAGAACTTATTAGGTACCTTCTACATAGTTTCAAATATGTATTTTAGATATTTAAACACAAAGAATTGTGCATTAGTTCTCTTGTGACTTTCTTGATTCAGTACAAGATGTAATTGGCAAACTGACTTCTTCGTTTACTTATTAAGGTTTTGTACCTCATGGGTTTTGTTCTTCCTCTTTGAAGAAATCCTGAAAACAGTTTTTACAGAAGCGAAAAATCATTTATTCATCCTGATCTCATTCAGCACTTATTTTCTCACCATCATCTTAGAAGTTGCCTTGATACGAAGTGTGATGTTGCTCAGAAAAGTTGAGTCATCAGACTCTTCTAAGCTGGTTTCTCTAAACAGGACTGAATTTGGGAAAGATTATTTAAAGTCACATCTTTTGCTTTCTAAGGCAAGTCCAGAGTGTAAACAAGCAAATGTGATTGTTTCCACCTTTGATTACGTTATCACAAGGCAGTCAGACATTCAGTGAGTTCATGCAGTGTTGTACTGCTGTAGAACTATTAAGCCTAAAAGCCTTATTACTCATAATAGGAAGCAAGATTTAGAGCAAATTCTTAAATGCTAAACTGAAACAGTGCTAGACAGTGCTAGCCAAGCTCACACAGCCTTAAAATAAAATTCATATGAAATACCAACCTACAGCACTTTGGTCCATCAGCTTCACAACATGTCTTGGAGTTGCCATGGTTGTTCATCATGGCCTTCTCAATATGTGAGAAAGAGAGTCGCCATGTGTTCCCTAAAGTTGAGCACAAGACTGTTAAATTGTTACACGGCACTAAGTATTGGCATTTGTATCTACAAGAAAACCCATACTCTGCAATTGCCTTAAATTACCAGCATTTTCTTTGCCCCGTAAAAGAAATCATAATTCAGTGCCTGCAGTTAGTTCTTCCTTAATTTGCCAGCTGCTCCACACAAAGGCAATTAGAATGTAATTGATATAGAACATAGCTAATTGTTTCGATGCTTTAAATTCCTAAGGATATCTGGATTTATTTAAAAATTAAGCTTAATTCTGAATTTTCCTAAATTTGCTGACCATGATTTGCAGAATTGCACTACTCACAGAAATCTACTGCCTTTGAATTTCTGTACCCTTTTACTGTGTTTTCTGTTTTTCCTTTGTGAAAGTAATAGGCTTGTGAGTTTTATCTCAAGTACAGTAGTTGTCCAAAGAACTTATTTTTGTTCTTCTGGTCACGCTTCTGAAAATAATTGCTAATGTAGCTCAATGCCCTCTTTTTAACATGAGCAATCATATTTGTCTTCCTTTCATGAGTTAAGACTGTTTGCCTTGCCTGTTTGGCTCAGTTACTCTGCATTTAATTTGCATAGGAAGAGATAGCCCAGTACAGCAGTAATGATTTATTTGGTATTAATAACATGGGCATGCTAATTAAAAAAATAACAGATTGCCTGAAATCTTTTTACTGAAATCATGCATTCTCATAATGCAATGACAAGTCAGGGTGTTCCTGCAGACTAATGTAGGCTCGGTGTGACAGTGGTCTGGAGGGGAAAAAAAAATGTAGCAATACTAGAGTTCAATGAGAAATAAGGTGTCTTGATAGAAAAGTACACATTTTGCTCCCTGCAGAAGTATCTCCTCTGTGTGTGCAGTCCCATATAGGGGATGTTCCCTGCCTTTTTACAAGTCTTATTTTTTTTCCTTACTAAACAAAGGAGCGCATGCTGCTGTTAAGTACAGCACGAGCACAGGGAAGGGTCATATCCATGCATCTGACTGGAGTAGATTTAATATAATGCTCTTAGGAATGGTTAGTGTACAGTCTGGTAGATCGATTTTGTATTTAGATTTCAGTACAAGACAAGTAGTATCACAAATTCCATGTTTTAAACAGGGATTTCAGTTATCTTTAATCTGGATATATCCAGGACGAGATAAAGATCTATAATTTGAAGGCAGAATACCAACCACAATCTGGATACCCTTTCTATACCACTTTTAAGTGATCAAGTTGTAGAGAAGATATTTCATAACTTATTATTGTCCATATTTAAGGTACCTCTTAGAACCTTTTCTCTTTTGTTTTGCTTTGCTACTAAATAAAGGGATCTTAATCTGAAGTCTCTTCTGACTTTTTTTCCCAGCCACTGTTCAATTTTGAGGCCGTCCTGTGTGCTGGCCGGCCAGGCCTGCTGAACTTCCAAAGTCAAGATGATGTCCACTGATATTTCTGATGGAGGATTTTTGATCTGAAGAGTTATTGCAGGGCTTCCAGCCTTTTTCCTTCTCACAGTTACTTCCACATCTAGTCACAAAGAAAAGTGATTTTTTCATGTTAGATATATATATATAAAGAAACCATTTTTTGAAAAATGTTAAGATTTTTACTAATGAGGAATTCATAATCAAAAGACATACCTGAGTTCAGTCACTGGCTCTTTATCCTATAGGATGTGGATGTTAAATAGAACATGGTGAGGGCCTGTTGATGAGTTCTATTAAATAGGAACTCTATGTTTGAACTGCTATGTTTGCTTAATTTACTGTCTAAGAATCAGAAAAACAGTAATGTTTTCCAGTAAGCTACTTGACTGTTGAAAACACACTGAAAAGATTTGGCCACAATGTTTCTGAAGGCTTCAGAGAAAAGTAATGCTAAAAGGGGATGCATTTTCTGTATCAATTGATATAAAATATTAGGTAATGTATAAAAGAAAGCTCTTTGTTTTGCTACCAGTTCAGCAAATGTCTCTTGGTAAACAACAGATAGCTACAAAATACACAGGTGATGTAGGATGTACCAAGCATGTGACAGTACCCTTAATATATTTTATTTTCATATGGAAAGAGGATTGCATAGTGGAGTTAATCACATAATATGATTAGTTCTGCTGTATAACCCAAGAGCAAACTTGAGATACCAGGGACAGGAGTTACAGCTCCATTGCCACAGAGAGACAGTTGACTGGGAGGAAAACACATGAACAACAGGGCAATGCATATGCACAATATAACTGAATTCTTAGGACCCCTAGGTGAAACTTGTTCTCTCAATACTTACCTTTAATGTTTTTTACTTCTTGTTTAATAATTTCTCTCAGTGCTTGAAGCATTTTAAAGGCTGATAATTTTCCATCTTCATCTAAAAACTTCAACAAATACTTTTCTTTTGGACTTCTTTTGAATGTGAGATAATAATAGGCTCCAGTGTCATCAGACTTGTCCAGCTGAAGCCTTGCAACAGGCATTACAAGCATGATATCAAACTCATTTGGTTCAGATATCTGCAAAGTAGCAGAATGCAACAGTCAATGTGCAACTTAGGTTTTATTCTCTTTAGACTTTTATACCAATTGTGGTTTTATCTACCGCTGCCTTGATGTACTTTTCGTGAAATATGAGCTTATTTCTGTGGGTTTGTATTGCAAGAATACTGTCCATTTGGGTGGAGAAGAGCAATTTACTGATAGCAGCTGACAGCTTTCCAACTTACTAATTTTTAAAAGAGCTTTAAGATTCTTGAACTGTTCTGAGTAATGTATAAATGCTGAACTTAGTCATCGTTTTGCACATAGGAATCAACTGTGAGGGGAAAAAATGCATTGCTATGTCTGAAGCCGTTTTTAAAACAAAAAGTGTCCACACGCTTGACTGTTTTCACGGAGTGCTTGAACCAGGAAAAAAGGTACTGTGTAATCAGAGAATGTTAAGGAGTTGAAATGGACGTGAAAGATCATTTAGTCCAAACCCTGCGCCTGGACAGGGACACCTCCCACCAGACCACGTTTCTGCAGGTCTTATCCAGCCTGCCTTTGAACATTGCCAGGGGCATCCACAGTCTCCCTGGGCAACCTGTTCCTCACAGTACATTCCTTCCTAATATCTAGCCTGAGTTTCCCCTCTTCCGATTTGTACCCATTACTTTTACCTTTTGCAAACCAGTATAAACTAAAAACTGGCACCGAGCCTTTCATGCAGTGCCACACTGACGGGTCCTGTGGCCACCCCGGGCTCACCTGTGCGATGTGCGCTTTACCGCGACTCCCGTTCAGACAGTGCCTCTTACTGAACGCACATACGTACACACCTTTCAGCAGGTTATTTACCATTTTATAAAGCACTTCTGTTAATTAAGGGAGCGACCCTTACAGTTTTATCTCGTCGAGAAGGGCCGGCTCAGAGCTGCTGTCGAGTGGCAGAGCCTCCCGCCACCTGCGGCTGCGCCCCGGGCGGGAGAGGCGGCCTCGGGCGGGAGAGGCGGCCCCGCACCCACCTTGACGCGCTCGTAGTAACTCCCGGAGCTCTGCCGCTCGATGGAGCTGAAGGCGCCGTCCTTGCTCCGGATGGCCTGGACCAGGTGCGAGACCACCTGGTTCACCAGCGCCGACGCCTCGGACACGTCCTCGCGGCCCAGGCTGAGCCGCGACAGCACCTCGCGGAGCCGCAGGGTGTCCGGCAGGGGCCGAGGGGCAGCGACCGCCGCGTCGGGCATCGCCGCGCCCCTCGGCGTGGCGGCGGGGGCTCTGGCGGGCGGCGCCCTGCCCCGCGGGGCGGGGGTCGCGTCTCCACCGCCCGCCGGCAGGGCGCTGGCAGCGGGGACTCGCCGCGCCGCGCGGCCCCGGGCGGGGGCTCTGTCCGTCCGCGGCGCCCGAAGGGTCGTGGCGCCGCTCGGGCTTTCCTCTGCGGCGCGGTGACGCGAGGGGCTGCGGGCTGCGCCCCTCGGCGCGCCCCGGCCCCGCGGAGCTGCGCGTCGCGACCCCCGCCTGCCCCGAGCCCCTGTGCCGCCCGCGCCGTCCATGGCCTCGCTGCGACCGCAGCACAGCGAGCGCGGCTCCGCAGGCGGGGGTTCCCGCCTCTGGCCTCGGCCGAGTTCCTCTTCCAGGCAACGCGCCTTCGCCAGGAAACGAAACCTGCCAGGCCCAGGCGAGAGGCGCTGCCCGGCTCTGCCGAGTCCAGCCCGGGCACGGCAAAGCTTCGGCAGCAACAGCCAGGCTGCGCTGAGAAATCCGTGGGCGCCTCCCTCCCTTCAATCTCCGGGAGTTTTCCCGCTCGCAGGCGGCCACTCCCTCCTGCCTGTGCCAGCAATACCAGCACCGCCCGTTCCCGCCCCGTGCGGCTGGCAAAGGCGGGCGGTGCTCCGGCCCCGCCGCTCCCGCCCCCAGACCGCCCGGCACCGCCTCCCTCCCCCGGAGCGTCCGGCCCCGCCTCCGGCCCGGCGCGGATGTGCCGCGGTGACTCACTGCTACTGCTGCCGCTGCTGCTACCGGGAGCACCGGCGGTGCCGCCATGTTCCTGAGGACAGGCTGCCGCCGGCTGGCGCTGACCCCGGCGTCTCGGCCCGGGCACCGCCGGGCGGGCAGCGAGGTCGGGGCGGCGGCGGCGCCGCGCTACGAGGTGTTGGTGATCGGCGGGGGCCATGCGGGCGCGGAGGCGGCGGCGGCGGCCGCTCGCGGCGGGGCCCGCACGCTGCTGCTCACGCACAGGATCGGCACCATCGGTACCGCCGGCGGTGCCCGGGGTGGGGCGGGCGAAGGCACTGCGGGCGCCTCCGGCCTCCCCGCTGGGAGGGCGGCGCTCAGCCGGGGAGGTAATGGGAGCGTTTTGGCGGTGGCAGTGAGGGTGTCCCTGTGTCCCCTCCCCAGGCGAGATGTCCTGCAACCCGTCCTTCGGCGGAATCGGCAAGGGGCACCTCATGCGGGAGGTGGACGCTCTGGACGGGCTGTGCGGCCGCGTCTGCGACCGCTCCGGCGTCCACTACAAGGTGCTGAACCGCTGCAAGGGCCCGGCCGTGTGGGGGCTCCGCGCACAGATCGACCGCGGTCTCTACAAGCAGAACATGCAGGTGAGGGCAAGGGCGGGGAGCTGAGGTTGTTTAGCCTGGAGAAGAGGAGGCTTAGAGGTGACTTCATCACTGTCTAGAACTACCTGAAGGGAAGTTCTAGC
>JAWWEV010000115.1:85620948-85701179 GCA_035583235.1 Hafferia zeledoni | reverse complement strand
TGGGACAGAACACAGGCTGGAAAGATTTTCAACCTTCCTATGAAGACCACACTTTAGCCAGGGAAAACTTATTAACTCTAAGTGTCCCAGAACATCAGAGCTTTATATAACCGAGATCAGCCTGTCTGCGTCTCACCTGAAGAGACACCACAGGACAGCACACTGCCTGGAAGGGTCTTTGATACTCAGTTACAGACTGCACTTAATAGCAAGAACAGCTCCCAAAATAACTTTTATTAATACAAGTGTATGACAATGACTATATGGGTTGCTTAGTAGATGATGACATTCAGCTGCATGATTGTATTTAATTGATGACAAAAAAAACCCCAGAGGAAACTGGCAAAAAACACATTCTACAGACAACACCAGCAGTATAGCCCTCCCACAACAAACTTACCTAACGGGATTACTAATACGAAACATAACAGCTCAACACCACATTAAAACACACTCAGTAACCCAGAGCAAAAGCAACAGAAAGAATACAGCCACTTCCCACTAACACATAAACAGCCGATGAGTTATAAAATAGAGTAAGAATCTGGTTGCTTATCCCTGCAGTGTCCAATGGCATGGGGGAGGGAGACAGGATAACTTGTAGGTTGCCCTCCCAGATGTGGTGGAAGTCTTCTCCCCAGTTTTTGCTCAAGCCCAATCTCTTCTTACACCTTTGTTTTCCTTTAGGTGGGTTGTGTGACTATAGTCAATACTTTGTGGGGGTGATAGACAGATGCCTGAGGGGTGGCTCCTTGGGTCTGTGCAGGGTGCCACAGGGTGCGGCAAAGAAAGCCCATGTCATTTCCATAGCACTCCATTCTTCATTAACCCTATCAATAAGCACTTTCAGGGAGACACGAGTTAATGAAAACCAAATTTTTTTAGAGCATAGCAAAACAAAGGAAATGTGAAACAAAGCTAATTCTTGAATGCAGGGATTTTTCCTTTGTGTTGTTTTGAAATCGTAAATTAAAGTTGAAAAGCTAAGTCATCCTGCCCCACTGATTGCCTTTGCTGACCTTCAAAATCCCTACTGTAACATCTGTCTTGTTTTGTGTCATAGGCTATGGGGTGCAATATGATTTTTTAGATCCCCGTCAACTGACTGCTTCCCTCGAGTCACGCCTAGTTCAGCGCCTCTTCTTTGCAGGCCAGATAAATGGCACGACAGGCTATGAAGAAGCTGCGGCTCAGGTGAGTGAATCTGATCATGTATACTCAGCACTCAGAGAAGGGATATTGTCTTGGCACTTGTGTGTGACACAGAGGCTTGCTAGGCCCATTTTGTGTTCATGAGATGTTCTTTGGTTGCTCACCCTGATTCCAGACTTGCCCAAGCTATTTTTAATTTTAGTATCTGCAGTGGCTATCACTAAGACTGCAGTATCAAAGTAATTGGAAACACTGTCGAGTGTTTCAGCATGGAGACTGTGCAGTGGGTGTAACTAAAAACATGTGGGAATTGTCTCCAGAAGCATCAGCAGTGGCCAAGAATGCCTTCAGACACTCATAGTGTCGCGAGAAAGAAACTGCCTAGATTATTAGCTCAGCTCAGTCTTTGGAGGCAGATGTGCTGATATTTTAGCTAGGAAAAGACCAGTAAACGTTTTTGGTTTGTTTTCTCTGTACCTAGGGTGTGATTGCTGGAATCAATGCCTGTCTGCGGGTTCATGGCAAGCCCCCTTTCATTGTCAGTCGCACCGAAGGGTACGTTGGTGTCCTGATCGATGACCTCACCACTCTGGGCACCAGCGAGCCATACCGGATGTTCACCAGCCGCGTGGAGTTCCGCATGTCCCTCCGGCCCGACAATGCTGATGCCAGGCTCACTCACAGAGGTATTTATTGTGGTGGCTCTTGCAGTGAGCAGCCCTGCCTGGTTGTAGACTTTTGTCTCATACACCATCTGTCTGCAGGTTTTGAAGAGGCTGGGTGTGTATCACAACAGCGATATGAGCAAGCAATTAAGATGAGAGCTGCTTTAGAGGATGGAATTGCAACACTAAAATCACTTCAGTTCAGCATATCCAGATGGTCCCAGTTACTGCCAGAAGTTCCCATCAGTAGCAGTCGCAGGTCGCCTGTCAGGTAAATGTTACAGCTCAAGTGTTCTGGTCTGACCCATGCTTGCTTTAGCGCATCTAGCTAGTGGTTTCATAGCATTTGTCCATGTTTCCTGAAGCTGTCAGTACTTCAAGATTCCAGCTAAACCACCTTCAGGGAACACACATCTGATGTTTACCTGTAGAATAAGTGCAACTTTGGTATTTTTAATGTGCCATATTTCTTGGTGCTGACATGTGCTCCCAAAGCGAGAGGGTGTTCCACTGGCCCAGTCAATTCTAGATGGCCTTACAGAGAGTGTCACCAAATGGTGACAGTTTTACAGTGGGTTGCTGCTTTGCTTAAAACAATTGATTTCAGGCTGGTGTCAGATGGTAGCTCATACACGAAGACCCTTGCTTCTCTTACCAGTCCTTTACCTCACCTTATCTTTTCTGTCCTGGCTGACTCTGTCTGTGTGCTTTTACCCTTGGTACCTTTACCTTGTCCCTTCTGTCTTGCTGTTATTTTTCATAAAGCTCTTCTGTGTACTGAGAGGAGATAGTAGGGAATTGAGCTTGGCTCTGCAATTGTTCTGGCTTATGCTGAGAACTTTGTAAGTTTGAGGTGGGAGCAATTGTAAATCTGCCTTATGAAAGTGACTTCTTACTACTGTAAAAATTTACTCTTGCTCTGGACAGTGCTTTTGACATCCTTCAATATCAAGACATCAACATGGAGGTTCTGGCAAAGGCTGTCCCAGAGCACCTGGACAAGTTTGCTCAATGGAGACAACTGGCAGAGAGATTGAAAATAGAAGGTAGAGCTGTGTATGTTTTGTTCAGTAAGAGGAGAGAAAATCCATTTGTCCCACTGTGTTTCATGTTGCTGCTTAAAGAAATTAAACACTCCGATCAGAATGTGTACCTTTTACCATAGGCCACAGCCCTTTGCATGCACCTGTGTTTCACTGTGGGGGGTAAGATTAGTTGTTCACGTTCACTCCTGGCATTTTTTTCCCCCTTACTTCCCTGTCAATAGACCATCCTTTGCTGGCATGAGAAGGAAAAACAACCTGTATAGCCAGATTCCTGTAACAAATCAAAGAGTGTGACTTTTTCCCAAGTAATGATGTGAAATAGGTTGTATAGTCTGTGAAGCTGGAAACTTCCTTAGGAGCTTTTGGCCGTCACAGTGGAATTGCTCATTCTGCTTCCAAGAATTCTTGCAAGTTACACATTTCACATGAACATCTATGTCTGGTTTACTTGTTTTCCTGATCATCACAGCTGCTTACGAGTGGTGTGTGGTCAATCAGCAGCAGGAAATAGAAGAAGTGCGTCGTGATGAAGCACTCCAGCTGCCAGAGGACCTGGATTACTTTGCCATTGATGCATCGCTCTCAGCAGAGGTGCGGGAGAAACTGGACTCCAGTCGTCCTCAGACAGTAAGATACTTGGCCACAGCAAGGCCAAAAATCCCTTCCATTTTCCCAAGGGGCATGGGGAGGTGAAAAGAATCATGGAAAGGAATACCCACAGGTTTTGATCTCATTTCTCACTAGCTCCAGTGTGTAGGTTTGTTTTTAGCTAATTTTTTCCTGTTTCCTTGTGTAGATTGGTGCAGTCAGCCGTATCCCTGGAATTACACCAGCTGCTATTGTTAACCTGCTAAGGTTTGTGAAAACCAATCACTGGAAGACAGAGAAACTAAAAGCTTTACCTCAGTCTGGGAAGTACTTACCAGGGAAAATGTACTCTGAGAAAGCAACTTCACAAAGACAGATTTCAGCTGAATTTTCTGAAGAAGAGACACGAAGTGCCTTTGTTAAAACACCTTTGTAGAGAATGGCACCCATCCTGCCAGACTATGTTGCAAGATCACCTGTGCTTGTGACCCTCTTGACAAATAACACCCATGCTGTCCGGATCCAAAAGGGTTCTAGTTGTGTTCTGTGGCAGCATCATTGAGTAGAACGAAGATGATGAATACACAAAGTAAATGCTCAGAAACTAAATACAGCCTGTGATTTTGCTGATATAAGTGAAGAGATGGGAGAACTGCTTTTAAAATTCCACTCATTTGAAAGATGTTGGATAGGTGAAATCTGTTCTGAAGCATCTTGTAAAGGACAGTGTTTTGGTTTAATAAAAGGAGTAAGAAATGTTACCATGCTGAACCTGTGGCAGCACAAGACCATTTGAGTTGAAAAGTGTGTTGTTATAACTTTAGTGCTTGTGTTCATAGCTGTGCCGGGACTATGCACAGTCTGGTGTCTTGGTGTGGTGTCAGCCAAGAGGAAACCATTGGCTATGGAAATACATGCCACGTGAATATTTAAACTTACACAGGAGACTGACAATGTCAACACCATATTCTGCAGGTGGTTTTTCTCTTTAAAATAAAAACCTTATCTTGAAACTCACTGACGAACTTGGTCATCACTTGACAGTTCACTGGATCACAGTTCACACACGTGAGGTGGGGCAGTATTTGCTACAGAGCTGGTGGATGTAGCTGGACAAGGCAGGCTGCTGCAGGCTGGGTGCTGAGGAAGGTGGGAACCTGCCCTAGGAACCTCACCTTGGGCGGTGTGAAGCATAGTCTGACATGTTGTGGACCCAGGGGAGCAGGACCCAGAGGTTTCTCATTGGCACTGGTCCCGCAAGTGACAGTAATACAACTTGGATCTGAGTGAGATCCAAGTCAATTGGATCAATTGGGCAGTTAGTTTGTCACTTGACAGCAAGAAACTGAATTAAAGTTGTTGCTGTGCTACCAAATCCTTGCCTGACTTAGGCAGCAGTCTCTGGTTCTAGTCTCATTTTTGAACATGCTCTGAATTGACTAGGCAAACAGGCTTGAGAACGCATTTTGTTACAGTTAAGTCATAGAATCTTAGAGGTTAGAAAAGACCCTTGAGATCATTTAGTCCAACCATAAACCATATATGTAGGTCATTTTGAAATATGATTCTGGACTTTCTGTGGCTTGTTTCTCTGGGGGAGTGGTTCCTTTCCTGGCCAGAGAAAGGAATCAGAGCAAATTCTTTTTGTTGACAGAGACTCTGTCATGCAGCAGGAAGCTGGGCAGAGTTTACAGCTTTGGGGCAGCATCCGCCTGCCTGAAAGCATCTCTCCCTCACCAGCCATTGGCTTGTGCAGAAGAGCTTTAAACGTGCGATCTGTAGGTCAGTTATGTCAGGATGGCTCAGAAAAGCTTAACGTACATCTGCGTCTTTATGTCTGTGGTCTGTTTTCCTTCCAGCCTTGTTTGCTCAAAGATTTACTTCAACCTTGTAAACCTTAAGTTCAGCTTAAGGAAGGCAGCTATGCTTTCTGTAGTCTAACTCAGACTCCAGGTATGGTGCTGGTGAAACTCCAGCTAAGTGAAGCCTAAGAAACCTGGAATCCTGTGAATCTCTTTCTGTTCAAAGGAGAGGAACTTCTGGTCAAGCAAGTTTTATGCTTGCTTTACTGCATTACCTTTGTACTATGTTTGGTTTTGATGTACCTAAATCTTTAAAACTTAGATCTAATTTTACCAGACTAGGAAGGAAGCCCTACTGACACCTTCATCTTCTCCCTTTTAAGCCAATTGTGCAGTCACAAGGTTATTTCCTAGTTCTCACCAGCATTTGAGAGGAAAATCTTGCTTTAAAAACACCTTGCACCCTGCTACAAAGGAAAACACTTATTCCTCAGCTTTCTGTGCTAAATTTATTTCTGTGCTTTTGGTTTCACACATACCAGCATAAATCAAAGGATGGTTCCACTGAGCTGGGCTGCACCAGTGTCAAAGGAAGAGCAGAAGGAGTGGACTTTCACTTTTCTTTTAGCAATTTAATAATGCACAGCTCTGGTCTAAGCAGAGGGAGAGAGTTACCTTCAGGGAAACTGAAGTCAGAAGTGTACAGATGGATGGATTGCTTTGCAGTAGATCTTCTGTAACAACTGCTCTATTCAGCATGATGTCTGGCCACTGTTGAACTCCCTTGTTAAGACGGGGATCCCTCTCTTCACATGTGGATTAATGACATGGATTATTTGCTGAAGTGAAAAACCTGGCATGTGCACGAGCTTGGGAAGTGGCAGTCCCCTCGGTTATTGGTTTCGTGTATACAGGGTTTGCCACATTTTGTACTTGCTGAAGAGTTCTAATTTGAGAAGACTTGCAGCCTGAAAAGTCATAGCTACAAGTAGTTCTATCAATTTTGTTACGAAAACCAAACACAGAAAGGCTAAATAATCTGCTGTAAATAGCATGGGCAGATAGAATGCACACATTGTGCCAATAGGGTTTGTAGCCACCAAGGACTTGTACAAGGCCTAAGGTTTGTTTTTTTGCATGAAAACAAAGTGAGCTTAGACCCTCACAGGTTCTGTGGTTTTTCTAAAGCAAACAGGATGGGAAGGGCAGAACTGGAGGAGCCTGCTTTTAACATGGATACCTGCGTGCTTTTCCTTGTCTTCGTGGTAATGAATTGCACTTTGTCCTCCTACAATCCTTGCTGTGACCAGGCGAGCAGGGAGGGAGGGTGCATGGTGAAGTTGACGTAACTTGTTTCACATACCAAGGGTCTTTGTGCTCCCTGTTTCAATGTGTGTCTCTTCTCTCTCCTGCAGAACACAGGCCTGGTGACCAGCACTTTTTCCTCAGTTCTCTACCATTCTATCTTGTACCAAATTTTTAAGATAATTGTTGTCTTCCATTCCTATTCTAGTTTTCATTTCATATGGTACTTGGACTGACTAGTTTCTTCATCTTTATGTCTACTCAGAAGATAAAAGCAAGGGAAAAATGGAAAGACATTTTATGCTAGGAGATACTACTAAAAGCTGCCACCAATGCAGCCTTTGTTGGTCTTAATGATGCTGGAATGTTTACAATTGTGCAGCAGTAGCTGAGCTATGTGGATTGCCTTAGTCCCTCACTTGGCATCATCTTGGCAGAGATGTGCCTCTTAGTCGTGCATTGCCCTTGAATTTTGTTAAGTAACAATTTTCACATGCAGTGATTTTAGATGCTCGGGCGTTATCAGCTTTGATGCCTACACCTCCCAGGTTGTGCTCCTCCACCCAGTGACATGTATCTGAGGGTGTCATTTAGTGGACGCAGGGAGGAATCTGCTGTCCCCTCAGGGATGCTGTTTCCACCAAGGAGGTCCTCTCTGTACCTCCTATCAAACAGCCTTTGCTGCTCAGAGTCCCTTCAGGGTGTTATTTCCATCTTTTGACATGATGTCATGGGGCTACTGAGAAATAAAAAGTGTGTTTCCCCTCTCATGACTAAAATATGTGGTGCCCAGAGCACTGAGCAGGGAAATGGAAGACTTGCTATGCAATTGCTTTTATGTAAAGTGCAGGGAATAAAAAGGATTGATTCTTATCTGTTGTTTTAACAACAGTGATGTTTTAATGGAACAAAATTTGCTTTTGTCTCTTTTGTTTCTAAACTGCTGTGCAGGTTTAACCCTGCCTCTGTAACTGAGGGAGGGTACCTATGTGGATCCCCATCAGAGGATCTCTAGCTCCATAATCATCATCTCATGGTCACCATGTACAGTGCCTGGACCTTGATCTCTGTGCCGAGGGGTCCAGGAGTGACAAATGAAGCCTGAAAGCTGGAGGCTGCACCTTGCTCACCTCTTTGCAGACTTCAGGGGAGATACTTTGACATCCTGTGATGTATCTGTGGGGTACTCAGCTACAAACAGCTTCAAACATATCCTTGTCTCAGCTTTTCTCTCTGTGTCCCTAAACAGTTGGTGCCTCCTTGCTGCGGGAGAGGGTCAGCAGAGCTGCTATGAGTGGGCTGCAAAGGGCTCTCTGGGAGGAACATGGTTCAGCAAAGGCCGATGCTATGGTAAAAGAGGCAGAAGTGAATTCATCAGCTGCATCTCCCAGCACAAGCCCCAGGAGGCACATTTTCAGGCACCACTGAGGATCGATAAGCACACACTGTTCTTGTTCCAAGTGACTTAGCGCTTGATGTGGTTGACTTAAGAGCAGGCACAGAGCCAGGTGGGAAATGAGCTCGCTCTGCCTTACAGGGCGGCAAGAAGAGAGGGGAGCTGACAATAGCCCGGTGACTAGTTTCCCTGCTCGCAGTTTACTGTGGCTTTACTTGAAAATTGCAGTGTATGACCAGGTGGTGGCCTGTGTCACAATCATACGGGATTCTTGGAGTCACTAGTGGAACCGCTGCTGTGGCTGGCGCTGCTGAGCTGGCGCTTCAGCCAAGTTTTGTCCTTGTCTCACTACACCTCGGGAGACTTTGCCCAGGTGGTCACGTGCTGCCTTGGTGACATTGCCCCAGGGCAGAGCCAGCTGACAGTGGGGGGCGACAGGCACAAGCTGGAAGGGGCCGAACCAGATGCAGAGGGTCACGTCACAGGCTGTGAGCTCAGTTCTCCTCGGTTGTGCCACGTCTGTATAAGTCCTGCGAATGCGTGCCCAGAAATGAGTCGCAGGAATTACCATCACAAGGAAGTGACGGCAGCAGAGCAGAGCTCTTGTTCAGGTTTGCTTTCCTTCTCCCGATCCATGTGTACATATGTACATACCCTCCTCCAAAGAATTAGGGTGCTACCATCCATAAAAGTGCATTAGCAGCAGGCTGGGTAATATTAGTTATTAGTACTGGTAATAACAGTCAAGTAGGAACAAACCTAATTAGACTTAATGTTCTTTCTTTTTTTCCTCAGGGAGAGGCTATTTAAGGGCTTGTTTTACATAGACACAACTCAACAGCAACAATCCTACATCTTTCTTCAAAATGCCCATGTCCTGTAAGTGGAACCACATCCCAGCTTATAAAACAAAATATTTAAATATCTATGAAATTAATAGTAATATCAAAAATATACAATAATAGTAAATAATTTGAATTAAATATAATAACTAATTATCAATAAATATTCATTCATTTGGGAGGGTTTCATTTTGTTTACTAAGGAATCAACTTAAAATTCAGCTTTAAAATAGGAAGAAGATTTTTAAGAAGTCTGGCAACCTCAACAATTAAAAAAAATTAGGTAGGTATCATATTAATTTATATAGATGTATATGTGTATATGTTATATATATAATATATATACATGAATATGTCAAAGAAAAAAATTGGCATTTTGCTTAAGATGTGCCCAGGTGGCTGCAGATAAGCAGAACCTGACATTTTCTTTTAAATTTCAGGCCCACCTGCAATCAAAGCACCCTCAGGAGAGAACATTCATCTTGCCTTTCGGTCACTGTGCAGGTTTGGAGTCAGCTGCTTCGCCAGCTGGCTGGCTGTGCTGAGCCCTGCAGAACAGGGACCTGGGATGGGGAAACAGGCTCTGCTGTGGCTCTTCCCCTTTGTGTTAAATAATCCAGATTTTACTGGGCTGAAAGGGAGAAAGAGATTGTGACTGCTGCTGGCAGGGCAGGCAGGGCCCCGAGTTAGGGGTGAGCTAGCTCTGCTTATTTCAATTGACTATGTAATAGAAAAAATAGCATATTAGCCCATGGATCTGTCTTTGTGCTAGGCCTAAGCTTGCACATGCTCTTTCAGAAAGATGACCAGGTTCCTGAATTGCTTTGCTGAGAGGAGCCAAGAGAAAGCCCTAGCAAGTACTTCAGTACACCAAGAGCAAAAGCCTGCTGCTCCTGCATCCTTAAAAGTATGCACTTGGTCCATGGGAATGCTTCACCAATGAAAGCTTAGGTACCTTCAAATTTTGATTTTTTAAAGGAAAAAATAAGGAAAACCTGCACAAATTCAGAGCCGTTCAGCATGGGCACAGGTCCTTGGCAGCCACCCCTTGTGCCCTCTGCTGCTGCCCCACCGTCCCCCCACCCACAGGCCAGACTGTCCACCAGGTTAACTCTGATTTACCTCCACACTTCCTCAGTACTTCACTCAGAATCTTTCAAGGAAAATGTATGTTTAACTGTCACCTTATCAGTGCAGGAAGCCAGCAGAGAAACATAAAAGGATTAAAGAATTATTGGTAGGCAGCCAGGGAAAGTAACCTGATTTTTTTTTTAAATAGGCAACTGTGTAATTGCAGAAATAATCTGAAGGGACTAAAGAGGATTCAGAAAAGGCTAAAAACCCACAGCTTGTTTTGGAAACCAATACAGTTTTGCTATCTAACAGGTTTCCTTCAGCTCTTTTGCACCACAGGTGCTCTCTTCTTCCTCTCGAAGCAAAGCCACTTTGAATCTCTCCTTTGTAAGCAGTAGGAACATTGCAAGAGAAATTATCATTTGGCCCAATGGCAGCGAAAAGCAAGAGATAAAGTTGTTGTAGAAAGGGGCTTCGGATGAAGCAGCCAGTTAAGAGCAGGACCTCAGATGTGCTTGGGGCACCTCAGGATGCTGCTGCTGCTGCTGCTGGGGAGGAGGGAGCTTATTGGCTCTCCCATCACCTCCTCCGCCCCCCAGGCTCCTTCTAGGCACTGCATAAACATTGAATTAACCTCAGTTAGAACCAGGTGGGTTGTATTTTTGACCCAAACTGACTTTATGTTGTTCTTAAGCAGATACTGTATCATTTAGCACCAATGAGCACAAACATATCCCATGCAGTAAAAAGATTGTTTCTACATGGTTTTATCTTGACCAAATCTAAATATGCATTTAGAGAAATAATTTTTTGAAGTTTCAATACTGCTCAAAACATTGAAACAGCTATATGCAGAATGTGAAATAAATAGTCTTTCATCTGCAAGTTCAGTAAAATAAGCTATTCCAGTTATTAGCCTTGCACAAACTGGTCTGAGATATAATTTAAAAGCCTCAAAGCTCTGAGCTGAGCCCCTTTTATTCCAGGCTAAACTATCCACCTAGGGAACTAACACTGAGCAAGAAGTTATTTGGTTACAACACTGCACTGCTCCACTTCCCTATATAGACCAAGCAGCCTTTGTTGTATCCGACCCTTAATACCTTGCCACGTACATTTTTGGAATACTTCTGTATATTAAAGGCACTCCAGACTTCCCAAGCATGCATCCTTAACTATAAAGGAAATTGTTTTCATCTTCCAGCTCCCCACTGCCACATTCAGCGACAAAACTGAAATATATTCCATAAATATCATGCTCCAGCCAGCCAGTTTTCTGCCTTCATGGCTAGCTCCATCACCATGGCACTATGCTCTCACACTTCCTTGTGTATAACCATGAACATTGCAGGACAAGGGGGAAAGAGTTAAGGACAGCTGCAAGAGTTGCTTGAAGAAATAAGCAGTCAGAAGACAAATACAGTTCTCAACTATTAACATTTATTAAAAGTTTGATCGAAGTAGTTTTATTCCAAAGTTTTGTTTACAAAAGACTAACGATTTCCCCAAGTAGTCAAAGATTAAATAAAAGAACTGAGATGGGATTACATTAGTGCATAGAAAGCAAATCTGGTCTATAAAAGTTAAAATTAAAAAACCCAACAGATTGTGTAGAATTTAGGTTTTAAATACATGAAAGCAGTTGCTAGTATGGCATGCAGTGTTTACAACTGTTTTTTCTTGTACGCAATGTGAAGTTGTTAGATGCAACATTGTCTGTTCTCAAGGCTTAAGGTATTTTTCCTCCCAGAGGCAGAACCACTCCCTCTGCCCCAAACTACATAGCTCACTCTTGCCCCTGTACTCATCATGGGCCATTTTAACATGAACCATCCTCCCAGCAGCGTTTGTAGTTGCTCTGACCCACGCACAGCTGACCAGAAGTGAGGGGCCTCATGCAAGAGCAGCACTGCACTGCACTGCCTCCCTTACGCTGCTTGTGGTCAGGGACACCTCAACTGCCCAGTGCAGCATCACATCCAATTTTACCCAAAGGATTTCAGTTGGTTGCTTATTGCAAGCTGATTTCTGAACTGTCAGGGAGCAGACACCCAGCTGTAGACAACCCTGTACAATGTGCATAGAGGCACCGCAGACAGGGTGTTGCATAGCCAGGCCATGGCCAGCCAAACCAAACATCCTGCACCTACAAAGGAATGTGTAAGGCGGGCAATGCATGCAGAGCTGCTCTGTGAACACAGCTTGTGCCAAAGCTGCTTTGCTTTTCATCCAAATTAGAACTTGGCTGAACCAGTTTGGCCAAAGTTTCTTGGAAAAAGGTCAGCGGTTTAACTGAAAAGCATGCAGATTTAACCAGATACTTTATTATGGCAACAGTACATCTGCCTCCATTTTGAAGTTATGTACTTCCTGTTGCCTTGGGGACATTAACAAACCTCCAGAAGCTGCATTTCAACAGCACAGTGAAGAGTCCCGTCACTGAATTCCCTAGCTCTGCTGTGCCATGAAGCCCTCTAGGTCTTGCTTCCACTGTATTTGGCACATCTGTGCCTTTAAACACTATTTGTAATGCTCCAACGTTTTGCTGTAGTTAAGACACTGAAGGTGAGCAGAAAAGAAGATCCAACCAAAGCAAACAGAACATGAAAGAAAGTTAACAGCAGTTCAGGTCTATCCAAGCAGTACAGATAAGAGCTCCTGCAGAGCAAGCACACAGCCAGAGAAGGAAAGGAAAACCAAGAGGTTCACAGGCAGAACAAACATACTGGTGTAATGGAACAACAGTCCCTCAAAGACACTGAATTCTTTTTGACCTTATGTGGGGATGCTGTGGGGAAATTATGCGAAAGGTTAGTAAAACAGCTGCATCATTATGCAAGTCAGGTCTGATTATCCATTAACTGCTTGTCTCTATTTACCAATTCAAAGAAAGATTTCTATGCTGGAATCCCCAGCTATTACTGCTGGTATTTCTTACAGCCATGTTTCACTTGGAATTATTTCTTTAGTGATTAATAGTAATTTTTTGGACTAGATACCCAAGTCCACTTCTGTTTGACCCAAATCTTCAACTTATTGTTACAGATAGCAGGTACACTGTCCCACCATGGGTTTGGTGCAGGCTACAATGGTGGGTCACTCAGAAATTACAAAGTGTAACTCTAACCAGAGGTTTAATTTTTCAATTTGGCTATTGAATGTCTTCCTATATATTAAAAAACATTTCTGTAAAAGTGTGTAATCTTTAAAGAGCTACACAACAGTTAATCAGTTTCCCAGGAAAAAAATGTTTCTGCTTGCAATTGGAAAAATCCCTGTACAAAACTTATGGGAAACCCAACACTAGATTCTTTTTTTAATGTTAAGTGTGTTCTTGTTCACACCATCTCTTTGTCATGATACAAAGTTTTCTTGGTTTACTCAATGCATCACAGAATGCACCAGAACACTGCAACTGTTGCCTGGTGTTTGTGTTACTCAATCTAAAAATCATTTTTAAAGAAAGCACCAGAAAAGTACTTAAGGCTTAGATCAGTTAAGAATAGTAAACTTGCAGCTGAACTTTGCTCTACTCTTCAGAAATAGGTAATCTGAGTATTTGCCTTGCAACTTCTGAACATCCTTAAGTAACAATGATACTTTCTGATCCCACCAGGACTAGATAAAGGTTTTGCCATGAACTTAATGTTAACCCAAAGAACACAGAGACGTAGCATTGAACTTCTGTTTTAATGGTCTCAAATTCTGTGACAGATTTTTGGTCTCAAGTTTCCATTTTAAAAAATTTATCAATTTTAAAGACTAATAACTTAAACTGCCACGAAACAAATGGTCCACAAACATTCCTTTCCTTCTGAAGCTTTTACGATGCATTGTAATCATTAACCAGTCTTTCACTATTAAACTTAAATGGCCAATTGAGACAAACAGTTCTGAGACCGTTCTTCCACCACTGATTAAGACTGAGGTGGCAGCTGGTGTACAGAATTTTCATTTAGCCTTCTGGGCCTTCTGGGCAGACTTTGTGACCTTGCCAGCTCCTCCAGCCTTCTTGTCAACTGCCTTGATGACACCAACAGCGACCGTCTGCCTCATGTCACGCACAGCAAAACGACCTGAAAGCAAAAACATGTTTTATGGCTTTTGTCTAGAGCTTTGGAACTCACAGCTGAAATTGCCCAGCAGAAACACACAACTTGGGATAAACTGAGAAAATGCCACTCTGGGACAGACATCCTCTGTTAAGTACCCCTGTACCACTCATGTTTTTGTTTTACTTCCAGGTTTCAAGTTACAGCTTTTAACAGCGTTTCACAGGACACACTGCATCCCAATACCTGGAATCAAGGAGTGCCTTTTCCAGAGATCAGTATTGAAACATTTTGGGAAATGCCTTACCAAGAGGAGGATAGTCAGAGAAGCTCTCAACACACATGGGTTTGCCAGGGATCATATCAACGATAGCAGCATCTCCAGATTTCAGGAATTTGGGGCCATCCTCCAGCTTCTTGCCAGAACGACGATCGATCTTCTCTTTGAGCTCAGCAAATTTGCACGCAATGTGAGCAGTGTGGCAATCCAGCACAGGGGCATAGCCAGCGCTGATTTGGCCAGGGTGGTTCAGGATAATGACCTAGGAAACCAAGGAACCCAAGTCAGCATCGGGGTAATTTCAAGCACTGATGGATCTTACAAAGCCAAAGAATTAAGGAGATTTACTTCAAGCAAATATATCTCAGAACACAAACATGTATTACTTTACAGCTTAAGCAACACGTGAAGAAAGAAAAAGACTTGTATTTCAGGAATACAAAGCTACATTTCAAACATACTTGAACAGCTGCAAAAAAAATACCTGTGCGGTGAAGCCAGCAGCTTCCATTGGAGGATCATTTTTGCTGTCACCAGCAACATTGCCACGGCGAACATCTTTCACAGACACGTTCTTAACATTGAAGCCAACATTATCACCAGGCAGAGCTTCACTCAGGGCTTCATGGTGCATCTCAACAGACTTTACTTCAGTTGTTACATTGACAGGGGCAAATGTAACCACCATGCCTGGCTTCAGAACACCAGTTTCCACACGGCCAACTGGTACAGTACCAATGCCTACAAAAGAAAAGCAACATCAGTAATTCAGGTTAATGAATATATACCCTTATGGGAAAAGAACACTTGAGACAAACTATACATTTTGGCTTGAAAAAAAGAGACTCTTGGGTAACACTTGCATTTCTGCTCCACACCTAAGCTGCTGTGGCAAGCAAGAAGCATTACAGAAACACATACCGCCGATTTTATAGACATCCTGAAGAGGCAGACGCAGAGGTTTGTCAGTTGGACGAGTTGGTGGCAGGATGCAGTCCAAGGCTTCAAGGAGGGTGGTTCCGCTGGCACTGCCATCCTTTCGGGTAATCTTCCAGCCCTTGAACCAGGGCATCTGGAATGAAAACAAGCCTGGTGTAAATTGACTGCCAAATTTAATGGCACAAGGCTGGAAAAGGCTAATTGGTGTATCTTAGCACTATCTCAGTTTTTCACTCTGTTGCAGTTAAGAATTTTTTAAGTCCTACAATTTTGGACCTTGTCTCTTTCAATCAGAATCATTAAAAAGCACATTAATTTTTAGCATTGCCTAATTTCTGTCAATGTTCTCCTAGTTTAATGTCTTATTAGAAACAAATGTCAAACCTACGTTAGAGCTAGGCTCCAACATGTTGTCGCCGTTCCAACCAGAAATTGGCACAAATGCTACAGTGTCTGGGTTGTAGCCAATTTTTTTGATGTAAGTGCTGACTTCTTTGACAATCTCTTCATATCTCTTCTGGCTGTAGGGTGGCTCAGTGGAATCCATCTTGTTGACTCCAACAATCAGCTGTTTTACACCCAGGGTGTAGGCCAGAAGGGCATGCTCACGGGTCTGCCCGTTCTTGGAAATACCAGCCTCAAACTCACCAACACCAGCAGCAACGATCAGGACAGCACAATCAGCCTTTGAAAAGAAAGGAAAAAAACACAAAACTCTTTATTATTTTGCCAAGGTATTACAGGAACCTCCCATACCAGCGAAGGAACAACATTCCTAAACTCCCAGAATTCTTGATTTACGTACCTGAGAAGTTCCAGTAATCATGTTCTTAATGAAGTCTCTGTGTCCAGGAGCATCAATGATGGTGACGTAGTATTTGCTTGTTTCAAATTTCCACAGGGAAATATCAATAGTAATACCACGCTCACGTTCAGCCTTCAGCTTGTCCAAGACCCAGGCATATTTGAAGGAACCTTTGCCCATCTATGAATACAAGAAAACTCAGTTTGCTTTTCCCCCGTTTTTTAAACAAATTTATGTATTTGAATTTACTTCAGAAAGATCACACTCTGGCTGAAGAACACAGTCTAAGAATAGTTAAGTGGCTCAACACTGAAATGCGTTGCTGCTCATGAAACAAGCAACAAGATACACTTGGCACTACTAGTGAGAGATGCCAACTGTTTTCTGTTTATTGAACCTGTTGACAGTTTAGCCCCATTGACAACTTGTTAATTGCACTGATACATCTTAATGATAGAACTCTTGATCTGAGTGTCCTCTACAAATTTAAGTTCTCTCACTAATGCAATCCTTGTGCTAATCAACACTTTAACTGCCACTCTGCCCAACATGTACCAAATTTTCATTCTGGAATGCTTTGAGACCTATGCTGTTACTATACAGAAAAGAAACCAGTAAAATTTCCTTATTTTCAAACTAGACGTTAATAGAGCAACTTGTTTTAATTTCACTCTTTACTACATGTATGCACAGACTGAACAGGGCAACTCAACATTACAATTCCAGATGAATTTATCCAGGTGTAGCTTTAGACCACCTTTCTCTACCCTTGCTCTATACTCCACAACTTGAGTTTCTCCTCCAACTAACACAACGGTGGCTTGAACACTCACACACTTGTTCAGTCTCGGGGACAACTGCGGTGCAGCTGCCGCCCTGTGGCCACGCAACACTGAGCCACTTGTTCAGCTCCCGGCGCGGCCGCAGCTGAACCGCCTCCCCGTGGCCATCAAACGCTCTGCAACTAAGGGTGTCTCCAGCCAGCCATTCCTGCACCCCTGAACTTTGCTGGGTGCCAGCCCACAGGCCCACGCACCTCAGCCGCTTCTTTCTCGAACTTCTCGATGGTTCTCTTGTCGATGCCTCCGCATTTGTAGATGAGGTGGCCGGTGGTGGTGGACTTGCCAGAATCGACGTGGCCGATGACGACGATGTTGATGTGGGTCTTCTCCTTTCCCATTTCGATGGAAGTTTAGTGCTTTCGGCAAAAGAGAATTGACACCTGGAAATTCCGCAGAAAAAGCAGCTGGTTACGCCTCTGTCCCGAGCCGAGGGGCAGCGATAGCTGCGCCCCACGCGGGGCAGCCCGGCCCGGATGGCGGCCCGGCCCGGCCCAGCCCCGCCCCGCCGGGGGAGGGGAGGAGCGCGACGCGTGGGCCGGGGGCCCCTCGGAGCGCCCCTTGCATCGCCCCCTCCCCGGGCTCGAGTTACCCCGGCGGCGCGGCCGGGGCGGCGGCCGCGAGCCCGGCGGGAGCGCGGAGGGCGGGGCCGCCCCGCTCCTTTGTGTGACTCACCCCGCCCGGGCCGCCGCGTCCTCCATTTTGTGGCGCTGGCGGCGGGCAGAGAAGGCGAGCGGCCATTTTTTCACTCGTGCCCCGGCCCGGCACCCCTCGACGGTCCCCGCATCGCCCGCGCCGCCCCGCACAGCCCGGGCCGCCCCGCGGGGCACAGTGACAGGATGCCGGCCTCCTCCCGCCCCACGCCCGCCGCTCCCCGGAGCCCAACCCTGGCAACAGGGGCGTGCGCGTGGGAATGGAGGAGAAGGACGACGCGCCACCATCCCGCCGCTCCGCGCCCCTCTGCTCACCCCCATCGCACCATCGCTTCCCCCCTGGCACCTCCGGCCCCTACTGCCCCTCCCCTCGGCCCCCACTACGCCCGGGGCTCAGCGCTCTCCGGGCCCCGGGGGGAGCGCGGCCCAGCCCGGCCCGGCCCAGCGCACGCCTCACCTGCTCGGCAGCGGCGACAAACCCGGAGCGAAAAAGACCGACAGCGTGCGCGGCGCCTCTTATATACCCCGGTCAGGGGGCGGTGCCTGGGATGCGTCACCGCTCCCGGCGGCCCCGCGGCCCCGCCCGGCACGGAGCGGCCCCGCCCGCCCGCCGAGCGGAGCTCTGCGGGACTGAACCCATGTCGTGGCTATCCTCTCTCCGCCCGGGCTCTGCCGGACCGTCCACAGCCCCCCACGGGGCATCCCCGTTCCGCCCGGGCCCTGCCGGACCGTCCTCCGCCCTCCGGGGGGCTGGGGACGGTCCGGCAGGGCTCGGGCGGAGCGGGGATGCCGGAGGGCGCTCCTGGAAGGGGAGCGCGGCCCGTCCCGCGCGGGGATGGCGGACGGGCGGGCGCGGCCTCCTTGCCTTGTCCGGGCACGGCGGGGCAGCACCGACCGGTCCGGCCCCCTCGGGCCCCAAGCGACACGGCGGGCCTGGCGGTGCGGTGGCGCAGGGAAGTTCGCCGGGAACACAGCCCCCGGTGAATTAATTGTGTTCCTGATTAGCGGCAGAACGGAACGCAATGGCGAGAGTGGGAACGTTCAGTGAGTTACTGAGACAAGCAAGAAGCAAATGTGGGCTAAACATCGCGGAATGCGAGATCCCCCCCAGCGCATTGAGTCCTAAGTCTCCCAGAAACAGGTGGGAGAGAAGGGGGAGAAGCAGGAATTCCAGGAAGCTCTTTATGCCTGAATAAGAAACTATCTTTTGGCTTCAAAATTTTTTTTTTTTTTAAAGAACTTTGTCTGTTCTACCATTAGAGGTCAAAAATTGACTCGGCTCAGAAAACTTCAGCACAAAAATACAAACCAAGGTGTAGGTACCTCCAGCAAAGATGCATCTGAAGTGAAAAGGTATTAATCACAAAGGCATTCAGGACACGGGGCTTCTGTGCAAGAAGTGCCCCCGTACTGTATTTTCTCATCAGAAAACCGGCAGCCCTAGCAAATTATTTTTAGAATCATGGCAATGAGAAATCACAAATCAGCTCACAACATCAGAAGTAAAGACTCTCGTGATTCTAATGGATTGTTCTCTGTTGTTCTTACTCCTAACTGATGTAAGAAAATATATTAAATAGTCAACATATCTCATAGCTATACAAGACATTAATCTGAGAAGCTGAACCATCTCTGTTATTTTTCAACTATCTGCAAAGCATACAAATCTACATGGTCAGTTTTCTTACTCAGCTGCGTTATCTGCCTGTCAGCAATAGTTACTTACCTACGGACAACTATAATGCCACTCGTTCGCAGGTACGCGCTTCAGGTTGCAGTTGTAGAGCATGGAAATAGGTTCTTGTTCAAAAACAAAGAAAAAAGAACAACATCAGCAAACTAATAATAAAAACCCCACCTCATGCTTTCTACACTTATTACTTGATTCCCAAGTTTCTCTAGCGAAGATAAACCCAGCATCAAATTCACCAGTGAGCTGTAAACTTGGAACTTCATGGTTTGGTATGAAATTGAAATGTATATAATACACCATAATACCTGGTAATTTTCCACTCAAAAGGCAAAAAAGATGCATTTAAAAAAATAAAAGAGCGGTGTCACTAGAGAAGGGGCAGTTAGTAGTGAAGACATGGCATATGAAGACACAGTATCAGGGACGGGGATCACTTTCTGGCAATGGCAATGCATTATTGTGAAGTGATTTAGCAACTCAGGTTGAAGGCCAAAGGGTAGTTACTTGGTAAGAAAGCTAAGTCGCACTTTTCGGGTCTCCTATAAAGCAAAGACTGTTTGTAAACAGAGCTAAAAAGCATTATTCCTCAGGATGGTTTGAAGTTAGCTTCTAAAATGTGTATTTCAGTGGGAGTATTTTTAATGGATTAATCTGTCTCATAAAAAGGTAGTTTTAATGCTTCCAAAATATACTTGTGCCTCAACAGGGAGAGAAGAAAGGAAATATATTACTAATTTGTTACACGGTCCAACTAAACTGCGCATTTCTTTTTTCAAGAAACTGTTTTTTTACAACAATATTTAATAAAGGTTTCTGAATCAGGTATTTCTTAAGAGAGAAATTTTTTTGGTATGTACATAGCTGAAAGCTACAAAAGCTGAATTTGTGGTACAGATTTTTAACCATGGTCGTAGCACAAGTCTTTTCCCTCTCCATTTCTTTAACTGAGTTTTCAAACAAATTTTATTATTTCCTCTTTAATCTCAGCAATACATGTTTTTATTCTTTCAACACCTAGGGTATCTCTCCTTGTCCAGTCCATTAGCAGAACATTCCTATTATCAATCTCACAAATATTTATACAGCTGGGGACCTTCAGATATATGAGTATCCTCATATAATTCAGTGGAAATGCATTCTGAAGAATCCTCTCAGCTAACACAGATAGGCATACACTGGACTAAATCCTGTATGCAAACAGCCTGTTAAAATTTTAGATTTTATTCATTTGGCAAAACTCACCTCTTTGATATGTAATATTTAGGAAGAAACAGAGACAAGAGATTTCAAGAAGTCATGGTCTTTCAGGCTGTGGAACAGTGCCTATTCAATCCAGAATGACTTCATAAACAGGAGGACTTTGTGGACAAAAATGACACATTCTCCTTTGACCACTGGTGAGCATGTGCTACACTGAAATATCCTCTGTCCATCTGTGTTCCAAGTGTAAAAGCACATAGAATCTATACAGTAGCCACTACTTTAAAAGGGTTTTGAATCTCAGATCAAATTACATTAACATGAAAATTACGCTGTCAGTATATCTAAGCCAAATATTCTCGCTTTAAAAAATAAAGGTTGAGTGGACTTTGAGATCACAGTAGCTACTGCAGCATTACTTGCATTTTAGAATGTGGCTCCAGCACATACAGAATGTGCTATAAGCTTAGAACACAGTCACAGCCAGTGAAATCACGCTAGAAAATAAAAGATGTGCTCACTGCGCACCTCTGAAGAATTTTAACTCTCTACCATATACAAGTGGGAGTGACAAGTTTTTTGGCCAGACTCCTGCACAGAGATGAAGGTAAATAGTGCTTATACAACTACGTTAACTGCAAATGACTAAGGTCATTCAGTAGTGTAAACAAACAGACCTTATAAGCACAAGACTAAATGCACATCTGATAAATACTGCTAAACTAGTTTGAAAGAGGTACTAAGATTTCTTGAGGGCACTTACAGAAAGTATGATGGAAAAGGAGTCCAAAGTTACCAATAAGTAATTGGTGATTAGCAAAACCAGATTCTGGTACACAGCACTATTTTGTAAAACAACTAGGCTTATTGTGAAATTTCTAATCCCTACACTACAATTATCATAGTATGTATATTTGTCCAAAGTTCAACATAAAATGTAGCATGAACACACAGCTTTAATTCCATATATCAGTGTTTAATGCATTGATTCTTAACAGAAATAAAAAGCATTTACATCTGTTACAAAACCCTTTTCTCTACATGATCCTAACATTGCCGGATTTTAAAATTGGCTGTTTATTAAAATAAAAAAACAATTAATGTATGTAGAATAGACAAAAACCCTTAAAAGCTTAACTGAACAGGGGGGGGATAATCCAAACTACTTGAAAAAAGCTACTTTTGAAAGTTGTTTAGCTCTGCAGAACTGATATTTTTATATAAATGAATTTGCTTGGCAAAATAAAGAAAAAGCAGTAAATACACTTTAAGTTACTGTCTTAGCACAAATGAAACCCCTCCATCATTGGAAGTTTAAGGTTTGGGCTGAATAAAGTCCTCAACAACCTTGTCTGATCTCATAGCTGACCTTGCTTATAGATTCATAAAAGAAGGTTTTACAGTAGGAGATACAAGAGCATGGCCTTCAAAACTGTTGAAAGTAGCACTGGGATGATCAAGCAGTTACAATTACAGGGTCTTCTGAATAACTTAACACCAGTCTCTTAAAATTCACTGTTTCCTTAAGACAAGTTTCCTCTGGGAAGCACTGGCTGTTCCAGTTACAGCATTTACAATAGGTGAAGGACTAATGCTTAGAGGACAGCCTGCTTTTTAAAAGAAATGCTTTGGACAATCTTTTCAAACCACATTTATCAACAGCACAAGAAAGCTCCTTTATATTGAGTGTTTAGTATGAGTTGTGATACTGAAGGTTTAGCATTAGACAGAGTGAGTATACTGTGATGCAACTAGAACTAACAGCTGTATTCAAAACCGTGTTCTGTTCTGTGGAAGTCTGCATTTGTGAGCTAGAAAATGAAAGTATCTGATTTAGAGCAAAATTTTCCTAAGCAGGAAAAAAAAAACCCCAACAACTTCACAGGTGACTGCTTCAGTAAGAGTGTTCTGGAACTGAACAGTGAATGGGAAGACACAGCAGACAGCTAGAGGACTTCAAATCCAAGAAGAATTCTTCTGTTTAAACAAAAAGTGACCCTTCACTTGCAGACATCTGACAAAGTTTCATAAATTCATTAGTGCTAGACTAATTTATACCAGCTGGTGACCTGGCTCAAGGCAAAAAGCAGAATTACTAGACACTAATGCAGACTAAAGGTAAAAGGCCTGACGAAGTAACCACCATTACAGAGAAACAATATAATTTGCTAAACTGTTCTGTGGTTTTGCATTAAGTGTTTTCCAACAGCAAACAGGATACAGCCTCTTCCCCAAATGGGATCACATTTTTACTATATCCCACTACCTTCTGGACACCTTAATGAATGGCAAGCCCTTCTAGGAATTAAATTCAAAGAACACTCTAAAAATGGGGGCATTTTATATGCATATGATTATATATATATATATATATATATATATATATATATATGTATGCATAAAGAAAGTGTCAGTTATTGAACTGGAATCTACTGGGTGAGGAGATTTTGGCTCTTGTTTTCAATTTATCATGAACCTCCAAAATTCAATTTTAAAGCTCTGGTCTTTTCTACTAAAAATCATTTTATCAAAAGCAACAGATTCATCCTTTTCTGCTGATAAGCCTGTGACAAAACTTTCAAATGGGTTCTCAATTCCTCACCCACTGGCCATGCTGAGCCCTCACAGCTACTGAGCTATGCTCTGATAACTTTGCTTAATGTTCACTCATCAGGTTAATTTTGCTGCCTCTCACTACTGTAGGTTTGGATCTGGCTTGTGCACTTCACTTGTTTTCTGTTTGCAGACTTTTTGTATTCCCCTCTTTCTGCCTCTCCATGTAAAGACAAGTTGTCAAGGGAGGAGACAGTCTATAAACACATTCCTAGGAGGGGTTTATATGAATCAAAAAAAACTGAGATGCAGCTTATGGCTACAAGAGAGAGAAACATAATAAAGGTGACTAGTGCAGACTGCAAAAGTCTGCAAATTGGAGACAGTGGATGGATAGATCAAAGGAGGAAGAAGGGCAGTACCTGAAGCTTGGGCTGGCAAAGAAGACACAGATACATCCAGCTGTGTCACTGTTCACTCTCCCACCTTGACATTGCTGTGGTTTTGACTCTTGGCGTCACTCAGTGCAATCCACGCGTATAAAATTTTTGCTGCGTGGTAACCACAGTAACCAGAAGTGGTGCAAGTCAAGTATTTAGAAGCCTTGCTCAGAATTAGTGAATATAGCATATGCTTGACATTTATTCAGTAAATTTAGATTTGAGACAGTTAAAGTTTGGAAAAGTTTCAGAGAAGAATGATGGGAATAAATCTAGATCTGGAAAAGTACTTACATTTGACCTGTTCCATCTATACTGAGTTTACTGAAAGACAGTTTGGCTTAGTCTCCAAGATTCCACAAGACAGAAAACTCTGCAAAGGAACACTCACAAGTCTGGAAATAAAGACACAAGAAGATTCAAGATTGTTGATAGTTAAATTAAGGTAGAAATAGAAACTGCTTATTTGTAAATGTCCATGGAAGCGATAGCAGCTCGCTTAAAGTGGTAAGCCAACACATGAAGAAATGTTCAATATTTAATTATGTAAGTAAAAGAACCCCAAATACAATAAAGGATCAAGAACTTGATTTGGGGAGAGGTAGAAGGAACAGGAGGGGCCATTTGCTTAAAATGATGTCTGTATTTTTAGTTAACTGACTCTTAATACAGCCTCTGAAGTATTTGGCCAGATAAAGCTGTCTCAGAACCACTACTGATTATCATGGAAAGCTATGAAATGGGAAGGTTCCAGAAATCTAGAAAATAGAAAAAACATAAGGAAAGTAATTAAAAAAAAACAACAACCAAAAACAAAAAAACCCCAAACAAACATCAAGAGAGGAAAAGCACACACATAAGCTGGGCAGTTATGGAACAGTTGGTCTAATGGCAATTCCTGGAAAAATATATTGGAACAAATGAACTATTTTTAGAAGATAATAGGTTGATAAGTAACAGAGCTGAGCTGAACTTGTTAGGAGCAGATTGCATCAAACCGATCTTTTCTACTTTGACAGGTTTAACAGGCTCAAGGATGGTGAAATGTGGGTATCATTTAACTTAAGGGAAGATATGATGCTTCTTACAGGCAATTTGCATAAGTAAGCTCAGCAAACTTTGGACAAAATAGTGGATTTGCAGGAGACCAGATGAAAATGACATGGGCTCAAAATGATTGCTAATGTCACTATGAAAGCTTGTATCAAAGCAGTTTCTGTGGGCACAGACATTATTCCACCACACAAATATACAATTATAAATATAAACAAGTGGTAATTTTCAATTGCATATTTTGGAGAAAAGGGACAGGGAACACCTCTGACAACTTCAGAGGTCAAAAACAAAAGTCAGGGTAATGTGGACAAGTAAAGGAAAAAAAGTCTAAAATAATTAGAAAATAAATTAAGGTTAATATTTGTCCTCTGTAAGGTACAGTTCACAAACACAGGATAAGTAGCAGCTACCCAGCAGTCCAGTATAAAAGGACCTGGTGTTGGAGTGGATCACAAACTGAACATGAGTCAACACTGGCATACTCTTGTGAAAAAAGCAAACATACAGAGGTGTATAAACAGAAGTGCTATGAGATATATAAAATAAACCTTTCACTTAGTACTCATTAAAGCCTCTGCTGGGATACTTTGTCCATACTTTGTCCATCTCAGGAACTCTGCTTCAAGATGATAGCCACAGGCAAAAACATTGGAACCTCCATCATTACCCAACTTCTTACAAGCACCTAAATACCTAGCAGGAATGGTTTATGTATAACTGGTACTTACTTATCTATATATACCCAAAAATCTCTTCAAGCCTTAATTTCAATAGGTTTACATTACTTAGAAGATCTGTGTGATCACAAATTAATTTCTTAGACCATAATTTCAGCCCATGTTGTTCAGCTTGGCAAGGAAGTCTCTCCATGACTTTAATGTGTTTGTATCACCTGAAGCTCAACCTTTGTAGTTAGTTACATATGAATGAAAATTCACAAATATTTCAACCAGTAATCATGCATCTCGCTGTGTAAATTCCATCTTCCACACTAGATGATTAAATATAATTTACTGAAAACCCAAAAGGTGGCCTGATATAACTAAGAGAGAAGTGTGAAAGTAAACGGAATAGTCATTCCTAAACTCTAACCAAGAAAGACTCAGGCTAAAAATGAAAGATAGAAGAAGAAATTTTATACCACAAACTCATCCTGCCACTGCATATGACAGATTATGTTAGAGCTGTTGGGAACTGAGTACATTCCTGGCATGTTGTTATAAAGCATTCATTCTGTACTACTTTCTTATCAAAATGAAATGCTGGAAAGTATGTTTGGTTTGTCCAGCAGTTTCTAAATAACATCCAGAAGAATGCTAAAAACCAGTGCACATGACTTTCCCACGGGCAGAGATACCATGACAGGAACTATCAGCTAAGTGGCATTCCGGGGGAGTTCGCCACCTCTCATAGTCTCATAGTCCCTTCACTAGCAATGCTTGTGAGAGAAACAACAGCTGTGGTTTTGCAAGGCAATCCACAGAGGAATGGCATTTCAGAGGTTAAAATCTTGTACCACACGTTGTATAAAGTAGACTTCGGCCCCTTTAAACCCGGAGCAGGTGTTGAGTCAGCTCTTTGCACTTAAGCCAAATCTCAGAACAACAGGGAGCCAGGGCTGACAGGACATCCTGTCTGGCCACCACGATGGAAGATGTCGAGTGGAGGGCAGATGAAGGAAATATGAACTGTAAAAGACTGGTGCTTGAGCTGTGCTATCCCCGCAGCCCAGAATAAAAGATATTTAAAAAAGACAGCACGGACTAGCAAAAGATTGCAAAATGATTCATACCAGCGAATCATGTGTTACCGTCCTCTGCTGCCTGAAACAGGAACTCTTCTACTCTCAGCAGGGGACAGTCTGTGCTGCTGAAACTGTGAATAGCACTCAGGGATCCCCTTTGTGCAAAGCAGGAAGAGCTAGAAGGTCTATCTCAGTTACTGGGCAGTCTCCATGGCACAGTCTGTGTAATTCCTAAGGCGACCTGAAATGAACAGCACACACTCAGAGTTTTAAATTCTGTATGCTGTTTTTGATTTAACACAGAGAATATTAAACCCCCAGCTGTTTTATGTACATACATTGTCATTCACTATAGAAAACCTAATTGTGTGTACAAACTATGCACAGGTTACTGTAATAATAAAACATGTAGGGGTGCACATAAGCAATGGCTCCCCCACTTTCCCCTCATCGGAACAGGGACCCCACCATCTAAGGTGTGTGAGTGAAGCAGTTGTAAAGAAATGCTCCTCTAAATTTAGCTCTGTGGAGTCATTAGAGATGAAGTGTGGTATCGCTATTTATGGGAAATAATTTCTACTTGCTCTGCAAGCTAATACAGTCCCATTTACCTCACAAAGCTGTGCAGTGAGTCATGAGACCCAGCAACACTCACACACCCATATGCACTATGGAAGCAGAAACTTCTGCTCACTTTCTTCTGGGATATTCTTGAAAAACAAAATCCATTAACAGCTCAGAATAATGACAGTGACTGGTGTGGGTAAAAGGAACTGTAACACAGAGAACGTGAAAGGAAAAAGAAAAATTTACTCCAAATTAAGCTTTTAATTTCTTCTTTTAAGCTTACATCCGAGTTCAGCAATTTGAAAGATGTTATTCCATGTCAAAGCTAAACCTATGCAGCTGGGAATACTTGCCAGTAGAATTGTTGCTCTCTGTCAACCCAAAGATTTCCTGCATTGGATCCAGTGAATGTATAGTTGAAAGGGGCGTGGGATCAGTGAAGCTGTTCACAGGAGAACTTTTGTTTTGATTTTGGTTTCTATTCAATCATCCAGATGACTAAATTAACTTCATGGCCACGTGATTCCCTGATTCAACACACAGGAAGCAGGATGTATCATTTAGGTGTCACAGCTCAGTTACATCAGCTTAGCTACAAAGTGAAATTGCACTCATTTATCTTCTCAACCAACCATCAAGTCAGATCTAGGCTGTGTCACATACTACACACATTCCTAAGAAACCCAGATCTGCAGTTCATGTTTAAACCTTGTGAAAACACACTTACCTCTTTCAAAAAGATTGTGAGTATTTTTCCATGGCAAGTCTATTTTTTCCACTGCTAATTCTGAAGTATTCTTTACTCAGCAGAGAAGTCAATGGTAATACAATAAAATAAGAATTATAATTTACAACTTCACAAGTTTACAACAGTATTGTATTACTTTTCACTACGTGCAGGACTAGGCAACCATCGTAATCATCTTTGTGGGACCCTAATCTCATGATCTCTATAGTCTCCAAATTCTGGGTTCTGAACCAGGAATTGTGTGTGGGTTTGTTTTTTTGATTTTGTTTGGGTGGTTTTTTTCCTGTTGTTGGCTTGGATTTTTTTTTTTTTTTTTTTTTTTTTTTTTTTTTTGCTATAAAAATATACTGCTAACAGCAGCTAAGTACCATCTCAAAGCATACAAGCAACAACAGACAACAGCCAGGTAACACCCACTGATCTATTAATGGCAATATGCAACAATTACATCTCATTGTTCACCTTGTACTCAATTATACTAATGTGTTAAGAAAAAAGTTATCCACCATCCTATACTTACCGTGCATCTTGGTGTTAAGGACACCTGCCTGTCCGACCCCCCAGGAGCCACTCTGGTAGTCACACTCTCACTACCTGAGCTGGGACCGAAGCCACGAAACCCCTCCCGGGCTACACCCCCACACTCACACAGTCAGACCAGGTTTCCATAGCGGCTCGACCGCAGGGTTTCCACAGCAGTCTCAGACGTTCAGATCATTAAAATAATTTAATGGCAGTGCAATAACTAAGCAACAAAGTAACAGCTCGAGCTGGTTCCTCGAAGGAGGGACCGCGAACAAAGGAAGTGTGGGCTTTTGCCCCCTCGCTGTCCGAGTACGGGAGAGTGGGGGCTCCTGCCGCGTCCCTCCCTGCCGGGGCACCCGCTGGCCCGCGGGTCCGGGGCCCTTTGTCATGCGAAGGGGAGGCAGTTCAGGGCATCCTGCCTCGGGCTCGGGGTCCCGGGACCCAGAGCTCAATCTGCAGCTCCCACTGCAGCTGCACACCGAGCTACCTGCACTGAATGTATTACTCGACGTTAGTTAAGCTAATACACACATCCTTTAAGCAATAGCTGTCAATACTCTGTCATCTATATTCTTAGGAAGCTTTTTAAAATTATAACCAAGTGTACTTTCGACTTCAATTTTTCAAACCACTCTATTCTTCCCTATTTTCTCTCTTCCTGACAATTATCAAAATTATATTTTGATATCCAGTGACTGCCTAAAGCACAGTGTAAGGTGTGTGAGGGGGTGGGTGTGGTGGTGAGAAATCACGGCAAAAGAGACAGAACAGCAACTTTTTTTTTGATTATAAGATCAGCTGCTTCAGGGCTTCTTTAAAATGCAGTATGAAAACAAAACCATGGCAATAATCTGTGCCGTGGCTTTGAAATTATGATTTCAGCCAAACCAGGAGGTTCTAAACTGTTGCCAATGCATATTCAGTGTGTCCCAGAATGCCAGCAATGAAGTGTCTCATGTACTTTCTCTGTAACTGGGCTCAAAGAACGCAGACCATGCCTGGAACACAGGCAACACCTGTATCCCATGTACCAGAGTGCCTCTCCACAGGATATAGGGGCATATCAAGTTACCCATTTGCAAACATGACCAGAGCATTCATTTTAAATACAGAAAGTGCAAATTAATTCAAAATGAAACAGAAAAGAGAAACCACAAACCTGTGTGAAAAAGCCCAAATCTGTTTTTTACTATGCAGATTACCAGAGATACCTGTCACAACATACAGTATATCACCCTCATCTTACTTTAGTGTAAGTACTGGATGGTTTGAGGTGTTCTATCCAACTACTCTCAACAGATCAAAAATCACTCCTGCTACCATCCAGGCAGCAGTGGAACTGGTTTTCAGTGATTATTATGGTAAGCCATGGTGACTAAACATGATTTATAATTCTCTCAATAATTCTTACAATATGATAGGCAAATTGCAGTCTAGAAATACCCCACAAGGTTTAAAAAAAATGATCTGTCAGCACCATACTTCAGAGTGTTGGTATACAGTTCTCAGTTACCTTCTAACAAGCACGTCACAGGTTTCAAAATAGACACAAAGTTCCCAGTAGATGAATTATAAAGCAGGTCTCATATTACTGCAGCTGGAGCTACAAATAAAATATGTATCAGTATGATCACATTTTTTCTGGTTAATTTGAGGCAGTGCTACATTTGTTGCAAATGTAACAGAAAGAGCAGAGTTAAAAAAAAAAATATTTAGTGCATATACACAAAATCATCACCCTGAGTCCTTGTCAGACAAGGCAAACCAAAACCAGCAAGAACAGAGAGCACAGCCCCATATATCAGGAAGTCATTGTTTGCAGTGAAAGGGAGATGAAATGCAGATGTAATGTAAAACCAGCCACAGGTGTAGTGATTTTAAGGTTTTCATCTCCATGACTTGGTGGAATAAAAAGACAGAAGGCTTGGTCACCCAAATTAAAGAAAAAATAACCAAAATAAATTAATCACTTGTCTCTACAAGTTATAAACTTAACAAAACTCTATAGACAAATCATTCAGCACTGGAAAGCACACCACTTGCAGTATATAATACATGAACTCCTGTCTTTTAATTTCTTCCTCCTTGTTAAGCAAGGCAGTTTAACCCAATGTACTTATGCATGCCTTTTCTCATATTTTATACATTGTTGAATGTTGTTTTAAAAGTGAATAGCTGCAACGTGTATATATATATATATATATATATATAGCTATATATGTAGTTATGTTATTTAACTGAAATGGGCTAGACTAGCACAGGCTAGCCTTGCATCATACTGAGTTTATTAAAAATCCTTTTTAACTTAGCTGATATATAAAACGTGAAACTGATTTTATTCAGAAAACAGAGATTACACAGGCCAGAGGCTTTTGCTGGAGGAAGCATTATTCACGGCTGGAATACCTTGCCAGTGATGATGTTTATTATTGTGCCAAAAGTTGTCTGTTTTTCAGACCCCTAGTTTATGATTCATAAAAATCAGGCAGCATTTAGCTTTGGTTCCTCTCCTGTGTTACCTTTTTTCTAGATGTGCAAACCTTCCATAATGGAACCAACGGTATATATTTAGTCTGACATACAACAGTGAGAAATCTGCTCACCTTTGAATCTCAGCTGTCCAGAACTGAAAGCACAAAACCCTGCTAAGCTAACAGTCACAAGCCAATTGCTGACTTTTCTAAAGCTCAGGGTCTGCAGACCCTCATTTGCACGGTACAGAAGCTTTGAAGAGCAGCTCACAGTACTGGTACCCACTCCACATCTGCCTCCCTCCGCCCCTTTTCTCTTCCAGGTAGCTCTCTGTTACACTATCCCATCAAATGAGCAAAGGGAATAAAAAAGCATTATAATGCCAAGATCCTTGAGGAGTGTCTGAAGTCATTCAGATGGCTAGTAAACACTAGTTATTCATGTTTCATTATCCTAGCATTAATATATCACTAACCAATACAATTCTGACTACCTATTTAAAGGTAATTTTTCTCTCTGAATGAGTCAAGTAGGTCTACTCAAACCCAAGCATGAGCACAACTACCACTGGGCCTCCTTCCTTTTGAGAATGATAAATAAGGGTTAGGGTTCAACTTGAAGGCATTTTCATTTAAAGCAAAGGCTTCAGGACACAATTACAGCTGGAGGCAGTGATTTCAAACAAACTGTGTGTGGGGGTGGAGGGGCCTCAGAGAATACTTTGGGGCATGACAGAAGCCTATTTGGGAAGTTTTGGTACATTTCTTTACAAGTAGTTCTCAGATCAAAATCAAGTGCAGTAAAGGCACTATGAAAAAAGTGTATTTTACTGACTAAGCTAATGGACTTGCTGATCTTGAGATTTTTGAAAGATTAGCATTTTAGGAGAAATTATTTCCATCCCCTTACTTGGAATTCTTTTAGTGGTTTATCTATATCATCCTCTGTGCTTTCTTATACATGTGTGAACTGCCTCCGGGGTGGCTGGTAGGAGGGTGGGTGCTGGCTGAGGACAGCCGTGCTGGGGCAGGGGCCTGCCAAGGCTCTCCATTGTTGCAGAAGCATGCACCAGCTCAGCACTGCCCCGCCAGGCACTCTAAATCCCCGCTTTTGTGTTTCCTCGCTGCCAGAGATAGTTGCTCTCAGCAGCCTCCTTGCCTGGAGCACCGACACAAAGAAATGTACAACTGCAGAGTTACACTTCATGACTCAGCTGAAAAGACACAAGTCAAACAGCAACCTCCTCAGAACAACCGGAGCTGCATATTAACCATCCATCTGTGCATGCCGTTGTGACTTTGCATCCTATTTTGTGATTCAGAAGAATTAGAACAGACACAGAGGAAAAGGAAACCCATAGAGAGATTTATTTTTACCTCCTGTAGGAAGACATCTGCCTTTGTAAAAGTGTGTTTGTACAGGTTGCACATGCTCTGAACAGTGAAACTTTTATCTGGGCTTCAAAGTGGCACACTTACTATTTAACTTTCATTGAGTAGAAGCAGACAGATGGATTTAGTTTGGAATTTTGTTTTGGTCTGTTGCCTTTTTTTTTTTTTTTTCACCATTAGATCCTCAGTTAGAAGTGAAGCCAGCTGCTTATAATTGAATTCCTGCGATTCAAACTGGTTGCTTGCATTTTGACCGCTTGTTTAATACATTTGGTATTTCAACGGTCAAAAGTAACCTTTGAAGTTACCACCCCCTTAGGAGCAGAGCTGGGGGGAGGAATCAGTTTCTGTGGCTTGTTACTTTAACGTGTTCCTAGACTGAATGAAGAAGACTGCTGTGGATTGATTTTCACAGCCTGTTTCAGCAAGAAGGGATAATTTGAATCCCAAGAATGTTGTAATGCATGCAAAGTGACAGATATCTATGACATCAAGTGAACACACTTGCACAGACTTTGGATGGGATAGCGAAAACCTCAGCTGCTGCCCAGCTCTAGAGACTGTTCTGCCCACATGTGTCCATTTTTAACATTATAGGTGCTGGCTGCACACAAGCAGCTACAGTGGCCTTTGATATACAGCTGCCTGGTACCTCTGTTTTTTTTCTAAACCTTTCACAGCTCCACAAACACGGCACAGTCCTTGTTCTCAGTGCTTGACGATAAAAGGACTGACAAGGCAGGCTGTTAAAAAAAAAAAAAGCAGCCCATCTTCTTTTAAAACAAGGAGTAAGTGCTGATTAATTAATTCCACCTCCTCCCCCCGTCTGTGATAGAAGGGGGAACAAAGCTGATTTCCACCTTCTACCTGCAGGAATTCAAAGCCACTTCTCCCATAGGGGAGTTTATACTTGTGACAGACAACTGTGGGTTCTGTTGCTGGCAACATATGCTTTACAAGTTAGGTATGACAACACAGCTTTGCCACACACCATCTCGTTTGCAGATTTGGCTCTAGATAACAGCTGCTTAAAGTACCATTGGCATCAACATGACTCTACAGAGAGGTGTTAAATTAACACTACTGTCCCCGTGTGAATATTCTTCCACCGTGCAATCCTTCTCTGCTGCTATGTATATCTTGTATTTGATAGTTTGCTTTCAAAACCATGCAGAGGTGCTTAGCAATTCTACCAGCTCTGTATTAACAATTCAAATATCTTAATTACCATTCTCTTCACAAAAAGGCTTTTAAGATTAAGCAGAAGTTATTTTCATAGCAAAAAATATTAACATAAGTAACTGCATTGGAAGCAGGTTCCAAAATATGCTCAACTCTAAATACAAAAGAAAAAAAAGACAGACTGCACTAACTAAACAACATTCCAGACAAGAATTTAAGCCTTTCCACAGCCATTCCAAATGAATTTACAGCCCAACTTACAGTTCTGGATATCCAGTTACCCAGTTATGGATTATTTAAAAAGCCCTTCAACTTCAGTCTCAGACCTCTAATCAGGCCTGTTGACTGCAGGAGCAGTGACTGACTGGCACGAAATGAATGCCAGTTATGATGAAGGTAATGATAAGACTTGATGGCAAATTAAATTATGGCAAATAATTAATTCCTCTATAATTGCTATGAGCTTGATTTTCCATCCTATTTGAGCAGAGCAACACATTATTACCACCTTTCTACTAGACAGCAAAAATCACCCTCTCCTCCCAGTTAGTATGTCCTTTTCCAGATGAACAATCACGCAAGCTGCACTGACCATGCACATTATGCAAATCTGAAAGCATCCTAAGTCTGTCAAGTCAAACCCAAATGTCACTTAGTGACATTTTGTACATACATTTGATTTCATTTTAAGATCATTCAGAAGACTGACAATGTTTGGTGTTATTAGAGGAAATGCCCTCTTTCCTTTTTTATCTCCCCACTTTCTCCCTCTGGCCCTTCATGCAAAAGGAAGTTGCAGTGTTTTTGCTTAAATAACAGCATTAGAAGTACATAATGTTCAGTGGAACTGACAGACTTAGGTCAGAATAGAATGCCTCTTAACCATTGACAGGAAGTGTCAGTCATGAATTGAGCTGCAAAATATACTCCATTTCAGTTTCCTTGTAAAGATGGCCACAGCAATTATTCTTTTTATATGGACACATTATCACATAAATTACTTGCAATTTTTAGATTATGTTTTCCCTAAATTGCTTACCAATTATCAGTTTTCGTGGGACTCTTGCTTTATTTCCTTCTAATGAATACATGAAAACCTTTTTTTCCCCCCTTCAGCAGAGACTGTTTAAGCTTATAGATACAGAAGGCTCTTGTCTTGTCACTTCTTGCTCTCCATGAAGCCCAGATAGTTAAGGAAAAAGGATTGGGATAAAGATGGTTGTTTGCTTTTTGTTTTTTTCCTTTTCACATTCCCCCCCTCCTCAATTGAAACCAAAACAAACGATCTGGCTGCTCATCTATTTAGTCTTCTCAGCTAGTAAGATGATTCAGAAATAAAAGACTAGTCATTTAATGCTAAAATACTTCACAAGATGAGGTAGAGAAATATCAACAGAACCATGTTTTCAATCAGAAAACATGACAATATGTCTGACTGAGCTAAGCTTATTAAGTGTCTGCAATGGAATTTAATTTAGAAAAAGACCAGAAAAATTCACATCCTACCCTGAAGCAGCCACATGGAAACTTCTATATAGTACAAAAAAAGATTTTAAGAAATTCCAAAATATGCTCCTCTCTAAATACAAAATAAAAAAAGACAGATTGCACTACCTGAACAACATTCCAGACAAGAAATGAAGCCTTTTTACAGCCATTCTAAATGAATTTCTTTGACATTTCCTTCCAAGAACACATTATCAAAGGGTATTACCACTTTTCACTCAGGTCTACTACCTTTTACCAGGTAAATGGTAAAGGAAGGGAAGGCAAACAGAATTTTGGTCTAATAAGCCACACTTTCTTTTCACTGCTATGCTTTGGTCAACTCCCAGGCACCCTCTCTTGCAGTTTGCTGCAACCTAGTACAGGTAATGTTACAATAAGAGCAAAGTTACTATTATTCTGAAGTTAGTTTGCATTCACTTGAAAATGTACACCAATTCTGGAACATTCTTTGAATACTCCACTACCTGAATTCTCATGTTTTGTGTCCGGTCCAGGCCTGAACTCTGCCAGTGTGCAATCTTATTAAGTATGTTACTGAGAAGTAAAGATCAATTCCAAATGTTGGAGCTTACATAGAGTAAGGAAAAATAACACATGCAACTCTTTAGGACAGCACTGCTTAACTGATAAGGCCAAACATTTAAAATGTCACATGGAAATAACTTTCCTCAAAGAAATGCAATCTTCACTGGATTGAGTTATGACTTCTTTGAGAACTATATTGGCCAGATGTGTATTGGAGCTTCTTAGCAATTACCAAGTGTTACATTAAGTCAATGGTTTTACATACAATAAAAAACGCATTTCTTTGTCAGGGATGTGAATCACATAGATGCAGTTTTAGTTTAAAACATATGATCAATTACCATTATGGCAGCATTGTGAAGGAGAAAAAGTAGAAAGATTGGAATGGGGATTTAATTGGGAGGGTCTCCAGTGTCTCAAGAGTGTTATTTTATCCTCTGGCATGCCATTGTGTGCTCCTGCCCAGGCCATTTGCTACACAAGTGGGATTTAAATAACTGTTGGTGTCTTCTTGCAGTTCTTTTTCTGGCTATTTGAAATATACAAAATGTTAATAACTAACATAAAATGTAAATAAATGAACCCTTTCTTAAGCTATATTTCAGCATTATAAACATATAGTCAATTAGATACAGAATTGTAGAAATATTAATAACTATTGTATGAGTGAAGCATTAAGTAGGCAAATCAGCAATGCTTTAAGGTGACTCTGTCATGTTGGGATTAGTTAAACAAATGCATTAAAAAAAAAGGCTTATTATATTTCTTCATATAAGAGAGACTAAACATGAGGCTAACCAACTTATCCTTAGTACTTATCCCCATATCTTCAGGATTATCTATGCTGCTGGTGGTGAATATGCTGCTGCTAGTGTGGTGATTTCCACCCTTTGGGCACAGCAACAGCAACATGTGCTAACACCAAATTATTCATGTTACATTATGTCCTTTCCTTAGCTTCAAGTCAGACATATCTTCCTCAGTATAACAACTCTGGCCAGTGCCCCTGTACTAATAGAGACAGCATCTTTCCTAACAGGTGTCAGAAAAGGATTTGGCCAGCCTATAACTGCTTTGATTGTCTTGGCTTCATTTGATTGCTCTTAAATCACATGATTTAAGAGTAGACATTCAGCTTTTTGAGATACGGGTGCACATGAGAAATGGGAGGTCCTTTTAAGATGCACTGTAACAGCTTACAAAACAATAGCAGTGTCTCAGTTGTGAAGATTGAGCTCATAATGTAGAAGAGGCTTCAAGTTTAAAAACGTGTCTTTTTCTCTGATGCTCCAGGTGATGCAACAGAAGATACTACCCTTCCATACAAACTGTGTCTTACTTATCTGTGTAATGTATAAGCTTCCTCATCCACAGTCTTTGTTCCTGACAAATGCTAAAAATATCAAAAGACACCTTCAACTCAAAGAGTCAGTTCATTTGTCATGGAACCAAACATTCCCAGACAGCAGAAGAGGAGAAACTGGCAAATAGATAAATAAGTGATTGAGAGGAGAAGCCAGGAAAAAGATGCACTGCAGGAACAATTCAACTTCTGGGGAATTAACCAAGATGAGCCTTTCATGCAGCGAATACAGCTGTTACCACTTGAAGAGAAACATATAGATGGGGAAGCACCATGCACAGGTTCTTACATATTATTAAGTGTTATTTAAAACTTCACTAGTTTAGCATGGAAAAAGCCTCCATAAGTTAAATCATATTTGGTGGTGTCAAATACTTCAGACTTCTTTAAGGTGCATGGCTGCCAAGTGGTACCCTTAGGACTAAGAAAGAGTAAATTGAAAAACACACCCATTACTTTGTGGCCATTCGTCCTCTGGAAAGCATGATGAAGGCTTTCTAAGCTGTAAAGACCATGGTTCAGATGTCAGGCCATACCCATGACACATGCTGTAGGATATTCAGAGAAGATATTCCATCTCTGTTACTCATGTTGGTAGAATTTTGCATGAAATGTTCAAAAAGTATTTAAGCAGAACTCCGTCAGGAGACATGGAGGAGAAAGGACTTAAAAATACCTGGCAACACTAAGACATGTTCCCAAAGCAGTGGTTCAACTCCTGCTCTGAAATGGGTGAAATATGTTTTTGAACTCACTCCCCTCATTCCAGGTGGACATCCTAATTAAAGGGTTCTTCATGGAATGGAGAGCACAACTTCTTACTCTGGTGTGCCTGTTAAGAAAAGGCAGCAAAAAATAACAATCACAGGACTGTTTCAGGCAAAGTCATCACAAAACACCTGCCCAATTTCCATCAAGAACCTGTGTCACATGGGTGAATTGAGAGAAGAGATACTCAAAACCCCTGTTACTTCTGAAAATACAGAATATAAAAAATGTCTTTGACCCAGAGAACTGTGCAAACAGGTACATGGCAATTCACTAGAAATAGTATAATAATTAGCAGAAAATAGTTTGACAGCTTTTTCTAATAGGTTTTCCTTTTTGTGGCACAGTACAGGAAAGTAAAACTTTACGTGTTTTTTTGTGTTTTGTTGTTTATTATGTGTTAAAAGCCCCACTGAATTGAAAGCAAGAATCCCATCCCATATTTTGATACTTTTAAAAATAAAATTTGAAATAGCTATGTACTAACTTAACTGTAGCCTATTGTCTATAAATAACGTAAGGATTTATAGCAAATTTTTCAGTCCTACTTTCCAAGCTAACTCAGAATTTAGAGAGGATACAAAATGAGTAATAATGGTGCATTAGGTGAAGGGAAAATAAAATCTAGTATGCTAGATTCAAAAGTTTCTGGACTGCTCAGTTGCTGATACGCCTAAACTTGATTCAGTTTTAACTAATCCCAGTTCAGGCTCATTTCATTGATACAGAGAATGTCTTCCTTCACTTCTACTGCATCTACTCCCTTAAGTATATATATATTTTTTTTAAATTTTGATGTTCAACTGAACTGTTTTCAAGGAAATAAGTAAAAGTACAGGAAGCTGAAGTTTCAACTCTGCACCTCTGTCCATATATTGCCCTGCTCATGATCTCTAGAAAAGCAAAGGCATAAATTAATTTAATACATATAATTTTTTTAAACTCCACCCTCCTTTGTAATCAAATGTACTGAAAGAGTAGAAGATTCTGTAAACACAACAAAGCAAAATTATTCCTTTAATGTAGTGTCAGGTGGAAGACAGTACTTACCTGCAAAGATAGACAAAAAACCTCTGATGAATGTTATTTTCCAGGAAAGTATTAACCATTCCTTAATCCAGTCACCAACCTTGTTTAGCATACTTTCAAAGTGGTGTTTTAACTTCAGGGAGATAGTAATTTTCAACAACAGATGCACATGTAAATATTGAGTCCATTTATTGTGGAAACACTGAAGACACAATATAGCTTTAACATACTCCCACTGGATAAATTTTAATTTAATCTGAACTCACAGTGTTTATTGTGGAAATGCTGCAGACACAAAAAGAGATTTAAACACAGTTTAAATCCATGATCAGAGAACATGACACTTCAAGAAAGGCCAAAACAAAATGGCTCTAAAAGCTAAAAAGAAGAGGCAGATGTCATTTCCTAGAAATGAAGGAAGGTAGGCTCCACTGGAGCAACTTTAGTACTGGGCTTTTCTTTTGGATTGGTGGTAAATGAAAAACCCAGAACCCAGTGATTTTTCTTTTTTACCTAATTGCTCCAATCCAGGATCTTTGGCACAGGAATTTTCTTTTGCTTTGTGGCTACAAGGTTATTCAGTCATTTGTTCTTAACAAGGCCACTGCTTTCATACACTTCATTTAATCCTACTATGTGGCATTTAACTGCATGTCTTGCAAAGACTGCTCTTGTGTCAAATTCTGTCTTGATAGGAGACTAACAGCACCAGGTTATTGCACTAGTTCTTTTTTACTCTAGTTTTATCTGACTAACAAATAAAGCTGTTAGGGAAGAGAACTGATTTTCCTCATTATTTGCTACACTGCCCTTATTTTATTTCATTTACCCTGACAAACTTATCTACATGTAAGAGGAAAGAATTTCACTGAATTGATTTAAAGAGACAAAAAATGAATTGCCAAACAAAGTTATTTTAAGATTATTATGCCAATAGTCTATTTCTAGTTCACTCTTGTACACTGCCTAGATTTAAACCACAGAGCTGTACCACTTTGTCTTTGCAGAGATGAATAAAAATAAGGCCAGTTTGAAAATCCTGTACTACTAAGGACAGATAGCTTATTCTGTCCCTCCCAATGGTACATTTACTTCCTAGTTGCTGTGTATTATAGTTGCGAAGCTGTATTCGTGAAATAGGGAATGTTTCTATATTCAAAACTTGTGCGTAAAGTAGAAGGAAATCATGTGTGCATTTCTTAGCCATCATTAAAACACTGACAAAATAAAAGCTTTATAAAATATTGTGGAAAACTAGAGCTCATCTACACTTTTTCACAGCAAAAAACTATCAGTCTCATAATGGAAAACAAAACACATTTTTTGGGTATAATTCTTTGCATGCCATTGCTCCTTACAGTGCTACATAATCACTTTACTTATCCTCTCATTTCAATATCAACAAACATCTGCCTACACATTAATTCAGAAAATATTAATTAAAAACTGGAAATTATTGTAGAACACTGATTTAAAAGGCCTCTGTTCATAGACTTGATATCATGTCCTAGCAAAAAACTTTTATTTTTAATCAAAGTAGTTCCTTGTTAGGAAATGGCACACATAGGCTGTCAAATTATTTTCAGTACAAAAGATACACAGATAAAATAGTTTAGCTGAATAGCTCTGAAGACTCCTAGGCATCAGCAGGGAAGGCACTTTTCGGTCACAGAATTCTAAGCACAATGGGATTAGCACAGCTTTGGTATTTCAACATTTCCTTCAGTTTCTGTGCAAGTGATATCCACTGACTGCCCAGTCCTGGACTTCTCCACTCGCAAATAATGCAAAGAAAATTGCTCCACATAGATTAATAGAGGCAGCAATATAGAAAACCGTCTGCCATTCTCCCACAGTATTCTGTCAAACAGGGGAAAGAAAAAATAAACAAATATGAAGTCAATTTGCAGCTCCACAACTCAGGAAAAAGTAATTTTAAAATTGATTCTACATGTCTTTCCTATTTAAATGTAAATGCCATTCAGCATGATTTCATAGCAACATAAAAGCATTACAAACATAAGGGATGAAGCAACATAAGAGAATTATAAAGGATGAAATCGTCAATATAGTCAATTTCAGTGTAGTAATACAGCTCACAGGTAGTCCTGTCAGAATTGCATTACACTCTCTGGATCAGTTTATCATCTCAGGTTCAGAACCACCAACATGAACTCAGAGAATGTTATTGTGATGGGAAACACTGCCTTGCTTTCAGGTCAGGAGATCCAAGAGTTGAAGTGCCCTGCACTATGCAGTAAGCTATTCTTAATGACTATGATGTAAATATTCCAGAATCATAAGTCCAAACAAGGTAGCTACCTTAACTCAGATTTCAAGAGGAATCCTCTGAACTCTGGCACTTAAGAAAAGCTCTAAGAAATGTGTACTAAAGAACTGTGGTTTTTTGCCTTTTCCTTTTTTATTTGAAAATAAGGAAATTATATCTGTAGATGTCTTAAGGCCTTTTTTTTAAAAGTTCTAGATGGCAACTGTAACAAACCTGTAAATGACCTTACTACAAAAACAGAATACCAGAAGAGTGTATTAGTATGGGTAGAGTGGAAATAAAACAAACAAAAATACCCCCAAACAACCCACTTGTTAAGATGTCTGGAAGAACTAATTTTATTGGAATCACGTATTAATGAATATTTTCAAATTATTTTTAAGAAAATCCTAAGAATGATCTCCAACTCTGAAAATTCAACTGTATCAATAAACTTATTCTTCCCATTTCCCTTTCTCAATATATTTTAGAGTAATTGATACAGTTAATCAAAAAATAAAAAACTTCTCACTCCCTTTTTCTACCCAAATCACTCTGACTAAACCCCCTTGGAAGTCAAATCTAACACTAGAATCTAGTTTCTCACTTATCTGACAAATGCTGACATTAGAACTCAACACCTCACGTGAGTGCCTAATTAAAAAAAAGAAAAAACAAGCAAGAACTTGTCCCAGTTTGATAGAACAATCCCACAATTGTCTCATCTAGTTGGCATTTTATCAGAGTTCTACTGTGATTAAAACATATCCATTTTATTCCTAGAGAATATAAGGGGAGAGTCATAAAATTTTCCTACACAGGTCTTTGACTTTACTTTTATTTTCCTGATCAGAATGAGAACAATGAAGGCCAGAAATTATGTAATTCACAGCAACAGAACAACACGACTTACATGTGTAACCCAGGTTTAATTTAATGGCTGCAGACTTGAGAAGACAGAATTCCTGTTCAAATGACATAGAAATGTAACAACTGAAAAAATAGTAAGCAGACTTACATTCTGAGTGAGGTTTTTGGCAATAACTGGCCCCACCATTCCTGGGATAGTAGCAAAAGAATTTGTGATCCCAAGAAGAATTCCAGCATACCTGTAACAGAAGTTGTTAACACTGCTTATTAACTTGTCCTGCTTATCAATCATAGACACAATTTTGCCTAATCTGATCACAAAGGCCTCATCCTGATCACACAGACAAATTAAAACACAAATACTCCAGTGGGAATTACTTGCTTTTATTCTAGTAACAACTCAGTGATACTTGGTAAACACATTTTTAGGGACCTGGTTTAGTGGTGGACTTGGCAGTGTTAGAGTAATGGTTGGGCTTAATGATCTTAAGGGTCCTTTTCTACGTAAATGATTCTATATGTCTGTATTTTCCAGAGACTAGTTATGGAATTTAACTTAAATTGCTCATAGTTTTGCTCAAGACCTACAATCCAAATCTACAATCCCTTTGCTGAGACACAACCAAACTGGAATGGATCCATTGGAGCAGTTAGCAAAGACACATTGCATGCCTTGAAGTAGAAAGACAACAAGGAGGATGACAGAGAGCTGTTTGGCAACAAGAAGAGTTGTTTCAGGTTTCATTGCTTAAAACTTGTCTGCCAAGAAGGCAGTATCAACGCTGCTGGAAATCCCCACTTACACTAGAGAGCGCATATTCCAAAGACAGAAGTTCAGAGTGCCATGACAGTCCTTCCCTTCAGCTTTCTGTTGGTCAAGGCCAATGGGATATGTGTCTTACCAAACAAGTTCTGGTGGTTGCCATTCCTGCAGCTCCAATTCTGAGGCTTCCTGTTCCATGAGGCTGCTGTTCTATCACACACAAATGTATGCATGTGCACCAGTGGCTATAAAAACTTGCTGGGAAAAGCTGGTAACTTGCTTAATATCTGAGTCTCAGCATCTGATCTCTAAGCAATTAAAGATCTCTCTCACAGGCATGTTGCAATACCGAGAGATTGAAACTGTACCACAAGTGTAGACTTGTGAGGGAGACTGAAGAGAATTAAGAGCCATTCTACAACAGAGTTTGACTTTCCAACCAATGCGCAGACCCCTGCAGTTCAGATTGTCAGGGTGGATTTGCTGGCTGAAGAATCATAAAAAACACTAATAACTGCAGTTTACCACAGCAGAAAGGAGTCATCTCCCAGTGATCGTTTTAGGCTGTTTTGCAGAGTAAATTATGTGCTCACCACTTTTAACATATGAGAAATATAATTTCATGTCTAAGGAGAAATGTGTATTTTTAAAAGATCATTTATCAAAACAGGGGAATTAAACCATACAGCATTGTAACAAAAGGTTGTGGTACGTGTATTCGTTCCAACAGTATTAGAGAAACATGTTCTTTTCTTCTGAAAGGGAATCAACTATCTAGCCCAGTGGTTGATTTTTTGCCTGAAAGTCATCTTAAAGCATGGTAATGTATTTTAGACTGAGATCCAATGCTTTAGTTAAAGCCATCTTTATTTCTTATAAACATATAAGCATATAAACTTCTTATCTTGGAAAGTGTTCTGGAATTATCAGGCCTTTATGAAGATGAATGTCAAAGTGTAACAGTTTCCCTTACGAAAATAAGCACATGTAGCAAAAATCCCTTTTTAAAGCCTTTAAGTAGAACCAAATGCACTTTGCCTTCAACATGCTTAAACACTACAATGCTGCTAACACACACTTTCAAAACTAAACATAGTTTAATAGTTTCCCTAGTTGCCAAAGATCTTTGACAACCAATTGTTGGCCAAATGCCTCTGTTTATGCCCAGTGTTTCTGACATAGGTTACATTCTTGATAATGCTCGCTGTTTGATGCAGATAACCGTGATGCCACTCCCTCAGCACAGTGGAGACTCCCATGTGAAAAGGGAAAGCAGAAAGTGACATGTCTGTAGAGCAAGACCAACAGTAGGCTGTGGTCAGGTTCTTACAGCATAGTGGGGGTAACCAAATACTAATCAGCTTGCAGAGCAATCAAGTAGTAAAATCAAGAGTTAAAAAACAGGTATGTGAAGTGTTTAGTGTGTAACAGAGCCACATGAATATTACAAGAGTTCAGGGTAACAGCAGTACTAAAATGTGTAATATGGGAAAGGTACTGATGTAGATTTAAAGAGCTAAAATAGAATACATTTTTGCCATATGAACAATCTTGTGTCCCTCCTGTCCCCAACTCTCCCCCTGATTTAAATACATTGATAACATAATAAATATATGTTAGAAACCAAAACCACAGCAAATATTGTTTTTACTTAAGTATCGGTACTTTCATTCACTTTTTTCCTGTGAATATAATGATTTCTTTGGCATAATGCAAGTTTTAGTAGTAAAAAGGGACCCTTTGCTATTCTAGCCAGCATACTTTTAACCAATTAAAATGGGCATTTGTGTGCATTTTGAGACTGCTTTGAATCACTCATGGTTATTCTAATATTATTCTACTAAGAAAAATAAATATTGAGCTTTGAGCAAACCCTTAACAGAGGTTTTCTTCACAATTTTATGCAGACCCTGTTTTTAGCTTTCTACAATTATGTCAAGCATTTCCTTGAAATTGTGGATGTCTGCCTTGACCATTTCATCCAGCAAAATTCAGACAGTTGCAAAAAGTTAAGTAAGGGAGGGAGGAGAAAATACATTCTTCTTTTTCTTCTCATCTAGATGTTTTTTGCATTTCTGTATTTGAAGAATTTTTTTAATGACCTTTGTTACAAGAACATGCTCTTTTCCTTCTGTCTTAATTTGGACAGATTTACCCTGAATTTAAATATGTATGTGCTGAATAGATAATCACTTATTTCAATGGAACAGCATCCACCCTGACCACATCACCATGAGGGAATTTTTTCCCACTTATGTAGCCATTTGCCTCTACAGGCTATGCCGGGCTGAAGTCCCTGAACTATCAGCAAGACACTTCGCTCTCTTGCACCCACAATCAATCAACTGTCTGAGAGGGAAGAACAGCTAGAGGAACATATCTGGTGTAAATGCGAAGGGAATAAAAGCAGGACTTTATCGAGAGCAGGAAGAACAGAGTAGGATTCACTCAGAGGGATCGGCAGCAGTGGGGAACCCAACTATGCCTGCTGACATACATCAGCATTGTGTATTATTTTCTTCTTGTGTCTTTTTTCAACACCTAAAATACTCTGCATACTGTCATATACAAATTAACTCTTGAAATAAACACATTTGAAATGCAAAGTGAAGTATCTCAAATTAGAAAACACACACAACACCCTAGTTTGGGAAACCTCAGCCATCACCTGCATACAGAAGTTCCTTGTGTGTATGCTTCACAGAGGCATACACTACCGTTGCATAATTTCCTTTTTTCTGTCACAGCTCTGTTGCATTCTGTGGACAGGATAAATTATACTCACTTAACAAGCAGCATTTAATACTTCTTTTTTAAACTAACTGTTGTAGTTCTGCAAAACTAAACTTGAAACAGTTGTGTAATGGTCCCTTAATACCCCGGATGCACTGCTTTAACTATGTCTTCTAAATTTGTAATTCTACGTGATTTAAAACAAAGTCCATCACAGAAGCTCTTCCTAATTTCAAACTGAACTAATAGTACAAGCTGTTTATAGCTGGCTGCTGCTACCTCCCCTCTTGCTTGCTACCTAACCTCACCTGCCAAAATTATTTGGGTTCCCACTAATTCACATCCGTTTGTTAAGTCAAAACTTGTCCATCACTGTGGACACAACCACCATCTTTTCAATTTCAAAAGCCTGGATACTAGCTTCAATTAGGATCTAAGGTCTGCCATATAAGTGGTCTAGATCTTCAGAATTTTTCTGTAAGTAACATTTTCACAGAAGGTTTTTTCCTCTTTTACTTACACTTAAGGTCTTTTCATTTTACACATTAACACAGAAACACACTCTTAAGTCATTAAGTTCATATCTAAGTGCTACCACTAGCACTTGACTTTTACTAGTGCAAAAAATGCTCATACGCACTTTCCAAGGCATATACATGCATCCATAGTCTTTAGGAAACTAATGGATCTGTCAGATTCTGAATTTGTAACACACTGGAGAAATTACAGCCAGAAGTCTTAACTTTCCATTCTTAAAAATTAGTAATTTCAGAGCAATTGTATGTATTTGATTTGTCACTGACAACAGGTTACCTACTTATAGTGAGATTTTGATTCCAGTGCACAGGTTTCTTAAATGCAAATAATCTACCTGTATCACAGTGCTTAAATATGGTAATGTTTTTCTGCTAATGGTTCATATCTCTGATAGAAAAATTTAAAGGAGTGAAACACTCAACTGTATTGTGCTGTTTGAAAAACAGTCATATTAAGATCATGAATCAAATAGGACAAAATCCAGCAAGTATCATTACAGGAGTGATAGAAGTTTTTACTGCAAGATAAAAATTGGAATGATTCTGAACTCTTGTTTATATCACATCCTCTGCCAAAGTTGCACTTTTTGCAAATACAATGCTTAATACTGTAAACGCAAGTTAATTGTCAGTGTTCACACTCTAGGTCTGTACACATGGTCCATAGCTACATTTCCAAGGCACTTCAGCAATATTTAAAAAAAAAAAAGGTGTCATAAGTGTTTCAGATGCATTATCAATAGCTTCAGCAATACTTAAAAGTTCAGCAATACTTACGAAGGTGCTATGTCCAGATGGTTGATGCTGTAGCCAGATGTACAAAATCCTCCTAGTGTTGTTGAGATAGTCACGAATGCAACAGCCAGTGCATAGTTGCAGCCTATGAATCCAGCTGCTACTAAGAACAGCGCAGGTCCAACCATTCCTGCAAGACAGAAACTTTAGCATTAACGATTTGGAGGCTCCAAGCTGCGTGTAGGTTTTCCATACAACTTCCACCGCCCCCTGGCGTACAAAACGCGGCTCTGCACCGTACACATTACGGTGCGATGGAAGGGACCTTAAAGATCATCTAGTTCCAACTCCCCTGCCATGGGGGATGCCTTTCACCAGACCAGGTTGCTCAAAGCTCCATCCAACCTGGCCCTGAACACTTCCAGGGCCAGGGCAGCCACAGCTTCTCTGGGCAACCTGTTCCAGTGCCTCATCACTCTCACAATAAAGAATTTCTTCCTAATATCTAATCGAAATCTACTCTCTTCCAGTTTAAAGCCATTCCTCCCCGTCCTATCGCTTTACAAAAGAAGAGCAGATGGATTGAAAACTTGTTGCTGTCTCAGGAAACAGCAGCCACATAACAAAAATTCCACTCTAGCCGCAAAGAACAAACTTGAACTAGATTAAAAAAAATTAACAAAAAATCAAAATATATTGAAAATTACTTCACAAATTAGCTTTATTTATTGTTATAAATACTGACACTGGTAGCTGAACTGTGAAAAAATTATCTGCATTTAACTCTTCGCGTTTCAGGAACAAACACTGACTTTTTCAGTTCATAATAAAGTTGAGCTGGAAGAGTTTATACAAATACATACACATATATATTTGTGCACATATTTCTCCTGAAAGCACCTTCTGTAGTTAGCTTATTTCGTGTTTACAACATCTGAATGCCTGGTACATCTAGACCAGAGCCTTCTGCCCCATGCAGAGACCCTGGGTTAGCCTGAGAGAAGCCACATCAGGTACCGACTGGCAACAGCTGCATCATGAGCTAATGCATGCTGCTTTCTGTCTGCAGCAACTTTGGTACCCACTTCCAAGTACTAGAGCCCATTTACACAACCCCATCCTGACCTCTGTAAACAGCTCCAAGTACATGCTTTTGTTGATGAAGCCAACCTAAGTCCTGCTTTTCCTAACAAAACGTGTTTCCTCCTGAGTTGTACATACATGGGTCTGAGACCTGAGGCCCTGCAGTAAACTGAATCACCAAAATGGTGTGTAGACGGCTTAAAACAAACATATAAGAAAAATGCTTGAGAGTTTATCATAAGAGCTGCTTTAAAGAAAGCAATTGAATCAACTGAGAAGGCAGCAACAAGGCCATACATCAAATCGGCTGCAACTTGAGTGGGTCCTGTGCTCCGGCTTTTTTAAATTTCTTTCCCCTGCTCCCTCTTTTATTCAGCAATCAACTTCCCTTTCCTAAATATAGCCTTTTACCTGTGTTCATTAAAAACCTGATCTTGCTGATCCGTTGGTGATTTTGGATAATTTCTCCTTGGAATTAGTCAAGACCATTTTGAATTCTTCCTGCCCTCGTAGCAACTTTGAATTTTGAAAGTGTATTCCTATTCAGTTATTTCAGCCTTAGATAAACAAACACTGAACAACATTGGTTTGGGGATAGGCTCATGAAGAATAGTATCCTGTCTTGGTTTGATAAACTTTGTTTGATAACAAGGTTTCATTCTGTCAAGCAATAATCTCTCCTTTTATGGTGATTTTATCTCACCATTTATTTGATCAGTTTGCTTGCAGTCATGATGTATCGTGACCTAAACAAAGCTTTTGGCAATCTCTTAACCACTCCCTTATCCAATAGGCCTACTTTTCATGGAAAAAGATAGGACTCAATCTTGATCCATTAAAATACAAATAAAGCTGCTCCTTTCAAGCCAAGCACAATGCTGCCTCATCTCACAGCAGAATGTCAGACTACTTTCTTGAGCCCTTTATTTTTCCCGGATTGATATTCTTTTATATTCCAAGAGATGACACTTGCACTCACCTATGAGGGTAAAACATTTGCGAACACAAACAGTGGAGAAGTTCTGTTTTTCCCGTAAATAATCAGCAATTTGCCCAGACAGAATTATACATAACCAGCAGCCAAAATAAGGTAGTGCAGACAAAAATCCATTCTGTTAAGGAGATCAAAAAAAGACAGTTAAAACACTGAAATGACAAATCAACATGCTGAAAAATCCCTTGTGGTGGAACATTAACAGAGGTTGAACAGAGGTGTCAAAACCATCCATCCACATAATTGTTGGTATCACATACGAGAGAAACCTAGGGATAGAAAAAGCAAAGGATATTAAAGATACCAATGTGGAAACTCTCCATTGCATAATGTATGCCATTACTACCATTGCAGGCAGACCAAAAACTCAAAAGTTTAAATCAGCAACTGGGTTCAGCAAAAAGAAAACTATGCATCCTGTGGACATTAACCTGATCATGAAAGTTCCCAGAAACACCAATATCAAGCAAGTTACTAACGTAAGTGGAAGCTGTAAATATTATTCAGAATCTTGAAAACTATATAGAATCTCTGGGTTTTGGACTACTGTAAGTTACCCACATTACATTATTCCATATCTGTCTGCTGAAACATCTGATGCTGGCTGTAAACAGAGACAAAATCCAGAATAGGACTGTCATCAGATCTAGGCTGAACATCCCATGATACCAAAGCAGAACTATTATTGGTGACTTGACATTGCTTACACTGAAGTCACCAGTTAATTTCCATTACTTTAAACAAGTGCTGTTTAGAGACTTCTGCCTGATTCTGCATGTTTTTCTGATGAAGGGAAACAAAAGGTACTACTCAACTGCATATGGTTACAGTCTTTCCATACAATTATGGATAATTACTGATAACAGAGCTGTAATCTGACCTATTCTGTGATTAAAAAGAGGTATTTGAATAGAATACTATAACCTTTGTACACTAGTATGAGATGTATATTTGTCAAGAAGTGAAAGATCCCCCAGGAATTTTAATTTGAAATGAGACCAGAAACACATCCCCACCTGAGATCCATTTTATCAGCACTCAAACATGCTGTATGTTGGGTTTCAATGCTCAGCTTTCAAAAACAGTAAGTAAAATTTTGCAAAATAGAAGATAGTATCAGTAACTAAAAAACTGCTTTTTAAGCACTTTTCAAAGACAAAGCATTATTTTTAATCAATTCCTTTATTTTAGGAAGGAAACTGATGTACTATACAGTAGCAATTGTATAATATTTTACACTGTAATGCAATTTCCATCTAAATGTGAGGCGACAAAGCTAGTCCAAGACTATTATGCAAGCTTTTTTTTTAATATTCGCAACAGTGAGTACTCTGAATCACTCCAAAAAGAAGAAACATAACCCAGAGACATAGGAAACAACTTCACAGCAGAACCTGCTACCATTTAATGCAACTGTTTTACAAAACACATGCAACTGCGAGCTGTGGTAGCAAATGACTTTCACAGGTATTCCCTGAAGAGGCACAATAAGGAAGCCAACCAGCAACTTCAGTTAGTTTTTTCCAGCCATTCTTGCAGCTTGCCCTACTGCAATCTTATTTGCTAATGCCAAGATTCCCCATCTTCTCCTCCCAAGATTGCTGTCATCACCTCTTTCTTGTATGGCATGCATTTTCTGTTTGTTCTAAACCAGTTTAAGACTATGTTTAACTTCTTGAAATTTCTGAGCACCTTTTACTTGAGCTATACCAGTTTCTCCAAGTAAAATGTGCCATCACCAAAACTGTCTCATTAGAGACATATCAGTACAGCCAAGTAATTGCTATAAATAAGAATGTTCTACTTGCCCCACCCCATAATTTTTCTGTGATGAATAATTTAATTTTTAAAAATTTCCTTGTGAAGCACTATATCTGGACCTTAAGGCTCTTGCTTTGTTTCATCCTTTTTACCTTAGTAAGCAGAGGTATTTTACCTCTGCTGCTTACTAACGAAAAAAAGTGAAATCTTGGAAAGTGATCCAAATCAGAATGAAGCTTCCCTCATCCCTTTCTCTCCTGCCTCCCTTTTCCCCCAATTCTTAAAATAGTTGAAAAAAATGCCACTTGTCCAATGGTTTTCTTAGTTTTACTTTTTTTTTTTTTTAAACTGGAAACGTTCTCCTTTATGACTAAGCAAAGAAGTAGACAGTATTTCAGAAGCTGTAAAACAAGGTATAAAATCTCAACCATGTAACAGGGGAAAATATTTTTATAGTTACTGTTTTAAAACAGAGCAGTTAAAGATGGATAATGTGTGTCTTTAACGAGAAAAATTAGCTCAAAAGCTAAAACTATGCTAAATGTCAAGTAAGCAAAAAAAGTGGAAATTATAAGGCAGGCAACATTTTTGATGTATCTACTTAATTGTGTGGGGTTATAGTTTCCCAGCTATACATTTACATTCCAAGGTTCTCAAACAGGTTCCTCTGTTCTAGAAAACAGGAAGATCTCTGTTATTTAGTTTCTTTAATTCAGAAGAAAGTGATTATATTTGTGTTTATCTCACCTCCTGTGCATCAAATCGCAGGATCTCCTTCATGTAGGTGGGCAAGAGTGTTAGAAGAGTATAGAAAGTCCAGTTATAAGAGAAGTGTGCCACAACTATAGCCCAGAGAGGAAGGGACTCCAGCATAGGTCTCCAGGGAACAGATTTCTGTGTAGAAAGCTAGTAAGCAGGAGACAAAGGGAAGAAGCAATCAGGACACTGACATGAACATTTACTAAATACAGTGTTTCAATGCTACCCAAATCTATGCTGATCATCCATTCTGAAAGGCACAAAATCAGTCTCAGTTGATGGTGCAAGTCATCAGCAACAAATTAATTACTGTATTCAATTCTCAGTGAACGTATACTAATGTATCTTACTGCTGTTTACTACTGCAAAGTAAATGAACTATTACTACATTTTGCAATCAGAATTTCTCAAAGTATGCCTTCCCTTGTTGAAATTTGATGTCTTCTGCTTTTACAGTAGATAATTACATATTTAGTCACCCCTCAGGTGTTTTTTAGCTGAATCTTTCCTACTCAATCCTAGATATTACTTTTGGTCTCTCAGCCAGCTTCACTGTTTGTAAATATATATCCCCAGTCACAGGAATAAAACATTTATGCAAACTTTAGGAACTGGCTCATTCGCATTTTTCCTGGAAACAGTAATTTTCTTCTTACTCTAGATGACACATCAAAAAAAAAATTCTAAAATATTGTATTGCAAATGGTAAAGACATCATACAGGCCTGGATATAGTATAAAGTGATAGATTTGAGCTTTTTTTAAGTAAAGCACCGCAACAATGTCTGTAATAAAAGACATTATTATAAATATTTTGTTTGACCATTGAATGCTTCTCAGTTATGCAACTGCACTATTTTTTATATTTTTTGTTTGAAAAATTCTGCTTCCTTTTTGGGTTAAGAATGTTATTCTATACATAAACAGAGCATGATGCTAATAACAATACTTGTTTATGTTTTGACTTAAGTAAGTAGGTCTATACAAAAGTGGTGTACCTGATCCTTTAGAGAAGACAGTATATATTCTCTTTCAGCATGTGAAATACTCCTGTGAGTTTCTGGTGTATCACTAACCAAACACATCCAGAAGATCCACCATAATACACCAAGTGCCCCTATTATTGGGAAAAGATGGGTGAAGAGATAGAAGTAAAAAAATAAGCAATTATACTGCGTGAAAAACACTCTCAGATGATTTTGTCAGAACTGTTTTCTCAACGTGCTAATGTAATCTTTATGAAGATTATTTTTCTACCTACTTACAAACACTAGTTCCCCAAAGTGGCTTAACAATACGCATTTAGAGATAATAAACAATGAAGATGACTAAGCAGATTTTTTTTGTTTTGTTTTTTTTCTTTCTCTAATTGAAGTGCTTCATACAGCAAGAAAATTGCATACACATCACAAAATTGTATTTTTATCAGTCACATGGAACACAAAGGATATGGCTTACCCACAGGAAATAAAATTCACATTTGGTTTAATCACAAAAAATACTTTGTGCACATACACAGAATATCACTACATACAATTTAACTGAAGTGCCAATCTTTCTTTTCTTTCTTAAGCCAACCCCAGAACTGTAATTTAAAAAAGTCACTTTTCCATAGTCAGTCCAAATTAACCACACTTTTCTGTAACATTTTAAATAATTATTTTATTTTGCCCAATTCTTTAGTTTGAACCCTTCCAATTTATAAAAAATTTGACGTGGCTTTGTTGAGAAAAATGTAACCTTTGTCTTCTATTATAATTCTCCCCCATGCAGGATATGAAATGACACAGATATGTAAATAGACCTGTAAAAAGCATCAGTTAGCTCTGTGACATGTTGTCAAAAAATATTTTCTGTTTGAGCTTCTTCTAGAACGTAAGTCACAGTAAACATGCTATGCCTTGCATTTTGGGCATTCCTTCAGGGTTCCTGTGACTGCTAGAGAGATTTTCCACAGGTTCCATTTTAAGCGGCAGTAACTTTTCACACATTCTTTCATTCAGAGAAGTTTATTCCTAGGATTAAAGTTATTAACTCAATTTCACACTTCAGATAAGAAATTTCAGCTTGCTGTTTCCAAGTGATGGGAGACTTAAGAGCATTTGACTTGTACGAGCTTTTATCCAACTCAGAGACAGCTTTGCTCATTGGAAGCAAGGCTTATACAGCCACTCACTGGAATCTACTTAGCTTTAAATATCTCTAATTGCCCAGAAGGGATAAAATAGCAACCCAACATGCCAAATATGCTTTTAAAACTTAAAATAAGTTTTATAACATATAAAGCTTTTCAAAACGAATATGGAATTTACCTTCAATAATTAAGAAAAATCAAAACACAAACTCACCAAATATGTAGAACACATAAACCCAGTTCATATAGTAGCAAATTAAACCAGATAGTGGCAGAGAGACAACAGTTCCCAGCTGTGCACCTACCGGAAGAAAGCAAAACAAAGTGAAAAAATAATTAGATCCCCTTAAGTATAAGTGGCACTTCACAGTTATTTTGTCTGTAATAAATCGTGCATAAAGATCTGTCACTACCACTAGAGGGCTGCACTTTGCTTTAGAGAAACATGGGCACAATAGGCTGCTTAGGCAACTCCAAGCAAACAGCCACAAAGCCCTAGGCAGCCAAACTCAGAAGGAAAGAGCAATGAAAGATAAGCATTCTTGGCACATTTGTCTCCAATAAAGTGATGGCTCTAATACATCCAAATCAATGCAAATTACTTAACTGGTATTGCTGCAAAACAAGAGAGAGCGGATCACAGTACAATTAAGAACTTGGGGGTATAATATTCTGACTTCATACATAATCAGTTTGCATTTCTTTTATCTGCTACTAGCTCCACAAAAACAGGAATGCTAGAAACAAGAGCCAGAAGGCATCCATGTATAACCAGCAGGTTCAAATCCCATGATCCCTAAATTCCACAGGGTGTAGGATCAGGAAAGGAAAAAGGGAAAGATGAGAAGATTACAGTTTATAAACAAGCAAAAAGCAAGAAGGAAGTACTCCTGTGCTTATAATTCAACGTACATTTTGCAAAGGATGGTAGGTGTTTCCCTCTCGCAAATCTAAACTAGAAATCCAACCCAAATTATTTACATACTTAGAAACTCTACTAGTGATAAACAGTAGATCTTGTCTCCTGTTAGTTGTACAATTGCTTCTCCAAACCCTAATCTCAACTCAGAGAACATTATTTTGATATTCTGGCTACCTAGATTCCATCTTCATAGAAACAGTAATTTTATTTGAGGTGGAAAGTTTCAACTGCGAACAACAAAACCACATATGTCATGCTAAATATAAATCAAAATAACAACATGCAACTTCAATCATATGTTCTCTCAGAAAATCAACATGATCACGATTAAATTAACCACAGACCACATGACTGCCAACAGGCCATATAGGAAACAGTTTGCCAAGTTTACACAAGATGCCTTATCCACCCATGACTGCTAACAATTGGCTATTCAAGGTAGAGACTCTTCTCAACCAGCACATTAGCATATAGTTCACAAAATACAAAAGCACAGTTTAAAAACTCCCAATTGCTAAATGCAGTAGAAGGCAATTGCAATTCTGTGCTCTCTGCTTAACTTTGTGCTGTATCTCAATTCTTCCAAAGCAGATTTAATAACGTAACAAGGCAGAAAAGATACAGCAGAAAAAAAAAGAGAGGAAAAAAGCTTTCTGCTGCACTGGGTGGGTTAAAGTAGCTCACTGACAGGTCTGATGAGTGCCTGAAATAGCAAAAAGAAAGGAACTGGACACTTGGCTAGGAGGGAAGTAAGAAGTACGGGGAAAAAAGGATTAAGGCTTCATTCCTCTTGGCACAAGTGAGTCACTAGACTGGCTTAACTGCTTAAAAACCTGTAGCTGAAGTTTTCATGGTATAGGCCTGTCTTCTTGATGAATCCCAGACTGAATAGAAAAGCTGTAACAATTAACACTAACACGAGTGACCAAAGCAAACCATTACTTCATTAACTGAATGCAAAATTTGTCATCCTCAAAGAAATAATATCACTTTTGACTATCAAGTTAAGAAACTTGTGTGTTTCACCTGCCCCACAAATACTGCATTGAGCAATGTGATTGGTCAATAAACCCCTAAGATGCAAAAAGGCTCAGTGGAGATGGGCAAGAGCAACGTGTCCACTGGGCTCAGAGAATAGCACAGGGTGTGACCAACCGCAGGTCTTGCAAAGCAACTGACTTTATCTCAACGCAAAGGGGACCAGAGGGTGGCTTTTGTTGTAGATAAACAGCTATGTCAGTCGAGTGGATCAGCTGATGCTATAAATGTTTTTACTCATTCAGTTCCTAAAAGTGTGACTGTCTCCCTGAGTTAGCCATACCAACCTAAGGGGAGTGAATACATGGGTCAGTCCAACACAAACTATAAAACAACAACAGAATTTCTGAGAGAAAATAGACTTCAAAGCTGCGTTCAACTCAAACCTGTATTGCAATTGATACATTTTGCTAAACGTTAATTTACATTTGTACTGTATTTTCAGCATATTCTATATCAGTTTGCTAAATCAAAAATCCTGCATAACATCAAATATCTTTGAACAAGTAAATTTCATACCAAACATTACACCGTCCAGGCATAGGTCTGGGAGTATTGGACTTTGACAAGGAGCTCTTCAAGCAATATCCGGGACCTTGGATATTTTCTTCCTTATGTTCCTCCAAATACACTTTAAAAAAACCTCCAAAAAACAACCAACCAAACACCTCTATCCTGTGACTGCCCCAGCTTTTTAGTTCCTAATATTAAATCTCTTTTACTTACAGAATCTTCTCTTAATCAACTCCACAATAACTCTTTGCACCACTTTATCCCAAAGTTAGCCTGAAGTTTATACTTCATTGCAGATCAATACCTTTTCTCAGGGTTATAAAAGCCATGAAGAAATGAAGATAACGAATTCAAAGCAAGTCTTAATTTAATGTTATGCTTTCTGGATTAAATGCTAATTAAAATTTGTTATATAAATCCCTTGGATTTAAGTCAATCCTCCCTGTTACTGCAATAAAAATGTATAATCCCATTATCAGCGTGGGAATTTCTCACCTGCATATGAAATACTAAGGAGCTTGCTGCGTTCCAGTGGAGGAGCCCAAGAAGACCACATTGAATGCATAGCTGGGAAGGTAACACCCTAGAAAACATTTCATTCTGTTGAAATGCAAGAATTTTAGAACTCCCTTCAACTTTACATGTTTCAAAGCATATTTCATTAAAAAGCAGTAGTACAAGCTGTTAAATTTCTTGTTTATAAAGAAACCACTTAAAAAAGTGTGCAAGGCATGAGAGCAAGAAGGCAGAATTAATTTCACCTGCTTTTGATTCTGTATATACTAGAAAAGCAGCAACAATACAAACAATATTGTTCCGAAGTCCTGGTTTCTGAAAAATGTGAAAGGATAACTCTAGTTTTGGCCCAAGTGTCCTTACAAAGAAACCCCTTTTTCTTTTTTGAAAAGCTTAGGGTAAAATACAGTGCAGGTTTTTTAATTAGTCAAAAAACCCTAAGCCACTCAAAATGAAACAATCCATATACTACTTCATGATACCAATACCCAGAGTCTAATCACTACAATTTATTAATAAATTATTCAGATAAATTTTCAAGTTACATAGAGAAAAAGAATTACCTCTCCCAGTCCTTCCAAGGCTCTGACAGCTATGAGGTAGCCAACTCCCAGGTTTGCTGCTAAGGGAGTAAGCAAGGTGAATAAAGAGGTACCAAAGATGCCAAAGCCCAGCAAAAGCTTCCCTCCAATTTTGCTTGCAAGATATCCTCCTGGAATCTGAGTAATGATATAGCCATAGAAAAAAGAACCAAGGATCCACCCCTGAGTATCAGCATCCCATGAATACTTTTCTCCCTAAAAAGAGAAAAAAAAATCAACAAAATGCAGCAAGTTCAAAATAGCAGTTTCTCTGACCATATTTTATATAACATTGATCCATCATTTAGTCCTTCACAACTGAGTTTCAAATTTTTCATGGCCTACTCCCTAAGGTATCCTTCCTCTACATACATCTATACTGCAATGAAACTTGTGTTAAAAGCTAATTCAGGTAGTTAACAGTCTGTTTAGACATATCTAGACGAAGCATGAAAATCATCACAACATGAAATGTAAATGCCCAGGCAGTTCTCCCTTTCTGAGATCCAAGCAGCTTGGGTTAGGTGACAGGTACAGACTACCCAGTCTGTCTGAGTGCAAGTCCCACTTCTGTATCACAGCATGGACTTTCTGTCATGCCCTACAAAATGGTTTTACCTGCAGAAAATTTATGGACAAAAAATCAAAGGAGAGCAAGATGCTTAGATTCATCATAAAGAATGAGAGCAGCCAAGGACAGGACTCACAAGGGTAGGTGGAATAATGGGATAAGCACAACAGAGGGAAGACGAGTTTAGCAGACAAAGTAATAAAAGTGAAGATGATCGAAATAAGGAGTCTGCAGCTATAAAGAAAGTCAGCAAGATGGTATGAACTGTTGCCCAGTAAAGTGACTATGAAGTTTGGGATCATTTCCAAAAGACCAATTTTTAAGCATCTAAATGAGCAGCATAGATTTGATGGAAGTGATGAGACAAAATCTTCCCATAAAGATTGTGATAAATAATAAATGATGTCTAAACAAGCAAACAAAATGAAAGCAGGAAGATGGCAAGAGTGCTCAGTAATAACTTCAGCTGTAAGATGAGATATGCAAATCCAAATTAACAAAGTTGGGGGTTTTTTTAAAAGCTTTCTTTTCATCTCCAACAGTTCAGTTAAGAAATGTGACTTTAAGGATTACTAGAAGGAAAGTCAGAGACAAAGGTTATAAAGACAAAAAGAATGATCTAGAAAAGAGATCAAAGAAGTAAAGAGAAAAATATTACATGTTAATTTGTAATGAAATTTCATGCCATTATGACTGTTCAAAGAACAGGCAAATAGAGACAGTGACGTGAGTTCTGATGCAGATATAATAGTATTAGTTGATCACTGGCATATAAAACTGCGAGTCACAGCAGATTTACAGGGACAGATTAGCCAATTTTTAAGGAATAGCTCAGGAAGGAGGTATATAAAAAACCTGACTTTGAGCACACCACTCTTAAATTAGCTAGTATTTTCAGAATAACTTTAAAAGAACCACAGAAAAGGTAAAAAGCAGCCTGTTCTCTTGCCACCTAAGTATGATTCTATCTATCACAGATTTCTACTAAGACCACCTTTACATGCCACACTACAGGACAGTATGAGTGAGACCTCACCGTTGTGTTGCGAGGAACATTTATGGTGGAAGAATGCTCTGGACACACATTGGAAGTCGTATTCTTTGCTAAGCTTGTGTTAGGCTCTACCATATCCACCAGAGCAACGCTCAGGTTCACACGTAATGCATACAGGAGGAAGAACCCCAAACAGGCCAGGAGTGCGAGGTTGTAGCGAGCTGAGCAGCACGCAGGGACTGAAATGAGAGCAAAGGAAAAATGTTGGTTTTAACAGAACCTAACAAAATAAGAAGAACTGATCAGCAGCTTTTACTAACATTCTTGCATATTTTTGGGTAAGAGAAAAAATAGCAAAGGAGACAACCTAATTTTTCTTACGAGTTTTATTCCGTAGGGAAAACAGCTGAGTGCGGTTAAAAAAAATAAAAAAAGCCCAGTTGTGGACTGATGTGCAAAACAAATGCAATCCTGCTTTAGGTAACTGGCAGCTACCCACACGAGAATAGGGGCTGCAACAGAAGTGTAGTGGTCTGTGGAAGTGGATTGAGAAACATAGTTTCAAAAGTCCTCTCCAAAATCCTGTAATACTTGTTCAAAGTAGAATTTCACACTTTAAAAATGGCTCAAGAAAAACATATACTCTTAAATCAGTGGTAAAGAACAGTTATTTCAATTTCAGGCTGTTTTCTAGGACAAATTTTCCTTCTATAAGTTTGTTTATAAGGGAATATGCATTTGCTGACAGTTGCCAAACAGAGAAAACTACCAGCAGGGGGAATGGCACACACCACAGTGGCACACACCGTGAAACAGTAAGTTTCCCAGTTGCCCAGTAGGCTTCTCTTGGCAGTCACCATATAACAATGCCAAAGGACAATGAGTCTTAAGATTCAGCATTAAATCTGTATTGTGACGTTAAATTAACTCTGTCAGCTGTTTAACACAAATATCAGACTTTGCACTGTAACACAGTTATTGATTTCCTTCCACAGTAGTACAAAGCAGCATTTGGCAGAAATCATAGTTGAACTATAATAGTTTAAAGCTCTGCAGATACTCTTCATAAACTGGGAATGTCTGAAACCTACTGAGTAGGAATGTCAAATCGTTGAGGAACTACTTGAAGAATCTGCTGAATATACAAATAGTTAGGGGGTTGAGTTTCCCCTCTTGTGAAGGATTTATGGTGCTTGTGGAAAATTTTATAACCTGATTGAAACTCCGGGAAGGTTGGGGATCAGCACCTACAGATATTACATCAGTCTACAGTGACCTCATCTTTCTCTGACTATTCAGAATTCAAATGATGAATAGCACAAGCACATCTATGAACAACAGAACTGAACTGGAGCTTCATCTGATAACTGCAGTATGTCACTCAACTGAATTCTCTGATCTGCAGGAAGAAACAAAGAGCAGTCCCATGGGTCAAGATATAACAAGACACTTTCCCCTTCCCAGTAACTTCCCTGAAAAAAGGAGTAAGACTATGCAATTTTATTTTTCAGTGGGGACACTGACAGAGTCTTTCTGCAAGACTGTTTTTTAAGCAATTAGTAGAACTTTCCATTTTTGAAGTCTCTAACCCTGAAAAACTTTATGTGAAGTTCATTATAGCTATACAAGTTGTTAAAATGACACAGAGATGTTGTATTTGCTACATTCATTTAGTAAATGAGTAATAAATGAGCCTATTGTATAAATATGCAAAACCCCTTCCAGACTTGCAGTAATTGCAACTCCTGCCTCCTTTGAAAAAGGCGTACTGGATTTCTAAATGGCATGAAGGAGAGCAGCCAAGACTTTATTGCTTACTTTAAAAACAATAGCCATCAAGAACAGGAAGTGCTTACTGCACAAAGACCAGTCAAGCGGCTTTGTTGTCATTTATTGTTGTTTAAAAAGCAATTTGCCCTAAGTAGAAAATGTACAGTCATATAATTTATTATCATGAATATAAAGACAGGTAAAGTTATTTAACCATTCCACCTCTTGTATGTTAAGACAATAATAGCAGAAGGCTAAATATCACACTGATGATGTAACCTGTCCTTGGAAATGCAGATTAACTGGAACATCCATTACTTTTCCTCTCTAAGATTGTTACTGGTATACACCTTGTCTGGAGATCAAGCTCCACAAAACAGATGTGCAAGAACTTAAGGTCACTAATGTCAGATTTTGTTTTCAGCTGTTAACAGTTTATTATAAAAACCTAACAAACATGTAGATCCGAAAGCCTGAAACAAATAGCTACTAAATTATGGCTTCCCTGTAATTTTACTTATTGCATTTTCAATACCTGAAAATATTAAACCAGGTTAATAGAAGAATCAAGAAGATTCAACATGTGTTTCAGTAACCCACTTTTTCAGGAGATTGCTATAATCAGAGACACAGACATTCACACCTCTAAAGTTTAAAGCAGTTAACCATTGTGTTCAGGGTCTTACCTTGACTATCAGTCTTCGGTCCTGCATCTATAGTTAATTCTGATTTCAGGGGCATGTTTGTAGCTATAATTGAAGAAGATTCTTAAATTGCAGTCAAAAAATAGGTCTGTACTGCAAGTGTCACGGCAGTTAAAGGAAGTTGTTTGCCTGCTGTATTTTTCCTTATGGGTGAGGTGAACCACCTCCAACCGGAGCCTGATGCATTGTGCAAACTTAAGAGCATATTGCTTTAGTAAGACTTGAGCTCCAATTTCTCTCCTTCTGACACTTTAAAGTCATTTTGTTAGCAGCTCCCCTTGATGCAGTTACACATTTGCTTAAGTAGGTTAGAGCATCTTTGCATGGCATACTGAAGAAACTAAAAATCTTTTTACAGTTTGTACATTCTGGGAAACAAAACAACACAGACAATCCCCTGAACACGCCAGTCCTGTTGCTAAGCCCTCACGCCGAAACGAGCCTCCTCTGTTACAACCATCTTCGAGCCTCCTTCCACCTTCCTTCCTCTCTGTGCTTCCATAACAAGCAATTAACCTTACACAAATTCTGCCTTTAAATGAAGTTCTGCAACGACCTCCAAGTCTTTCATACTTAGACGAGCATTTAGGCTGGAACCTTTGCTTGTCTTCACTGCAAAGGCACCAAGACGAGGGCAGGTGTGTGTGAGAGCGCTGCACGTCTGTCCCCGGTCCCCGACGGACCTGCGACCGCAGTCCGGGCGCAGGGCCGTGTGTGACAAGGGCCAGTGTGTGACAAGGGCCAGTGTGTGCCCAAGGAGCAGAGTGTGTGCCCAAGGAGCAGAGTGTGTGCCCAAGGGGCTATGTGTGCCCGAGGGGCTATGTGTGCCCGAGGGGCAGTGTGTGCCCGAGGGGCAGTGTGTGCCAAGGGACTGTGTGTGTGCCGAGGGGCTGTGTGTGTGCCCGAGGGACAGTGTGTGTGCCCGAGGGACAGTGTGTGTGCCCGAGGGGCTGCGTGTGTGCCGAGGGGCTGCGTGTGTGCCCGAGGGGCCGTGTGTGTGCCCGAGGGGCCGTGTATGCGCAAAAGGCTGTGCGTGCCCAAGAGGCAGTGTGTGTGCCGAAGGGGCAGTATGTGCCGAAGGGGCCGTGTGTGCAAGGGACAGTGTGTGTGCCCAAGGGGTTGTGTGTGCCCGAGGGGCTGTGTGTGCCCGAGGGGCAGTTTGTGTGCCCGAGGGGCAGTTTGTGTGCCCGAGGGGCTGTGTGTGTGCCCGAGGGGCTGTGTGTGTGCCCGAGGGGCAGTTTGTGTCCCCGAGGGGATTTGTGAGCCCGAGAGCATGTGTGAGCCCGAGGGGATGTGTGAGCCCGAGGGGATGTGTGAGCCCGAGGGGATGTGTGTGCCGAGGGGCAGCGTGTGCCGAGGGGCAGCGTGTGCCGAGGGGCTGTGTGTGCCCATGGGACAGCGTGTGCCAAAGGGGCAGCGTGTGCCAAAGGGGCAGCGTGTGCCCAAGGGGCAGCGTGTGCCCAAGGGGCCGTGTGTGCCGCGCCCCGCCGCGCCCCAGGCGCCGACCCCCGGCCCGCCACTCCATGGCAACGCGACGCCGCCACACAGGGGCTGCCGCCGCTGCTCTCACCCGTGCCGGGCTGGGACTCCTTCAGCAGCGGGGTGCGGTCCTCTCCCTCCTCGGGCTCCATCTCGCTGCTGCCGCTCGGACTGGGCAGCGCGTCCAGGGCCAGACCGCCCGGCGCCACCGCTGCAGCCGGTAGCGCGGCCCGGCCCGGCTCAGCTAAGCTTGGCTCGGCTCAGCTTAGCTCAGCTTAGTTTAGCTCAGCTCAGCTCGGCTCGATTCGGCCCCGCTCCGCTCCGCTCGCCGCCTGCCCCGCTCTGCCCCGCCGGGTACCGGCGGCCGCAGCCCCCGGCGGTCATGTGACGGGCACTGCCGGGCGGAAGCGGCTTCAGCCGCAGCGCTGCGCTGCTGCCAGGCTGCCCTCGGCGGCCATCTTTAGTGAGGGCGGCCGCCCCTTGTTCCCCGCGGAGTGAAGGACACGCAGACAGGAGGGCGGGGCGCGAGTGTGGCTGTACGGGGTGTTCCCGCTGCTGTGGGAGAAGTTTCTCATACTTAGGGCAAATCTGATCAGGCATATCACGCCTTCCCTCCCCCGGGGCGCTCGGCACACGGGCACCACGCGTGGGTGCGGCTGCGCTGCGGCAGCTCGGGCGGGGCCGGGCGGGGCGTGGGTCCGTCTGTGACCACCGACGTGGCATGTCACAGTAACTGAAGTATCTGCAGCACAGCGTCTTTTTACTCTGGTGCGTGTCCAGGGCCCGATTCCTGCAGTGAGGCTTTTAAATCATAGGATCATATTATTTTAAGGGCTTGGAATGTAGTCCCACCCCCGCTGCCATGGGCAGGGACACCTCCGATTAGACCAGGTCGCTCAAGGCTTTAACCAGCCTGGCTTTGAGCACCTTCAGGGTCGGGCATCCACAGCTTCCACTGGCAATCTGTTCCAGTATCTTGCCACCCTTAGAGTAAAAAATTTCATCCTAATACCTAACCCAAATTTCCTCTCTTTCAATTTGTACCCATTACTCCTTGTCCTAGTACTACAATTCCCGATGAAGAGTCCCCTTAAGATACTGGAAGGTTGCTATGGGGTCTCCATACAACCTTCTCTGGGCTGAACAGCCTCAACTTTCTCAGCCTGTCTTCATAGGAGAGGTGCTCTAGTTCCCTTATCAAAATCGTGTAAAAATGCACCAGTATAAATAAGCATCAAAGGGTTTGTAATAGGGCTTTTTCTCTCAGAATCAGTGGATTTCAACCTCAGTCAAAGCTAACAATAGAGAACAGGTCTTTAAGTTTTACAGGCTGTTACACTGTAGCCACCTCCACTCATGTGTGCCCTTGCCAGGGCTGAGTGCTGAGTCATTTTGACGATCCTGATGGTTCGGTCCATCCACTGAATGCCTTGGCTTTATTTAGATGCCTGTGCCATGCTACAGATGTGTAAGTAACTGCCTGGAAAATTCTGGATACTGGAAAGAGGAAGAAAGCAAAAGATTCACGGCAGTTTGTTCAACAGTATTGTTTCACATAAGGTAGATACACTGAGTTTGTAAGTATCAGTAGAATGTCTGTGGCTGTGTGCTGGTCAGACAGCATCCACATCTATATTGTGAACATGTGAAGCAAAACAGACCTGTTCTCATTCTGAAATTTAGCCTAAATGTCTCCTGTGAGTCAGACCTACCTGGAAGCTGTTCTTACAGCTAAAATTAGAGTAAGAAAACAAATTGCCTTATTCTGACAAAGCACACATCAAACATATTTTGCAGTGTTTTATGAGAAGTGGAGATTTGGTCTGTAGTACTCAAAGACTTCAGCTTTGCATTTCACACATGCTGTACTCTTCTTGGTCTTTCTGTATATACCACTAGAGAGACCCCAGCCCATGAGGAAGGAAGTCTAGGGATATATGGACCAGGGCTGCATGCAACACGCACAGGATCATGAGTCTGATCACTTCCATCCTGTGCTGAACCCCAAGGTCCCTATATTATCCTCTCATCATAACATGGGGAAGATGAGGGGTTGCAGGGACTGGGGTGATAGAAGAAGTTTTCCTAGGCACCCCCTTTCTTTTTCTACCTCTGTTTCTTCCTCTTCATGCATGTTGTATCTTAAATCTACCTACGTTCTTGCAATATTAAGGAGCATGGATTTCTCTGCCTTGTTGCCTCCTTCTCAGATCTTTTAGACTCTTACTGTTGAGTGAATCTTTCTCATTTAGTGTCACACTACACCAAAAGCAGCTTGATTGTGAGGCTGCAGCTCCACAGTCAAAAGGTGACACCCATAAATACAGATTTGGGAGTGTGTAAGGTGCATTGACCTTTGTCACAGCAGATAAAAATGTCATTACTTATTCCCAGGAGGCTGACTCTGTGTGTAGCTGTATGGCAACTGACGTGGTTTTTTTCTGCCCAGCTTCCCAGGCACTGCTGGTTGTTGCTCTGCTCTGCCAGGCTATGATATAGCTGTGATGAAGTCTTGATGTAGAGGATTTGAAGTATATTCTGACTTTATTTATTTTTATTTCTAAAAACGACACTCGTTTGCATTCAAACACTTTTGCCCTGGTTACTTTAAATGCTGGATGCAGCTGTGTTCTGTGCTAGGCTGGGGAGGTGGCAGACAGTACTGCTCAGCACTCTGCTTCCCTTGTCATCTGACCACAGCATGAGAGAGGCAATCAGCAGAGGTTTGCACTTCCTTCCCTAAATCCCTCCCTGACATTTCACATAAAGCTAAAAAGACACGCTGCAGCATTTCTCGTATAGAGCACCAGATGGCTCTCTTTCCTCTGAAGTCCCTTTTGGAAAAGAAATCTTGGATGGTGTCTGGCTCTTCTGAGAAAATCCAGCTTTGTTCCTTGTGCCATGGATCCTTTGGGCAAGCTCTCATAGCGGTGCAGATAGGATACAGCTATGATGATGTAGGAACACATTTTAAACTGATTAACACTACCTATACTCAATGGCTTAGAAGATGAAGAAGGTGGACAGGGAAAATATATCAGTGATGCTAATCCAAGTTGCAGTATTTCCTCAAGGAGCAAAATAATGTCTCTTCTGTCAGGCTAGTAGGTTTTAGAGGATATAATAAAGAAGTTGTTTCTGAGTTCCCATGTTTTTTCACTCTTTTAAAAATTGCAATCACCAGATACCCTTATTTATACATTTAAAAAAAATCTGACTTTTGAAATCTTGTTTTTCTCAAGAAAAACAGAAGAAAAGAGCAGAGAAATACAGTTTGTATTCACAATATAAGAACTACCTGGTTATTCTTAAATAACTGAAAGTAATGTAAGCAAATTTCAATGAGTGATGATTGAAATATCTTTGTCTAAGTCTCCTTATATGCAGTACAATATACAGCATTTTTATATTGTAAATGCCTAACACAGATGTTTACATTTTAGAATGATAATTTACCAAATGTATAAAGTTAAGGTATCAGATTGTCTGGACAAGAAAAAATATGCACATGCATCCAAGGAAAAATGTCTTGGGTTTCCCCACAAGAGAGCAAGTTACAGTCAATCAAAAAGGAAAATAAATATGATGCCTTGAGCTGTGCAGTTCTCCTACCGTAAAGTTGAATACAAAGTCCTCACTAAATCATGCATAAGATGATGCTGACCAAATCAGAAAAGGCTTACGTGGCTCTGGCAGTACAATGTGTTTTCATCTGTCTGGAAATATTCTGTCTGCTGCAAATGCTTCAGGGCTCCCTGTCACCATGGATATTCTTGCCTGGGGGTTTAGGTTGGGAGGGGAGATATTCATCCTGCTTGCTTTTCTTATTGTTTGCTAGCAGAGGCACTCCATGCTGTTCAGTTTTTGACACTGATCATGGCAGCAGAAAGCTTGGGACTTTGCTCAGTTAGCAGCATTGCTTTTATATGGATTAAAGGAAGAGTCTATTGTGTCCTCTACAAAATACTGTCCTGGGTTATGTGGCAATGCTCGACTAGATTCAGAGAAGTGGCTTAGGCTTTGTATTGCTTAAATTTTAGTGTTGTGGTAGCCAGTGAAAGTATAGATGTGAAGGTCAGGCAATCAATGTCTAGACTTCCTTATTTATGGGTATTCTTCTTAAAAGAAATGGGAGTGACAATAATGCTGGACGTTTCCTATTAAAGAAGTGGCCTCTGTTCAGGACACTCATCTATTCACGGAAACATGGACTCATATTTCTCCTCTGTCAATGACATAAAGTAATTGCAATGAATAATGAACCTCAGGCAAGACAAGGCACTGGGACTTTGTGGAATCTTCTTTCTTTTTAACTACAGTTGTTCTCTTATCTATAGCAGCCATGAATATCCTTGTGGGTGAGATCTGTATATGCTGGGTTAATGGCTTTAAATGCTTCATTGTGGATATATGGACTACCAGAGGATGCTGGAGAGCTCACTAAGAAGTGCAATTCTTTTGTCAATGGACTCATGAAAACAGGAATAGCTACAGTCTGTCAGATCAATATTCCATTTCCCTCAGTGCCCTGTCCCACAGCAGTCAATAGCAAATGCTGAGGGAAGGACCTGTGCAGACCAAACATAGGGTCATACATCCTCTGAATAGTCTCTGAATGTTTGAATACACTGATTGGTGACTCAGGCTCTTCCTGAGCAGGATGTGGTACCTCTGTACTCACTAGTCATTTAGGCCTTTCTCAGACAAGAATTTATGCCATCTGTTTTTGACTTCATGTAAAGTTCAGTATTCATGTTCTCTGTGGCAAGGAGTTCCACAGCTGAATTTTATACTATGGATAGGGTTTGTACCTTAATAATCTTTCTGAGAAGAAATGCTTTGTTTCTGAATCTTCAGTGAATACTTACCTCTCCCTGTGCACATGCCTAGCCATAGAAACATTAGCTTTTAAGACATTTTACTAATGGAGAGTAATGTTGGGCTTATCCTTTCAGCTGTGTGGCTCAGTCTTGCAAAACCATGTCTTTGTACCTGCCTGGTGCTAGGTTAGAATTATTCTTTCAAGAGTTTCCACCCCATGATGTGCTGCATTATAATGCTGCAATGCTGAGGCTGTTCAGATCTGTGGCAAAACAAAATAAATCTGAATTATCATGCCATGAAAGATGGAATTATGAGGATAAAATATGCTGATATATCACATGTTTTCTCCATAGTTTTGTGCTGTTTCTGGTGGGAACTTCATTGGTAGCTGGATTTATGAAAGCCTGGAACTGCCCAAGAACATTCTGCAGCTGTGACTAAAGTGTTTTCTAACTTTCTTTGAAGGCAAATTCTGTAGCAAAAGTTAATGATAAAACTTTTTTTAAAATTTAAAAAAAAAGTATTTTCAGTGGCAAATAAACTTAGTCTTAGATGAATAAATATGCATAATAAATGAAAGATCCTGAAAGTTATGTTCTGTCAATAACTAAATAATTTTTGCAGAGATCTCAGAAATCTGGATGGAATCCATCACACGTAACAAGATGATGTGCTTTTCTATGCTCAAATAACGCAATATGCCAGTTAAGGTCATAACCTGTGAATTAATGAATCTAGTGAATCTAGGAGACTTGAAAATGTGTGTGACAGTGATATCCCTGAGATTGGTTGGAGAAATAGAGGATGACTTTACTAGTTTTCACCAGCAGGTGTCTGAAAATTCTCAGATGTCGGGTATCTAGGTATGTCTAGCAAAAAGAAACAAAGCTTGCAATAATAAAGACACCTCTCCTATGACACTGATATGAAAAATGTTGAATTTTGAAAGAGTAAATATGGTGTCTTTTTACTAAAGTAGTTGTTAACCATACTGCCCAAAATAATTCTTCTAATTTGTCACTCTATGCTCAAGAAAGAGAGAAAGGAAGTGAAAAAGAGAGGGAGAACATTTTAAAATGCTGAATCCAGTTCTACAGCAGTGCTCCTACTGTCGCAGATGAGTCATTTGCAGCTGAGGACATTTTACGCAGTTTTTTGATGTGCTACGTGGTGACTGGTGGCAGGGCATAGAAGCTGCTATGAGCTCTCTGGCTGTGGAAGCCAACCATCCCTCAGAGATGCCAACATCATGGATGTCTCTGGCATCTCACTGCAAGCCCAGCCTCATCCTGCTGTCGAGTGCTGGAGCCTTTGCAAAGCCCTTGTCTTTTCTCTCCTGAAAACTGGTTCCATGTCCTTGCCTGCTGCAGGACATCTCTGGCACTTTTTTCCAAGTTATCCTACAGTTGTTAAACTCATGAAGATTTTGGTGTATGGCATAACAGCTGTCACTCTCTCCACCTCAGGATTTGGAAAGTAATATACATTTTTAAATTCAGCCTTTAAAATTCTTAGTTAAGTAGGCCAGTACACCCCTTGAGAACTCTTAGTTCCTTCATGAGGTTTGTTTTGATGTTATCCTACCCTTCAAATAGCTGCAGGGAAACTGTTCTTTCTGACAAGTAAGGAAAACTCTTCCGCAGTCTTTCATAATTTTTATATGTTCTTTAAATACCCTTAAAAGTTTTTTCCCCTCTATTTGCTGAGGAGCATCAAGCCTAAAAGGCTAGAATTTTTTACGATAGATGTCAAATATATCTATACTTTCTTTGTGACATGTGTCAGAGAGTGAACCCTGACTTGACTCAGTTGGTTTCAACACACCCATGTTTTTCAGGATCACTTTTGGAACAGCCTGGCCAGGTACATGTTGAGTGTCAATTGGATTGAATCCTTGCCTGGTGCCTATCACATAACCCTTTGTACATGCTGACTCAGAGCTCTTTTTAGTGTGCCACACATTATCATACTGCCATACCTTGCTGAGAGAGCGACTCTGCTTCTTTGCTACCAAGTCTCATTCTGCATTTTGTATTATGTGGTGTGTGAGAGCTGTTTGTCCTGTTGTCAAAATTTCTGTTTACTAGAGATGGAGAAACAAAGCAACAGTAATTACTGCAGTCATTCAAATAGCAGCCTGGTTGTGGTTTACATTATGTTTATTAAGGTAAAAATGTATGAGCGTTGCAGCTAAGCATACATAAAGTGCAACTGGAAAATTCTAACAGCTGTTTCAGACACCATAAGAAATGTAATTGCAAACTCCTGAGCTCTGTCTCATTCAACCATCAGGTTTTGCAGCCTCAATCCTTGAAGGTTTTCAAGACCTTTCTATGTAAAGCCCTGAGAAACATTTCCTGACCTCACTGCTCACCCTGCTTTGAATGGCAGGCTGTATTAGAGAACAACCTGAGTGCTCTGTCTTGAATTGTCCCATGTTTTTGTGATCTTGCAGCCCATCTCAGGAGTGCAAAACATCATGTGCACTAGGTGCTTTAAATATAGTTCATTTATTTTTTTCATATCCAAAGTAAGTTACTGCTAAGGAACAAAAACAAAAGAAGAAACTCCCAGAACTGCTGTTAGTGGTCAGCAAAATAACAGGATAAATCTTTAGTCTAAAATCATGGCTAGGAGGCCTTAGAAATGTCCAGTATGGGAGGCATATCAGACATATGACAGCAATGTCCAAACGTTCAGTTGTTACAGCAAGGATTGGAAAGATGTAGCTCTTGGGCCTGCACCCTCTTAATTTAAATAAACATGGCTGCTGCTGTGGGTGGTTGGCAATGGAACAACCAGTTGCTTTTTGGTCAGTGTGAATGAATACTCTATAGTGGCATTACTCAAGGGCTAAGTTTATTTAGACTTTGGCTTATTCGGTGACTTGAAACATGAAACCTTTACTCAGTTCCTTCTTAATCACTGAGATCAGACTCCTCACCCTCCCTCCTTTCCAGGAGGCAGTATGTGGTAAGAGTTGGTCCACAGGGAAAGATAGCTGGTATTTACCTGTGTCTAAACTAAACACAAGGTTTTGTGCAAGTTTTATAAATAGTTTGAGTGTATTTTTAAAATAATTCTTAATCACTCTGTCTGTAGAAGCCATTTTAGCTTCTACAGAAAATGATTCTGTAAGGGACAACTTGCGTAACATGAGGTTTACTATCATATTATGTGGTTGTCCAATAGATGTCATCTAACATAGAATGGAGTTTCTGGGGTGTCTTACCTACATAGTTAATGTCTACATGCATCTATCCTATTTTTTCTTAATACCACAGTGTTGTTGGTCAGAAAGGAAAATATTTCTTTTCTCTTTTTTTATTTTTAGATTTAAAAAAAAAAAAAGACAAACTAAACTTAAACATCACAGTTTTAGCTTTTGACCAATTTCTAACCAGAAAGTTTGGGCTTTATTTTTAGAAAGAAAAAAAGTTGTCCTGCGAAAGATCATATCCTACAAAAACTTTTCATTTTAACAGCTGCTTCTAATCCTGTCTTCTCTTTTTTTCTGGTGTTGACCTTCTCTGGATGTGACAAGATGGAGGAAACTAGGACTGAAATAGTATAGTCTACACCATTGACAGAATCTTTTCTTTCCCTCTTGACAATTTTATTTGATTTCTTTGAGAGCAGAACCCTGCTCTGTCCTTTCTGGGACATATTAATCTCTCTGTGTATGATTTTGGTCCCTTGGCTAAAGAGCAACCTCACAGATTTTCATCAAGCTGCCTGGAGATCCCCTACCCTGATTTTCCATATGCCATGGAGTACAGAATTTCAGCAAGTTGACCCTCTACTTAGCCTAATTAGTTGGTTTAGACTTTTGAAAAGGCATTGAGGTTTGATAGGAAGACATAAAAAGGAGCAGTAACCACTTTTTTCCTTAATAGTGTGTTCAGAGAGATAACCTCTGTTAACAGTATGTGCCTCATCTCTAATTTAGGCAGTCCCAAGGTGCAATGGAGAGCACTCTGGACTCTGAATCCCAAGGTCCTGAGTTCGAGTCTCAGTAGGGACTGTCCCCTGGCAGTTCAAGCCTCCCTGCCATCCCATCCCGTCACATCTCGGATGCTCAGCAGGGTCAGCCCCGGTTAGTACCAGGTGCTGTGACAGTCCCAAGGGCTTCACTGTCACTGTCCAAGCTCGCTTGGCCGTGACAGATGGACCTTAGGACTGAAACGGTGGGGCCACTTCTGTGCACGCTGTCCCTCACCTAAAAAATCCACTGCACAGGCTGGAAGGGCACACCCAGGTGGGGAGAGCCCTGCCCAAATCTTCATTCACGAAGTCTGGCCATACACATCTCTAATTTGCATTTGGTAGACTTTAATTGCCTGACCATTAGTTCTTTTTACGCTTTTCTCCAGTAGATCACCACCAGTTATTTGCATTCGATAAAGCTGTCATGGAGGCCCCTCCCAGCCTTCTCTGTCTGATTAATTAAAACATGCATCTCTTTAGGCTGGTGGTTTAGAGCATTCTCTCCACACCTTGACTTCTGTGTAAAATGTAGGAAATCAGTTTTGTCTACAGTCTGCTTTTGAAAGGAAGCTGCCTCTGCCTACAGGGATACACTGGTCCATAAAAGAGGCTGCTGTACTAACATTCCCTATTTTATGGGTAGATGAATGTCATAAATAGCTATTACAGAAACACATATTCATTAAAAAATCTGCCAGATTTTTTGTCCTTAATTTAGAGTGAAGTTACAATATATGAATGCATGGACTCCAGAGTGCTGTGATATACTAGTCTTATGACATTATGGAAACACTGGTTTTAGGAATTCCTTTTCAAAAACCTGTAATTTAAATTTACAGTCTAATTATAGGCTATAGTTTGAGATAATTGAATCCTCAGGGAATTCTTACCTTCTTTAAAATAAAATAGTGTTAATTCATGCTGAATTGTTATTAAAAAATAAAGTTTTTCTTGGCTCTTTCAGCAGTATTTGCAACAGGGAAGGGTTTCAGTGACCTTTTGAAAACACCCAGAGAGCAAAGAGAATAAGGACAGTTAAGATAAAATGATTAATGAAGCTTGGTGAATGGAATTTCATCGCATGCAATTGTAAAAAATACTGCCTTAGGAAAACAGATTTTTGAAGACAACCTGTCACTATTTGTAAAAGTTTTTAACTTTTCTCACTTCCATAGAAACAGCATGTTTGTGCATGTTTTAACATGCCCCTACTGTACAGTTGAACATTTTACAGTCAGAGAAAAACTGTAAAATAAAATAAAGGCATTACATGCCCTTGCTTCCTAAATGTTCTCCATGTATGTATCAGAGAGGATGCAGTATATCAGTCAAAATCAAGGGGCTAAATGTAGCAAATAATGGAAAACCCCACTTCATTTCTTTATCGAAGTTACAGAGAGTTCAGCAAAGTGGAGAATACAATTTTGAGTTTTGATCTTACTTAAGGTAATGATTTCAATGCCTCTGATTTCTGTAAAGGCAAGAGTCTACTTTGAGGCTTCCTGCAGATGAAATTTGAAAATTCAGCTACATATAAAAACCTGTTACAACTACTCCATGTGCACTTTGGAGGACCTTTGGCATATCAGAACAAGAACATAGGTTCATTTTACACCAGTTCATTACAGTTCTGTGAGATCCATCAGCTGCAGAGAGCTAACATTCTGGGAAAAGCAGGGGACAAGGTCCTCATTTTCATTCCTTTATGGTCCTTCTGCACTGCTTCATTAGTTAAAAAGGGCCAGGAAACTTGGTAACTGAGGATTATCTTTGCTGGAAAGGAACTACATGTATCATTTATAGATTTGCTCCTCAGACTTTCATATTTTCAATAGTATAATTTAGTAATTTCTTCTTTACTTGTTTTTTCAGAATCTCATTTTTAAAAGTAAATTTCTCAAAATCCCACAAAGCCTTAACCATTATGTCCTTCTACATTTGGTGTGTTTCCTAAAAAACAGTGCTTTACTTTGTTGGGGTTTTTCAAAGCCCATATATAGTATTACATATAGTGCAATAATATAGTACTTTCAGATTTGATCACATATATTTTTATGGGTATGTTTAAAATGTGTACAGGTGTTTCAATATTAAAATATTATGAAAATATAAGTATGTATTTACAGGATAATAAGATTTTTCTGTGATTATTTTTTAACAAAGAAGAAGCTTTTCCCCTGTTTGGATATTACTTGCTAGTTCTTACGCTAGTCTTTGAACAAATAGAAACAAAATCTGGTACCTTCAAATAGGTATCCCTGATCCTAAGCTTACCAAAATTAATTTCTATCTTTAGGTTGGATTCAGTGAATACTCAGTGAAGACTCAAGTTATAGTCATATGCTCTGGAGACAACAATGTAGTTCAACTACTTGTCTGGACTTCTTGTTCAGAAATGTAATAGAAATTGGTGCTTTAGGAATGGAATTCACTTGATTTGTTTAGAGGCCACTTTTGAATGTCTGTTCATTTGAATGTTGGTATTTCAATGAGTCATACAAATCTGTTCTGAAGAGTGCCTACTTCACTCCATTGTCTATCCAGTGAATGTAAATAACTAGTTGTAGACTATTGCACAGTCCACATTTGAACAGGTAAATCCTACCTGCTCTGGCTGCAGTAACAGTTCAAGTTGGAAGAGAACTTGCAAATAACATTTTTCACCAAGGGAGATGTCTTCAACTACTCGGAAAAAAAAGATCTTAATTGCACTGCAGATCAGATTTTCATAAAACTCCACCCTTATAGCTCAGGGCAAGTTTCAGTGCATGGCACACCCATCGTCAGTGTAGTGTAAAACGTTATGACACATTCCATCATCAGAAACAGCATCAGAGATGTTATTACTGAGTACTTCTGGGAGAGCTTTATATCCTATGCTCCTGTCAGTACTTTCCAGCAAACACAAATTCTTCAGGCTTACATTCAAGCAAGGAATGTACCCTCCTGCTACCATGAATGATCTTCCACCCACCTATTTTTAGTATTCACCATAATTCTTGTCCACTCACTATGAGTGATAAAACAGAGTTTTGCTTCCTTCCTAGTTCCTGAGCTGCTGAGCTGCTGAATCACAGTTTCAGCTCAGACTTCATCCAAAGCCTATTGAGATTAATTAAAAGATTTATCCACCCCCTAAATGATCTCTGGTGCAGGTCTTGAGTTCAGTGATGCATAAGGCAACTGGCTAGGCTTTTGAAGAGAGAATGTTGTGCTGGAAGAGACTATAGTGATCTTCTAGTTCAAATTTCCACATAACATAGTGCTTCAGATTTCCCTGAATTTGCTTCATTTCATGGAAACACACATTGTTTGCACCACAATCTGGTTGAATGCCTGCTGAATCCAGCTGAATATCAAACCAGACAAGTTCACTGTCTAATGCTATAAGCAGGACAGGGCATTGACCATTCAAGTCCTCACTGTTGTAATTTTTGTGGAGATTTCCCAGTATTTTAGGTACTGTAGTGCTTAGGTTTTTACATTTACTCAACAGTACAGTTTTCCACATGTGTTATCAGAGAAAAGCAGACTTGCTGTGCATGTGTTTATTTCCAACCAATCTTCATACAATTACTACAGTTTGCTAATCCTTCTAATTAGATCCTTCTAATGTATCAAGGCAGAAATTGCTTTCTGGACTCATTAAGGAACGATTCTGATTTTCTGTATTTATTTAAACATATTTTTATTTACAATATACTTAGGCTGCTACTTGGAGGTGCAATTTCAGAAGGTACTTGTACATATATTTGGGCTAGACTTAAACTAAGCTGTATAGAAACAGACAACAATATAGTTCTAGCTGCCTGAGACCATAGCCAGTCCTGTAGATGACTTCTGCAGCCTTTGGAGGCTCTATTTGTAAGACACCATGAAGGATTAGCAAAGTAACGTTCCTGGCTAGCAGTGAAGGTGGTAAAAGTGGAATTTTCATAATGACATATCACAGGTGGGTGTAAAATTGAATCTGATAATACTTGCTTAACTCCCAAATGTGAAAATTGAAGAGAGAGGGATTTTTCAGCTAGCTTCTCTGGTTGGCATGCTGAACACAGAAACAACAACAACCTCCCAGATGGCATCTCCAGAGTACCCCCTTGACTAGCTTAGAGCAGTTGAAGATTATTAAGTCCTGTAAGACTAGGTTATACTTCTTCAAAATTATTCCTAATATGCAGAAGTCAAGTCCAAACCAGATTTCCTTTGCATGGTGATCTTTGCACATAAATTTGTCTCTCAGGTACTTACCAGAAACAGGCGTTTAAAATGCCCTTAGGCCTGAGACACTGACAAATGGTTTCTGTTGTCTTGAAAATAATGTGCAGCCCAGCTAAGGTCTTTTGTTTAGCTAAAACATAGATGTCCTAGCAGTTAATTAGTACTAATGTGATCTGTTTCTTCTGCCTGTTCTGGATAGAGAGGTATTTTTGGATGAGAATATCTTGTGCCCTATAACAGAAGCTTTTCAGATCTAGGTGCCCCTAAGTTTAAATTTGACCAGTTTAGCCCAAACATAATAAAGCCCTTATGTAGACAACTGCCAGTGGAAATGAGCAGATTAACAGAGCTCACAGGAATGTAATACTCCTGTAACTGGTAGGGTTGTGTGATCAATTATGCTTACGTGAAACCCAAGCCTATCAGAACAAATAGCTTAACACTTAGCACGAATGGGATACCAGCTTCGCCCAGTTCTCTGTAACTGCGCTCATTACTCATTTTTATTCTCGATGTGCAGAGAAATGTGCAGAGGAGGCTTGAGATACATGGCAATCACTGGCTATAGAGCTGAAGTTGGCTTAAAATTTTCTTGGTTTACTTCTTTTCTGTTCATGATCCACAGTTTTCTATGATAGCTGATAGCCACTTCTGGGGCTGTGGGACTGTGTTGCAAATAGGACCACTGAAATGAGCTGAGTTAGTAGTAAACCTCTCTTCAGAAAGAACTGTATGGCACAGGCTACAGAGTAGGGTTGGGAGGGCTGCAGACAGCAGAGTTGGGAGGTACTGAGTGGTGAATGGGAGGGGGAGCTCCTAGAGCTGGCTTTCTCATGGGAACCACCACACAGGAAAAGTGCTCCCTGTCCAGGTACAGTATTTGGTGTTGTTTGGACACCAAAGAAGGACCACATTTGATAAAAGAATGTAGGAGTTGTAGTGGTGTTTCAGGGAAATCACTGCTTATATTATAATGAAAATTAGCAGCTGCAGAGCAGTTTTGAAAATCAGGACCTTGTTTAGGTGTTAGTAAGACATGACTCTGAACGGGCTAATATATGTTTAATCTTTCTGCTAACTGGGAGCTTACTGAATTCTTACATACCATATTTGATTCCAAAATGGTATATTTAAGCATGAAAACCTTTTACATGTACCTACAGTGTACTATATCCTGTTTGGAAATGAAATTATGAAAACATCTCTGAGTGCATGGATACATGTGTAAGAAATAGAGCTTGTATATTTTTATAGAATGGCATTTAACAATTTCGGTTTTTTCTCTTTCTTATCTGTTCTAAGTCTGTTCAGGACAGATGAAATCCTAATATTGATAACCCATTTGTTCTCTTACTTTCTGCTATACAATTCTTTTATTGACATTTTTGTAGAGGAAGAGATCAAATACATTTACCAAAGTATCTTTAAATAACAAGCCCTTAGAGAGAAAAAAAAAAGAAGGTGGGAGTCCATAATACACTTGCAAAACTAGACAAAATCTGTGACATTTGCAAGCATTTTCACTAATGAACCTTTGGGCTACATTTGTGCTAATGAATTAAACAGTGCCAGCAAATGTTCTTGGGACTGGAAGCTGATTGTCTCTACCCTCAGGCTGACCTTGGCACGGTCTTGCCCTAGCCACAGAGTGTTCTCATGGTGCAGTTTGGGGGTTAGCATGGATTATACCTGATAGAAAGTTTGCATGTAACCACCTTGTTTTGGAGACTCAGAGAGATGATTACTGTTGACAGGTATGGTGGAGTGCCAGTTGGGCTCAGTGCCAGAGACTGGAGCGATGGGTACTACACGTTAGCTTTACCACCTGAGGCTGGGATTCTCAGGATGCAGTGCTACTTGTAAGCTCTTTATCCCACTATCTCCAAGAAAAGGAGTGGCAGTGACTGTTCATCTTCTCTAGCTGTTTCTCACATACAACAAGGACTCACTAAAAACAACAAACTTTTCCCAGACTTCTTGCCTCTTCAGCAACTTCAGTTTTTGTAGGTGAGGGGCTGCCAGGACTCTTTCCAAGCATCAGCTCTGGTTGCTGTACTATCATACCTGTCCTAGTATACAGAGGTGGCACCCTCTCACCTGTCACTACAAAGACTGGTGCTCCAAAAACAATCAGCAGAGGGACGAAAAATTACAAAAGCAAATTTAAACAATGTGAAAAGACTGCATGACTGCCTGGGATACAATTAGAACACAGTGTTTATGTATGTATGATGTATGCACATAAGATACAACAGATGTTTATGTACATCAGATACTGTTCATATCTGATTTTCATGAGAACATAACATGATGCCTCTCTTCAGGACTATAACTGATTGTATTTTTTCTATGTAACATAATGCGGAAGATGCCAGCCCAGCACTCCTGAAGAGATAGACTGCAAGAACTGGGTAGAATTTCTAAATGTGTTAGACTTGTGCAGGGATGAAAGAATTTGGATAAATCAAAATATCAGATACGTCTAGCCTACACAGTTACAATGAACACGCTAAAGAAACAGAATCTCACCCAAGCTGTTTCAGTACCCTTTTTGGACTCTGAAGATGCATGAGTAGACATGACCTTATTTTGCAGATATTGGGCACAGAGAACAGTCCAGCCAGAGCTACGTTACCAATCAGTTCACGTTTAAGTAGCTACGAGTCTCTTTGAATTTCTGCCGGCATCGTTCTTCGTGCTCAGACCTTGAGCCGCTCCCGACTCAACTCCGAGCCGCAGCCCCACGCCGGCGCGCCTCTGCGCGCTCTCCAGCTCTCTCCAAGCCGACAACCGGGCAGCTCCCCAAACTGACTGCCGCTCTGCTCGGAGCTGCAGGCAGAAAACATTGCCCTCTATGTTTGTTTTGTAGGATGTTGTGCTCGTCTTAGCTGCATCAGCCCAAGGATGCGAAGAGCGATGGTTGAGGGGAAGTGAATTGCATCCCAGGGGTATCTATGCATACAGAGATGTGTCCCGTGGCCGGGCGGCCCCCCCCCCTGCCCCGGCCTCGGCAACGCCCCCGCGGGTGCCGCTGCCTGGGAGCGCGCTTGGCGCTGGGGCAGCGCCGGCCTCTCCCTTCCCTCCCTCCCCCGCCCGCCAAGGCGCCTCCCGCCCGGCCACCGCCCCAGCCCCGCTCCCGGCCCTGTACAGAGCGGCGGATCCACCACGCACGGAGAGCCATGGCTCGGCGCAGCGGCGATGTCCGCTTTTTCCTCCTCCTCCTCCTCTGCAGCTCCGCGGCGGCCGGGTACGTGGGGCCGGGGGCGGGCGGGGGCGCCGCACCTCCCGTCCCGCCCGGCGCGGGGCTGCGGGGCAGCAGGGCGCTTCCCGGGGCTCCCGGCGCCGGGCTGGAGCCGGTCCGGACAGCGGGCGCAGCAGCGCTGCCCGCTCCCCGTCCTGCGCCCCCGGGAGCGCCCCGGGCGTGAGCATCACCTCCAGCCTCAGCGGCGGAGAGCAACGGGAGACCTTTGCAACAAGTGTCCTATGTTTTTATGTGGGCGCTGTTACTTTTTGGGGGATTGTATTTCACTCCCTGCCCTGTCTCCCTCTGCCCATTTGGACTTTCCAGACCCACGTTCCTTGTGGCAGCTCCCTGGAACATCAGGCCTGGAACAAACCTGACTGTTGGGGTAGCTCTGCTGCCGGACAGCCCAGCACAGGTCACCGTAAGGGGAGAAGTGATCAGAGATAACGAGACCATCTTGAGCAGGGAAATAGTCTTTGAGAAAGGTAAGAGAATTGTCTTGATTTGGAAGTATTTATATTTGCCTTCTCACACAAATAGTTTGTTGCTCCCAAAATATCACAGCTTCTGAACGGTACTAAAAATGGGAACTTCATTTTACCAAGAAGGAATCGCTATGGGAAAATGGTCTTGTACACTGCTGGCTCTGTCTGCAGTTGGGCTACTGAGCTGGATAGCAACTAGTTGCGTGGGTATGCTAACTCTCTGTGAACTCTGAAAATCATCAGATAGTAGCAAAGTGTGATGGATGTAGGATTTCTGTGGAGTGAAGCCACAAAGTACTCTGGTCAATGTAGTGGGGCCACTGAAAAAGTAGTAGAGGAAGAGTTGCTTACTGCGATAGCTTGTTAAGGCACAAAGTGGAAGCATATAGGAGAATGGTAAGGGTGGAACGCAGAAGGTAATACTGCGACTGGAGCTGCTTCCCATGACCTATGAAAAGGAAGACCTGAAGACCATAGGAAGTGAAGATGACTGTGTCAGACACCATTACTTGGAAGCTCTGTGCATTTGAAGAAACAGAAGTTTTTAAGGATTGAGAAGTGAATTGTAGACAGCTTGGGGATTGAAGATAAGTAAACGTTAGAGCAGGCTGAAATAATCTATGCCACTAGGTAGCAGTAGAGAATGTGGTGGCAGTTCTGAATAGTTGGAGAGCTGAGATATCCTGGGCACTGTTCCTTTTCAGAAAGGTCATCTGAGAACAGAAGCATAGAGATCTCCTGCCTGAGATTTGTCCTCATGAGAAAGAAACTATTTTGTATGAATAGTCCAGCTTTCCCACTGCTTTTAGTATGAGGTAATATAGGTGACATTCAAACTCTAGCTTTTTATTTGATAAAAGTAAAGAGTCTGGGGGCAGCATGAGGTCCTGAAAAATCTACCCTACTATAAAGCACTTTCTCCATTGCTCATGTAATTCTTCTGTTAATGTTTTATAGTTAATGTAGATAACCTTAATTGAAAGCATCACAATTTATTTCAATGCCTTCAGGAAAGCCCACAACTCTTCACAACCTATAGAGACGACTGAGGCTTTGAGTGTGATGAAGTGTGTTTTGGCCAGATAAAAAAAATTATGGTCTTGTGATGCAGGAAAGCATATTTGATCAAAACTCCTATTGCTATTTCAAGTATTCTGAAAAAATTTCAAGAGCTATACATTGGTAGTTTTACAGTTTGGGTATTGTTTATCTGCTCATTGTTATCAGCTGTCATGTCTTCAGTGTGTCTTGGGTTGAGCTGGCAAAACGCCAACTGCCCAAGGACAGAGTTAGCCTCCGGCTGAGAAAAGGGAGAAAGGGGAAAGAAAAAACCCTCTAAACCCAGGTTTGATGCTTAAACTAGCTACATGTATTTATACAGAAAAGAGAAAATTAGGAGAAACTACAATATAGCACACACTTACAGAAGTTATGTATAACAAGAAAAAAAACCTCCCACTCCCCAGTTAGTACAAAGCCCATTACTCTAGATTCATAAGCACTCTAAAAGACACCCTGCAAGAAAGAGAAAGTATAACAACAA
>JAWWEV010000115.1:85578298-85620848 GCA_035583235.1 Hafferia zeledoni | reverse complement strand
AGTCACCTGACAATTTTCAGGCCTAGTCTGAACTTTAAACCCCAAATTTAGGCCCACCTGGCTGAAACCATAACACAGTGTAAAAGCATAAACCTGAGGCAAATTTCCTGTAGTGGTGTGGTATGGCTAAGGAAAAAAATTAATCTCAGTGTTCATTTCTGATTTAAATCAGTTTTATACACCTGATGTGTTAGTGCCCTAGTCTAACACTAATAGTTGTGGTGATGTATGCCTAAGGCAATTACTTTAGGGGGACAAATTTGCTAGCAACTAAAATTTGCATGCAACTGAAATAGACTGTCTGTCATGCCTACAGTCCTTATTCTTAAGTCTCCGTAACACATTACCTGCTAGATTTAGAATTTGGATATTCAAAACTCTAGACCAAACCCAGGGACTAGACATAGTGTAGGATTCAGCTGTGGAAAAAGGAAAATTTTTATTCTGTGGAGAAATTAACTTTGATGTATGTATTGTGCTATTAGTAATGAGCTTGCTGTTTTAAGTTCAGGATTCCTCTTCAAACATTTCCTGACAGTATTTTGATACAGAACCAAAACAAACCTAAACCAACTAATTTTGTTTTTGGTTTTCTTTTGAAAACAAAAGTTTTTAAAAGGAAAAAAATTCCTCTCCTCTTCTTCTTCTAACTATGCTGGCTTTTATTTCCTGCTTCTGGTCTGCTTTAACATCGAGTTCAGTGGGCCTTGCATGAGTTTCAACCTGTCTGTTGTTGTCCTTTTCAACATTAAAAGGCAGACAGGCAACTGGTAATTCCAAGCTTGTGAAAATATATGGATGTCTTTATCTGCTGAGCATGCAGAACAATCCTTGACCCTGGGAGCTGCTGAAGTCAGAGTGAGTGGTGGGTGATCAGGAACAGGTATGACACTGTGCCAAACTGGATACAGTTAGAAAAAAGGAGAAATGCTGGAGGGCATTACTAACTTTTAATCTTTCTCCTGTCTTTTAAATGTATCTTGGATTTTTTTCTGTGCTTTTTTACTTTATAAATGGAACAGAAAAAAAAAAAAGATGTTGAGCATACTGTGTGCATTTCTCCTTTTGCAAAATTCTTCACATTTAGTATGTGACCATCAGTTTTTCTAGTCAGGTTATATAATCTGTTAGTCATTTGTTCTCTATGAACAAATATGTAAGCAAAACTCTTAAGGGCAGGAGCAAGGGAACTGCACAGTAACAGAGGATGTAATGTTGAAGGTGTGTATTGAAAAGTGCTATAGGAGCGGACTAGTTCTGACTCAGAGGGAAAGCAGGTTGTCAGAGAAAAGCAAAAGCAGTTTGTCAGAGTAAGATCCTAAAGCTTTAAATTTTTCATTGAAGAACAAAATAATCTTAAGATATAATATGAAGTGGTATTGCTATGGCTATTTCACTGAAGAAAGACTGGAGGAGGTTTTATTAGGCCAGCTGTTGCAGTTAAAGGAAAAAATCCAAGCATATCTCCAGACACACAAAATCTTTAATTTACATCATTGCTGCATGTATTAATGCCCAGAAAATGTTGCTTTATCTGACACTGACCATCTACCTTGGTTAGACTGGAAATTCAGTGGCACTGTTGCCTAAGCTAGCTGAATTATGCTCTGTGTTTTTCCTTGCATGGTGACGGCAAAAGCAAGGGGATTAACTGCTCTGAGAAACTGATCTGACTGAAAAAGTTTTTATTTCGTTTGAATGTTTTTTCAGGCAGCCAGGTCCCTTGGTTCAGTGTGCAAACATTTGTGCTGATGGAACTGAGATGGGTGCAGAGTTGGTAACTGGATGCTGAAGGCAGAGAACAGGCTGAGGACACAGCTTTTATTAGGGATGTTTAGTCTTGTAGGCAAAGTTCAGCCAAGTACCTAAGTGCTACAACTATTACATACCAGCCTGGCAAAGTGCTTCTGCAATTGCCTTAAGTTAAAGGATCAGCCTGGTTCTCTAGTAGCAGCTTAGCATGATACATATACTAGTCCAAGTTTCTTAATTAGCTCCATAAAATGATCTTGTTGAATTAGAGGTACAGGGTTTTTTCTTTCTATAATATAACTCTTCCTCTATGTAAGAAATAGAGTGGTTGCCCTCTGATGGGTGACAAAACATTCACTGTTTTAATGTTAGTGGAAGGGGAATTTTGGTATCTGATTGATTCTTGGGAAATTGCCCATTACAGAAAGGCATTAGCAGGGGAGGTTGGTTCACATTATTATTGTTCTTTTTATATAACAAAAAGCAAATAAATGTATTTAGTAATAAGTGGTTAGTATTATTTGGAGTGATGGAGAAATCGTGCACACACATGCATTTAAAGAAGTGCTGATACTTTGAGCTTGGCTCAAACTGTATAGCAAGGGAGATTGTTTAAAACCAATGTTTTGCTACAGAAGTTGATTACATTAAATGTAGTGAAAAAAGACCAACTGAATGTTTGCAAGCAGGAGATTGCTGCTACAGGTAAGTTTTATGCAAGCAAGCCAAGAAAAAAGTCAATGCGTCACTAGGAGAGAATAGATTTCCATTGCGTACAGTGGACTCCAGAAAAAACCAAAGCACTGAAGCCGTTTCTGTGCACTGTACCAAGCCTTGGCACACTTTCTGTAGAGTTGCAGTATCAGAAAGATCCTCACCCTGATTGAAAATGACTGCAGAAGATAACAATGGCTGGTGTGCAATTGGAGCTCTTGGGTTTTCTGGGTCAACAGCAAAAAAAATGATGGGAATAACAGATGGGCAAGTTAAATTTCCTGCATGAATAGCTTGATTTTTAGGGATTGCAGTGAAGGGTGACACTTGCTATGCACATTTATTCAGTCTTTGATCAATAAATATGTAGTTTGAATTGTCGTGAGTTGCTGTCTTATGGGATTTGCTACCCAGACATTGCTATGTATGGTCATGTATGAGAAACCTTATACCTTAATTGTGAGAGGTTCTGAAAAATGTTTTCTATGTTGCTGCTTGAATGAATTGGAAAGAGTAAGTAGCATGTAAGTTGGAAAAAAGTTTTAAGAAAAGTTTTCCTGTGTAATGAGGTGTCATCATTCACCTGACAGTGTGATTTTTTAATTCTAAAGAATAAGATTTAGTTAGAGCTTCTGCTATGTAAGGTACAACATAATATATTTAAGGCATGGTGAGTGAAAACTACTTTGTGAACTTACTGAAGACTCTGGTTTACAGTAGCATGCATAGTTTGTAAATTACTTGTACATTTTAACTAATTTGCACTGGTTTTCTGTGTATTTCTAGAGAGGATGAAACTTACTTGTTAACAGAGATTACTGAGCTACAGTGTGGTAAATACTTTACTAGGGTTTATGAAACATGAATCTGTGAGAACATTTGTCAAGCTCAGACATGCAGTGATCCTCCATACAGACAATGGAAAATCTGTGTTTACCAGAAGGCATGTCTTATGTATTTAGTAATAACCACGTTAGTATGTGAAACAGAGAAACCCACCAGTAACAGTGAGTTGTAAAGTAACACCTAAATGGGAGTGAGTGGCCTAAGAATGCCAGTCCATGTTGTTAACCTTGAGTTATCTCTGTAGCTTATGTCAGAATAAAATTACTGCATTATTGGTGACTTTGTTGTCTATGCTGAAAATCTGTGGGGTTTTGCTGGCAGTTTAGTGAGACATCTCCTGTCTGCCTAATTCTGCATCAGTACTTGAAAAGACAAGCAGCGAGAGCAGGAATTATGTGATTTTGCATCCACAACCTCTACATCCAACAATATGTGTAGCTGGGCCTCAGGAAAAATAACTTGTTAAATGGTCAGCATATGCAGATAACCTATGCAAAATCATAATGAAGGAAAAGATTTTAGGCAGGAGGTATTGGGGCTGGATCCAGAGATGAGGGAGCTAGTAAAGAAGAAGGGAGTCTTTTACGGGCTTTCATATTTCTGGAGTACATAAAAGAAAAAAAAGTTCTTTGTGCCTGTTGTTGAATCTGCCCTGCTAACAGGCCCATTAAGGTGTTAGCAGAAAAGTGGGAGTAGTGATCCCATTCAGTACTTTATTTTATTGCTTGCATGCTGTTGGAGGGGAAGAGTCCTGTGACTCAAGGCTTATGTGTTCATACATGAGGTCTCTCTGGTACTGTCTTCTTCACTGGTAGTGAGCCAAGATCATGGCAGATCGAGTGCTACAGGCAGTTTCACGGTACCTTCAGAAGAGTGGAACACAGTAGAAATGCCGATGGTGGGGCAACTCTTACAGAGAAGGGAATGTTACACATTCCAGTGTGGGGTTCCCTTTTGCTACTGTGAACTGGAAGGGCTTTACAGCTTTTAGGAAAAGAAGGAGAGAGAAAAACAAAGTAAAAGCTGTGAATTAGGGGAAAAAAAGGTGATGCCAATAAATAACAGGAATTGAGAGGTAAGATATTGTCAGAAATAAGAAGGGAAGCAAAGGGAGAAAGCTCTTGAGGGATGCGTACTAAAAGGATAAGAATACATTACTCTAACAGAGCAGAAAGGTAAGAAATAAAATAACTAAACAGGATCTCACTCATTTAAAAAAAGAAAAAAAAACAAACCAGAAAAAAGGAAAACTGTATAAACTGAAAATGAGGTCAGATTCCAAAGGCTGAGCTTAAAGAAATAGCATGGGTAAGAAAGGACAAAACTGGTAAGGCCAAACCATCAGTAGGAAAGAATGTGAAGAATAAGGCAGAGTTTTTAAATAACATTGGTAACAAGAGGGCTAGCAAAGGATGTGGCTTCCTAATCACTCTGATGAGAAGGGCATTGGTTAATGATGCTGAGAGGCAGGAAGTGTTCAGTCCTCACTAAGAGGATCAACTCACTCTCATGGAAAGGGGTTAAGAATTAAGACAACAAAAGGGAAGGAACAGTTTGAAGAGTGCTTTGGTAAAATAGATGTTTAGACATGACAAATTTGTCTGTAGAATATTTAGGGAATTGACTGAAACCATTTAAAACCTGCTAGTGAAGTTTTGAAGCCGGGAGTGGAGAGAGGTTCTGGAATATTGAGAACCCGCAAATAAAATGTGTTCAACCATGGGTTGGCAGGGGTTGTAGATGGAGAAAAAGCACGTATTGTTATATATTGATGTTACTAAGGCATTTGATAGTCTGGCACAGTACTCTGACAAGCCAGCTGGGGAAGCGAGGACAGCATAAAATTCTTATTTAATATGTTTGTGGCTGGATGACAAATAATATTCATCAAGTAGGTCTAGGTGTATTTCACTCTCAAACTGCAGGTGTGTTGCTGTGAAACCATTGTTCAGTCTGACTGACATGAATGAAAAAGGGAGAATATTTATTAGATTAGTGAAGGAGTGGTAAGGTTGCTGGGAGAGAGGATTATATTTGGAACTCATTTTGGCAATACCAGAAATGACTGGGGGAAAACCTGAAGTGTGATTCATGCATGAGTCTGATTTTGTTGGAGAACAAAAGAGTGTATGTTTAATGGATGGGTAACAAAGTGGTGCAGCAGTCCTGCAGAAAAGGGGGAGTGTGTGTAGGGTGAGTGATTGTTTAAAGGTAACAGAAGGTGAAAGCTTGTAAGTAATACTGTACTGCTTAAAAAATAAGGTAAACATTGTAGTCAGAGGTATACACAGAAGTATTTTCTGTAAGCTATGAGAAAGTATTCTAGTAATCTTCACAGCCTGATTAGGCATCGTGGGGAATGGTGTGCCTGATCTTTGGCACTCCTCATGGAGGCAGTGAACCAACTGGAGAAATTCCAGAGAGAGCAGAGGGAGAGATTGGAGATCTCTCAGGAGACGAGTTCAAACCTGACAGAAGAAAATTGGCCTTCACATGAGATGAAAATAAATTGTGGAACTCCATGTCCCAGTTGTTGAGGATGGAAAATGTGATTGCATAAATTTATGAGCCAAAAGTCCATCAAGGACTGGTCCATTGTAAAGACACTCATTTTGGCTTTTCAAGCCTCAAGCCTCAGAGTGCGTAGTCTGGGAAGAGCACCCAAGAAAGGGTCACTTTGTTTTGACCTTGGGAGTCGCTTCTACATTGTGGAAAGCATCTGGTGAGAGATGGGAGGAATTGGGATAAAGTATCAGGAAAAGTGTACTATGCATCTATTAAGTACTGTTATATAAAAAATTGCTTTAAAGAGAAAAGGCTAGGAGCTAAGAGTACATCTCCAGATGGGTCTAGGGTGATGTCCTTAGTGGTGTCTAATTAGGAGGAAATACAAACTGAAGTGTTGGCTTATAGAAGTACCTGCAGCGGCAGCAAGTGTGGGAAATTTATGAGTTTCCAGTCCTACACAGGTGACTTCTCTTTTCATGAGACAATCAGCACTGGCAGTGTTACTGGTTTCCATGCTTTGCTATCCATTACTACCTGTTTGTGAAGGCAGAGTTGAGATCCTATCAGCAGAGATTGAGTAGCAAATGGCAAGAGATGACGCTGGTGCAACTGGATTCACTGCAGTCCAAATAAGTACGTATGTAGAAAACGTGGCCACAATTAGAGACCACTTCTCCAGCTTCCTGGAGGTGCAGATGTGAGGTCTAGGTGCTTATTTGGTCTTGTTAGGGGTTTATATTGCCTTTATTAATCGATGAAAGAAGTTTCTGGTAAGATTTTTATATATTTAAATACCTTGGTAGCCTCTGAAAAGTTATGTGGCTTTGTCATCACAGACTCTGAATGTATTTCAGAAAATGGAAGAAAACCAATATGAAAACAAACCTTCTTCCACTCCCTCTAAGCAGAAAGTTAAATAGGTCCCGAACACTTTATTTGCTGTGAATAAGTTTGAGAGGCAACTTGACTTTGGAATTTTGATCCAGTTACAGCGATTGATGTGATGAGGGTGGTGTTAATGCTGCCAAATGGCTGGTATACACATGCTTAGCCACATTTTGTCCTAGTATGATTTTCTATGTTTAAACTTGGAATAAAAACTGCAGCTGCTTTAAGTTGCCTTAATAGTGTCTTTGTCTTGTTTATTTCATGGACATCAGAATGGATAGTAATGAGGGCCAGTAGTCTTTTGAAAGCAGGATGTGCAGATGCCTGTGAATTTGTGTGTTTGTGTATAGTCACCAAGGGAATGAAATGTATTTCACATCTAGTTGTATAAAAGGCTTAAGTCTAAGATTATTCTGAATTGTCTGTAGTTTCATGGACTGGATCTGATGTCAAGAAAGTTTTCTCTGTAGTGTTCAAAAATTGCCTTGCTAACAGCTGCAAATGTATACCTCATGGCAATATAGTTGTTTTGGTATGGAAGGCAGTGATGTCATATGCATGACAAAAAGTCCATGGATAGATTTTAGACTGGAGAAGCTGAAAAGTGGCTGTCCTTGAATTTAAGCATCTGCAGTGGTAGTAGCTGGATAGCTGTCAGAAAGTCTCTCATTAGATATTATTTACTTTTAGAAATATGAAGCTGTTTTGTTTTCCGGCACAGTGTTCCGTGTCTTAGATAAACCAGAGAGTGTTTTTCTGGCAACTGGCTGGTTTCTGACTACTCAGCTGAAAGTGGTAACAACAGTATAATCCATAGAGTTGGTTGTTTTGCTTTAGAAGATTGAGTGAAGAATTAAATGTCTGAATTATGCTCTAAGTCTAAAAAGGGCCAGTCTGCAGGAAACATGGTGCTTGCTTGGGGAAGGGATCGTGGATGTGGCAAGGCAAGGGAAGAGGTGCCCAGTATCAGAAGTATCTGTTGGTCTGAGAGGGTGGGAGATGGTGGGTTTCCTCCAGGGTTTCCTGACAGGGCTGATGAGAGAAGAATGGCTGAACCTGTAAAAGGGACAAGCAGGGAGGTACTACAACTCCTTTGCCATGTGAAGTAGAAAGACACAGGGAATGCCATGGTGAGGGAGTAGAGGAAAGACAGTGCCCCTTCATTTCATACCTTCTGGTGTGTATCTCTTCTGTCCTGGCCATGAGTGTTTCTGGTTGTGCTTTTTGTGGTTGGATTTCCCCTATTCTTCTGATCGTGGAGAAAAGCAGGTTGGGGAAAACCTTTGTATTTAGCTAGAGAAGGGGTTTTTTCCTTAGTTGTCAGAAAAACATTCCTACACTTTGCATTGCAGACTGAAATAGAACTTGCTGGCAACTGCTGAGTTTGCTAAAATGTGGCTTTAATCACAAAAATGTCTGTGCATGTTGCCTTTCTTTATGTCCTCTAGAGCTGTGATGCCCTGTCTCTTGACCAGACCCTCAGGTGATAAGTTCTGGTCCAGTTCAGATTATTCCTCTTGTCCTTTTACATCTTTCTTCATAGGCAGCACTGCTACCCTGCCTCTGTCTCTCTCCTTTTATAATTTCTGAGTGCTTTTAGCCTCCTGATTTGCAAAAAGGAATGAAAAGGATAAGGGGCAGTGGAAATAGAGTACAGTAGTGAATGGCTGTGGACGGAAGTGTGTGTAGTGCTGGCAGACAGGAAAAGTTTAGGAGGCTTTTTGGAGCAAGTGTATACCCCTTTCCTACAGGCTTATTGGCCTCATTTGGCTTTGGATGGTAGCCCATATGCTGACGTCCCCTGGCAATCCCTGTTGCATGCCTTTGAGGGCTGTATGGCCCCTCCTTCTATCATCTGGGCCAAATTTAGCCATAACTTAACAGCAGTGGCTCTCACTATGGTTTTTTGGGCTGTTTGTGTAACTAACCAGTGCTAATTTGGGTGCAAGCTTTAGGATGATAGATGAGGAGTGTAATACACTTAAACAAAACTGTAAACTCAACAGATTTGCAGATCGTCTTATTTGAAGAAAAAGTATTTTTCACTCCCTAGTCATTTTAGACCTTAGTATTTATACTTCCACTTTTTTTTTTTTTTCTTCTTTTTTAAACACAAAAATAGTATATATTTTGGACAGGAATAAAAATCTGGAAGAACACTGAGAAACATTATTTTTTATTTCTCTGATGTGAGGTTTTTGAAATAGAAGTACAAGAAACTCCATTTACCATTGCAAAGAAAATGCTTTTCTATAAACATTCCCTAATCACAGATATGTGAACACAGCTGCCAGAAGAAAGATGTGGCATCATTTCAGTAAATCAATCTGAAGTGAATCCAGGTGTATTTTTCGTGTTCTTGCATAAGACTAACAAGGAATGAGAACATAAGTAGAAGAGTTTAAGTGAGAAAGTCTATTTCTAGCAATGCCTGCCTCATGAGCTAGATTATAGTCAGTCCTAACTTTGTGTAAAGTAGAGACTAAAGTGCTGCTGTACTGATACATATTGGCACAAGCTCTAGTTCACTGTGCCAAGCCATACAGTCATTTTTCTGGAACCTCTGTCCTTTTTTGGGAGTGAAACCTGAAACGTTTACGTCTAGTCCTAGTGGTGTCAGCTCCTGAAAGGGTAGCATAAGTTTCTGGGCTTAAGTCAGGCCCATTGAAGGGGAAGAACTTGAGACGCCATTCTTCATGAAGCTCTCCATAAGTTTAAAAAAACATGCATGTGTATCATTCTGTAGAACTTTTTCTATTTGCTTTATTGATAACAATACTATTAGACCACTGACAAATGGCAGGGTGGAAAGGTACATTAAAAGATAACAGTTTCCCCCTGAGATCTGTACTGGTGGCAGGTCACTACCACACTGTCTTTGATTCCTCCTCTGCTGGATAATCCTGAATGCCAAGGATTCTCAGGAAAAGGAAGCAGGACAGTGTGGCATTTGTTTCCACTGTATTTCCATGTATTTTTTCAATGCAGTATTGAATGAATACAGTGCAAGCTTCAGGAATTCTGGGAAAGAAATGGTTTTGCAAGTGATGAGGAAGGATATTTTTTCTTGAAGGCTCATGTGACTTCTGCTGGGATTTTTTGGTTGTTTGTTTTTTAGCTTTCTTCAAGATTAGTCTGCAACAGTCCACCGAATTTTCCTGCCTCTCCCTGCAGCTAGGTCATGGCTTCCAGCTGGAAGTTCTCTTGAACTAATACATTGTGGTAGTAGGGACCTGTGCCCTTGCCTGGTCTTTCCCCTCAGTGGCTCATTGCAGTTGTGATGGTTTACTCTGCTGCTGTGGAGAGCAGGTGGGATGAGTCAGGAGGAAGCATTTTGTGGTCTGCAGTGCTTGGTGTAGGTGGTTTAACTGTTCTGGCCTCCTTTCTGAACTCACTTCTTCTGCCTGGAGTTAAGTTACCTGTAATCACTGGGAGCTGTATTTTATAACAGAATGGATTCCATGCAGGGATGTGTTGAAGGAGGGTGACAACTGTTGGTTTTTCTGGGGGCAGTAGATTTGACTGATCTCGTGCATAAATCATGTGAAGTGTATGTGGGTAAAAGTGTCTGGCTGCTTAAAGCAGAGCTTCCAGCAGAGAAGTGCCATGTTCAAAGCTGTTGGACCTTGGTTAATTCCTTATAAACCTGAAATTGCTCTATGATTAAATATAACTTTAATTTATCAAGTGAACAGAAAAATGTGAGGAATTTTTGCAATTCAGCATTGGCATAAAGGAAACATTTTGCCTATGGCTCTTACCTGAGCACATCTGAAGCCATCCTTAGGCATAGCTGAGCAGAGCTCCAGGGAATTGACTACAGCTTAGCAGTCTCTGAGAACATGGGAAAATCTTGCATGACAGGGAAATTCACTGCAATGCTAAAGAATTTCAGATCTGCCCAGGCTACTCAGTTCCTAACAAAATAATTACGTAGTGGCATGATTTGGAAGATTACCTCATGCCCCAGAGCCTCTTTTATGATTTCCACTGGCTGGGAATTAGACAGTGCTTAGGGCTGTATCACAGCAGCCAGGAAAGCTGTAGCTCCCTACCGCTGCTTCAGAAGGTAAATGCTTTCTGAGTTGCACAGAGGAAAAGTAACTGTGATATACATCTCCCTCCTCTCCAACTCTTTCCCCACCTGCATCATGTCTGGATTTGGCTCAGACCTGATGTTAGGTCTCCCAGGCCTGGGAACACAAAAGAAACTGTGCCTTCAGATTTCTGTCTTTTGCATTCTAGTTGTTCTCCAAACAGGTGGAGGCAAGCAGACACTGCCCTGATGAGAAAGGCTGTGAAGTACCTGCCCTGTTACTTGCAAGGTTGCTTTGCAAGCTGGTGGATGCTGCACAGGACAATGTGCAGCAGTCCCCTTCTTGCTTTGCCCTTGCAGTGCATGGATACTACTGTGTTTGCATTGGTGTGGGTGAAGATGGAAATAGAAACGCTGTGGTGTGGGCTATGTTATGAATATCATGTTTGTGCTTGCTGTCTCCTGGTGTACTGAAGTCACTGCTGTAGCCATTGTTATAATTAGCTATGTGGGTTACATTAAAGGTAGTGCAGTATTACTTAACCATGTGCATGTCCATTCAGACACGTGGTAAATGCTTTCTGTTCCTTGTTAATAACCAATTAGGAGCAATGACAAAGGTTATTTTTGTTCCTTTGGTGACACAGTGTTATGGATTGTGGTTCTACAAACCCCAGCTTTAGCAAAGCATTATTTCGCAGACGGCCAGAAACTAGAGAAGGGCTTTTAGTGTACAACTGAGAGAAATTGCAGGAGGTAACTTTGTACCATCTCTCTTGTTGCTTGTTATCCTTCATCTTGCTCCTTTTACAGTGAAATATAAACCTCTAAAAAGAATTCTTCCTAGTTAACAGTAACTCCCTCTCTCCTGAGCTAGGAAGACATAACTTTCCTTCAGCTAAAATGATATCTCTCTTAGTGCAATTATTTGGGCGCGGGGCTGTTTGTGTAGATGTTGGGAATAAATACATCAGTGATTCCAAAGGAGTTTACATTGCCTTTGGATCAGATATTCTGTAGGACTTTGTAATTCCTCTCCAGTAGCTGATGGTTGTCCTGTAGTCCTGTGTGCCAAGCAAGCTTGGCTAAGTGTGGGGCTCCCTGCCATTGTGCAATGGGGCAGGTTTCCCTCTCCACAGGCTATGGAGAAAAGTGTGTATTTTGCCAGAGGCTCTGTCTGGAAAACCTCGAAGGCCAGTGAGGTTGCTCAGAGTCAATGATCGCATGGGTTCCTTTGCAAGTGAAGAGGGCAGAGCGAGGTAGGGAAAAAAAAGGTAGCTTCAACATCAGCATAAACATGTTGTGGAAAGAACTGTGTTCCTTGGGGCCCAGTACTGCCCATCCCTGCTGAGCTTTTGAATACCAAAATGAAGTACTGGAGTGTGCTATCCACAAACCTCGTTTGTGGGATGTGAGTCACTTGGTTTAATCCAGGTTATAATTTGAGTAGATAGTACATGCTGAATGGCATTTTTCCTTTAGTGCTTTGGAAGCAGCCAGGACAACCTGTGTTCAGTTCATTGTGAATTCCTTCTGTTTATCACAGTCAAAGGAAAGAATTAACTGACTTTTAAAGTTAACATTTTATTGAAGTTCAGAGGTTAAATGATTGTGGTGCCGAAGGGGTTTCTGATTTTTCATTTTTATAGATTTTAGAAGTATTTGTAGCTGTAGCAAATGTAGTGTTCATATTTGTAACAGCCTAAGTTCATTGTTTATACATCCTAACCCCTACCACAGATTAGTAGCTCAAATTCTTTTAGCTATTTAAGCTCTCTTCAAAGTAGAAGAGGTGAAGACTATCAGAAAGGCCTGCAGAACAAGACCAAACATAAGCCAACGACCTTGAGTCTAAGAACACTGGAAGAACTCCAAAGCCCGAGGAAGAGGAGCTGATGAAGAACAGAGGGTCCCACGACCCTAGCCTCAATTCCAGAGGGGCTGGCACAGGGGTGGGACTGGGAGTGGACTGAGAGATGTGTAAACTGAGGATTGGGTGGGCAATATTATAAAAACCATGGAAATCAGTGTTCTGGGGAGGGGGTACACGAAGATGTCATCATGTATTCCTAAAAGCCCTAAGCCTGGACATTAAAGAATGTACCTTTTTATCTCATCCCACATTAACTTGGCTTGGAGTCCTGCTTTGTGGGGGGCACTCATGGCATCAATTGCTTCATCTTGGGATGCTTTTTTTATCCAGGATTAAGAAGGACATAAGTAAATGAGTTTGTTTTTTGTTTTTTTTTTTTTTTTTACTCCATGAAACAGTTGACCAAAAGGCAGGTATAAACCCATTGCTTTTTAGGAGATTTAAAAAAAATCTAACTGAATGGAATCAGTAGAAGAAAATATGAGCCAGTGTAAGTCAGCATTGTGCCCTGGCAGCCAAAAGAGAAATCCCCAACCTTGAGGGGTGCATCAAGCACCGCATTACCAGAACAGCATTACCAGCCAATACAGAGAAGTGATTATCCCACTGCGTTCAGGGTTGATGCCACCTCACCTTGAGTACTGTGTGCAGTTATGGGCCCCATAGTATAAGAAGAATGTAGAGATCCTTGAATGCCTTCAGAGGAGGGCAGCAAAGCTGGTGACAGGGCTGGAATGCATGTTCTGTGAGGAGCAGCTACTGACTTTGGGTTTGTCTAGTTTGGCTGAGTGGCAACCTCGTGGCTCTCTACAGCTTTCTGAGGAGGGGGAGTGAAAAGGGAGGTATGATCTCTTCTGCCTGCTGTACGATGATAGGAGAGGTAACAGTGCTTGAAAGCTGTACCGGGGGAGGTTCAGACTAGACATTATGAGACAATTCTGTACTGAGAGGGTGGTCAGATACTGGAAAAAGCGTCCTAGAGTTGTGGTTGATGTCTGAAACCTGACAGTGTTTAAGGCTTTTGGACAATGCCCTTAAGAACGTGCTTTCAGTGAGCCTGAAGTGATCAGCCAGTTGGACTAAATGATCAATGAAGGTCCCTTCCAACTGAAATGTTCTGTTCTATTCTGTTCATTTCTATTTTAAGATACATAAAAGCTGGTACACTAATGGCTTCACAATGTAATTATATCCAGGAGCTTAATAGCACATTTAGTTGGATTCTAAAAATATTTGAGGCCACATTATCTAAAATAGTTAAAACAACAAGTAGTATTAACCCAAATATATTGATGTATAGGTTACTTATTCCCATGGTGATGTAATGCAATGAGGGTAACTGTGGGTGCTCCATTGCTTAAGGGTGGTAAATTCTATGGGTTTTGAAAATTTTAGCAATTATTTGGGTTGCAGAATCAATGGTTAATGTAACTCAGGTGGAGCAGAGGATTGAATGGATTGTAAAAGTGTTTCAGTGTATGTGAATATAAAGGAAAAGTTCAACTGGAGAACATGGACATCAGCCCTCCCCCAAAGAGAGAAGGGTAATTTGCTGTAGACTGGAGTTCATATTTTTGCAGCCCTGCAAAAGGTATCAGACATCTTCCATCAGCAATGTATGGGGAAAAGGAGTGAGATGGGTGTATCTGTGGAAGAGGAGGCTGAGCCAGTGCCTGTTGAAGAAGCAGCTTTAGGTTGCAATAGAGGTAGCGGCTCAGCACAGACATCCTGCCATGCTGGTGGCTTTGTTTTGTACCAGTGACACCACGAGGTAGGAGGTCACTGCTAGAGGGAATAGTCAGGATTAAAGCAGTTTTTTGCCATTTTGCCTTCTCCAATATTGTGTCATTTAAAGTACTTTTTTTTTTTATTCCTTCTAGAAAAGTTGTCAATCGTGATAAAAATGACTACAGAAAGTAGTTACCTACTAAACTGCAGAGGAAATGAGTAGAAATTATCCTGAATTTCTCTTATATGTGACAGAGTTGCAGAAACAACAGCTTTGGAGAACCAGAGGGATGCTTTGGTCTTAGGGCAGTGGTACCTGAGAGGGGAATGGTTCTCAAGGACAAAGTGCCAAACTGTATCCACCTTGTTCAGGTAGCTCCCAGTGGGGACACTGTTGGTACCCTCAGAACATTGTATAAGCAGAGCACTGAATTTTAGTTTTTCTGGGTTATTCTGGTCTCACTGGTTCTTTTAGCAGATTTGTAATGGTGGCAATTGTTAGGAAGTTGAATCTGATAGTTTGATGGTTGGGGGATAGTGTCTTGGACCAGGTTATTGGGGTTTCCCCCTGCTGGTGTGCCTCTGGGCTTGTGGTGATGGTTGTGTGATGGGCTGAGTGTTCCCTTGGGCTGGGGATGGGTGTTACTCAGGTTCCACATCTGCTTTCCTTCCTTTGTGCTCCTTCATGTGTCTGCGGAGATGAGCTGCTTATCCCATCATCTATAAAGTTGGCCAACAGTGGCCTTAAGAGGACTTGGGAGGAGTAACTGTGGGGAATGAGATGTTCAATGAAATACAAGCAGAGTATGTCAATATTGACTAATGCAGCAATTGCTCCAGGCTATCTGTTTTTCAGTTTCATTTCCAGACAGTGTTTGGCAGCAATCAGTGGGCTGATAAACGTGTGCAGGTTGGCCAGCCAGTCACAGCCTTTGCATGTATGTTGTCTGGATGGTCCATGTGCCCTGCCTGAGCTCTAGAGCTGCATCAAGGGAATTTGTTTGTCCAGTGGGTATTATGGGCAGTGAAGTGGGGAGAAGCACTGCTCATCTAAGATAATGTTGATGTTTTGTTAAGTTTATGGTAATTAATCTTACAGATTTCTGACAGTGTGATATTTCTTCTTTTTTTTTTAAATTCAGATTCCTTTGGGACTCTTGTTCTTCCAGTAGTAAGTATTTATTTCCCTTCCTTCTTCCTCAGTTACTCTCTGTAACTTAGAATCAGTTGGTGTTGATATGTTTTGCATGTGATCCCAGCTATTTTCATAGTCTCTCATGTGTGTATTTACTGACCAATAAGCCGAGGAGTTTTCAGATCAAATGCTGTGCTGCTTGTTAGAAGTAATTACAGAATTTGGGAACTGATTTCCAGCATCGACACAAACTATCATAAAACTTGAACACAGAACTTTGCTTTGTGGCTTTTTTGACTGGCTAACACCTATGTCTGTATTTTAGATACACTATGAGGGCTAATTGGAGCTGAAAGAATTGTGCAAAGTAATAACTGAGAACTACTAAAATAAAAATATATTTATATGCAGTTTTTGTAAGGATTTGGAAATGCACATTCAGTGGAAGTACATAATCAGCAACAGAAGTGTATCTTGAATTGTGAGTCCTCTATGAATCCTGAATTTATAATCCTGGATGTTCATCTTGAAAAAGCAATCTAAAGAACTAGGTATTCAGGAAAAAAGTTTTACCAAAGTCATCCATAAGTCTGAGTATCCCTAAATCCAGTGGGTTTAAATTCTGAACTCAAACTGTGTGTCTGATTAAATACTCTGGAAATGTTTTATAGATGGATGATCAAAATGAGTAGCTCAACATTATGAGCATTGCTAGGTTGAAATACATCTCTCTGAGCTATACATTAGCCATCATAGAAAATTCTGTTCATAGAAAAAAAAAAAGAAAAAGGGGAAAAAAAGAAAAGATGAACAAGTTCCTTTAATATAAACTGGCCAGATCTTAAAGTGTTCAAGTACCTTTAACTAGGTGGGGTGAATTCCTCCCTCTCTCGTTGCTATCTGAAATAGCAATACTTAGTTTTTTCATTCCAAAAAAATGAAGTAGACTTACTTACGTTTTGTCCAAAGTGTGATTTGCTGGTAGCAGAAGGTGGTAATGAGTTTCTGGATTCAGCCTCATCTTTTCCAGAAAGCACAGTAGCTGCCTTGTCTGAGATGCTCATGGTGGTGGCTGGTGTAGTCAGAAGTACGTGAGATGGCCTTTTTCTCTCTTGTGTTAGGAGTGCCAAATTGGGGATAGTAATACCATTCATTTGGGGATGTTTTGACTAAGATAAAACATTTTCACAAGAAGTTCCGACTGCTTAGTATTAAAAGCTGCCTTGCTTGTATTGTGTTGAGAAACAACCCTTTAGAGAAACAGTTGGTGGGGCTGAGGTAGTTACTGTTGTTGTAGCAATGACCTTCTGGAAGTGCAGTGTTAGTGCAGTTAGAATAGATGTGTGAAACAGGAGGTGGGTTACATTGCAGCTCAGCTGTCCTAATACACTGCCATAGCAATGTAAATTTCATTGTTTCTGACCTTTACATTAAGAAAGGTATAACAGGCAATTTTGTCACTGTATTGCAGGAAGGAAAGATCTTTGGAACTATAAAAAATATAAAAATCTAGGGAGCAACCCATGCTATCTATCATTATTCTTCATAGGAAAGAGGTACAGGAAAATATATCGAGTCTCTGAATGGCATTTACAGACTTTTAAAAAAGAAGTTAAAGACAATACTTGCGAGAAATTTAAAATAATGCTGTAAGGGCACAATTTACTCGTATAATGAGCCAAAATAAACTGATTTTTCTTTTCCCATTTTGATTCTGAATGCTTATAATGTGTCCTGGACATCTTGTAGAGAATCCTGTCTGCTTTTTAGGGAATATAGCTTCATTACTAAGTAATAATATTCATAAACACATTAATTTTGAGATAATATTTGACAGATGCAGTAGCTAAAGCTGTTCCTCCTATTTAAGATATTGCAGAATACTTGGCCTGGAACTTGGAGTGTGTGGAAATATGTGAATCATATGTTCTGTACAAAAACCTGAAGCTGAAGAAAATGCAGGATCTCTTTCAGTGTGGAACTTTGCACCTAAAATTTAGTTATATAAGTCCAGATTTTAAAGGGGGAATATCTTCTTCCTGTGTCATCATGTGCCTGCTCATGGGTAAAAAGGACCTGTTTATTTTTCCCCTTCCTGATATTTTTCTAGCTTGTTTTTAAAAGCAGAAAGTCAACAGAGAGGGATGGAATTATAGCTGATTCCTCTTTATAGGTAAACACAAAGAGAGGGAAATGTATTTGGTACAGACATTTGCATTGACCTCATTTGTCACCCTTGTTTATGAATTCTCGTTACCTCGCTGTTCACTGTTAAAATGAATGTTAACAGCACTACAGCCTTTCTTTATAGGACTTGGTAGGATACTTTTGAAGTGCTGTGCCTGGTGTGTTTACAGCTGTAATTTTCATTACACTGCAGGAGGAGTGCTTGAATTCCATATGTTAAGATGAAAAATGCAAGCCTGTCTGCTTTAGTTGTCTTAACTTCAGAGGTTTTACTCCAGATTTACTGTTGTAACTCCAAACAGAAGCATGTGACTCTTAAGCTTTTGAGCAGGGCTGCTTGTTGGAATGAGCTGTGTGCTCAGTTAAAACCCTTTTCCTTTTCCAAAGAGACACTCTGGCGGTACAGAAGCCAGCATCTGGGCTGGGGTGTCCCTGAGGTCATTGGTTGTCTGTGAAGGCTCTGCTAAGGTGAAATTCCCATCTGCTGCAGCATCTCTGCTTGAAACCTTTCAATCCCTGTGACTGGGATTGCTCCCAGCTAACTTCAGGAAATGAAGTGCTGTATCTGAATTATGAGCTCTAGAATTCCTCTGTTCACTGGAAAGACACAGAGAGAGAAACCTGTGCATGATTACTCTGATCTTATGTGGTCTAAATTTATTTGCTAGTGATACCTGTCTGATTTCTGCCAGCACTGAAGGAGCCTTCAATGTCTTTCCTGAATAAGTTAACAATATAAAATGTCTCTTCCTTTATTTCTTAATATTTTGGGAAGAATAATTATTTAATTTTCTAGATGAGTCACAGTGTGTGGTATGAATCATTAAACTGCAATGAGACAAAATCAGTGAGGTTTCTATTGAAAAGCAGTATCTCACCTCATGAGATATTCTGTATTTGTTTTTTCTACCCCATAGGACTTGAAGCTAAAGATTGTAAAAAAAAAGAAGTGCAAGGTTGTCTTTAGTGTCCTGCTCATCTTGCTCACACTTCCCTTGTTCAGATCGTTTATTTTTGAAAATTTTGTTACCAGAAAATGATGAAGTAAGAAAAATATCAGCCCCTTATATCAAGTGCACAGAATTTCTATGTGACTGTGAAAAGGGACTGTGTGTGTTTGTGAGGCTATGAACTATATATGAATACATATATACTTATATTGTTGAAAACCTGATTACTACTGAAAATTAGATGCAAGTATGTTGAAAACATATGCTTATAACACCTTTTCGGGTAATTGTTGAAATAACACTTTAAAGTACAGAAAAAATGCCCTTTTCCTTTTTGAGAATTTACATAAATTGACAAGTTCGGATATTTACTAGACCATTATGTCAAATGTTTTTAAAATAATAATATCTTCAAGAATATTTTTGATAATTAACTGAGAGTCACTCTTTTCTTTTAAGCTGCCTTTGACCAGTGCTGCTGGGAATTATGAATTGCTGGTGGAAGGCCGTGCTGATGGTCGGCTCATCTTCTCCAATCGTACCAGCTTGATGTATACGTCAAAGAGCATCTCCACTTTCATACAGACTGATAAATCTATGTACAAACCAGGACAAGATGTTCTGTTTCGGATTGTCACCGTTTATCCTGATCTTAAACCTTACAAAGTGCCTCTGAATATATATATCCGAGTAAGTATCCACAGGAGCATAGTTACATCCTGAAATGTGTTGTATATTCCAAACTTATGTGAAAAATAAAGATCATATGTATTGCTACCTCAGTCTTGTGAGCAGGACCACTCACATTTAACATGCAACTTGACTTTTCTTCTAGGACCCTCGGAAGAAGTTGATTCAGCAGTGGTTGATGGACGAGGGTGATTTGGGTGTAGTTTCCAAAAAATTTCAGTTATCACTGAACCCTCCACTTGGAGACTGGTCCATAGAGGTGGAAGTGAACGTGAGTATTGACACTGCCAAATCACAGAGAGATTTATTTCTTCTGCTGGATGGAAGTAAAATTGTGTTTACTTTGCTGAAACTAGTTACTAACATGGACCATGAGATGAGCAAATCCTTCCCTTATGACAAATATTATGCAAGATACTATTAAAAGATATTATGCAAACCTCACAATATTTTCAGTAGTATATGGTTTTGTAAGGAAGGATACAAAAACCTCCAAATGTATTGTATCCTGAAGTCTGTGTTTTAAGTCTAAAAATAAAAATGTTATTTAAAAAGTGAGGAGTTTTTATGTTAATGTGAAGGAAAGGAAGGACCTTATGGACAACTGTGGGGGGTTTTTTTGGTGTTTTTTTTTTTTGTTGTTTTGTTTTGTTTTGTTTTTTTGTTTGTTTTTTTTTTTTTAAGTGACATGCCCTTACATTTATTTTGCAGGCAAATACACAGAAATTCAGGGGTTTTCCATCAATTCACAATGACTGATGAGTTACTGAGTTAAAAATAACTATAAAATAGAAAGGATGGCTAGTAACGCACAACTATTGCTTAACAAAACTGGAATGATCTGTGTTGCATGTTGCTGTTGGTAGTAGTTCTCTCAGTTCAATCCTTTAAGCTGTACACTCCTCATACACCATGGAAAATGTTGCAAAAATAGCTGGAGGTTTAGCAGTCAAAACTGTGTGTCAGGTTTAGTCAGCGTACTTTTAAATGCCTGTAGCTTGGGACATTTAACAAATACAAATGAGACTGCTTAATGTTCTGTAATGAGAGAGGTGGTGGGGTAGAAAGCAGAAAAAAACTCATGTGGTCACGTATTACTTGGGAGTAGTGTTTACCAGGAGTAGTATATGCTTGATAGGTTTCTATAGGCTGAGGTATGTGAGGGTGGTGCTCAAGTGAGTGTCAGGACTGAATTTTTCGAATACGTTCTTATGTGGGTGTGGAGTTGTTACTGTTGTCTGTGATGGGAAAAATATATTCAGTTGTTCCTGCCCTCATCCCTGTACTCTGCCACTCCTTCCCATCCCCAGACTTCTGTTCAGGAGCTTCTCAGTCATGCTGAGGCAGCTGTAGTCAGGCTGAGCTCTAAAGTGCAACAGGAAAGTGGCCGAATTGAAAAGCATCTGAGCATTTTCCTTTGCCTAGACCAGACTGGTTCACTGATCTGGTTGACAGCCATCTGCACTCACAGCTACATAGGTGCTTTTGAGCCAGTTGGGAAGAGTGGCTCAGACGTAGGAGCAGAGGCTAGTGACAGCTGTGGGCTCCTTCAGCATCTCACTTGCCAGGAGAAAAAGCGTTTATGAAATGTTGCTTGAGCTTTCTGCAGAGGCTTGAGTAATCCTGAAGTCAGGAGATCATTTATGAAGGAACTGCAGCAGCTGTTTTCAGGATCTGAATGAGTGCCACTCCTTTCTGAAGCAAACCAGGAAGAAAAAAAATGAAGTTGTAAAGTTGAAAGAAAAATGCCTTATAGATTCATCTGGACTAGTGAAACAGCTGTGAGAAAAGACAAGTAACGTGAAATCTTACTAGACTGTAGTTGATGGTAGTATTCTAAATTTTAGGCAGAAGGTTAATGGTCCTGGAAGACGTATGTCAGGGTGGGAACGTCTCTCAAGTCATGAGTAACAAAGGAACATTTTGTTCACTGGCTCTTTCAACACATAGCTAAAGGGCATTAGGTAAAGGAGGTTAAAGAATGATTTCAAAATAACTAAATCAGCATAGCTGAACTTCAGAGCACAGCACTGGCAGGTGTGAATACTGAAAATTCAGATGGAACCAAAAAAATGTCTGAACGAATTCACAGTACACTCCACTGAGAACTGAAAACTAGAAAGCCCTAAGGTGTCAGGTCAAGAGAGAGTGTCACTGCTGGCCACCCTAGCTGATGCAGTTCACTGGGTATTGGACCTTGCTGCCAAAGACTGGACACTTGCCTTCATGTTAGGTCTATTGTGTTACAACCTCACCTAGGTTGTCTGTATCCTATTTTCATTTCATTTCCCTTACTATTAAATTTTTAAATCTTAGGATTTTAACATAAGAGTGTTTGGGGTTCATAATAGAACTCTACATGCTTCAGCAACATGAAGAATATCCAGGGGCAGGGGGATAATGCTCTTCACTCTAGGATATCTTTTGCTGTTCACTACTGTTATAGGAGATAATTCAAGGTGGAAAGTACTACAAAGTGGTTTTGGTACATATATTAAAGTGGTCTTTGAGGAAAAGATAATCTTGGGCAGAACAGAAGCAGAATTTCTTTTTTCTATTGACAGAGGAAATGGTAAATACTTAAGAAACACTGCATTTAATAAGCGGGGACAAATAGGAACTAGCAGATAGCTAGCAATATAAATGAAACTCTGAATTCTTGCATATTTTTAGAAAATTTAAAGATCCTAAGGAAAACCTGATAGTTAATAAAATGAGTTTTTAAAGCTTCCTAGAAACAAAAGAAATGCCTGCAGTGACAGAGCCCAGAAACTTGAGAAAACAGTAATTGTGTGGCAGAGAGGAAAACTTGTAATAGACATGATAGTTCTGAGTAGTTAAGCGAGTCTTAGTATGGGGAGTTTTGAAAAGACCGTCAGAGGATGAATGCTCTTAACAACAAAGAGTAAGTGAGGTAATGTGGGAATATAGACTTGTTATCTGGTATGAGAAAATGAATGACAAAGGTAATTTGGGATTCCATTGATAAAAATTGCATTCTTTAAGGCTAGTATAGAATTGGTTAAGAAGGTAGATTTACTGATGTAACAGATTTTTTGAAGAGCCTTTTTACTGTACAAAGTCTTATGAAAAACAGTTATTTATGTACAGTTTGTCAAAGAAGGATGGGTTGATTCTTGTGCAATTGACACTCACCCACAGTGTTTCTAGTATAAACTGATGGCAGAGTTTGCATGTGGAGCCAGGGAGGAAAGCTCCATCGTAGAAGACTGGAAAATTCCCCCCTGTTGAATGTATATCACAGTATCAAATGAATCAACAGATTTGTTGATAGCAGTCTGAGAGTGCTGTTACAGGTTTTAAGAGGCTTTTTAATCTGGTGGAGAAAGACATAACATGAACCAACTAATAAAATTGAAGCCACGCAAATTCTGTTTGGCATATACATATCTTTCATTGATGAGACTCTTAGTCATTGTAACAAACGAAAAAGTGGGAGTGAGAGTTTCTCACTTGATGGTTGGCTTTTTGGAAGATGCATTCCAAATGCAGATCGCTGGAGTAGCTGAATACAAAGGAACAAAACCTGGGATAAAAGGAGGTCAGGCTAAGTGGTTTCTTTTGACACTAAATGCTTAAAATTGAAAATTAAAGGAAAAAAACCAAGAGTATATTATCATAAAAAAGAAAAAAAAGTTTTAGGCTTTGAGGTCCAGAAAAACATAGCTATTCTTGTAGTGCTTATCCTTTGGGAATAAAACAGCAACCCCAAGCCCCACACATAGTCATATGTACTCTTAGGCCCTTTTTTGTTCCCACCTGCTCCACTTTAATTTTCAGGTTCAGTGTTGAATATAATGACAAAGCAATATGCAGTATTTCTGTAGCATGGCCTGCACAGCTTCTTACAGTGCTTAAGGCTGTTGTATGCAAAATATATTAAGTGACTATTGCAATATGCACACTATAACATTAAGTCCGCCTGGTGTACTGTCTCACAGACTTATTTTTTCTGATAGCACATCAATCATTGGATTAATGAAACCTGCAAGAAACCTTTCAGAATAAAGGAAAATAACTTTTCTAATGGGAAACTATGCTTGATTCTCTTGGTTACAAGTGAGCTTTTGCCCTGAAATACAAGGTCATGTGGGATGGGATTCAGTCTGAGATTTAAGATGTGCTGATGTCTGTATGTTGGTGATGTGGTGGAGTTTTAACTGGCGTTCAGTAAAAGCTTAATGAGTGACTGGATCACTCCTAGTGGGTGTCCCTGACTATTGTCTGGATATTCCTCGCTGTTCTGCAGCAGTTCTGCTGTCAAAGGGAAGTACAGGTTTTTATTGTGTCATATGTAATGTTGCATAGATTCACCACTCACTTCCTGATAACAGGTCATTGAGAACTTAGATTTACTGCTGACGAATATTTAGAATATGTCTGGCATTTCTAATAGATTGTTTATCTATCCTGAATTAGTACTGCTAGCTCTGGGTCTGCATGGCACTCAGTGCAGCTGATAGATCTATGCGGGGTTTAGCAACGTCTTCAGGTGACAAACTCAGACTGATGCTTGCATGATTTATTATACTAATGCCATGACCTGAACTTCTAGTTAAATGCCAGCTGTCCAGCCTTTCTTTCTCAGGTTTCTCTCTTGTCTTTGAAGTGTGTTGTTAAGTGAGTAAATAACATTTCCCTTCTAGTGATTACAGATCAGTTTTCAAGTGTACCAAGTTTTGTTTCTTGGAAGTGTTGTCTCTGAATCCTGTTTTAAATCAGGTTTTGGCTGCTTGCTGCTGTTAAACATCCTGTAGTAGTTTTCAGTAGGAGTTCAGGTGTTAGTACAGCTGTTCCAGGAAAACTCAAGATGAGTAATTACAGTCTGGTTCCCAAGTCTCCACCTTGTATTTTAGTTGGATATCTTATATTTCCTGTTGTGGAGCCTTTTCCTGAAAGGCTTTAAGTTGCTCTGTTTTAGTGGCACACATTTCTGACCAGAGGTTGTTTCTAGTTAATGTGGCATTTTGTAATCTAATCTATGGAAGTTGTTATTTATAAATTTATGATCAACTACTGAAAAGTGGTAATGTTCAGGTGCAATGAGGGCTTTCTAAAATATTTTTAAGCGTATTAATCTTTTTAAAGTATTCAGGTATAAAGCAACTTCCAAAATCAAATGGGAATGAATATATACTTTACACTTTGAATTTTTTAACTTTTGGGGGTTTGTATCTGTTACAGTGTATCCACTGTGAGTAACAGATTTCACATTTGATCCATTAAGTTTGATGTTGTACATAGAATGGCTTTAAAAAGGCATTGCTTTCTTTGGCATTGGCTGTGTATACAATAGTTTGCAAATGCTCAGTCAGGTTTCAGTCAGGATCTCATAGTGTGAATAGTGATTAATGTGACTGATTAGTTTCTGGAGACTGTGCTTTGGATTTGAACAAAATTTTAGATGCCTTTTAAGTAAATGTAGAACTACAAGATTATACATGATTTTGACATGGTTTTGTCTACTCGATACAGACTGTAGGAACTTCTCATTTGAACAAGTTAATTTTAAATGAGCTCGTAAAGGTACTGCTGGTAGGTCAATCATGGTGTATCATGATGACTGTGACTACTTAATTCTAGATAGTTTTATGCTAGTTGGTTGAGTATGCTGGTTGTTTTATACAGGAACCAGGCGTATGTAGATGCCTGTAGATTGGAAGCTCCGCAAGCTTTTCATTTTATATACTTACATTCTGCTGTATGTGAACTGTGTCCTTCTGTTGTGCAAATACATACTGCTGGGTCCTATGGGAGGAGATAGTGGTTAAACCATGATTTAAAATCACACCATGTCAGAAATTGTAATTTAACTTGAATATGGGTGGGATTTGGTATGTTAAACATACTAATCTAACTCCAATTGTGTGTATTTTCTTATATAAATTTTTTTCAATAGGGTCAAGTTCATTATCAAAGATTTAAAGTGATGGAATATGGTAAGTATTATTTAAGGGCATTTAGTAGTGACCAAAATTGGTAGTGATTATCTATTAATTTATACTAGCTTCCCTTGGCTAGCATGAACTCTTTAAATACTCACAGAAAGTTTAATTTCCAAATCTCTTGCTTCTCCAAGACTGACGAATAAATCTTGTCTTATCAGCTGCCTGCTTTAAAATTTGTAGTTTTAATGACCTTCTACTGCAGTGTCTGGATGTTGTTCAATCTTTAAAATGCTTTTCTTAAGCCTTTGAGATGCAGTTACTGTCCATGTTTTACCAGGATCATGGAGGCAATGTATTCATCCCAAAATACCTGCACAATATCTGATTGTGAAGCTTGCTGATGATTCTGTAAAGGCTGAATAAGCTAAACAATTTGTATTTCAGTCTTACAAATTTATGTGCAGGCTGCTTTTATGATGCTTCTTCTCTTTTCAGCAAAAAGTCTTAATCTGGGGCATGCACAGGGTTGGGTTAAAAATATATCTTACCTTATATTCCATAGGAAACTATAGTAGTAGTCATCTGTATCAAATCACATGTTCTACCCTTATTACTTAAAAAAAAAATCCTTCTGTGAATTTAATGCTTTTTGGAATTTTTTTTTAGTTTTACCAAAATTTGATGTCATGATAGCAACACCGTTATACTACTCTCTGAGAGATGAAGACGTAACTGGTGTTGTCACTGCCAAGTAAGTAAATCATTGATAGTTTTGTCACCCTCAGTCTTAAGAAAATTACTGTGGGTCTCTAAGAGTCAAAGTAAAAATGTATATTTAGAATGGTAAAAAAGCCCCATCTATGCAAAATTAGTTGGCTAACATCCGTTTCTAGTTACTGGATTTTGTTGTAACAAGATTTGATAGATCTTCAGACTTCCAGTAAGTTCTTTTGGTCTGGTAAACATAGTTCTAGACTATAGCCTGTACATTTTCAGCCACCTTATTTGAATTTTAAGTTTCTTGCTTATTATGTGTGTTTTGAGGCATTCTTTTGTTCTTATTTTATGGTGCTCTCCAACTTACCATGTCAAAGTCTGTAGGTAGAGTGACTATATTTTCTTATACTACTTGGAAAATTAGTCTAACTTCTATTAATATCCTTCTTGATCCAATATATCAACATTGTGGATTTCAAGTATGGGTTTCTCCTACCTATACCTGTACCTCTAAATGGGTGAAGAATCAGTGTAGACTCTTGTGTAAATAATATTTTATTTTTCTGCTGAGCAAATACCTAGACAAAAATTTAGTATGCAGTAATCTTCGACAGAAATTAATTTTATTTTTGGAGGCTGAGAGCCACCTGATAGATACATCCAAGAAGACTGGAAATAAAAGGTCTTTCATGGGTTATTTGATGCTAACAAGCTCTCCATTTATAAGTGAAATGCAGAAATGATTGTTTAACAAGCTATTTAAATTAATTGTTTAGACTTGAGAAAAAACTTCCTTCTCTACAGCCAGTGCAACCTGATATTATAAACCATCTGATAACACAAACTATCAAGGCCAGATTGGATGGGACCCTGAGCAACCTGATCTAGTGGGTGTCATCCCTGCCTATGGCAGGGAAGGGTGGAACTATATGACTTGTAAGGTCCCTTCCATCCCAAAGCATTCTATGATTCTATGAATCAAATAAGGGGCAATTTTTTTTTTTTTTTAATTTTTTTCTTCATTTTTTCTGCTTTGCTTTTGGAATCCATTATATGCCAGTGTGTATTTGGTTTCCTAAGTTGTTTTGGTCTTTCACAGGCTACATGGCTCCTTCATGTAATATACTCATAAGGTGTTTGAAACTGCTCCTGTCTGCTGCAATAAATTTGTACTTAGACACCAGTGAATCATCTGAGATTGAATCCCAGCAGTGACAAAGTTTTACCGATGCATCATAATTATTTATAGAGAATGACTGAATTCCAAGTGACTGTTTTTATAGGCATAATGCCTCTTTAATGCAAGGAGTTTATATACCACTCACACTTGTAGATGTCATAAACCCCGTTTTTCATCTCTGGAGTGTTATTAGGTTAAGTAGAGGGATGCTACCCAGTGGTAGTATCATTAAAGATTAATGGCAGCTTATTACTGTAATTAGGTCTGCATGGAAAGACTGAGTTCAGATACAGGACAATATTGTCAAGAGTATTCTTGTAACTACGCTGTTTGATTTTGCTTTCCCTCTGCTTTCCAGCTTTGATATTACTGAAGTGGTACATAGTGATTTAAAGTACTTCAAAGTTATCACATCTGAATGTATGACTGCTGAGGACTAGAGTGATTTTGTGTCCCATCTGTCCCCATGTTGTCTTTCCCCATCCCCTGTCCTGCTTCTCTGTGTCAATCTGGTAGTGTCATGGTTTGTCTTACATACAACGTGGAAACATTTATACAATATTTTTATTTTATTGCTGCTTAGTGAGTGCAGGTTGTTAATGTCATCTGAAGAAGTGAATATGTTAGAGTTTTTGGATTTACCACAGCTGAAAATTACATGTGTTATGTAATAATGTAATGATTTCTTGGGACTGTGATTACTAAATAATTTGAGTACAAGTATCTTGAGGTACCTCATTTTGTGTTAGCAGCTTTTGGTAAGCAAAACACTTGCACTTTCCACATCCCATTTTAACTCTACTGCCTATTAATTATGATACATTGGTGTTCTATTCAATAACTTGCTTCCAGCTTTTATCCTAATATAGTTAATTTTTCTACATTGTACAGCCCATAGTAATTGTAATAAGCTTATGGAGCTCATGTGCAGGAAAGAGCAGCACTGTGTATCATCTCCAGGTTTTGGGCTTCCAGCTTTAGTGTTGATAAACCAGTCTCAGTATTGCAAACTCCATGTTTCAAAGTAGAAATGTATTCCAACCATGTCTGAGGCCATAGTAAAGTATTTTGGTAGAATCTTTTGCCTTGAGAGCTTTTCAGGAGACCAAGCTCTGGAGGGGTGGTGTGTTGTTTCACTTTTGCTGATGTGTTTCAGGTACACATATGGAAAGCCAGTGAAGGGAACTGTAACAATCACTTGCCTTTCTGTCTCTTACTGGACAAACAAGAGAAATATAACAACAACCATGGAGGTGAGTTGCCTCTTAGGAGTTGGTTTGAGCTGGTGCCCTTTTGTGTGTAAAATAATGCCTGGAACCATTTATGAATGCTGAGTTCAGCTGGCATGGTCTATGGAGTGACTTGCATGGAGAGTGTTAAACTCTCTTTAATTTCCAGCCTAAAGTGTCAGTGTCAGTTCAGACTGCTTTTGGGGAATCATACTTGGCACCTATGGTTCCTTGACCTGTGCCTGGAAGTTATTTTGGAGAGTGCTAGTTGGCCCAGGTAGAAAAATTTTCCAGGAGCCACTGTAGCAGCATAGGTGGTGGAGGACCCGTGCCCAGGAATGCTCCCTGGCCCTGTGTCTGTCCCTGCATGCTCAGGCCTGTGTTACAAGGCCAGTTGTCTAGGTGTAGCTCTGCCATGGCAGAAAACAAAGCATTTTGCCTAATAAATGCCTAGTAATTACATTTGAGCTACTGCATTAATTAAAAATTTTTAAAAAGACATACAGTTTGGATCTGAAGACCTAAAAGAGATGGTAGATTCATTGCATTCTTTTTGCAAAATCATTTTTACTGTGGACTGTGTTTAAAAAAAGTTAAATTTCTGCTACATGGTGTGCTGGCACCTGTTTGCTGACTTCAGTGTCTTCTGCAGCACTTAGTCTACAGAAACTCTGAGCCCAGAGATGCTGAATAGGGTATACCCCACTTGTCAAGGAGGGACCTGCTCATTGTATTGTTTTGTAAAGCATAGGTGGCACTGCTCTAGTTAAGTAGAAGTGGGTAATTCTAGACATTGGTGGGGGGGGGGGAAAACCCTTTCCCCATAAAGCATTGTTGCCTCTAAAACAGTAGTGAACTTTACTGGATTTAATAAAAATGGTTGCTGAAAGCAAAAAATAAAGTCAGCATTCAAAATTTTCTTGTGTTGACACTCTAAAACTTCTTTGTGAGCAGAGCTACAGGACATAACCAGAGACAAGCTTTTGTAGACAGAAAGATGTCCTTGGCTTTTCTGGCTCAAGAGCTGGGTTTTTTTTCTATATTGCAGATAAACGGATCTGTGAATGTGACCTGTAACAAACTTATGTTGCAAAACTTGAACCCTGAGCAGTCATGGCATCAAGGTGATAGTGATTACACAGAGCCAATAGAAATGATTGCGGTGGTCACTGAGTCACTCACAGGTATGTGGCTGTGTGATGTCTTCTGAGAGAAGTCCAGGGTAGGTGGTGCTGGAGACCTTCCTGCCACATGGAACAGCTTGGAGCACTAGGAAAGCATCATGTGCTAATGTTAGTGCAAACTATCCACATGCAAATATATTATCTGAACTGTTGCTTGCCTAGATATGAAATACTTTAACCAGCTGTTAACTTGGTTGAATAGAGTTTTATGTGAAATGATTTATTAAATAACCAAGAAATATGTTCAGGTTGGAGTTTTAAGTCAATGACTGATCACTTTTGATGAGATGAGCAGGCATAAGGAATTGCTAGCATTAGCCTGAATCTTAAAAATTTATGCTTAATTGTAAACTTACCTTACTCATATGTTTGTAAACCACAGTAGTGGAAAGAATTCTCTGGCCCCTTGTTGTCACCTATAGACCTACCGATTTGCAAACTGAAGGGTTTTTTTGAGTTCGTGTTCTACTGCACCTTGCATATTAGGAAAATATCATTTGTACAAAATTCCTGCCTGTCCCAGAAACTAGGTTTCATTACAGATTTTCTATAGAAGCCCTGTCAGGTTGATTGATTTAGTTGATTTGGTATTAATAAATTCCTTCCTTGTGTCATTCTGACGTCTGCGTAGAGTGGAGCTCTACATAGTACATCTTATTTAGCGTTGTGAGAGGCAGTACCAGTGCATATACCACCTTTGTACTGATGCATAGCTGAAATGGTGGAGAGTGATAGAAGTGGAAATGATGAAAAATATGATGGAATTGTGTATAAATCATGGACAGTAAATTATAATGCTGCTAAAGTGATATGTATGTTAAATGCATGTTGTCTAAACACATACAATTATTCAACAGGAATCTCCCAAAATTCAAGTACCATCATATTTCCAAAGCAAAGTGATTATTTTATTGAATTTCTGGACTACTCTAGAGTTATAAAACCTTCTCTGAACTTCATAGCTACTGTAAGTTCTTTTCTTTGATTATGATCTGTGCATAAACAAATGTGATATCTCTGGTATTTTTTGCTTAGATGCCAAAGTTTTTCGTGGCTTTTTAAGTGTAATTTTACGGATTTGTTTTCAAATGACCTCTTTTTAAGGACACATATCAGCAAATACTAAACTTAGAGGCATTTGCTCTAGAAAAGTATGAAGTGGCAGGGAATGCTGTAGTATTGACAGATATATTTGAGTGTAGTGTGTTGGCATTCTTACAGAACAGAAATCTTTTCAGTTTCTAGCTGATTCTTTCCTGTTAGGTGACTATGCTTTAAAACCACAGAGTAGTTGCTGTATTCCAACCCTCCTAATAATATTTGTATATCTAAGTATATATGTATATATATACACACACACGTAAACATATACTTTACATAATGCATATATTTATGCAAGCTGCTGTTAAAAAATACGGTAAAACTCTTCAAACTACATTGCTCTCAAATCAAAGTGTCATTTCTGCCTTCTGCGCTGTCTTTCTCATGCCAGTTGCATTCCACTCAAAGATGTATTTCATTTTCTTCATGCTGTCCATAATCTGCATTCAGTATTTCTATGTTATGCAGAGGTCATGTATTGTACCACTGCATTTTGTTTCAAAAGAGTAATCAACTTTACAATTCTTGAGTCTTTACTGTGTAGACATCAGACCTAAATACCAATAAAATATGCTGAATATACACTTTCAGAGTAGATTGGCTCAAGCTGTAGCTTCATGCTAGCCTGATGATTTCGGCTTTAATTTTTGTCCGTTTCATCTTCCTTGCCAGCATTCCATTTTGACTCCAGCTCTGACCTATTTTTTCCTCCTTTCCTAAAGATGAGCTGAGAGAGAGGTGGCTGAGGCATTTAGCGGTGCTTGCAGCTGGCAGAGAGGAAGGTATCAGTTATGCTTCCAGAGGAGTGTGAAGGAACAATGCTGCTATTACTAAGAAATAGAGATCTGCATATGCTGTACAGTGAGAGGATAATAAAATAATGGCAAGGAGGATAGGTGATACAGTGACAAATCTATGGATTGAAAAAGAAAAGGAAAGCATTAATTCAGTGCTTTTAAATATTGAAGTTGATTTTTTGGAGTCTGTAATGCAGAATGAGGATGTTTTTACAGTGCATGAGAATCTGCTTGTGTGTGGGGACAAAAGCTGCTGCAAATGGTAAGAAGTTGCAGACTGTCAATTTTGGGCTTGGTTTCAGTCTTTTCTTAACTCATTTGATGAATCCATAAACACATCTGACTCAGCACCATGTCTGCTCATCTGACTCATTTTCCTACACTTCATATAAGGCTGTCCTTTCTTGTGGTGGTGAAATACAAGTGATAAATATTCAGACTGTAGGTAGGATATTTGTAATTTACTCAAGACACAATAATTTTCAACAAGAAGAGTATTTGGTAAAGCTGAAAGGCAGGTCACCTTTCAGTTCTATTTGCTTTGTTTTTTCCTTTTCTTAATTCCCTGAAGTTGTGAATAATTTTTTTCTTGACTGACTTGCTACCTGCAGTGCTTACAAAGGATCAAAAATAAAGTTACTTATGTGCAGTTTTGGTCACACAATATAAGAAAGATATTGAACTATTAGAGAATGTCCAAAGGAGGGCAATGAAGATGGTGAAGGGCCTTGAGGGGAAGATGTGTGAGGAGCGGCAGAGGTCACTTGGTCTGTTCAGCCTGAAGGAGACTGAGGGGAGATGTCTTTGCAGTTACAACTTCCTTGTGAGGGGAACAGGAGAGGCAGGCACTGATCTCTTCTCTGTGGTCACCAGTGACAGGACCTGAGGGAATGGCCTGAAGCTGTGTTGGGGAGGTTTAGGTTGGATATTAGGTTCTTTACCCAGAGGATGGTTGTGCACTGGAAGAGACTCCCTAGGGAAGTGGTCACAGCACCAGGCCTGACAGGGTTGGCTGGTACTCTCAGGCATATGGTGTGACTCTTGAGGATGGTCCTATGCAGGGCCAGCAGTTGGACTCAATGATCCTTAATGATCCCTTCCAACACAGTGTATTCTTTGAGAGAGATCTGAGGATGCCTTTGTTTTCTTGATTTGAGCGCAAATATATTGTTACATGTTGTGTTGTGCATTGTAGTTTGACCCTGTTCAATGAGTGTTTTCTTTTTGTTTTTAGCTAAAGGTGTCACGTTCTGATAGCAACCAGCTGACAGCTGAAGAGAGACAGAATCTTGTAACAGTCACTGCACAACAGTCAGACCTGCTTTTTTACCACTCTTCACTTTCTCACCTTGAAAATGAGGCAACAGAGGAGAGAAATCTGACAGTCCATGTCCTGAATTTCACAGTCCCAGAAAATGGAATAATTGATATTGAGTTTCCAATCCTGGCTGATACAAAAACTCTGAGAGTTCAGGTATTGCTTTGTAATATGTGGCTTTGGAGCAGCAACACATCAAATTAAGTGGGCCTTGATCAATGATACACTGTTCCTACCACCTGCCACAGCTGATATATCACCTGGTGTTATTTTTGTTACCTCATATACATGTTACAGCTGGAAAGAAAGTGACAGATCCTGTCACATGGGATCTAATAATTGCACCAAAATATCAAGGGGAAAAAACTAAACAGACACTTAAAGCAAGCAGTAAAGTGGTCCTGTACCACCTGTAGGACTACCGTGCTCTTGTAAAGAGTACCATATGTGAAATCACACAGATTTTGCTGTTTGCTTTAAAGAGCTATTTTTGCACTGTATTGCAGGCAGAGTTCCTCAGCAGTAGGACTGACATAGGTGTTTATGATGTATTCAGCTCCCCCAGCCAGACTTACCTCCAAGTCAAAACAAAGAGCCAGGATATAAAGGTACAGTCTGAAACAAAACTTACCAAGATAAGAACTGTTCAAATTACTCATCATGTTTCCATACTCATACATATGAATTGTATGATTTTCCTAGGCTGGGAAGCCTTTTGAGCTGAGCATTGCCAGCAACAAGCCAGTGAGAGAGTTCCACTATCTGGTAAGTTGCTGGTTTTATATCCGGACACAGTCCAAGATGACTTCTACCATCTCGAGAAATACTCCAGTGAGGGGAGCGTGATTAAACATTAGAGTTACTCAGCACTTTTTATTGTGCTTTGTGAAAGAGGTGGCCCAAAAACTTCCATTCCACTAGGATGGTCCTTTTTGAGAGAGAGCTCCATGTTGCTCCCTAGGAGGAATGGCCATGGCATTGTAAGGAGGTGCTCTCTGGGAGAAACACGTCTCTGATTTGGGTGTTGTGTTATCTCTGCTTGCAGATGTGAGACAAGGCACAACTGTGAGAGCAATACTATCTCTGACTGTGCAAAGCATCTGCAATGGGAGAAGGGACAGGGATGTCCCAGGAGCAGCCCAAACTGAGGTTTTGTCAGCAGGTCTTGTGGGTGCAGGTGCCTGGTGAAGCCTGTATGCTCGTTCAGGACTGCTAGGGCTGAACCTGTGGGTACAGGGTGAGGAGAAGACCTGCTTGCTGAGGAAGCAGATGGTCCATTGGGCAAGGTGGTATTGTTAACAAGGGAATTTTGTAGAAGCATTTTAAAATAAATGTCTTGGGTAATGGCTTGTTTAATTGCTGAGCTTCTCTACTGTATCTAGCAACATCTGAATTGAAGGATTTATTAAATATATCATCAGTCTCCCTTCCTCTTTAATATGTGCCTGTCTTCTTCACAGTCTGCACCACAGTGATCATGATAGCTACAATTCTTTTTCTTTCAGAGACTTTAACAGTAAACTGAATAAGGAAACCATATAAAATTTGGGCATTCATATGTGTTTTCTAAAATAGAAACACTCTAGAAGATTTAAAATAAATTGGGACCATGAATCAAAGACAAGGAACTGCCCTTCATGGCTCTGACTTCATTAGCAAGAGCTATAATCTAGTAGGAACAGATTTAGAGTGAAAAAATGGATGCTGTGGACCTGAACTCCAGGTATTTTGAGGTAGCTTCAGGCAAACTCTAATCTGATCTGGTAAAATGAATGCTTCCTTGCAACTGGAGCACATTACTGGGCCCCAGTTCACACTCTCCATGGTGCAAACCAAAGTGTTCTAAGTAGGGATATTCTGGAAGTTTGCTTTTGGGACTATGTACCTGATTCAAACTCAAATGCTTTTATAGATCACCCATATGAACCAACCCTATTGCTGTTGTGTTTTTATGTTCTTGTAGCATATGTGTGCAGTCGTTGTAGTTCTTTACTTATCCATAGTGATACAGGAACTAAAACACAGAAAAAATCTATTACTAATATTTGAATATTATTTTACCTATTGTTTCATGTGCATTTTCACAGAACTGGTCAACCACTTAGTAAAAATGATAAACCACAGCTATATGTCTTTTCTTTTAACAGCTACTTGTAGAAGGAGTTGCTGAGCTTATAACAGAGATACCAACAGACTGAGTGATTTTTTTTTTTTTTCCATTTCAGGTGTTATCTAAGGAACAAATTATGGACTTTGGCACAAAGTCTGCAAAGACATTCACTTTGACAGCAGAAAATTCCTGGGCTCCTTTGGCATCTATACTTGTATTCTATGTTGATGAGCTTGGAGTAGTTGTAAATGATGTTCTCACTGTCCCCATCCATCCTGTTTTGGATGACAAGGTAACTATATTGACCTTGAGTCTGAGACTGTTTTTATCTGGTTGTCACGTGGCAGTGTTTTAGATTGTAGGATTGTAAATGGAAAACTTCATTATTGTGGATCTAATCTGAGGTTTGTGCAAGTCCTTGGAAAGACTTTTGGTAATATCAGTGCTGTTAGATTCCAGCTATTGCCTATTTGAAAGAAATTTCTACTAGCACTGTGTTTTCCACATAAACAGATGCACAGCATCTCCTTGTGTTTTTAGTAGTTTGGTCAATTATCGAGCCAAAGATTACTCTGGCAAAGGTACTCCTAAGTGCTCTAAGTGTGGAATTGTAAGCGTTTATAAAGACCTTGTTCTAACCAGGCAGTGGTCACATTGTACATAGATGTGATGAGCGTATGCTTCATGTGACTGTGCACACTTTAACTCAAAAAAATTCAGAGAAATGCGAAAATTCCTATTGCATCTATGAATTGATTTTTTTCCAGTTTACCAGGATGAGAGTTGGTCCATTGTGCAAATAAAAGCCTCACTATAACTTTTTACAGGTGAGACCACCCAAAGGATATTGATGTGTTCAAATTCATTCTGTCCTATGGAAACTTTAACAGTTATAACCAGAGCCATCTGTAGGGAGACTGTCCTGCTGTATTAAAAATGCCTCCATTCACTTAACGATTTATCAGAACTTGAAGAAGTCCTGGGAAAAGGACTCTCAAAGGTTCACAGGTCCTAAGAAAGCAAATCCAGAGTCTTAATCTCAAAAAATATTTCCTTGGAGTTGTTAATGACTGTAAATATCACTGTATAATTTAAATCAGTGCTGTTTTTTACTTTTTTATAGATTAAAATCTCTTGGAGCAAAAATAAGGTCAAGCCATCCGAGAAAGTCTCTCTTAAAATCAGTACAACAGAACCAGGATCAGTAATTGGACTTGCAGTTGTTGATAAAAGTACAAAGCTTCTAGGAGAAAGTAGTGACATAACAGAAGATTCTGTAAGTACATAGAGAATTAAAGGTTTCCATTATTGTGTGTATGAAAGATGTATGTTTATAGAAATGATACAGATTATATGCCAAACAAGTAATGTTCTTTGGGCAGGATTTTTAGTATGTAATGATGCAAATTTTTTTTACTTCTGCAAGTAACATGAGCACAAAAGACTGTAAGGCTTACAAGATAATAGGCACAGCATTTCTAACTCAAATTCATATGTTACTGTTCTTCCATTTGATAATCTGCTCAGTTAAGACTTGGCAGTTTCTTCTTTCAGGAAAGATGAAGTCAGAAAAAAACCCTAATGATTCATGCTTTGTGCCCTTCAAAATTAGCAATATTAAATAAAGAATTTTATTCTTTGAAGAGCATAATAAATTATTCATGGTTTTGGATTCTCTTTACTTGCTCTAGTGCATCAACAATTTGAAAGAGCTGGCAATATATATAATTCCTAAAGTGCTCAAATGACCTAGCCTGTGTCATAAAGTATCAGTGGGCTGTAGGCTCTATTTCAGGGTTATATATGTAGTCTTGGTTACTCTTACATTAATCATGATCCCCTTCATCATGTCACAGATTCTTTTCTCTTTGATACGAGAACTTAGTGAGCTACAGCTTGTGGTACAGCTCTTATGAATTAGCATCTACAACACTGAAAGTTTTGAAAATCATGAGTTCACTCTTTGAATGATTTCTTTGGGTTTTTTTTGTCTTAGATCCTCCATGAGCTCAATTTATACAGCACAGTGCAGTATTCTCCCCTGGTCAGAGTTTCCTTGGGCATATTTCAGGTACCTTTTTTTTTTGTATTTCTAAGCTGGCTTTTTTTTTTTACTGCTTAGTAATTTGCTCATCACTTGCTAGAAGAAAATGCACTTTTAAAAGTTTGGAACGGTAGTCAGTGTACTGTTTTCATGGCTTATATGGGTTTTTAATTGGGAAATCTATCAATATGTAAATACTCTGAAAGCAAATAAATATGTTTATACTTCCATAAATACAGATTGCTCTATGCTTGATATAGTCTTACCTTTGAAAAGTCTTCACTCATTTAAATTCATATGATCTCTCCTTTGTTGGTTCCTGTGTATTACTTACTTTAGTTCTCTGGTTGCTTAAATACTTGATTTACTTAAAAAGAAAGAAAAGGAAAAGGAAATAGATAAGCACTGTTGATGTCCTGAATATCCTGTATTGACATATACTGTATAAATTTTATCCAGAAATGTGGCCTTTGGGTATCAACTGATGCAGTTCTTGAGGAGGATAAGGAACATTTTTTTTGTAAGTAGTAAAATTTACTGAGTGTGAAAGGAGGTACATGGTTTAGGACCCTTACTGTGTTTGACTGTACTGCATACAGGCTACATTCATCCTTGCAAACCATTACTGTTTCCAAGGTTCAAGACTTAAAAATGTGTACAGTTAGAATGTCAAAAACTTCCTTTTTGCTGCCATCGTGAGTAACGCTGCCCCTTAAAGGCCTGAGGGTGAACGGAGTTTTAGTTGCAGTTTCACTTGATCTTTGTTACAAAGGTAAAGTCAAATTGCACCTGTTTAATAACCACTCCAGAAAGGCCATATAGAAATTTAAGTTTGCGTGAAACTTTTTTTATTCTTAAAAAAATACCCCCCAACAAAACCTCAAGAAAAAAAGAAGTTCCTAGCGTCACAGAGTAGTCTTACCATGTATAACAAAGCTATAGATTACACTCCAAACAATTTAAATTTTCTATACTCTTATTAGTTTGATTTTTCTAAATACAGATATTTGTAGGTGGGACAGTATTTTTTTGTTTTGTAGATGGTGGAATGATACCCATAGAGGATGGTTTCGGTGATGACATGCCAGTATCTAAAAATGGACCTCCTGATTTCAGCAATCTCTACGTGAGGACACGTTTTCCAGAAACATGGCTTTGGATTGACACTAAAACTAGGTATAAGATTGGAAGCAAATGGAAAAAACTGATTTGCACTAACCGTGTTATTTTGCAGGTTTTAGTGGCATTCTGAACTGGTGCTGAAAAACACTGATTAGAAACGTAGTATTATTTATATTCTGCTACCACCTAGAGGCCACAAGGGAGATTGGAGACCTAAAAATGAGGTACAACTGCACAGAAAAGGACTATGCCTGACTGAAGGCCTAGAAGTTTCAATATAAACTAGATAAAAAATCCTGGAAGCAAAAAAAACCTCTTACTTTTACAGATGAGGAGGAAATGTGTAGAGAGACCCAGCCTTTTTCTTTGAAGTGCATGAGAAGATGGTGATTAGCCCAGAAGGGAAAATGTGTTGCTATTGGCACCAAATTCAATGAGCAGTTCAAACTGTCAGATGATGGTGGGATTGTTTTAGAGGATCTCTAAAAGTGGATTACATATGATTCAGTGTAATTACCTTCAATTAATGTAATTTAAAATAAATTTTTTAAAATAGTTTTGCCCCCATCACATTATTCCTAAATCAGAAAAGGGAAAAACAGCTAATGAGCAGCTTTTCCTGCCATGATTTGGACTTAATTTTTCATGCATTTTAAACATATGTGTCCACTTACTGATGTCTGTAAATGGATGGTTTTGAAAGTCTGCTCTCCCCTTCTGCCATCAGATCTGACACAGAAACTGCAATGGAAGTCATTGTACCTGATACCATCACATCCTGGGTAGCCAGTGCTTTTGTGATCTCTGAAAACAGCGGCCTTGGAGTGACAACTGCTCCAGTGGAGGTACGATAGCACTAGGCAGTTTGCCTTTAGGGCTCTAATACTGTAGGTTAGTACTGGAAGCTGTATTTTAGTTCTAACAGCAGCCATCTCCTCATACAAATTAAGAGATTGAGAGGAGGCTGTGTGTATTCAACCTGTAAAGAAAACATCATCCCTGAAGACATACGTGATACTGTATCTGCCTTCCCTTCCTGCTCATATAAATCCACACAGATACTTGGATACCTGTTTTCATTAGATCAATTGTTTTGTTAGAGCACTTCCAGAATGTGCCCACTTCAGAATCTTTGTATGTAGAAAGGGAGAATGACTGCCTGAGGACAGTGCATCATGTTTTCTTGGCTCTGCTCATTCCATGGGTTGATAAGGCATACAGTGAAGTTTCAGCAGAGTAGCTGTGAAGAAGTGACTGAGATGGGCAGGCACATTGTCTGCTGCTCTAATAATGCCCCAGGAGGGAGAATGGGAGAATTGCTTAAAGACTAAATTGCTTTCATTTGTCTTTCAAAACTAATCTTGGAGTAAATATGAGTGCAACTTGCTCTAGGTAAACCTGCTTTAGCAGGGGATTGGACTAGATGCTCTCTAGAGGTCCCTTCCAACCCAACCATTCTGCAATTCTGTGATAGGTACTATGTTTTGTGTGCCTTAGCTTAAGAAGCAGAGTGGACACTGAGTGATACTCACCGGATAAGATGCTTTTTACAACCAAATTCTTGTCTTCTGAGGCGTTTTTTTGTGCTTCCAAGTGTCTGAAGAGTTGAGCAATTTGAGCGCTCTCAGATTGGATCTCTAATTTGAGATTCTCAGTGCCGTACAAGTGCAGTGGTCCTAGGCTCACCCTGTGTTCAAGGAGATTGCTTGTTTAAAATTGGAATTAATTTTGAAGTGTCATTTGCCTAGTATTTTATATACCTTGGATAACCTTCTGAAAGTAGTTACCTCCTTTCATTTTACACTCAGGTACCTAAGTTTGGAAAGGTTGAGACTGCAGTACTGAGTCATAGATTGCTATCTTGATGCCTGGACTAGCACAAGCATAGCTTGGAGGCAGCTATTTACCCATTTTAAGTTCCTGTGCCCTGAAATTCTTGGGGAGGGGCAACTTTTGTGATCCAGATTGAGATCTAGGTCCAGATTTTGTAGTTGGCTGCTATACCAGCCACAGAACATGTGCTTTGAACATCCTGATTTAACTCCACCACAGAATTTGGAAGCCAATCTGGATTTTGAGGTTAAGACTTCATTGAGATTGAAGTCATTATTCTTGTTTCTTTCACTTGGCTTGGCAGAGATGGGACAGAAAGAGGAATAGTTTTCTGATTCAAACTGTATGGAAATACACTCTTGGCCTCTCATCCTCAAATCTGAGAAGGCTGCAAGTGGAACAGATGTTGAGATTATTATTTAACTATAATCACCCACATGCACTATTCAGTACTTCACCCTTGCTGGGATGTTTAGGTTGCACTTACAGTTCCATATGGCTGAAGCATGTTGGTGCCATACAGAAAAGCAAATAAAAGAAATACATGGGAAGTGTAACAAGGAAATAAATAAGTGACATCTGCTTGCCTAATGTCATTTACTGCTTTCCATCTTAGTTTTTTCTGACTTGTACTACACAGAATGTCAATAATTTAACTGAGTCATATTTTATTGTAATGTACTGAAATATTTCTGAGTGTAAAACTTTAAAGAAAAATAAAACAAAAGAGGCAAAGAAAGTAGGTATGTAGGGAAAACCTTGACTATGAACTAATCCAAAAATCTCCCTCAGAACTGCTCTATAGTCTAATATCTAAAGAAGTTTTTGACACTGAGAGCTTTAGTAAACAACTTTTTCATTTAAAAAGATGACATTGAAATATTTGCTAGCTAGAAAGGCTGAAGGGGTTTTGGATCTGAAACTCAAAACACTTGGAAAAATTTCTTAAATGAAAATCAAATTAAAACCATCTTTAGTTGACATTTTATTAATAAAGGATCTCATATCTCAGCCATTCTTACTGTACAGATGTTCATAAACAGTGAAATTTTGATCCCATCCAGCTTGATGAGAGTTTACCACTGACTTCTTAGAGCCAAGATGTCTTCCAAAGTAACTGCTTGCTGGTATATTTCTGCAGTTTTTATTTTAATTAAGAAAATACATATTTTTAGAAATGCAACTAAAGAACTTATGCCAAGATAATTATTACAGAATAAAACCCCCTCATTTTAAGGGGATATTGAATTATAAAATTTGGGAGAGTTAGTGATTTTGTATTCCAACATGCATTTCTATATTGACATAAAGAGGGGGCAACTGAAAGAGTCTTAATTGTTCATTATTTGTGCACTCAAAACAACTCACATTTACCTCAATGAGATCTCGGGACAGATCACAGCTCCCAAACTTGCCAGGTGAGAGACTCTTAGTCCTAATTCAATTGCCTTTGTTGGGACCTTACCCTATCAAAGCTGTCAACCCTTTGAGTTCCCACCAAGGTGCTAACGACCAGAAGCATCTTTACCTTCTGTTTCGGCCCTGCAGTATGTTCAATATGTTTTGTGTGCTGTAGAGTGCAAGGAAACATACTTTGTCATCTGAATTTAAGTGTGATCAGAAGACAAGTTGTACAGTAATTTTCCTCTTAGTATCTGATTGTAGGGGTTCACTGCTGATTTCTTTTTGCAGCTAGAAGCTTTTCAACCTTTTTTCATTTTCCTGAACCTTCCATACTCTGTCATCAGAGGAGAGCAGTTCATTTTGGAAGTGAACATCTTTAATTATTTGAAAGAAGAAGCTGAGGTAAAATAACAGTCTCTATATCTTTGAACATTTCTAGATATTGCGGGGGTTTTGTTAGTGGTGGAGACCATGTCTTTCTTTTGTGAGAACTGGAGTATTATCTTTAGTGGCTAGACCATAACACACAAAATAGGTGGCAGCTTATGAAAGCAGCTTTTCAAAATTAACAGTTTTTATTGCAAGTGTTACTGTTTTTACAGGTTACTGTGATCCTGGATATGAATGATGCTTTTGAAATTATTCTAACATCAAATGAAGTAAATGCTACAGAAAATCAGCAGTCTGTATCTGTACCAAGTGAAGATGGGAAAACTGTTCAATTCCCAATCAAGCCGAAACAGCTGGGAGAGATTCCCATCAAAGTGACAGCAATATCATCTGCTGCTTCTGATGCTGTCATCCAGAGAGTTTTAGTAAAGGTAAACAGTCTGCAGCTTGCCTTGTTCCTGAAGAAAATTGTTCCCTAAACCAGGCAAATGAGTGCAGCAAAAAGGCAAACCAATTTACTTGTCTTCCTCTTGCTCTGTGAGGTTGGTTTGTTGTCAGGTAGCTTGAAGAAGAAAACACATGTTTTAAAATAATTTCTCCTTTAAAATTCTTTAGATCCCCTGCCAGGAATAGGCACATAGATCTGTTCTACAGCACCTATTTAGTCAGTGCTTTTGAATTCTAAATGAAACCTATTTGTGCATCAGTGAACCCCTGGTGCTACAGCTAGCTTAATAATCAGTGGAGAGTGGACCTAATAACTGTGTTATGGATAAGTACAATCAATTTTCCAATATACTTGGCTTTTGTTCAAAGCCTATTTTATATGATGGCCTTACAGGGCTAAGCGAGCTCCATCTGCCCGGGTTTGGGGTTGGAGTTGTCCTTCTCCTAGGATGGTTGCC
>JAWWEV010000115.1:85559239-85578198 GCA_035583235.1 Hafferia zeledoni | reverse complement strand
TTTAGCCATCAGCACTCTTGCAGCAAGCGTGGGTAGTGCCCTTCCCAAATCTTCGTTCGCGAAGCCTGGCCATGAAAATGATTTTATGTGAACATTTCTGTATTTTGCTATTGGTGCTGGAATTTTAGCCTCCAGAAAATGATAAGACTTGCCTAACATAGGATGTTTAAGTCTAGTTCATGTTCAGTGTCCCTTTCACGGGAAAGTGGTAGACATTTGTATGTCTCATCCTAGAAAAAATGCGTAAGATGATAGAATCAGAGAATGCTTGAGGCTGGAACAGACCAGTCCAACATTCCTGCTCAGGGCAGGATCAACTGCAGCAGGATACTCAGAATCCTGTATGGTCAGGTTTTTAATATCCTGTGGGACAGGGTCTTCACAGCCTCTCTAGGCAGCTTATTCCAGTTTTTTAACACCCTCATAGTTTAAAAAGTAGGGTTTTTTATGTTTAAGAGGATATACTTTTATTTCAATTTGTGTGCCTTGCCTCCTATTCTGCTATTGGGCATGACTTTACACCCTCCCATGAGGTACTGATACTCATTGACATCCTCCTGAGCCTTTTCTTCTCCAGGCTGACCAGAGGTAGCTGTCTCAGCCTGTCCTTAGACTGTTTAAAAGCACTTTCTGTGGGGCTGTGAGCTGTTTTCAGGTAAAGCCACTTACTGCCCTTTCTGTTGAAGCTTAGTTGTTGTGGAGAAGAGGAATCAAAGTCTGGCGAGCTGAAATGTAGCCTGAGGAAAGAAACCTGTTAACTTTCTCTACTACAAAAACAATTTTTCTCAAGGGATTTTGCATCTATGAGGAAACAAAACCTTTATGGACATGTACCTAACATCTCTGTGTCAGTTTGACTGGGCCAATAGTTTAGGTTCTTGATGTGTTAACAAGCAGCACAAAACACCTGACAGTGTTTTAGATCCCTCAGTACAGTAAGCACAGAACTCCTGTCCTGAAAACAATAAACTGATTGAGATTACAGTAATCCTCTCTCTGTCTTGATAGGCTGAAGGATTGGAACAGACATATTCTCAGACAGTTCTTTTGGATTTGACTGGGAATAAACGACAATCAACGTCAAAAGCTTTGGATTTCACTTTTCCCTCTGATGTCGTAAGTGACAGTGAGAGAGTGCAGGTCACTGCTGTTGGTAAGAATTACCTTATTCTGTTTCCATATTTAGGGAACGGCATTAATTTTTATTGACTTGCAGTATTAATAGGTTGAATCATTAATTCAAAGTAATTTACCATAAACATAGGAAGACCTTACAGATGGAGTGTTTTATTTCTTTATTTAGTTTATGATATTATGGTGTTGGTATTGTATTTTCAGAATTAGAGAATTGGATTTTAATGGGAAAGGTCCTGTCAATTTTGCTATTATCCTGTTTTAATTCTGCTATCTTCAGAATAAAACCTATAAGCTGACTGATAGATGTTTCCTGTGATACCTGAACTGTGTGTGAGAGAAGAAATAGAGGAAGTTTCAAATACATACCATTATTGAAACATTTTCCTGGATTAAATAGATTTCAGTTGTATGGGGTTTTGTGGTGTTTGGGTTTTTTTTGTTTGTTTGGTTATTTTGTTTGTTTGTTTGTTTTGTTTTATTTTAATGGTGGCTCTTTGAAATTAATCTGTAGTTGGAAAGGTCTGTAGGGAGCTAGGTCGGTAAAGCTGGTAAGAAGATGAAGTAGCTTTTATGCCTGATTAGTGGTGTTTAGTAGAAACATTGCTAATATACCATATTTTCTCCCAGCTCAGATTGCACTGCACTGTATTTGTGAGATATGCACTGATGTGCAATAAACTTTAATTTGTTTTGATTAAATTTTATCTTTCAGGTGATTTACTTGGGCCTTCTATCAACGGTTTGTCGTCATTGACTAAGATGCCTTATGGCTGCGGTGAACAGAATATGATCAATTTTGCTCCGAATGTTTATGTTTTGCAGTACCTGACTAAAACCAGGCAGTTGAGAGAGGATATTAGATCAAAAGCTGTATCGTTTATGAGAAAAGGTCTGTATGTGTAAAAGAAAGATGGTAGATTTGTAAGAACTCTTACTATTAGAAAGGTGTCTGTGACTCTGCATTTAGTGTTTAAATTATTGCTCCTTTGGTGAGATGAGAACTGGAAGAAAACACCACTTTTTTTTCTTTTCCACTTTTTTCTGAGCTGACAGAAGTAGACAGCAAATGATTTTTTTTTGCAAGGGCATGTTTGCTCACAAAAAACCATGTTGGTTTTATATAATTGCTATTTTTTTTCAGATTTCCTAGATGGTTGTTATTTCTTGTCTGATAAAACCACATGTGAGCAAACATTTCTGACCTCTGCCTGAGGCACAGAGGTTGAAAATTAGTCAGTGAGCAGAGGGAACCATATTCATCCCATCTATATATCTGTCTTCAGTGACACAATCCTGACATGTCCTTGTAGAGCTCAAGAGGTGTTGTTTGCTTTGGTGGCTTTCTCTCCCCCCAGATTTTAAACTTGATCAGAAGTGAACTGTCTGCTGGAAATCAAAAGCTGGAAGATTGTAGTTGGAAATTGTTGTATATTTTAAACTGGAAATACTGCAGGACATCACGAAGTGTGGAGAACATAGTTGCACTGTGCTTCTCTGTGCATTTTGGATCTGGCAGCATCTAAGTTGATGCACCACACTTGCCACATGTTAGTCTCCATGCTGAGAGCTTGGTTCACAGAGAGTAATGGGACCATCCCCGTGAGAGCTACACCCCTACTAAGGCATTGTGATGACAATTTCAATTTTTGTTTACTCTCTGTAAGTCTTTTTTGTTTGACTTTTTTTTTTTTTCAGTTGTTGACATTTCTCTTGGAAAAGGCACAGCTCAAAATAAATTTTCCTTTCATCAGGATTCCAGTTTTCTGTCAAAGCAGTTAAATGATTTTTTTTTAAAACCCTTTAAATTTTTTTAAAAGTCCTTCCTACTACATGGTTTAGTTGAGAAGTATGGTGGGGAAGGAAGAGATTGTGTAAATAGCTACTCTGAAGTTTTTAAGCAATCCATCATTTTTAATCTTGAGGTTTGGGACCATAATTTCTTCTAAAGTTTTCCAATAGCAGATTTATTAAAGTTGTTACAAAGCAAGTAAAAATTACAGGTTTCAATATCACTTACATACCAAGTATTGTGTTACTTAACTTCTTCCTGAGGCTTTGAATTGAGGTATATGTTTTTAACACCATAGTAGCCAAACAGCAAGTACACTGAAATATTTGTAACCTTAAAAGAAAGGAACCACAATCTAAAATATATTCTGGTGGAGGTTTTTTCCACTTTGTTTTAACAATTTATTTCAGTTATTGCACTGATTTATTTTTTTAAGGTGTAATCTTAAAGTTGAAATTTATCTTTAGTTTAAGATGTAATTTTTACAAGCTCAGTTTTTGAAAGGATTGTCATGAAGTTTAATTTAAAACAGACTTTTTCACATGTCATAATTCACCAACTATTTGACAAAGTGACCTCAGAATCTGAAGTATATGTAACTAATTTAAGACTAAATGCTTGTGAGAAGAGGGGATCATATAGCTAGCAGAGACTGCTATATGATCTTGTAGGAGTGTTGTTTACCTTGAACAAAGGCAAAGCCAGAGAAAAGTTGCCTTTTAAAAACATTTCTTTAGTTGTGGTGATGACAGATCCCATCTTTAAATCCCTTTTTCTGAAATGAAAAAAAATCCTTGGTCTGAAAACTTTGGTTTTAGACCTAGAAAAATAACGAGTTTGAGCAGTATTTCCAAGCTGTTTGAAATGTGAGACCCTTCAGTCTTTCACATATTTCTGAAGTCCTTTCCATTCTAATGCACTCCTCTTTCAGCGTTGCTCATTGAACCTCCTCTACATCTCCTGGGTTCCAGCCAGTCCTCTGGGAGTACTAGTGTACATCTTCATAATAGGATCCTTCTTTTCCTTGCCTTTCCACTTGTATGTGTTGACATTTGAAGTATCATTTTTCATGTTTGATGGAGTGTCTGTTGGAATGAACGTAGTGGTTCACAGCCTCCAGGTCTCCTGTTCCAGCATTTCTGCAGGCTTCCCTATGTTAGATATGCTCATGTTTGGAGACTTTTGTGTGACTGCAATGGGATTGGCATTGAGACACAAGCAAACAGGCTATAGGAAATAGCTGACTGATCTCTCCCTCTGGTTTTGATCTTTCTGATCCCTCTCAATCTTAAATTCTTAGATAAATGTATCCCTGTGTAAGGGCTGCACAGCAGTCTTTGTTAAGCAAGCTGTTGGTCTTAGTTTAGCGCTTTTACACTGCCAGCAGGGTGGTGATTCTTCGCAGGACTGACAATATGCAGCAACAAGTATAATACTTGTTCCTGCTTATTGTCAGTCTTGCAAAGAAACAGAAGACCTTGTTTTCACGCCATGCAGTCAGATATTTTTAAAGAGGAAGCAATCTATTTATATATATACATGAATTTGTGCTCCTCACAGAACAGTATTTTGAGGCTTAAACTTACAGTGACTTTTGCTTTCCTTGGTGAGAAATGGCACCCATTCCTTCTTTTCCCCCCCCTTCCATTTAGGAGTACTTTACTCAATATCGTTAACTGAGATAACTGCTATGTCTGTATGGAAAAGATCCACCAGTTTTAGCCATGTAACAAGTCACTGTAGTGCTAAATACATTATAAACCCCCTATATTTAAGTGAAAATTTCAGTTGCAGACTTGAGTCAAAAGCTGAATTTGATTCTACTGGGGTTACATGGGAAGGTGTCCAGATATACTGTAGCAGTTGAGATTCACATCTTTATATCTCTTCTGTTACAGAGAGACCATGATTAGGGTTTCATCTTACATTGGAACTTAAATTGATAGACCAAGCTATTTGTTCCTTAGTAATTAAGGTTGTGGTTCACTGAGTATGTATCTGTAGTCAGAATAGTATGTGAGTGGCTTAATCATCCTTTATCAGTGAAAGAAGGAACATTTTACAGGGGAACAGTTGTGACTGGATGGACCTCACAGGGTGTATTCATAAATTCATTCAAGTAGGATTTACTGATGTTGCCTGAGAGTTTTCTCTTTACCTGTCTTATTCTGTATTGTGTGTACCTAGCAGATTTTAGACTAATGCATATACTTTCTTAATTATAATAGCTAAAATAGCAAAGCCAAGGGAAAAGGCAAAGTGGCAGCAAAAGAAGAAATGTCTTGTGAAATGTTATAAATAGATACTGTTTTTCTGGGATGCACAAGTGGCAGGCAAAATGTAATGGAAGAAAGGCTTTAGATATCAGAAACTACAGTGAGTAATATTATCATAGGAAGCCCTTCATTTCTAACATTAACAGGCTTTGATTCAGTGCCGAAGTCAGCTATTGAGTAAGGATGCTGCTGGTGGTTGTGAGCAGCTAGTGAGCCCTTGAGGCCCTTTTGTTATGGATGTCCGGCAGTCGGGAGAAAACTGCACTTGTTCTGGATATTGAAAAATCTTAGGGTACATTTTAAATGCTTCCTTCTCAGGTTTTCAGGATCTTTAGGTGTTTTGACATTTTTCACTCATTTCAAAACAACCTCTTCCAGCATGCTTTTTCTGATAGCTAGTCCTTTGATTGGCTGCTGAAAGGGCCTGGTTTACAGCAGCCATGTGTAGCCCTACCCTCCCAGTTGGAAAACACTTAATTTTTGCTTTTCCTTCCTTCTACTGGAAAGATAGTGTGTCTGTCCAGCTCCTCAAAGTGGTGAAGCACTGAACTATAGCTGCTACTCTGCTCTGCTCTCACTGCTCTGCTCCTGGAACTCCCAAATATGTTGGAGCATCTCTCTGCACTGCCCTGTCATGTGTGCATGAGGGAGCAGCAGGAGTTTCTGGTTGTGCTTTTGTGGATGGATCCTTTGTGTTATTGCTGCCCACTTTCTCATCAACTTCTACATGGCTTCGTGTGTTCCTGCATATTTGGGAGTTTTTTTGAGAAATACGAGCTTAAGTTCTGCCCTTCTCAGCCATAGAAAGTGCCTTGCTTCACATCAGCAGTTTGTGCTGGAACCCACATCAGAGGAAAGTGTTCAATACCAGTCTCTACTTTTCCATTTCAGGCTACCAAAGAGAGCTGCTTTTCCAGAGGGATGATGGCTCTTTTAGTGCCTTTGGAAATGAAGATCCCTCTGGGAGCACATGGTAAGTAGTTCTGCCAGAATCATTGTGGAATTTTAGATCCTTTTCCTGTGTCTAAAAATTTTTTTGTGAAGTTGGTAAAAATTTCCAGCTGTATTAGCCTTCTGCATGGTTTTCATTAAGTGTTTAGGCCAACTCTTAAGGTCTTTCTTGCTGGATGACATACCATCAAAGCCATTACTAGTGTAAGGCTTTTTAATTTTGCAAAAAAATGAATGATGAATTATTTTAGCCAGGGGAATAGTTTGGTCTAGAAGTTTTTGCTTTCCTCAAAGGAATTAAGAATAATGATTAAATTACTTACTCTTACAGTTGACAGCGACCATTTAGGGCTATGTGATCATTACTGCTTCAAATACATTTTCAGTTATCTCCATACTGGAAACTGAAGACTGACTGAGACATTTCCTAGGGGGTGAACAGAGTTACTGGTGGTAAAAATTTGTCCTACTTACCTCTCTCACACTTCCTCTTATAATTGAGACTGTAAAAGCAGCTGAAAAAGTCTTTTCAGTGCTGAGTTTCACAAGAAGCATAGAGAGCATAGTTGTGGAAGCTAGATAGATAATGGAGAGAAATTCCAGCACTTTGTTCAGCTAACCTGTGTTCAGTGAGTTTAAATATACTTACATATTTCAGTACATGCTTCTGATTTTAAATAGAACCATCCTAGTTACTGTGCCACTGACCAAGGCACTCCTTCGGGAGTCATGGGATGTCTTTCATTGACATCAGCAGGATTTGCCTTTGACTCAGTATTGATGGATTGGAAAATAAAGGTAATTTATCTGTACTGGCAACTCTAGTGCTTAAATAGTGCAGTGACAGGTTACATGAGTGTGCATTTGGAAAGAAGGGAGTCAAAGGATAACTTGAGATTATTAAAAATAAAGCAACAAAGATTGCTTCAAGGATATGATTATGGGGGTAATGGTTGTAATTAACATTACACTTTTAACTGTATTACTTCGTAAACTGTAATTTTTGCCTAGCAGCAGAAGGCAGAAGAGCAACATTTGAGTAAAGATCCACATGTGCTGGCAGGCTTGGAGTCTATAGTCTGTATTTATTTTTTGAACAAAGCAGCTGCAGAAGGGGTGGTCTTCAGGAACAAGGATGTATCTTTATTTTTATGTATTAAACTCAGACTACTTGCTTATCTGGGTGAGGCATGTATTTCCCTCTGCTTGGTAGGTGTGTGTAGAACACCTTAGGCTTTACAGTGTTCTTACATTATCTTGAAGTGTAATAAAGCTGTAATACATGGCTAATTTTGTCATATTTGATTAATCTTTTCCCCAAGGTTATCAGCTTTTGTATTAAGATGTTTCCTTCAAGCTCGTCCGTTCATAGATATTGACCAAGATGTACTCATGGATACAGCTAAATGGATTGTCCGTCATCAGAAATTAAATGGAGAGTTTCATGAGCCTGGGAAGGTGTTACACAGTGATCTTCAGGGAGGCACCAATAATCCAGTTACTCTGACAGCTTACATCATGGCGTCCCTCCTAGGGTTCCCAGATAAACAGGTATTGGAATTCATAAATACAATTCATAGTTACAGAAACACTTCATAAATTGACGTAGTACCTAGCAAACACTTGGTAGTTTAAAGAAATAGAGGGATAGCTGAACACAGATAAAATGTAACCTCATTTTGTTAAACATCCCTTACCTACCCAAAGCAATGCAAAATTGTGCCATTAAGCCCTTCAATATTATGTGCCTTTGCAAAACCTAAATACAATGAATATTGCCATGGCTTTAGTCCAAGGACTTGCAAAGACATGTATGGGGAGAACTAGTCTTAGAGATACTAAGTCAGTCCTAGATTTCATTGAAATTACTCTTGTTCATAAAAGACAGTGCCAGATCTAAAGGCTTGCCTTTGAGGTTTGTGTCTGTGACTCTGAAAGAGAATTTTCAGTGTTTCTTGATGGTTGTTTGGTGCTAGTAATTTTTTCTGTTTCCTTACAATTTTTTCTTCTACCTTTTAGTATTTTAGTATATATTTTACTCACTATACATTCTTCAATGTAATCTTCATTTCCAGCATGCTTATGCCATTAAGACTGCTACAAACTTTCTAGAAGATAAATTAGAAGAAGGTATTTTGGATAATTACACTTTGGCGCTTGTGACATATGCATTGTCCTGGGCAAAAAGTACAAAATCAAAGGAAGCACTGAATATGCTGAACCAGAGAGCAGAACACCAAGGTATTGCACAACTATCTTACATAGTTGTATAGATGGATTTTTGTCAAATTTAGAAATACCTATCTTGTATCATCAGCTGCCTATAGAATTCAAACCAGTTTTGAGTATGATATAGAAAATAAGCTTGTAATTCCGAGACAGCCATAATGAAACTTGTCCATAAATGAATGAGAACACACAACAAGCTTGGCCTTTCAGTCTCAGTTACTGTGGTCCTGATAGGAGTACCATGATGTGGCTGAAGAACATGACTTGTCAGTTTTCCTGTGTTATGCACAGTGTAAGATCAGCCTGGTTAAAGAGAGACAGTTGGATGAATTAAGCTGTTCCAGAGTGGTTTAGAGACACCAGGAGGGTATCTGGGGACAATTAGTTACAATCAGTATTGGAATAGAGGCGAAGTATTGAACTTTCAGTAAGGCGATATAGAGGTCTGTTGCACTTTCTCTGGACATCCATCATCTCCTTCTGCTTAGTAACTTCCAAGTTCAGCCCAGCTGAATTTATTTTCCTAATTTTGGGCAAGAACAGACTATATTGAATATAAGAAATGGAAGTTTTTGGCTCAAAATAGTAACTATCCTCTTGAAAAATCCAAAGGAGTTAATTTTGTAGCCTGGTAGCGGAGCCTCTAGAGTGTCCCTCTGTGTTTACTGAGTTGGACCTTTTGGGCAGTTACTTCTGTGAAGGGAAGAAGTCACTTTTTTGGGAAGGCTTCACTCAAGAATGAGTCTGGTGAGCAGCTCTGCTGTCTGAGGTGCCTTCTCTAGTCCTGAAGAGAAAGGAATACTCAAACAACAAGGTGGCTTTTTCACAAGGGTTTCTTTATGTGAATTCTTTGGGCTGACAGTGAAAGGATCAATGTAAAGTTCACTGAAATCAATGTGAGTGACTATTTGAACTCCAAATTTTTTTGCTACTGCTGAGGAAGTACCTAAGTCCATCCTTTGTGGGACACATGCCTAAACATTAACACAATTTCATACAACCTTGCTAGTTCCCATATGTAAGCATTAGTGAAAAGGTCTCCCCTAAGTCTTTCACAGAAATACACAGACTTCAGCCTGTGAATCTGAGGTTATTATTGATTCTTTTTGCAGGAGAATTTCGTTTCTGGGTAACACCTGCTTCTGAAATTTCTGACTCATGGCAGCCACGGTCCATTGACATTGAACTTGCAGCATATGCTCTGCTCTCTCACTTCCATCAAGACAGATTGGCAGAGGGAATCCCTATTATGAAATGGTTAAGTCATCAAAGAAATCACCTTGGGGGATTTTCGTCTACTCAGGTAATACCTTGTCTTGAGTGGCTTTGTTATACTTTTCTAAACAAGCAATGTATATTAAAAAAACGAAAAGGAGGACCATTTTTTACATAATATTTACTGAGTTTTGTTTTGCTGTAACAGCCTTGGTTATGTACAAGCTTGCATTCTTTGCAGTATTGGAATCTTTAAGCTAGACTGCCAGTTTTAGTAGTTTGGGCAAGTCTAGGAAAAAAGAGTATCAGAGGGAGACCTCGTTTATATAAAATACTAATAAAAAACAAATTAAGGTAGCGATGCCCATAGAAAAGTATTCAAACATATTTTCTGAATAATATGATAAATAACTGTGCTTATTTTCTCTCCAATGAGAGAGACCTCTATTCTTTCCATGTGCAAGTCCTCAAACTCCTGAAGGGCTATTAACTGAGCTTTTAGCTATGGGTAGTAGGTTTTAGAGAAACAGCCTAGGCTAGTGCCTCTTGGCAGTTGTTCTTAACTTAATAATGTACTTTGTCCTCATTATTGTGTAGATTTTTGATGGGCCATGAAATTTGGAAGACCTTCATTATCTCCAGGAGGTTTTCATGTTATTGAAGCCACATCTTGTAAGCTTTGCTGGCATCCAAAAAAATTAGTACTTTATATTGCATTAGTTTAAACTAGTTTTTAAATTAACTACAAATGCTGGTCACACCAAAATGTCATATTTCATGATTCTGTACCAAGTGGTACAGGCTATCCTTCATTATTTTCAAAAGTTAGTTGGTAATAATCTGAGAGAAATGAGTTCTACTAAGTAAAATGCAATTTAGGAACCAGCCTGGTTCCCCTGAGATAATTAGGTTTTCCTAATGTGTTAATTCTTGCTTATTACTTGAAGAGTTGATAAAGCTTTTCTCTCTTCTCCAGAAACTTTTTTTACTAGAGAGTTTAAAAATCCATCAGTGTACCATTTACCTCTGAGGCTGAAAAAAAGAATTTGATTTAATCCTTTTTTGTTCCATAGCCTAAACTGTTTTGTTTTCAGGATTACTCCGATGTCTCACTAGATGCCTTTTTTAATTTGTAGAAATGACCCCATAGTTTTTGTCAGCTTCTAAGATTACTTTAAAAAATAACATTTGGAGTGTTTCCTTCCATGAGTTTATTACATTAGAAACTTAATATGAAGTTAAACAATAAGGAGGAAAGTAATCAGTTGCATGTGTCATGCTTGGTAAGTTAGGGTATGATAATTCACTAGAATTTGTATTTGTGATAGAGCTTACTATGAATTTGCAGTCAGTATATTTTGCCTCATAATGCCTTTAATGTTTGGGCATAAATGTACATATTTCATATATATAAAGGAATATGTTTCATACTAAAAATAGCACATACATGAATGTAGATTTAAATGATAGCGAGGAGTAACCAATTCTGCTAAGCCTGTGTTGCTGGGTAGGAGGAGCTTCTGAGTCTGACTTGAAACCATACTCCTTAACTTTTCAGGTTGTGTATTGTTATGCTGAGCTGTGCACATTGTGCTTCAGCTGTGAATGCTGCCTGATGAAGAGCCTTGGGTGTGCCTTCTGCTTTAGAGCAGCCAAGGAAAATGTTTTTCCTTCTCTATTGGTGGTTCTTTGCCCTCATAATTTCTGCCTGTGTTTTTGAGAGTCATTTGAGTTTAGGATGTGGAAGGGCTCTGAAGTCACCTTCAGTAATGGTAGATAGCATTTCTAGGTATCTTGAACTCTCTCTGAATTTAGTGCAAGAAATGTAAGTGTGAAAAATGTAATTGTAAAGACTCAGAAAAAAATGCTTCAAGGTATTGCTTGGTTTCCACAACTTAGGTAAATGCTTTCAGATGTGTAAAAACATCTTCTCCAACAAGATCTTATCGTTCCTTGGATCTATAATATAGATCAGAGATATATTCCTCTATCTCTTTTTCTTCACTGTTGGTATGTTTTGTAATTCTGACTGTTGTGTTGTGACTGTCACTTTGTTAGGTCTTCCAGACACCTTGCACAAGAGGAAAATGTCCTTAGCTGGCTCATTTTCCATTGCATATCACAGTAGCTAACTTCTCATCCTGTGTTGCTGTCTCTCTTCTGTGCTGGCACCTTTGTGCCGGAGGAATCCCAACAGAGATGTGGAGATGGCTGCATGAAGACTCCAGCATAATCAACAAATGGGTCAATGCAGGAATGATGAGCTCCCCAAGACATGGCCTATACACTGTGCAGGCTCCTTCTGTCTAATACTGAAGGGTTTGTTTCTCTCAACAGGACACAGTGGTGGCTCTGCAAGCCTTGAGTCTATTTGCAACTCTCACTACTGCAAGCAAAACAGAAATGGACATAACAGTGACAGCACCTTCTTTGGAAATGCCAGAAACATTTTCAATTGATACTCAAAACCGTTTTCTGCTTCAGACCAAAGAGGTACTGTATGTAGAAGGTCAGGAATACTTTTGTCAAGTCTGCTGACTGAAAATACTTTGAAAATACTGGTTTACTGATCTTTCTTTCAGATTCCCCCGGCACAACCAATGACAATTACAGTGTCAGCAGAGGGAATGGGATTTGCTGTCTTTCAGGTAGGCAATGCAGTTATTCTTGCTAAAGATACGATCACTTTAAGAAAGGTATAGTTTGTAAGATTTTAAAAATATGTTAGTAGGAACAGTCTCCTGAAATATCTTAAATAAGTACCAAAGCACTTTACTAATTGAAGACTTCTATGAACCAAATATTGCGAATGGACATATTCATGTGATTGTTACTGAATAATTACCTGGCCTTTTAAGTACTACTGGATGACAGGTTTGGGGCACTACCATGGGCCAGGGTCATCTAAACATCTTCCCTTACATTTAAAAACATTAAACTGGGATCAGTGCATACTGTATTTAGAACCAACAAACCACAAGCCTTTTCAGCTGCTTACTCTTCCCTCATACCAGATTAGGTTTTGAAGAAATTCTGCCTCCAAGATTTTCCCTTATTTATGAGAAATACCATATCAGAAGAAGACTGACTGACTGTATCGCAAAACCAGACAGAGTTCCTACTAGACTCTTTCTAGTCATACTTGGGAAAATTCAGCTAAGATTGCCTTTAATTGTCTTGAAGTTTTATGCCATGTCAGAATCCATCTCAAGTTTCTTCCAACCTGACCTTCACTTTAGTGTTGTTATGCATCTGGGAAACAAAGAAGGCTGGTGGTGCTTGGTAAATATGCTTTGGGATAAAAGACCTTTTCAAAGAAACCTTTACAGCTGCCTATCTTCAGAAAACAGCAGGTGGAGATACACCTCATTCATTCACCACCAGCCTGCAAAAACCACAGGGCCGTAAATCATGACCCATGTTTATTAATTCCCAGAAGTACAAACAAAGTTTGCAGCAAAGTTCAGAAGTTTCAGAGGATAATTTAGATTCAGGCTTTCAGGCCAAGATAGGAATGAACATCTCAGCAGGACTGCATTCACACGCCTGTGGTTTCAGTGTGTGTCTGTGTGTATGGAATGTAACAAAGTGGGGCTCCAGAACAGTTAAGAGTACTTAATCATTGTTGAGAAATGCTCCCTGATATTGTCAACTAATTTGTCAGGCAAGCTGACCAGAAACTTTTCAGCAAATTGTTTCTTGCTGGAAGACACTGCTTTGCTGAAATTAATACCTTTTGTGAAAACATATTGGTTCCAATTTGTTATTGCCAGCAGGAAAATTTCACATTCAAACCAGCATGCCTGGTGAAGACTGAGCAGAAGTCTTCCACCTAGAACAGCCAGTAGTTGACTATGGTGGGAGCATTCCTTGAGGGTGTATAGCACCATGGTTTCAGTTCTTGGTTTGTTGTATGAACATGGAAATGTGCTCCCAAATAACTGGTGTTCAGGAACCAAGGCCAGATTTAGGTCACTGTGCTGTTGGCTCTTTTTCTCAAGGTTTTGAATCAGAGTTGCTGTGACCTGATTCAAAATACTGTACTTAACACCCTCAAGTAGCTCCTCCAAAACCTTGTCTTTGTTAAGATAGTTCTTTTCTTCTTCTTCCTTTGGCAGGTGTGGTGTTCTAAAGGAATGAGCACTGAGGCCATTGAATGAGATTTCTCTTTTTCCCAGATACAAGCTAGATCTGGGTCAAATTTAATAAATTAGATAGCATGTGACACTGTAATCACATTTCTTTAGCTGGGTTTCATTGTCTTACGCCTACCAGAGTACAGTGGTGAGAATCACTGTTCTGGGATTTGACTTTCTGGCCAAATTTCAAAACAGTAATTCATTTAAATATCCCAAACCCCAAGATTAAATTCATTAATGGAAATGTCTGCTTTCCCAACAGAACGCATCCTTAGGAGAAAAACTTAATTTTTGAGGGGTGAAATGTTGCTATCTATGTGCAAGCTGGCAGTGCCTTCACTCGACCCTGCAGGATCTCATAAAATGTATTTATTTTAGATACGATATTTGCAAAAGCAGACTTTTACTTGTAGCTTTGTGATCCTGCTGTCAACAAAGTTTCCTAGCTTATTTCTTTGTTGTGCACATACCATGGATGACCTAAGACACTCACTCGCAAGAGTGAAGAGAGAATGAGTTAAGGTACATGAAAGGCACTCTCTAGAGAAAAGGAGTCAAAGAATCAATATTCTGTAGGTGGCCTGCTGAAAGTCTTGGAAGAATCACAGCTCTGCTGTCTGGAACCACTGTGAACTGGTCTCAAGACATGCCTCAAAAATTGGCATGGCCCATGCCTTCTGGGAGGGAAGAGAATGCCACTGAAATCCAGGACTAATAGCACAGGGAGGATGGGCAGGCTCAATGAGGATGGGTATGGGCAAAGTGGATGGGGAACAAGATCTCCTCAGTCTCTCCTGATCACGTATAAAGAGAGAGTGAGAAAAAAACTGAAAATCCCCTGTTACTCATGACTGAAAAGCACTGACTGTTTTTTCCACTGAGCATGTTTTTACTAGGCTTAGGCAAAGGACTGAGTGTTATTTGGTGTGATGGTACTGAAAAAGGTACATTATGAAATGTGTATGTATTTCTCCATTACAGTTTGAATGGATACTAAGGACTCAAAAAGGGACAGAAAAATATTGGAGATGATTTCATTGAATTCATGCCCTCAGTCAAGCTCATTTGTGCTGCTTGTTGAAGAAGAAGAGGATAGGGCAAGAGGCATTGATTAGGGCATTATAAATGTGTCATGTTTTTTGGAGTCATGTGCATTTAGTACAGTCAGTTACTGTTACAAGTATCACTCTTGTGCAGAAGACTAGGTTTTAGTTTTCTCTTCTTAGGACACTCGGTAGAACTGTTGGCAGTATGAAGAGACTGGACCAGTTCTGCCTTTATCTTTGTCAGCTGCCTCTTAAAAGAGTTAAGAAATGCAGTTGCTCATTTAGTTGATTTAATGTTACTGTCTGTTTAATAGCCTTCTGTCCCCACAGTGAGAGTGTACGAAGAAGGCTTTAATTAAACTATGTGTTGTGAAAAAGTTTTCCTTCATTGTCATGAGAAATTGGGAAAGGAAAGTCAGACCGTAACAGCGATAATTTATTCCATGAAAATACTAGCTGATTGACCTGTTCAGGATGTGGCTTCAGACATCCTGCATTGGCAGTAAATTCCCATTCTTTAGCTTTTTCTGGCAAAAGTTAAAACAGCTTTGTTTCTGTGATGGCACATTGTTGAGACACTGCCAGCTTGTCTTTACCAAACCTTTTGCGTGCCTTTATCTGGCAGACTTTCTGGATTGGCTTCATCCTTGGTACTGCCTTCTCCTGGGACACAGTAAATCTTCACTGTTGCACCACAGTTGTCCTGAGTGCCTGTGCAGTATTGGCTCTTTACTCACACAGCATGCTAAATTCAGCAGTGTAGGCAAGGCAACAGGAATTGTGTGTGTAGATAGAAAGAAAGAGCATAACTTCCATATCAAGAAGTGAGCGACAGCAGCGAAAGCAAAAATCAGAAATTAAAGACTCGTCTGTTGGCACAGACCTGCTTGCCTATAACTAACTTGCTAACCTGTAAGTTGGGCAACCACCTGTCATACCTTTAAATTTGGACTGACAGTTTTCTACTTGCTGGCTGAAACTGTTGTAGAGGGACTAATTTTCCAGAAGTACTCTTCCTTCCCTTTTCTTTAGCCAAAACAAAATGCATGTTGGGGTCTTGCAAGGGGAGTTATTTGAGCCACTTGCTGCTTTTTTTCCCTACCAAAATCAAAGAAGAAGAACCCACACACCCTGCTATGTGTTTTATCTGGATGACTGAGGCAAAAGATAATGATTGTCATGGCAGTCCAGTGAAGGTTCCCACTGACTGGAAGAGGGCAAATATAACACCCATTTTTAAAATGGGAAAAAAGTAAGACCCATGGAACGACAGGCCAGTTGGTCTTGCATTGGTGCCCGGCAAGATCATGAAGCAGATCCCCCTGGAAAATATGCTAAGGCACATAGAAAATAAAGAGGTGATTGATGACAGCCAACATGGCTTCAGTAAGGGCTAACTGTGCCTGACAAATTTTTAGGCTTTACATATGTCATCTAATGTCTGTATTTGCATTCACAGCTCAATGTTATGTACAACACGAAACACACTGATCAGAGACTCAGATCTGTCCAAAAGCAGGAAGCCTTTGACTTGAATGTTAACGTAAAGGATGACAAAGATGATAAAAATCATTTGACCTTGAATGTGTGCACAAGGTAGGTAAATCAATTGGAGCATCTCATACGCATTTTTGTCTATACACCTTTTAGAGTATTTTAAATGAACTAATTTATCCATTTGTTTGTATGAATTTACTAATATATGGGATGTAAATAAAGAGAATAAAAACTACTTTGTAAAAATGGCAGTGGTTAAACTAACAAGCAATTCAAAAGTCAAATTTTGCTGGCCAGGTGATATTTTTTTACTGGTAAGCATAAAGATGCTGGTACCTTAAATGTTAGAGATATGTGGAAAAGTCTGTGTGGAATACAAGAAAAAACTCAAATGCATCTTTGGTGCAATGGCTTATGAGCTGTATGGAGAACTGTGGGCAGACTTGAAAATTGAACCAGTGTCTTCCACATTCTAACTTCTAGTAGCAAACCATGACAATGGCCCATTACTCTTACCTTTCATCAAGAGAATCCTTTGCTTTTGATGTAGAAGTAGATACTTTGCTTAGAACAATTTTGAGAGTAGTCAAAATCTGTATTTACATAATGATAAATTCAACTGTGGATTGGCCTAATTGTGCAAGTAACTTTGTGCTTTTTCATTTACCAGTAGTTACAAATTTAGTAATAGAATGCAATGTAAACATTCTTGTAGATTTGAAAGGTGTAATGAGTTTTCCAACCAGGCTAATCCTGTTCTTTCTGCTGAGCAATGGGGAGGGAGGGGAGTGGGTGGGGTGTGGAGGTGTGTGCGTGCATCTGGGATGGTATTTCTTTTCAGTAATCACCTACTATGAACTGAGCTGAGAGTGCTCAAGTGTCATCTCAGAGATCACAGAACAGCCACCACATATTACCTGGATAGAATTTGGATCACATGAGAACAGATGACATTAACAGTCATATTGCATATTCCTAGGAAAGCCAGTCATTAAACCAGGTTGTTTGTTTGCTTTGTGCCTCAATTTTACTTGCTTCATACACATGTTAAAGAGGAGTATATTAAGGTATTTGTCCTCTGATTATTCAGTTTGCATTTCCTGTTGTAGTTAAAGACCACTGCATGTTTAATAGAAACCCCTATAGAACATTGTATCTATGGTGTATCATCTTCTATCTTTTATTACCTACAGGGATGTTAAGATGACTACATTCCTCGCACTTAAGGATTTCATCTGTTTGTGAATACTTCCTCTAGAAACACTGTTTTCTTCTTGTGACATTATAATGGGTTCCTTGCAAAAAGATTTGCAAAATGCCACCTGACTCTGACATTCCTTTCATCCACACCCTCTTTTTACTGTTTATTTAAACTTTGAGTACTGTATGCTAGAACTGCTTTTATGGTCTGGTTACCACAAGGGAGCTGTGACTGGAAATTGAGCCTCTAGGTGACACCATCATACAAATAATAGCTGTAGGGAATATGATTTCAGTACAGAGAATTGATTTAATTTGGGAAATAGCCAGCCAGCATGAAGCCAGAGCTCTGTTTTTATCTGTTTCTGATACCCAGTTCAATGAGACAGATGGTAGGCAGAGACACTAGAATACATGAGAGCTCTTGAAATAGAATGGACTTGTTCTCTTTTAAAATTTTCTGTGAAATGTCAGCAGCATTCTAAAGTCTAGCACAAACTCCTGACTTGTAAAGGTTTTATATGCTGGGTCTGGATTAAGTTTTTGGAGTAATCTGACTTTCTAACTAAGATCTTTGGTTCAAAAATACAGTCAAAAAGTGCTTCATCTCTCTGACAAGTTTCTAGGGTGATGATGCTGTAATTGCGAAGTGTTGGAATGATAGGGGAAAATGTAGTGACACTAAAAAAATTGCCTCAAAAGACTATTTGGAGCACTGAGATCCATCAACTCTTATCATGGAAAGTGTACTGGTATAACTCCTAATAAGAATGTTTCTATTCCTTAGGCTAAGACTTAATTTCTGGTTGCTTCGCTTGATAGACTAGTCATCATCTTTTTTTCCCCTCTAAATTGTACCTAATATATGTCTTATCTGTATTCCTGAATTAAAGTTGGCCTACTTATGATCTTTAGAACATGATGTTCCTTTCTAATAGAGAAACTGAAGGAGATGATTACAGAAAGACTGCTGAATTCTCAACCAGTGGGTTTGCATAGTCTAGCTGTGGCTATACATAGTTAGGTACTGGAGGCTGCAACTTCACAGTTTTCGCTAATCTGCAGATTAGTTCTATCAAACCTGCTTGATAGTGGTTGGCTGTGGTTGTGTCCACAGGGTATCATTTATGACTCTGGAGCAGATGATGTCTCATTCAAATTGAAGTTGTTCTTGGTTAGAGGAGCTAACTCGCTGTCTGGAAAACCAGTATCTGGGGCTGCCAGTTTCTTCACAGTCTTACTGCTTGCATACCTTTTCCAGACATGGTAAACTGATCACTGCTGGTTCTACTTACTCTACTTTCTGCCTGCACTAGCTTGGTAGTGTTTTCTCCTCTTTGCACCATCTGTTAAGGGGTCTCACCCTGATCTCATATTGCTGAAGAGCTGAAATACAGAGTTCTTCTGAAAACATAGTTTTCTTCAGGTACAAGCTTCAAGTTGTTCTTTCTCTTATTGGTCATTCTTTCATGGTCATTGG
>JAWWEV010000115.1:85511089-85559229 GCA_035583235.1 Hafferia zeledoni | reverse complement strand
GGGTCTTGCCCCCCCCCCCCCCCCCTTTTTTTTAAGAGACCATGGAGTTGAAGAGATGATACCATGACCCATGTCCAAGGGTGCCTCTCTTTTTTGTTAGGAGAGCCAGATCCTCATAGCTTCTAGGGATATATTTAAGTCACTCCTTCACACTACCAACCTGGTTTGGTTGCCTGTTTGTATTTTAGTAGCACTCCAGGCTATCTAGACAGCTTGGGTATTTTACTCTCCTTATTGGTAATTATGCAGAAATAATTACATCCAGTTCCAATTCAGTTATTTGTTTTCAATAGCAGCTACTTTGGCACAGCACATCATCCAACAGATGGTTTCATTTGTTTCTAATCTTAGGAGCCAAGTGAAGTCAGCAGTTGTGGTGTGTTTCTTTCAAAATTGTATCTGCATTGAATCAGCCATGCTGCCAGGCTTAACAGCATTACTTTGAAAGCATCTCTTTTCCCCATCCCCCTGTTTGTTGTTTGTTTGGTTTGGTTTTTTTTTTTTTTGTTTTTTTTTTTTTTTTTTTTTTTTTTAATTCTACAGCTCTACAAAGCTGCCATCAGGCTTTCAAAATGAGGATTGGAGGCACTTCTTTTCTAGTGTAAAAATAATCATTTACCCTCTGTGCTAAGGTGGGGGAAACTCTTCTGCCAAGTACTTTATTTAAAGCAGTACCATCTTTTGCAGCTCATTTAGGTATCACTTGTTAGCAGGGAGCACCATAAATATATTTTGCTACATCTGTTGTGCACCATAGTATATAAAGCTTGCTTAATAGAGCGAACTTTTTTAGTCCAACATGTGATTTTCACATTGGAATAAGATGTAATAATGAGCATTATTTAGGAAGAAAGAACTCAACTTACTAAATCGTTTTAAAATCTGGATTAATAACATAGCTATGCACTTTAAAGCTGAAAATTTGAGAAATAATTTGATGATGACTTTGTTAATGGAGCCATCAGTCACTATGAAGGAAATCTGAAAACGTTTGGGAGACATTTTTGTTGTATGGTTTCATCTTGTCCTCTGAAATGAATAAAGGCAAAACATTGCATTCATAAGAGGAAATATGTATATTTCGGTACAAGAATTCCTACAGCTTTTCTTAGTTGCTTCTTTTGAAACATGTTTAATTGCAATATTTCCTGCATATTTTTATTATAAACTTACACTTCTACGTGTCCAAAGAAAGTTTCTGCCGGTGTCTCACATATACTGTAGTTTTCTTTGTGCTAAACCTGCTTTTGCATACGTGGTTGAAATTAACAGGCAAAATAATTGAGACATCAATTATTAGCTTGTTTATCATCAGAAATTTTCTTACCAGCATTTTGTTGCATTTGTTTCCTAAGTATTCTTAAGCATTATTACTTCCATAGTTGAGATCTAAAGATCAAGCATTTTCTTTGAAGAGTGGGCTACTGTATTTCTGCTAAAAGTTTCTTTGTCTCTGTGTTTTGAAAAGGTACTATGGTTTGGGCACAGCTTCCCGTAGTGGTATGGTCCTCATGGAGATTGGCTTACTCAGTGGTTTCTCTGTGTCACCAGATTTTATTCCATTAGACAACACTATTAAGAAGATGGAAAAAGACAATGGAAAAGTCAACCTATACTTAGACTCTGTAAGTTCAAAATAACAAAGAAATGTGTTTGTAGTGATGTTAATCTTGACTCAGACATTGTTTGGCTTAAATCTGGAAAGACATTACGATTGTATTCTTTGGGGAAATCGACATCTGCTATTCACATTGAGTTAATAGTTCCACTGGTTTTAGTGAGACTGATGGGATAGGTACAATTCATTTGTATTTTTAAGGGGTTTCTAAATTAAGCCTCTTAAAAATAATGTATAAGAAGCCAGACATTTCAAGAAGTCTGTAATTTGATCAAGATGACTGCAAATAAGATAAGCGTCTTTAGAAATGGACTACTGCTGAGCTGGAAGTCCTTACCTCTTCCATGAAACCACATCACCAGGCTTCTCAGGATATTTCTCTTCTGTTTTTCTAGCTAAATGCAACACAGGTTTGTGTGGATATTCCGGCTGCAAGAGACTTCAAAGTGTCAAATATTCAAGATGCTTCAGTGACTGTATTGGATTACTATGAACCTAGTAAGTGTCAGACATTTCAAATGGGACTTTTAGTGATTCAGAGGTTTAAAAGAAAGTTTATTTCCATGGAAATAGAACAAATTTTAGTGCAGAGAAAGCTGCATTAAACTGAAGTTGACTTTTTTGTCATTAAATTGCAGCCTTTTTGGCCATTGACCTGCTCAATTGCCTAACGAATGGTGGTGTTTTCCCATATGGGTTGGTTCCTCAACTGATGTGAATTGTCATAACTTAGTTGTCAGCTAATATAAATTGGCTTCAATGTGGCCCAGTGTGTTCCCAAAATTACCAGAAAGAAGCAGGAACTTCACAGGGTACACTAATGAAGTTAAAGATTATCTCTCAAGTAGTTTTACCATCTGTTTCATGTTCAGTGGGAGTCTCTCACTGGCCAATGTGCCAGTGTTTTGATTACTGTAGCTGTCTAAAAGACATGTACAACAGAAGAACAGTGTCAAAGCTTTTTTTTGCAGTTGGTTGGTTGGTTTGTGGCTGTTTGGGGGGTTTTGGTGGGTTATTTTTGTTTATTTGTTTTTGTGGGTTTTTTGTGTAGAGTGTGTGTTTTAGAGAAAGGCAACAATGTACAAAATTCTTGGGAAAAATGAAAAGCAAGGAAGATTACAAACTGCTGGAAAAGATACTAGATTTTCACTACAGCAGCCAGTTGGAACGTTATTAAGGATTTAGACCTGGTTTGAGATATGGCATAAAAAAGTATAGGCAATTTTTTTTTCATGATACTTTGTTTTAATACAGTACAAAAGACAACCAAATATACTATGATGTGTGCTACTTTAGGTGAAGATCATGTTTATTCTATGTAGGTTGAAAGGCTTGTTCAGTGACAGACTTTTAAAGTCAAATGGGAAATTAGCAGATGAAACTGCACAGTCCATTAATGCAGAGCATGTTTTAAGGCCTAGTGTGGCTTAAAAAAATTACTTCAAGTTGTTTTTTTTTTTCAGACAAACACATAACGCTTAGAATCTGTGGCCAAAGTGAATTTCCACATACTTCAGTTCCTAAGAGAAGAGCTCAGAACCTGATCTTTTAGAAAAATGCTATTAGGTTGGCTAATGAATATGTGTATTACAAATGCACATGTGAAGTATTTTTATTGTGTTTCAATAAATGTCCATAAATTCTCAATGAATGAATGAATAGTAATTTAAATATATTAATTAATATCTCTAAGGACTAAAATTTCTATGATGTAATCAGTGCTGAAATAGAAAGCTTTGACTTCAAGAAAATGATTTATTTAAAATATTATTTTACAAGACACCATTCCTATTACTATATAGCATAGACATATTATTGGTCAACATATATACCTATTTTGTGATTCTGAGTTCTTATGAGAGAATTCATTCCTGTATATTGTAGGAATGTGCTTTTACTTTAATCTATTATTTTCCATCACTGATGTAGTTGGTGACTCAAGCTTCAGGGCTGTATTTTAATTGATAGTGACAGTCAGATTCATATCATATTCAGAGTTAGGAGATGTCTAAGGAGCTCTCATGCTCTGGCATTTCTCAAGAAATACGATGTCTATATGGCAGATAGTACAGCTGGCATAGGTATAAGAGCTGGCTTGAAGCAGTATTTATTCTCTTATCTGACTGTTCAGAACTAGTTTGGTGTCACTGTTTGGTAAGAATTTTGGCCCTTACATAAAGTCGTATATTTTATTTTATGTTTTAGTATCTCAAGGCTTGAAAAGAAACTGAATATAATTTCAGTTTAAAAATGCTACTAATTAAAAAATAAATTGTAAGGTCCTCTGTTGGAATGAAAACCTTCAAAAAATCCCCAAACCCACTATGGGAAAGAAACTTTGCACAAGTTTGTTCTGTGAGGAGTTACCATGCATTGTTGTTTTTGAAATGAATGTGATTTTTCAGGCTTCTAACCTTTTTCGCTCTGTAGCAACCCCTCAGGGCACAGGAGAGTAAAATACAGGAGCAGGAGCTAGGTCAGGTAAGCAGTCCCAGATTCAAGAAGTTGAAGCTCCCAAACATGATAGAAAGAGAAACCATCAGTTATGAGAGACCCAGCTCTTAAATGGTGTACAGCCAATAACCTGCCAGGAAAGCATCCAAATTCCTTTGTCGTATAGGTAGGGGCAAAATTCCTTTCAAAATGTTTGACTGAGGTGTGTGAACAGATTGAGTCTAACAGTTAAGATCGAGTCTATGGAAGTGTACCTTTCACCAAGCATTTCCCTGAATATATTGAGATGTTCTGGGTGAAGAAAAAAGGATTAATGTCTATGATTTAATATCAATTTGGGGATGTATTTTGCAGTGTATAATGAGGTCTGCATCAGAGTTCAGTGTGTCCTTTAAAAACAATTCCTGTATTGGTCAGTTCTCAGAAGTTCATTAACTAATGTTAACTAAACTTTCTCAACAGGGAGAAGAGCGGTGAGAAGCTACAACTCCAAAGTAATGCAAAGTATAACCTCTTGTGACTTCTGTGAAAGGGACTGCAGTCTGTGCAACCGAGACGGTTCTCCAGCCTTGCTTCAGCACTCTTCATTGGCCTTCTTGTTTTGTGTGCTGTTCGTCCTTCATGTAAACTTGCTGTGCAGTTGGGTGTTGTAAAAGGAAACAGATTGTATTTCACATCTAAGGTTTCTCTAAATTATCCAAAGAAAATTGTATGTTCAGATCCCAGCCTGTCTGTAGTGATTACCATGACCAAACTCCTGCTGCGTTCAGGGAGAACTGGGCTGGCCCCTATGGTAAACTTCTGGCTGTGCCAGAAGGCTTCTTTAAATGTCTGCTGGAAAAACTTTCTGAGCGTTAGTTTCATACTGAAGCTATTTTCTGAAGAAGCACAGAGTTACTGAGAAAGCAGTATGAGAAAAAAATAAACTTAGCTCCATATTCCCACTTTATTTTTACCCCAGCTTTCAACTGTGCTTGTTTTTTATGGGTATATGTTAGTTTACCATGCTCTTCTGAAACACTGTTGGCTTCTTCATTGGAGTGTTGATAAGCAGAGCAATGGGAGCTTGGTACCAGAGCTCACTTTGCTCTGTTCTGAAGATAGGACACCTAACATTAATAGTGAATTTTGCTGTATGCTCTCATAGGGAATAATATGAAGAAAAAAAAAAAAAAAAGCAGCCAGGCTTCAGAGCAGATCTAAGAGCCAAAAAGAGCCAAAACTGCTGAATGCTCCAAAAAGTTGTCAGTCTTTTTTTTTTTTTAATCATTACAGAGAACGTAGGCAGATTTTTTGCCAATTCATAAGTTAATCATGCTTGAAAATGAGGCCTCAGGATGTTCTTGTGCATTTTACTCTGAAAGGCTTTTACTGTAAATGCAACAAAGGTAGTCTGTGTTTCAGACTTCATTGTTCCAGGGTTATTCAGAAACAAACCTAATTGTCTTTCCATGTGAGAATGCTGGTGTTAGCTGGCATATATTTATGACCAGCTGGAGCAGGGTTGTTTTAAACCTTTTCTGCTTTTTGGAAGTCTTCTAGTAATGTCACTCTGGGGCATCATTTATGTCTTGCATTTGCAGTGTCATCAACAATTTAAGGGGTATAACCCCTAACAGCTGTTTACAGCTCTCAGTGCCATGTGAACTGGTGGCCCTGGATGCCATCTGTGCACCCTGCTGTTGGTTCGTGGGAGAGGCTTTTAGGAGGCATGGACTGCACATGTATTCAGACCAGTAAAACAATACATATGCTTCCTTAACTTTAAGCACGTCCTTGTATGCCTAAGTGCTTTGCTTAAGTGGGATGGAGGAGAAGGATGGTGAAAAACAGCAGGCACTTCTATACCCAAACCTGCTCTTTGCACGTGGGGAGAATTAAAGATCTCTATGAAAGTAGAAATATGTGAGCTTGGGAGCTTGTTGCTGCTGAGTGTATGAACATCTTCCCTGTCTCGCAGCCAATTTGTCCTTCTTGAACACTGCCTGTGATATTTAATGCTTTTACTTATTTTTAATAAGAAAGCCAAGCTGGTAACACTGATAGTTCCTAAATTGAAGTTAATAGCTGTCATGCCAGCTGTCAGAGGTAGAAATGATAAAGCTATTGATTCCCTTTCTTTCATACCTTTTTGAGACTGAATGTGTATTTGTGCACATGTAATAATATGGCAATCACTTGCCTTGAGCAATTTTTAATTTTTATTCAAGTCTGCTACTGCTTAAAATGTATGTTTTTGTATTTATGCTCATCTATGCTGTTGTTTGCAAAAGAAATTTTGCATGGTAATATGGGAAGAAGCCTGAACTTCCTGAACTGGGGTTGCCTTCTAATACTGATGTATAGATTTTTAACTGCCGAACTAGTATAGATGGGGTTATTTGTTTTACTTCAGCTATATTTGTTTTTCACAAATCTAAGGGTCTGTTCTGTTTCTCTGGCAGATCTTAGGCCTGGTTCTTTGGAGTCAGTTGACTCTTTTCACTTGTCCTTGGTGCACTTTGGATCTAGCCCCTTGAATAGTTAAGTAATGCTCTAACAGAGTGTCTGTACTTCTCTGACCCACATTAAGTAATGCTCTATTTATTGGAACTTGATGCACTGCTGGGTCAGTAGGATGTAGGGTCTGACCCCCTGTAAGGCATGCCCTTGGTTACATGGGTCCAGAGCTAAGAGAAACCAAGATAAAAACTGAAACACATCTCTGAATCTCAAATCCTTCGCTCATCTCATAGTTGGAATTGTGCCAAGTGTAAGATTTGGAAAACATTCACTCTCTACACTGGGATGTGTTTTGCTGTTTGGGTTTGATTTCTTCATGACCTATAGAAGCTCATCTTCTCTTGTCTTTGGGGTTAGCAGCCTTGACATGTCATTTGCTTCCTTTTAATACAATTTCAAGAACCCAAAGCCCACATAGTTTTAGGTTTTGCTATATGTAGAGCTTCCAAAAGGAACACTGGTACCTGATGGGTGTTAGGATAAAGTCTTTTTTCCTGGACACAATGTACCAGAGCTAAATTACTCCTTCGCAGTAGATAATAGGAATAAATTAATTCTATTATGCATGCAGTCCCATCTTCCTGACTATCCTCCAAGAAAAATGAATTTAAACTGCTTAGCTGGGTCTTGGACAGTGCAGCTTTTACTAGTATTCCCTTACATTTGTTTTTGAGACAAACAACATATGTTTTTAAATGACTTTGGGCTGTCTTGCACACCATATGAAGAAGCATCAGTCATAATACACCATGTCAGGGAAATTTTTAGAGTCAGTGAACAAACATCCTCTTTTACTTTTTTTTAATACACCAGGCATATAATTACAGGCATACAAATCTGCCTCTGTACCCAGCTATTTTAATGGAACAGTGTACGTTGTATGACTTTAAAAAATGTTTGAATTAGGTGGCTTTTAACATTCTTGCATCAGTGCCTTCAGTCACTTTGCAGTTTTGGCTGGTCCTTTGAAGGGGTTGCAGAGGATAAAAGCTGTATTGTGTGTTGGCAGTGAGTGGAGCAGTGGAAAGGGAATATTATGTGAAATAGTGAAAATTATGTGAAAAGTCACTAGTTTGTTTGTTTGTTTTGCTTATAATTTTGTGTGAACCTTTACACAAATGCTCAGTATATGTGTATTATCCCCACTGTAATGTCAGTTTTTGATCTTAGAGGGTCCTGGTCCCACTGAAGTTTATAGGAAATGTTATAGCAAAAAATCTTTTGGAACTCTTTAGCAACAAGGTCTATCAGGAACTTTAAGGAATGGTACTAAAAACAGTCAGGAAAAGGTATTTTGTAATGGAGTCTTCATGTTGCATTGCCTGAACGTTTCTGTGTGGTTGCTGTTCTGTGTTCTCCGGTGCTTCCCTTTTCAACCACATGGTGTCAGTGGACATGGTCTGTCCAGGGGCCATTAATACACTATTGAATCAGTAAGAAATAGTCATTTACTTATGATGGAGTCATAATCCATTTTAAAGGTCTCCCCCCAAAAATTCTACCTTTGCTGTCATCCATAATCTTCGTTGAGGTTTTCTCTACAGGTTTCAATGTGGGTGTCATCTGGGAATCTAAAATAAATCCTTTTTTTTCAGAACAGGGAATAAGTGCTGCATAACAGGTTTAGAACACCTCAGAGTCTGCATGCTGGGCCTGCCTGATGGCTGATTTGTTTCCCAGCATGGTGCTGCTGTAGAATTGTTTAGGTTGGAAAAGACCTTTACAATCATTGAGTCCAACTGTTAACACATCACTGCCAACTCCACCACTGAACCATGTCTCCAAGCACCACATGTACACGTCTTCTAAATACCTCCAGGGATGGTGACACCACAGCTTTCCTGGGCTGTCAGTCCTTTTGGTGAAGAAATTTTTCCTAATATCCAAAATAAACTTCCCCTGACACAACTTGTATCAAACACAAGAAATGCAGGTATGGGGCATGGACAGCCTCCCTGGACAACCTGTTCCAGTGTCTCACCACTCTTACAGTAAAAAATTTCTTCCTAATATTTAACATAAATTTCCCCTCTTTCAAATTGTACCCATTACTCCATGTAAGTTCCTAATAAAGAGTCCCTCTTTGGCTTCCCCATGGGCCCCTGTTAGATACTGGAAGGCTGCTATGAGGTCTCCATGCAACCTTCTCTTTTCCAGGCTGAACAGCTCCAAGTTTCCTAGCCTGTCTTTGTAGGGAAGGTACTTCAGTCCCCAACTTTGTGGTCCTCCTGTGGTCTTGCTCCAACAGTTCCATGTCCTTCTTATGTTACTCAGTTTTCAAAATATTACCCTAGCAATATTTCTTCAAATATGTTGTTCAGGTTGGTGAGGATGTTGATGATACTTGGTGTAAGCTGGTTCCTGTAGAAAGCAAATGCATATACATAGCCATTATTGGCTGCAGTGTGCTACAGTATGCAATGTGTGTGCAATTGAACACAAGACCTCCACAAAGTGCCCAAACCAACAACATTGTGTTTTTTAAAATACACAGGTTTTTAGAAAAGAATATATTAGAAAGCAACTAGTGCCTAATGGCATAATTTTTCTATATCAAACACAGAATATTCAGTTTTAATTTTAATGAACAATACCATAAATCTTTATGCAGTGAACCATCTCTTTGTGATTTGAAGATTTTGAAATTAGGCATTCCTGCTAGTAATTTATGTATAAAATATAACAGCAGTTATGTCTCCTTCATATTAAAATATTCCACTTCCATGTTGTTTCGTATTCCGTTTATTGTGATTTTGTGTGCCTTATGGAAATGCAATTGCACTAATGCTATTCTACCAGTAAAGGCGGACTGTGCTGTATTACATCAATCCAGTGATTATTTTTTATGGATGCTTGTTTTCAGATGCGTATGAACATCAATTTCTTTTGGGCTACCAAAACTCGTGTTAAGATTTATCTTGAAATTCAAAATCATATGTTTTATTTCTGTATTTCTTCTTGCTTACCCAAAAGCTTCATCAGCCTTCCTTAGATCTTATGATGTTATATTATGAACTAGTTTGATTTCATTGTGTTTTTTGTGTTGTTAGGTAGTGTGGGATACTAAATACAAAGAAAAAATATAAAAATACTGGCTGAAAGGGAGTGTATAAGCAGGTGTAATATACCATAGATTAGCTATCCTACTAGCACATCTCTTCTTTTTCCATATCAGGCCTTAAGCAATTTGAACTAAAATTTTTGGCTGCCTTGAAACATGGTCAGATACCTACTTTGGTGTAGATTAGGATCATCATGTGCATTTCCAGTTTTGATCACATCAGAAATGGTAGAAAAAAAAAGCTTTTATGAGCTGTTTTGAGCAAACAAAGGGGAATTAACATGCTAGCTATGCAAATCACTTCTGTCTTTTCAAATAATAAATGCTAAGGAACTAGACTGTTTTAAAGCATTTTGGAAAATTGTCATCTGTTTATTTTTCTTCAAATAGAGTTTGCAATAGCTGTTTAAAATTCTATTAAAGATGAGTTTTAATAATACATGTCTAATGTTTGCTTGTTTAACAATACAGCTACTTGTACTAGATCACAATTTCTGTACACTGTTGACCACTGCCCACTCTCAGTACTTCTTAGAGTCTGCCTTGCCTATGTTTTAAAGCTCACAATTTAATATAAGTAAAATAAAAATAAAACTAAAGGAAAGTGTTATAACAATGGTTTCCATGGTCAGGCTGCAAACAGTGAAGCTGCAAATCATTGTTTGGGACTTTTATGACTAGGAGTGACTAGGGTCACCTCATTTTGAAAGTTTATTGTTTTGTTCAGCATGAAATTATCACAAGGTTTGCTCATACCTGTAACAGAGGTAGTTTGCTTTAAGCAGTCTTACGTGATGAACTCACTTCAGGTAGGTCCCCTTGTGGTCACAGAAAACCTCAGGAACCGTACGGTTCTGTGAACAGGAGCAAATTTTTCAGATGCAGAGCTTACTGCTAAGAGAGAAAAGTTCAACTATCAAGATTAAGACAGTTCAATAGGGGAAGGGCAAAACAGGAAGGAAAAAAAAGAAAAAGCAGGGGGTGTAAAGGCATCACTGACCACATCCCACTGATGTCCAGCCAGTCTCTGAGTGACAGCTACTTTGGAAAGTAGCTCCAGTTTTATTGCTGAGCATGACATGATATGATATGGCACATCAGTCTGAATCAACTTTCCCAGCTGTGTCCCCTCCAAACCTCTTGCTCACCCCCAACCTACTTGCTAGGAGGACAGCCTGAGGACTGAAGAAGACCTGGATGGAGCTAAAACATTGGCATGTTGTTTACACTGTTTTGATCTCAAATCTGAAACGCAAGACCATATGGGTTCCTATGAAGGAAATTAGCTCAAGCACAGTCAAATCAGTAGACCTCCAAACCCTCAGCAGGTCTCCTTTGCTTTGATTTCTCATGGGATGGAGTGCATGAGCATTGACAAGCCTTGTGTTCCCATGGATCTGAGATGTATTGTGGTGACCAACATCTTCCAGTTTCTTAGGTCTTCTGAATGGATGTATCTGTTGTATCTTCTCTTCTAGTGAGATTGAATTTCTTTTACCATCTAGCTAAAACCAAATTTTTTCTGTGTTGGCACAAGTTGGTTGCAATAAGATCTCTTGCTGTATATTCCAATAATATCCATTTATAGGGAAGTGCAAAAATAAAAATTTGGAAATATTTTGGTAGAATTTAAAATAAAAACATTGTAAAAGTTGTAAAAATGGAGAAACCACTGAAGTAAAATTACTGTTTTAGTTAGCTGTGAAAAAAATCCCATTCTATCATTTGTGATGCTCTTTTAAAGTTGTCCCCACAATCCCCAGACCTTGAGAAAAGGCATCTATTTCCATATGGCAACAGATGATAAAAGATACAGAATCTTTCAGTCTTGTTTCTTACTTTATTCCTCCTGTATGTGTAGGTGTTGTAAGAGTACAGGTTCATGGGTTTATATATTTTTTTGCCTATTATAAGAAGATAATAAAGCAATAAAAATACTCAGCTTCATCTGCTTGCCATATGTTTTAGTTGTATGTTCTTACTCTTAATATATAACTTATGGTGATGATCCTGTAATAGAAAAGCACTTTCCAGAGTGGAAGATGGTTTAATGTTTTGTTCTGTTCTTTAAAAATATTTTCCCTTTTCCTCATGTTTGTCATTTGTTCTTTCTCCCTTTCTGCCTTCTTTCCCCTGTTATCAGCACATTAGGGACTGAGGAGTGGTAATCTTTAACAGCAACAAGAATCACAGAATATGCTGAGTTGGAAGGGACCCACAAGGATCATTGAGTCCAGCTCCTGGCCCTGCACAGGACCATCCCCAAGAGCCACACCATATGCCTGAGAGTATCATACAAACACTTCTTGAACTCTCAGATTTGGTGCTGTTTGTTTCATTTGTTATCCTGTTTTATTTTCTTCATTTACCTTCATTTTTAAGCATTTATGAAAGCATACCACTGATTCCTTCCAAGATGACTGCAAGGACCACTTTGTAGTTTTACCTTAAAATATATTTTGTTTAGTTTTATGCACTATTGTCTGCCACAATCTCCCAGCTGATATATGAAGAGACTAATAACCCTAGAAGTGTATCTTCTAGGCCAACACTTTTATTACAGTTGACAATACAATAAAACTGATTCACTGTTCATGAAATTATGTATGAAAAGGGAAACCTACCATGTTTATTACATTGCCATTCAATAGATTTTATTACTAGAAGAAATTTATATACAGTTCAATTTTCAGATGGTTTGACATTTGTAGGGTGGTACATAAAAGGAAGTTTATTTTGCAGTGTGATGTAAGGTACTTAGTACTGAGATCTCCACACACAGTCAATTAGATGTAAATTTTAATTTCAGTTCTCTCTGAAATGGTTTAACTTTAAAATATTTTAATATTTAAAATATTAATATAGAGATATAAATGTAACATGGAACAACATATGTGATCAACTTTTCCTGTCAATCAAATATTTATTTGTTTTCTGCTTTCAATATTGAGTCCTAAATAAAAAGAGTTTGGAACATGAGGTATTTTGATGATGGACCAGTTCCTAGAAAAGTGGTTTTGGAGCAAGCTAACTAGATAAAATGTAGAAGCAACCAGAGCTGGAGTAAGTGTAAATATTAGTCCCAACACACCATCCCTTCGTACACAAGAAGTATCAGGCAGATGCATGTGTAAGTGGTGCACAAGTGGTGACTCCTTTTTTCCCTGACCCATGGACACCTTTACAATACCTGTGACCCCATGCGGAGGAAGCATATGTTGGTAGTGCCCACTTTGAGATCTCAGTATCTTGTTCCCTGTGCTGTGGTAGCACACATCTGCCTGGCCTTGCAAGGTCTTCATATCTTGAAACCAGCCAAAACCTTAGGCTCAGATACTTAGGCAAGTGATATGTCTTAATATGTCTGAAGCAAAAATGAGAAATCATATCCCTAACAGAGTAAGATTGTATAAAAAAGAGCCTCTTGATCCGATTCACAACAACTGCCTCTCAGGGACACTGTAAAGATTTCCCTGGGGATTCTTCTGACAACGATGGAAAGGTAGATGTGAGCTAAGGGATACTTTAGGTAAGTGGAAAGACATTTTATTTTTTTTTTTAGAGATGAATGCTTATTAAAATGCTGGATTCAAGGGGCAGGGATAGCATTATAAGCACACGTAGAAATAATGTACTAAGAAAGCTCTGTGGATTCATATGCAGAAAAAAGATGGCAGCAAGCTCCAGCTCAGTGGGCAGCTAATTAAGCCAGAGATCTTTCTGTACATTGTATTCTAAGTTCAGTGCATGAGCATGTATCAGCAGGTGCTGTATGATTTTTCCTTTATAGTTTGCAGTTTGATTTCAGGAATGAACTATGCATCATCACCATAGGGATTATTTAAAGGTGAGTTGGCGGGATGTTAGATGGGAGGCAATATGATAAGTATATATTGTTTGAGTGCATGATCATCTTTCTTAGTCAGTTGTTCACATGCAACTTAGGTCTGTTGTTTTTCTGTTCCTGATTTTAACTGAATCTTCGTTAGAATAATAAAACTACAAACAGTTTTAATGTTTAACAACATGAAATTCTATTGAGAAATTCTATTGTAAGGAGTGATTTTGCCCTTGCTACACATTCTGTTTGCTCCATTTAAGATGGGATGGTACAGCTTTCATGGTTCCTTTTCCGACTCCATCCACCATTTTTCCAATACACAGAGACCAATCACAGTCTAAAAGACTTTCATTACTGGATACAGGAGAATAATAATAAAAAAAAAGGTGTGAATTCTTTGTGAGGAAGGACAGCCTGTGGTCTCAAAGTGGTACCTCTAACTGAAGGAGTATGAGATATTTAACTGCATGTTATACAGAAAATAAAGCCTGGTGTGACCTCTACACCTCTGCTTCAGCTGCTTCTCTAGTATCATTCTTTGTCCATTTATTCATAATGACTTTATTCTTCTACATTGGCAAGAAGTGGAGCTGGGGTAATGATGCACAAGGTCATATACAGGAACACTCTCAAACACAATCCTAAATCCCAGGTTCCTCTAAGATAAGCATATTTCACCTGTCAACTTGTGGGGTACATCTGGCTTGCAGGAGGTTATAACAACCTTTTTCCCTGGAGATGATTGAAAACAAGTTATGTGAACTGCAAGCAAAGCCAAGTGCCACCTTGTGTTCCCCAAGCCTGGGCAGCAGCATACAGAGGGTGACAAGGAGAGGGGCAGTGAACAAAGATGTGTGCCTGGAGCAGGAGCAGCCTGGCAGACATCATTTGTTGTTTGCACTGTGTCACCCCAATGCCCAGGCATGAGAGTGGCTGTTTCCCACCTGGGGAAGTGGCCAGCCTCTGTGCGTGGTCTCTGGCCAGAACATACCTTTGGCAATGGGGATGTGAGTCTGCTGAGAGACACAGAAAAAGCTGGTTGTGTGGAAGAAGGAGTGTGGGGTGATGAGTTGATAAGGCTTGATGGGCTGAGGGAAATGCCTCAGCCCCCCTGCAGAGATGCTCCAAGCAGAGGACAAAGGGCTTTCAAACTGATAAGATTAACAAAAGATGGAGTGTTAAGACATAGCATGGCCTTCTTTTTCGATATCTTCAAGGGCCCACCTCACCTCAGGGCATCTGAATCACCCCCCCAGTAGATTGACTATTGGTCACACAGACACCTGGAGAAGAAAAAAATATATAAAAGAAGTGTAATTTAACTGCAACTTGGGGAGAAAAACTTTCCGCCTCTGGGAGGGCAACCTGAGAGCTACCCTGTCTCCCCCATTCCATCAATATTGCAGGGGTAAGCCACAGAATTCTTACTTTACTTTTCCTTATGCCTTATTATTTGTAATTTGCTATAGCTCACTGGGTGTATGCATGTTAATGGGAAGTGGCTATATTTTTCCTGTTGCTTTTTTTTCCTTTTGGGTTATTGAGTGTGTTTACTGGTGGTGTTGAACTGCTGTGTTTCTGTTTAGTAATCTTCTATTAGTTATACTGCTGGGGTGGCCCTTGAGATGTGTGTTGTGTTGATGTGTTTGGGGGGGTATTTTGTACAATCCTGCAGCTAAATGTTATCACCGACTAAGTAACCCTATATAGTTATTGTCACATATTTGTATTAATAAATGTTATTTCTGGAGCTATTGTGAGAAAGGTTCTTTTCTCTTGTTGCTATTAAGTGTGGTCTTCACATCAGGGGTTAGAATACCTTCCAGCCTGTGTTCTGTTCTGATCCAGCAGGCAGTGCTGGATTCATTAAGGCTCTAATTTTTCTGGAGGCGCTTATTGCTGATAATTTTCTCCCTGGCTGAAGTGTTGCTTCATATCAGAGGTCAAAAACCCCTTCCAACCTGTGTGCTGTCAGTTAAAAGACAGACAGTGTTGGGTACATAAGGATCTGATTGTCTGGAAGCTCTTACAGCCAATAACTTTTAATTAATACAGTTAAGACTAGAAATCTTTGTATTTCTGTCTCCCTCCTCCCTTTCACATGACAAGGAGAGTAAAAGAGGGAGAAGGAGCAAAACTTTATTCCAGCTCTTGGTGGACTGATGATGCTAGATCATTGTATAGATCAGTATTTATTCTGTGCTAGTGGCATCAAAACTGACTTTTCAGGCTGACATTATATGTCTTATTTTACAGGTTGGAAAATGTTCCTACATGTATTGGAGTTATATTTTATTGGCCTGAACAAGAATCTCTTGCTCCACATCACGTGCAGTGTACATGTAATGTAGATCGCTCTGTGAAAAATGTGCAGGAACAGAACATGCCAGCATAAACAACCCAGCGAGAGTCAACAACCACAAGCTGCAGTGCAAAATGGCAAACAGAGTCTGATGTATAAACAAGAGTACACTTGGGAGACATGTGCTGCCCTACTTCTCAGCTACTGGTCATGCTTTGTTGAGGTCTGTGACAGGAAACCAATGGTCCGGCTTGTGGGGCTCCCAAGGGCAGAGAACAAGGATTGTCTAGGAAGCTCAGCCACCATGGGATGATTGAACGAATTAGGGTTGCTTGAAGCCCCAGGAGGTGGTAAGATGTTTTTCTGTCAGCTACGTCTAACCGTTTCAAAATGTCTTGAAAACTGAGGAGAATAATTTTTTTTCTGGTGACTATGAGAGGTAAAATTAGAACCAGGTGATTAAATTGCAGCAGAAACAATGTTTCAGTTTAAACTGCAGGGAGAACCTTTCTAATAGGACAAAAAACTGTGGGACAGGCTGCTGTGGGAGACATCCTGCTTCTTCAACAAGGCACTCTTTACAGCAAGTTAGACTAACATCTGCTAATAATGACCTGGATCTGTACAAGTCTGTCTAGGTGGAATAAGTAATACCTTGATGTGCTTTCTGGAGCTGTTTTGTTATGGCCTGATGTCTGCAAGCCCTGCTGCAATGACACAGCATTAGACAGTTTTTACAAGACTTGCTGAAAGGAATGAGGTGTAACATGCTGCTAATGCCAAGGGAAGTGCTGAAAAACTGCTTTGAATTCACGGGAGTTACAGTGGAGTTAAGTGCTGATAATGAAAATCTAGGCCACAATTCACTCCAAAAGCCAATTCTGATTCTTAAAAGCAAAGTGGGATTGCCAGGACCTTTGATTTCTGATTTATAACAGGGTTCACAGTATTTGCAGAATCAAACAGTCACTCTTGAAAAGTCTTCATTAGAAAGTAGAGGACTAGGTGTCCTTATAAGAAGGACTATCAGATACAGTGATCTGAACTTCTGAGCCTTTCAGGAGTTGCCTATAAATAAATAATTGTGAGCAGGCAACCTAACTGCAGCTTGAAGTTGCATAAACATACAACAGGTATTGTTCTCCAAGATTGTTTCTAAGGTCAGGCCAAATCACATCATAGTTTTTGTAGGTTTCAATGCCCAGCTCCTCATTATTATACAGAGATTTAAATGTTGTCTTTGTGACTGTGCTGGTTACAGCTGTGTTGTTAGATTACAACTTACAGATTCAGTTTTACAGACTATGAGCAAGCTACCTAGGGAGTGTTTTTATTAGTGTCTACAGTTTTGTGCCAAGCTTTGTCATCCGTATCATATTTCTACTGAAATTTCCTAATTCTCCACCATTTTCCTTCCCAAAGAAAAGTCAAAATGCTAGAGGTTACAAAACCGGAAAAATTATACTGAATATACCTTGGGCACATAGTAACACAGAAAGCAGGATTGTGAAGACCAAGGTATCTAGAACAATTTTGATTTTTACTTACACTTTTCCAAGAAAGCAGAGCTGATGTTTGTTTGTCCAAACAGATGTTGAACCATTAAACTATTTATCACCAAATCAAGTGTGTGCTGAAGGCAAGCTGTTAGGCAAAGTGTAGATCTACACTTAGTATCTTTAAAATACATCTATAGATAAGGCTGGCATGGTCTTAGTGCTTCCTATTATATTTCTTGCTTTACTGACAGTTTCACCACATTTGAAATGCTGTGACTGACTGTACAACAGCCAGGACTGCACAAGGAGTCCAGGACTGCACAAGACTGCAGGAGTCGGGGTCCTTCTAGACTGTCTTGGCTTTAGGATTCCTCATGAACTTTCTTAGTGATTATCCCTGCTCTTGCTGTTCCTAGACACCAAGTTGGTGTGGGAAAAAAAGTCCCCATATTTAAGAGACTAACTATCTATCACGTTTGGCATTCACTGGGGTGCTTGGAAGTGTAGTACAATGGGTGGGTGCTCTGTATTTACCATCAAACTGCTGCTCCAGCAAAGATTTTATTGAGGATTGAATCTTGAAGGGGTCAACCATGTAACAAACTACTATAAGGCATCAGCCTAGGTTGCTGGATATGGCTGTTGACAGTGAGCAGCTGACAGCTTGGCAAACCTGGCTATTCAGAATAGTAACAACCTTGGGAGGCTGATGTTATGGGTAATAAAAGAAACAGGGAATTTCTCTTTTCCTGGTGAGAATGCTCACTACCTCCATAAGGGCAACCTTGAGAGAAAAGAAGAAAGGATATAGAGATGTCCTGACTTCTTTAAACTTTTAGCTTTGAAAAAATTCTTCGGTACTCCTCTGTGTCTTTTCAAATATCCCATTAACATTTACAGAGGGAAGTCCATCCTGGTTGTCCAGCAACAGTGCTTGCTAGAGCTGCTAGTGACCATTTCAAGGGACTGAGAGAATGACAGAGAATGTATCTGGTAGCACAGTCTTATCAAGCAAAAATAAACCAAACTAAACCTGCAGGATTATGTGGGAGCAGCTATAACTGTAGAGAGAGATTTGTCATCTCTGCAACTTACAAGTTTTTCATATCCACATGTGAATAGAAGCACAGAAGTTTGTTATTTTCTGTTCTGACTTGCAGCTGCATGTATAAACACTTCACATTTGAAATCCTCTCAACTATGTGAAATGGCCAATGATGCAGGTCTGATATCCTAGCAGTTTGACTCAACATCTCCAGATGAGTGTTGACAAGGTATGCACACTCATCTGATGCTTTCAGTATTTCCATTTTTCTGGGGTGCTGATCCTGTGAAAGACATCACAATACTGGACCACAGCAAATACCATAACTGATGCTCTGCAGCCATTTTACCTTTACCATCTGGGTCAAGAATTGATTGCATCAATTATAAAAGTCAACTGCTGTGTTATTACCTTCTTTAAAAATTATATTTTCGTGGTGAAGACAGTACTCCTTAGCCAAAATTGGTGCATGCCTTGCAGCATGTAGAGCACAGATAGAGTCAGGTGTGGAATTTTCTTTGGAGGCCACCAGTGAGTCTCAGCTGAGGCACCTTTTCAAAGTCTGGATGTAATGCTTGCCTGCCAGCTGCACATATTTTGAGTTTTGAGGCCACACTTATGTTGGATATTTTAGAATCAGAATTACAGATAAATTTCAGTTCTTGGTTTCTGAAAATCCCAGAGTCCCAGGGAGCTGTAAATGATCTGCTCCTTTGAAAATGAGCTTTCTGCTGTTCAGTGACCAACTATGATTATAAGAGCTTACTGGTAGCTTCACATTGGAAAAAAAATTGCCAGTAGGCAAAATGAAAAAAATCTGTACATACTGTATTGACATAACTCAGCTAATGCCTAGTGAGTGAACCTGGCAGGATCTGAAAACCAGGTGACAAAAGGTATTTTTAATCCTTTTTCTCCTGATGCCAACAAACAGCTCAGTATAATCCTAGTTGTTCTCCTCAGCCCTCGGCATGCTGTATTAGATTTTATCTGGTTTTATTAGTCAGTTTTTGTGCAAGTCTTTTCATATATGAAGTTAAACAGAGAAAATAAAGGAGGTAAAAAGATCAAATGACCACACTGTTAGATTTTTTTTTACTATTTACAACAGAGAAAACAACCTCCTTTTATGAAGGAGGCTGATGTTCAAGCAGAAGAGGTTCACATATAATTTGTAACTTTAAATCCCATTTTTTAGCCTGTTTGGAAAATGCCAGCAGTTCAGAGAAAATGCATGTTCAGCCACTGTCCTTTCCCCCTAGATCTTATGCCCAACGCATTACAGGGTTCCAAAGCCACAGGAACTTACCAAGTTTCCTTTAAATTTTCCAGATGATCTACAAGTATTTCAGTAAAATTTATGTAGTTTCCTGATGCAAAATTAGATCCCCTTATTAAAGAAAAAATGTGAAGTTCAGTACCCAAAGGGCACTTTAAACAGGATTTTCTTTTAAATGTAATAATAGATAGAATTTATTGCTGAAAGCATATCAGACAAAGTATTTCAGATACATTCATCAAAAGATTTTGCAAACAAAAAGAATATCTTCAAAAGGTCAGGAAACTGTTTGGTCCCCAGCTACCATGAGGAGCAAATTCCCATTTTGAAAAATCTCCTGTAGGAGATTGTAACTGATGCACTAATTTTTTAAACAGATTTTCTGAAAGCAGATTCTACTTCAGATCAACCTTCTGGAGATCCTTTCAGGTGCTAAACTAATGTGAAACTTCAGGCATGCCTGCACAATATCCAGTTTCAAAAGGTGTGGTGGAGGAGCAGTTGTGACTTTGACATGCTCAGGTAGGTCAGGACTTGGTGCACATGCAGTTGTCACTGGTTGTGTTGTTACTGTTAGCTGGGACAGCTAAAAAGTGTTGCTCAGTGGCCCTGACCCAGCTGTGCCAGGCATCTTACAATCATGGAGCAAAACTATGGTCCCTACTCACTGTCAACACATAGAACAGGGAGGACGCAGAAGGATATGGACAGATGAAGGAACATGGGGAAATAGTGAGACAACTACACATCAGCAGGTAGATCAATCTTGATTCATAGTATGTGTCTGGTGAAGACAAAATTCTGGACCAGATCCTTGCATCTGCTCTGTGAATCAAGCATCCACAATTATGAATTTACTTTACCTGTGAAATTATTTGGGTCTTATTCTGCTTTGCTTTACTTTAAAGGCATGTGAAGACCATTAGGACTACTTTCATTAGGACCTGCATTGGTGTCATGATTGATTTTAAGGGTCAGAGGAAGAACCATGATGGGATTTGAGTTCAGCTACAAAATGTTGAAGTAAATGCAAATTTTAGGGTGACAGATTGCCTCTTCATTTAAATGTGAAATAAAAAGTCTTCCTTTGTTTTTATTTCTCCTCCATGTAACTAAATAGTTATTCTGGAAATATCATTAAAGTGGATTAAAAAGGAATATTATTCATAAAAGAAGTTTCATAATTACATTCTATTTTTTCCATGGAAAATAGTAGGGTTTTAATATAGTTGAATGTCAAAGCTCTGCAGATGCAATTGCTGTGCTTTTGAAAAGAAAACGTTAATTACATGGATGTGTCACTCCTGTGATTAGCTTTTCTGTCTTTTGGATAGCTGCTACTCCGCCTCTGTGTGCAGAACTTGAGACTGAAAAAATCACAAAAAAAAGAATGAGACATGAAAGCAATTAAAAGCACCCTAAAATTGCTGGCTCCAGCTCCAGTTCAGAAAATATCATCTTCATAAATAGAAAGGATGACCATAGTATTCTGGAACTGCCTTGCTATGCAGAAGGTGATTCAGAAATGGAGGAAGTCCAGAAGAATGATGGGGGTGGTGAGGAAAGAAGGACAATTCCAAATTTAATAACATTAGAAAACTGGAATCAAACCTGAACTTCATTAAAGTTTCCAAGTTTCTGTTCTGAAATTTGGAAATATCTGAACTGTGCAATTTCTCCAGTGGTTTAGTATTTGACTTTTTGCAGCTTGAGGAGAGATGATAAAGCAGCTCAATTCTGAGTAAGCTCCAGAAATCTCCTGCATCTTAGGCACATATGTTGCCGAACACTGAAATAAAGCCTCCAAGGGAGTTTATGCCTCCAAGAGACGAATCACATTGCAAAGCTTTAGGAAGCAAAGTATTTTAGGACTGGGAAAATCTTTATCAGCCACCTATACTGGGAAATGTTTGGGTCTGAGTTAATGCTTGCGTACAATCGTGTACAGCTAAAAAAGATAGGTTCTCATCTCAAACTAGCATTATTTTTGATAAACAGTTTGTGTTTTGATCATTTTGTTATTTTTCACAGCCAGGAGGTCTATTGTGTTGCAAAAGATGTTGCAGAAGTCTAGCATTTGTTTGCAAGGGTTGAATTTTAAAGCAACAGGAAAAAAAGGAGAAAGTGAATGCAGATCAAAGGGTATGTTTTACCTGCCAAACTGAGTCACAAGTGCAAGGGCCTCCTGATCTTCCAGTTTTGAGAATTCAAGATGGTTCAGAAAGCTGTTTTGGCCTGAGGTTTATTATTGACAGTGCATTGGGATAAAAGAAGGAGTATTAATCATGTTGATATGATTCAAGGGGATAACTGCAGAAATTTTCAGGATTTCCTGTTTTTCAGTTTTGATGCTGAATGTGAATCTTCAAGCTAAGACATTCTTGAGAGATTTCTATTTTGAGAGTGTTTTACTATGAGTGCATTACATATCTTTGCAATGTGATAATTCAGCACATTATGGCAATGATTTCACTCTGTAAAAGTTGCAATTTGTAAAGTTAGGGAAAAGATCATAAAATTTTGCTAGAATTGTAGAAAAATTGAAAAGTCTAACTCACCTAGCAGAAGCTTGGAAATTTCAGTAAGCTGAGGTTCAGATTTTATTCAAATATTCCAGATTCAGTGAGTTGTGATAGTTTTCCTTAAATGATCTTCCTGACCTCATTCAATAAAAATATTTTAATGAAAATAAAACTCAAGACTGATTTATTCTTTGGTATTTCAGAACCTTGGTGGAAGGGAGAGTTTGGGGGTGTGATGTGTGTGGGGTATGTGTGTATGTGTATTTGCACTTCTGTGAACCCTTTGGATAATATTGGAAAAGATACTATTTTCTCACAGCATTGCCTAGAAGAGTCCAGTTATGGTAGTGCCCATTTCTCTTGTTATGAATTAAACACCTGTTATGTAACAGACTGAGTTTTATACATTACTTGAAATCTATATCTCCAAATAAATACATAAATGTGCAGCTATTGTTCTCCTCTAATGGACTGATTTTCTTTGGACCAGAGCTTCGAATTGAGGATTAAAGAAACATTTTCCCAAAAATGTTTTTTAAATTTCTGAGCTGTGGGTAAAAAGCTGTGTTGCCAAAAGTCATACCTTATGGTAAAACAATCTTTTTTGTTGTTAAGATCTTCAAAGAAATCAAGATTTGCACCAAAGCCATAAAAGACTAGAAGAAGTGGCCTTCAAATAAAAACCAAGCTTAAAATTGTGGTGAGAGGCAATATTGAGTTAGTTGCTTCAGAAAAAAGAGCTACTGAAACCCAAAACTTTAAGCCCAAAACCTCCCAAGGAGTAACAGCTGGTTTTGGCAAGGTATGTGTTTTCCAGTTCTTAAAATTCCAGTTTCGTGTCTCCAAACTCATAAAACAATGAAGAACATCTTCAATATTTGAAGTTTAATACATCCAAACAGTTGATGAACTGTATGTTAGAAATTGGTTTCAATTCTCTGCTTGTATAAGCATCACATAACGTCATGATCTGACTCCTCAAGAACGTAAATGAGGTAGTGTTAAATTAAGACTTCTAACCCAAGTTAGTCCCTGCACAACAAAATGTTTCCATCCGTGCTAGTAGTCACGTGGATCACATTTCAGGACTAACGCTACGGATAAGCTAAGGCAATGAAGTTCCAAACTGGATTTTCTTGCACACATACTTTCTCACTGATTCCCACAATATGAATATACTTAGAGTGCACTGAAAATGGGTTTGGCACTATGCTCACTGTCTGGTAAAATAGTCCTTCCCTTCAGCTGTCTATAGACTGAAAAACAGACTGAGAGAAGTTTAACCGTTGAGAAGGTAGACAGCAAAAGAAACTAAAACACATTAGAAAAACTTAGTTGCAAGTCTTGCAATGAAAGACAACTAATTTGTTTCTGGGGTCTTTATGTGTGTTGATTATAGTGATGACCCATTACTTATAACTGATAAACTGAATTTATAGACCAACAGGATTAGTTAAAGGATTTCTTTCTTCCTGAACTCATATGAAATATCATCACTTACCTTGAAAAACAGCATCTTTACCTCATAACATATCAGGTGACTGAGTCTATTAATTTTTTCAATGTTAATGAATGCCTAGGAACAAAACTTGTTTAACACATTAAGTGATCCCAGTGAGCCAAGTATCAGCCTTTGCCACTCAGTGAGAAGGGTGGTATGTTCCCCAGATGATAATGGCTCAAATTGTCATGGTACCGAGATTCATCCAGAGATTCTGGGAACCTTTAATTCTCAGTCATGCCAAAGGGGCTTAGGAGCACTCAGAAATTTGTAACTGGAGGCTTCTAGATGTTGTGCTGGCATAGTACTTATTCAGACTGATGAGCTCTGCTCATAGTCTTCCTTTCAGGGAGGCGTAAGACCTGCCATCAGGCTCTTGAACCTCATGAATCGTTACCTCCTGGGCAAGGTTCTGCCACTTACAATTCCAGAACAATGAAACATATAGTCTTTTAGTAAATTAAAATATTAAAAAAATTTGGTATTTTCAGCTTGCTAAGTGGAAGTGACCTCAAGAGAAACTGCTGGCCTGGGATATGGAACCAGCAGGCATGGCTTTTATCTCCATAACAGCCCTTAGTTAATTGCTAGAGATGCCCTGAAAATTTTTCAGAACTAAAAATTCACAAATTCTATGTTGTGGGCTACAGGGTAAGTACCAACGTTTTGGCCTGCTTTTTTCACCTCCATGAAAATCTCATGTAGTTCAAATTAGTAAAACTTTAACTAGAGAAGAGTGAGTCAGCCTCCTCTTTCGCCATTTTACCTAGAGGGGTGATCTTTAGGAAACACTTACCTGTTTTCTCCTCCCTTTCCTCTTTGACATTTCCCCACCCAGATCTTTACCTACTCAACAACTCAACAGTTGCTCTCTGCCAGGCTTTTCCTTATCTCTTCCCTTCCAATATCATGTCACTCTTCAGGTTGCCATGAGGACTGATGTGCAGATTTCCTTCTCCTCTCCCTCTGCCAAGGTTTTGTTGACTTCACTGTTAGGGTTTCTGCTTCCCTTGAGAGAGTTTAGGACCATCCAGAAATTACCTCTGCTAGGAAATTATTCCTTTCCTTAAGGGAATGTGTTCTTAAAAACAACACTAACCTTTCAGGGTAGACTCAAGGGATGACTAATATTTTGGCGTACTCTCAGCAGTTCATATTCTCTTCTCTTTCTCTTTCCTTTCAGTTCCATTGTGCAGATTTTCTCTCTTTAGAACATAATTGCAAAGCATATATTTGTTTATCTCTTTCATTGCATTTTGTCTTTTTTCTCTCTGTAACTCCTTTTCCTGCTCTTGGAATGCAAAGTACTCTAAACAAATAACAATGGGTAAGCAGTGCTTTAATGACCATTGTCCTTAATTTCTCTAGGTTCTTTCAGATATGGTTTTTGTCTTCCTCATTTTTTGTCATCTGTGGTAAAGACAATGTAAGCCTTAGGATTTTTCAGTAGACATTTGTAGTAATTCTCTCCTTCTTTTATCTACAGAAATGGATCTCAGTCTATCCTTTTCAGACTTAAATGGTTTGGAAAGTATTGACAGTGTAAATCTCTGTTCCTTTCCCCTCATCCAGCTGAACTGGTGTGGGCTTTTTTCACTTCTTCTTTTTTTTTTTTTTTTTTTTTTTTTTTTTTTTTTTTTTAAGAAGACTTGCCAGAGTATTACTGGGATGTCACCAGCCTCTTCTGCAAAGTTGCATAATTGCCAACTTGAATATGTTCCTGGATGCTTTTCTTTCCCAGCACATGCTGTTCTACTGTTCACACCATTTATTCTAATACTTGCTGTTTTTTTTTAACACTAATCAGCCTGAAGAACCAATGAGGATAAGTGCTAGTGAATTTTCAAGGAAGACGTACTCAGAATGATTAACTTTTGAAGGAGAAAGGGGTGAAAGCCATTGCACCTGCTGGCTTCCAGATCTGATAGAATCACAGAGGTCTCTTCAAGGCCAGGTTTCCAGCAGTGTTTACTCCCTGTAGCTTCTGCTGTCTTTGGTTGGGGTGGGAGAAGGTGTTGGCCTGGTCTGTGTCTGCCTGGGGATTGGCACAAAGAGACTTGCACTAACATGAGGCACCCTTGGTGACCATGCTGAGACCAACAGGATGCTGTGGGACACAGCTCTGTAAGAGGCTTTCCAGATCACTCACCTGAACCCAGCTGCAGTAGATAATTCCTTCTGGCAGCTGACTGGGCTCCTACAAGAACAGTCTGAAAGCCCACTTTTTTTGCTACCCCCTCCTCCAGTTAGTCCCTGTCTTGGGAATATCATTTGCATATGCATTGTTCTGCTCATTAGAATCTTTGTCATAACACCTAGCCTATATCTGTCATACATGCTTTTGGACGGAACTGCAGAAATCAGCCAAAAGAGACAACTCCAATATGTTTCACTGGCTTTTTAATTTTTTTTTAATAGTTCTTCAATGCTTATTTTTTTTCTAAACAATTGAACAACGTTGTCTGTCATGTTCACTTTTTTCTTTTATTTCCATCCAGAAATTAGTCTCCTCCTAGGATGTCACTTTAGCCCAACTCATCAGCTCAATGCCATTGCAGGACGAATATAATGTAACACTTTCTGTGGGACAGCTCCTCCTTGGGAGCACAGGAGCATGCCCACTAGTGAAAGTTGCCCAGAGAGACATGCTTGTCACATGCAGGCCCCATCAACTGCACTTTAGAGATAGCAGTGAGGGAATAAATGAGCTCCAGAACAGTTCAGGTAGCTTGGAATCACTCAATGATACCACGTGAAATACCATTGCCTTGTTTATTGCTATGCCATTGGAGATGTAAGCAGAGGACTTAGGTGGGATAGGAGACTCATGGAAATAAAAAGAAAAGGTATTTTCCATCAGTACCCTTTGACAGTACCAGTCTGTAGTCCAAGATCAGCAAGGACAGACCTTCAGGGCACACTGCAGTGTCTCCCATAACTGCCAGAGGGGATCAGTAGTGTGCTGTCCAGTTTGCTCCTTACCCGTTGTGCATGCCTTTCTGCTTGCCTCATTTTCCTTTTCCTCAATCTGATGTAATTTTTACAGATGAGGCATACATGGAAAGATTCCAACAGACCTCTAGTAACTTTTTCCATTGAATAATGCTTTATGCTTTTAAAATTGTTTCAAGTAAGTATGATAATGAATAGAGATAGTAAAAAATTAGGAACATAAGGCATTTCTGGAGGATGAGCAAAGACCACCCAGTATATCACATATTTGCCTTACCCACATATCTTCCGAGCCCAGCTCCAGCCAATTGCTGCACAAACAGCTCTAATATTACAATCCTAACTGTTTTATTGGTTGTGTCTAGATTTGCCACAGTCATAATTAAGAATTGTGTTGTACGCTTCATGAAAGAATCACAGAGCATCCCAGAAATGATAGAAAACAGGGCTGCTAGGAACTTTATCTGATCATTATTTCCATTGCTTTCATGACCATTTGTCATGCCTGAAAGATGTTTGTCTAACTTGTTCTTAAAAGTTCTGTATTAGCCATCGTGCTGCTTTGGTCTCCTAGCTAAACCAGTGTTGCACTTCAATACTCACCCCTCAACTACTCCTGTTTCCTAACAGCAGGAATTATGGCTCCCAAAGGTTTCCATCCTGTACCTCTAATGAAATCAGTCTTGAGATGATAGTTGGAACTATATGTTTTACTGCTCCTGGCTAAAACAATGTCACCCTAGAGTTTCATTCCATAAAGCCCATTGACTAAAATTAGAGCTGCAATTTCTCACCTATGTATTCAGAAGCAAGTTGTTTTTTTCAATCGCAGTAGCAGCAAGGATAGAAACATATTTTTCAAAAGAATCTACTTCTCCTTTCTTTTCATATATATTTTTTAAATTTATATAGGTGCTCATAAGAGAAAGTAATCCAAATGCTCTGGCACCTTTGCCGGACTTTAAGTATATTAAAATGATCACTTTGCAGTTCCTTGAGTGTAGCCCCAAAACATAGCAAAATCAGAAGGAAGAAAATGAGTTCACCCCTCTGCCATCTGCAGAATTTTATATCCCTCAGTTTCCCACCCATCTCCTTGCAGGCAAGGAATATGACTCTCGCTCGGAGACTAATAACTGCGTGTGGCTTTGGTGGGGGATAATTTCCAAGACATTGAGCCCTAATAGAGAATTTCCTGCTGTGCTCCTGCTGCTACAGCAGCAGGGCTCAGCAATAGCACATTACTAAGGCAAGTCTGACAAGCCACTATGAGAAAAAGAGAACATCTCTTGGGAAAGGCCTGGCTTCTCAAGAGTGGTTTTAAAAACCAGGTCTGGCAGACAGCCTGTTGCCAGTGTAGGTCTGGGAAGAGACCACATTTGGTATCTTCATGAAGGGAAATGCCTTATCAGAAGTGAGAGGCTGAGCTGATTAGCTGCAACCTCTGAATAGAGCCAACCCACTGCCCTACACAGAGCACAGCAACACCATCATATCTCCAGCTGACACAGGCTGTTCCTTTGTTCCAAAGTTCATATCCAAACAAAGAAATAAATACAAGAGCACAATTCTTTAGTCATCTGGTAAATGGAAAATTCAAACTTTGCCATAGGGGTTGCTAATCTCTGCCTGGCAGCTGGGATGCTGACCAGGCACCCCGATGCAAATCCAAGCAGCAGAAGGCAAGCACACACCTGTCAGCAAACGAGCAGAAAGTGCAGCTCTTCTGACTGCTCAGCACAAGTAGCCAATACCACCTCCCTGGAGCCAAACCCCTAATGTCTCAAAATGTTACATAATGCAGCTGACAGCTCCAGCTGGCAGAGTCAGAGCTTTTAAATCAGGGTGTCACTGGTGTATGGCCCTCACTGCATCCCACAGTTCGTGAATTCTGCAGGCTTTCTGAGTTGTGGATGCTACACATATCTGAGAATAATGCTGGCAAGGCAACATCTCATTGCCTCTTTTGTGAGTGCCCTTTCCTTAGCAAGAGGACAGTGAGGTGGGAGTGGAATAGAGAAGGCAACTGTGTTTTCTTTGTGACACCTCTGTAGAGGGGTAGAGATGAGAAATATTTAGGCTCCTGTCTTCAGAGATCTGGGTTATGTCTCATGAAGAAATGGGGGAAGATCCTAAAAACTCAAAATGCAGTACCAGAAGCAATATGGGAAGAGCAGAAGGTCCTTACCTGAAATCTCTGATGACATTGGTTGGTTTCCCACTCAGTCCTGGGTCTTTTTGAAACTCCTGCTAGCTCACCTCCTTCATTGTGTGGTAAGCTGAAGTCAGATTCTTTAAAACTCCATGCATTCGATAAGAATGCAATACTAAACTGTTTCCAGTCTATGGCAACAGCAAATCCAGTCTATTTCAAAGCACTCTGAGTGACACATGGCTGTCAGGTGGGAGTTCTGGGCTCTTCTTAGTTTTCTTTTCAATGCAGGGTGCAGCTCAGGATGATAGCAGAGCTCTGACAAGTCCAGAGACTGGGTCTGGGTGATCCTGTGGCTGCTGCTGCTGGCAAGATAGGCAGGGCTGGAGCTGGCTGTCCCTGTTCTTGGCCAGGGCTCTCTCCTCTAGAACTACATCCTGTGGGAAGTCTGGCCCAGGCAAGACAGGACTCATCTGCTTAGCCTGGCTAATTAATCAGGAGGGGAACATTTTCTGTGAAGGGTGGTGTGTCCACAGATAAAAGGAAATGTCAGACTGAGTTGACAGAAGTAGGCAAACCCAGGTCAGATGGAGATGTTTTTTATTATCAGTAGTTAAATGTATTGGAGGCAAAATAAAATTTGACAAATCCTGTTTATAGACTTTTTACTTCAACAAAGTAAATTTGCTTTTCTTGCTTTTTACTTCTTCCATATATCTCTAAATGGGAATCTTATCTGTAGGATTTTAAAGTTATGGAGGATACAGAAACAGTGCAAAAATTGACATTACATTCCCTTGATTTCTCATTCAATTCCCATGGGGATCTAGGAAGGAACTGCACCAGACACACCATTTGGCAGGGTTTGGTCTTTATTTTTTTTCTGAGCCCAGAAAGATCTGTTTCTGTTTGCTCCTGATGAGGCTGGTGTTGAGGAATTTGCCACCAGTAAAAAGGCCACTGAGCTTTTGGGGAGGATGAGACCGCAAACATTCATTGTTACTCCTGCTTGAGAAAGGCAAACACATGCGTGGTAGCCTTGTTTAACCTGTGTGCTGCCCCTCTGACATCCTGACATTAGAACCTGCCATGAAGGCAGAAAAGTGCTGCTCTGAGTCTGCAAAAATAATTAGGATATTCTACTGCTGCAGGGACTGGGGCCAAGCACCAAAGGCAATCTGCCTTTGAATGCAATCAAACACAAGTTTCTGCTCTGAAGGCTGGAGGGAAATGCCAGGAGGACAATTTGAGTGCTAGTGGGACATCTGGCCCCCAGCCCAGGCAGCATGCCAGCCTGCACTGACTTGCTCAGCCACCACTGCCTGCCTCTGTCCAAGAAAATGCTGGGGCATTTTATGAAGATTTGTCAACCAAGACCTTTGGTCTTTCAATATTTAAAAGATAACCAAACTGCTACTGTAGCTACTATAACTGAGGGTAAAAATCACAGCAAATTCTAATGATTATACCAGTTTACCTTAGATTATCAGGATCACTGTGTAAGGGGAAACCAGAAACGTTCCAGTATTATCACACTTGTTTGTCATTTAAAATATATTCAGCACAGATTTGGGGTTTTTTTCAGTCTGAAGAAAAGAAGGTTTACAAATACTGTGACTGGGTACCTGTTGGAGCTCTTGCTGTTCTCTATTGAAGCTTGGATCCAACCGTTTTACACTGTCAAGGTGAAATTCCCAGCGGCAGCAGTGCTGGAAATTTGCTCCTCATCCATTTTCCCTGTAGTTCTAGGAATGAAATAACATTATAAAAAATGCATCAAAACAAGCCTGGAAAAATATTTGCTGTAGGCCATAAACTAGAAGATAAGAAGACTCGTGGACCACACCACTTTCTGTGCATATGTATTCTAATCAAATCAAATTTGTTTGGAAATGTAGGTATTCTTCCATACTCATTTTTCTGCCACAGTTGAGCTATCATGTCATTTGCTGTAATGTCTGTGCTTCATTCTGAGACAGGTGTTATTTGTACTCTCCTCTAGAGCAGGAAACAATAATTCTTAAACATGTTGTGATTTATTGTCTCAGTTGCTCTTGAACAACACAGGCTTATAGTCAAATTGTTCTACCAAATATAATTATTAGTTGAGTAACTCTGAGGAGTGAAAGAAACCCAGTAAAATTTCTCACTAATATTTCAAAGGCTCCTACCTGAATAAAGCTCTTTTCCTCAGACTTTGTGAACAGCTGAGTCCATGTATGTCACAAACCCAGCATTACATATATTATTTCTTTAAGCAGAGATCCCAGTGAAGTAAAGGCAATTGAATCTATATTGCTGGTATTTGCAGTGGGACAAGAGTAAAGCAGGTGGTAAGAGCCATCCACAATTTTGTGCCTCAGCAAGCAGTGCAGCCTTCCATGTAGCTATGCCCAGGGCTTGCTGCCTGTGTCTCTGACACAGGGAATGGCAGACAGTTCTCAGTCCCACCAGCCCTTCTCCTATTTTATAGCCAGGCACTTAGGTCTTCCGGTTCATGTTCTGTACTGTCAGAAACTGGGTTGTTGAGCCATCACCACACCATATCATTGAAGGTGTTCTTTCCCCAGCACAGAGGGGGACTTGCTGCCTTTTTAGGTGTTCAAGGATAATCATTTGTCACGGTTTAGGAATGCTACTCCTCAATTAAGTGCAGTCACCGAGACTCTCCAAACCTCTCTGTCTCACTCCCCTACCTTCCCCTCCACCATTGTGACCAGATGGAGAGAAGAATTGGAGGCACAAAAGGCAAAGATCATGGGTTGAGATAAAAACAATTTACTTGAAACATCAATGTGATAAAACTGAAGAGTAACAGCAACAGTACTAATAACAAAACTATACAAAAGAGAGAGTAATTCACATTCCAAAATGCTCACCACAGAGCTGATGACCTAACTGCAACCCCACCACCCAGACCACAAGAGAGCCCTTCGTTCTGGAAAAAGACTCTCCAGTCCAGCAATAACTTGAAGGGGTACAAAAAATTTTTCAGGTCCTGGCCATGCCTCCTCCTGGCTACTTCAAAAATTAACCCTACTCTGGTCAGACATGTTAGACCACCATTAGTCTCTTCCTCTGTTAGTCACAAAGATATCTCAGCAGCAGATCAAGCCAATGGCAGCCAGTTACAGCCTGCATTTTAGAGTTGGGTATGGAGATGAGGAAGACTTTCTTGCTGTCCCTCACCAAATATCCTCCCATGGCCAATCACAGACCTCACAACCCCTTACCTTCTGGTCTGCTGACTCTCTCCCTTTCCCTTGCTTTATTCCTCTTGTGGTTTGATACAGCTAAATGCTCACTGGAAAACAAGAAACCCCAAACCATTTCTGTTCACAGATGTCAGGGAAGCTGAGCTTTGCCTCAACATTGTGTGTTGGGTTCCTATCCAGAGGCAGCTGTGGGGGTGGTCAATCCTTGTCACAAAAGGGTTGTGGGGGAGCTCAGCAAAGCCCCCCACGATGCCTTGGAAAAGAGCTTTGAGAGGAAAAGCCCTTTAGAAAGGAAAGGGATTAATCACACCTGGGGTGGGAATGGCAGATCAGAAGTGCAGAAAAAAGGGAAAAGGTGGCTTTGATTATAAGGATTCATTAAGTCATCACTCAGAGAGAAACCTAGCACTTGGCGAAAGGCCGCATTTCTTTGAGAAGGAGAGCAACAGGGGCTTTAATTTTCATGTGTTTTTCTTGGTTCACAAAGCAGAGATCACACAGGGAATGCTGTACCCCATCACTGCCTTGCCACACACCAGCTCCAAAGACATGAACTTCATAGTCCTGCTCTGTACATAAACATCTCCTTGGGGGATAAGTCCTCACCCTTTTCACAGGCACCGAAGCCAGAAGTTATGTTCTCAGTGCAAACTGAAAGAATATTAACCAAGATTGCTTGTGTGTGTAAAAAAAGGCAAACAACCAGTTGTACAACTGTGACTCCTCTGTGGAGTAGATCATCTCTCTATTTCCCTGAACTGTAAGAAAAAGGAGGAGGATTTACATGGTAAAGCAGAAATGGATGTGTCACAGGACAAAGTCTGGGGATGTAGAAGCTTGGAAAATTTCAATGTGAAACTGAAAAACTTAAAATTTAATTAACAAAAGTTCAGGTTTTGTTTCAGCCAAAAGTGGCAAATGATGAAATAATTGTGGTTTCCTATGAAAAAGCAAGAGAAAAACTTCCAGGAAAGTTTTTGTCTAGTCAAAAGTATTCTTTTTCATTAAAAAATAGATTAAAAAATATTAGATCAGATAATATCTCCATAGTCCTCGTTAGTCACAGCGTTCCTGAGAGAACTGTACCCACTAGATGTCAGTCTACTGCCATGCAATAAAACAAATGAGCCAGAAATGTCATCAGGAGTTTTTTGGGATGAGGATATTTCCACTGAGCTGTCTTCTGTCAAAAATGTTGCCAATAACTCCTTGATTTCTATAAAATTCCTCAGCTTTGGATTTCCAGAGTTTGTCAAAGTCATTGCAACACATTCCATGGACTATGCCAGCCAGATATTTTTCCACTACCACATCTAACCCCCAAATGACCTTTGATTCCTTAGATCTTTCAAAACTTTCAAGTAACATCTGAATGGCATAAAAAAAGAGGGTAATCCCCCTTTACTCCTCCACCACTCACACCTCCCCCTTCAGTTCATGGTATTACAGATTACTAGAGACAGAGAATCAAGTATTTTCTTTAGCTCAGTTTTAGTTACACAGCAAAAAATTTCTTTTGATATTATTTTAAACAGCTGAAGCAAACACCTTGTTCCCTGATACCAACATGTGAAGAAAAATTGAGCATATTCTATGAAATATGGCATTTAATAAAATTCTATGATTGTTTTGCTCTCAGAAATCATTCATTTTGGGGGTTAGGTGTTCCAAGCAGAGGCCAAAAAAGTAATTTGAGATAATGACTACCGAAAATGTATTCTTCCTACACATGTGACAAGTGCTATGACACTGTAAATTGCTCAACTTGACTTTCATCCCTGAATTTACTTCTGTGGAATTTGTGATAGCTATACTTCTAGAAATGTGGCCAACAGTTTCTAAAAGAAGTGGTCTGGGTGATGGGCTGCTTCAGTATATTCTGCTGCTTGTATCTTCATTGGTGTTGTTTGCACCACCTTCAATATTCATTCTGTTCCAAGAAAAATATATAGCATTTACCTCGGGCATGGAATGAAAATAGGAGAAATTATTTAGGCCACAGATCAGAATGACATTTTTTTTCCTAGCTGCAAAACTACAATTTTAGGAAGCTTGCTCACATACTTTCACTCTTGAATTAAAGTCTTCAGATCAAAGCTCTCTTTCACATACACAAATATAACAACAAGGGCAATTTACATTTGGAATGTTTTGTATATGACAGGCCAGCTTTTCTAAAAAGCACATAGAGATACCTGAGCAAAATTTTAAGTACAAAATCTGCTAGAGCATCTGGGTGGAAGCCTTTTCTTGATGATCAGTTGTGATTACTCATGTTCAGAATAAACTGAAGAACAATTAATTTTTTTTTCTGAAAATTATTTTCTTTTGGTAGACTTTATTTGGACCCAGTACTTGCTGCTGGATTTCATAGATTTACATAGATCCTAAGCTTTTTAATACCAGATTACTGGGATACAGATAGCTAAGAAAAAAAAAAAAATCTGTGTTTACAAGACTAGACAAAACTTGAAGGAAAAGAAAAGCTCTCTTACTCATAAAACTTCAAAGCCTCACTTTCCTTACAGAATACAGAAGTGAAAATTGAGAAATGTACCTCCTCATCTTAAATACTCTTCTGTTCTGCCAGGTGCTGGGCATCAACCATGCTGCATAGTTATGGTCATGGGAGAGACCCAGGGACAGGTTTGGGTGGCCACCAGTCTCATGCTGGTAATAAGAGGAACACATTTGATTAGAAATACTGAAACCTCATCTTCCTCCCAACAAGCTGCTGTGACTGAGCTGTACAACTTATAATAGTGGCCAGCATAAGGCAAGTGTAAATAGGTAGTTAATAAATTAGGTTTCTTGGTGTTTACTGGATTCTACTGCCAAAAAAATTGTCAGTAATGAGGCCCATACACATACGACTCTCTCAAAAGGAGCCCAAAGAGATCAGCAGCAACAGTTCGGGAGAAAGCACAAGTTATATGCATGTTCTGACTTGCAGGCACTATTTCCAGGCACATTTGGCTTTCATTGACAAGTCTTGCTTTGCACATGGGATCTGTCTCACAGGTGTAGTGTGTTCCAGACAGCAGAGATCAAACAAAATAGGATAAATCTGCCCCTTGAGACTTAACACAGATGTATACTGGAAGATATGATACAACACCTTTGGTCCTCTGTAGTTATTCATAAGTTGGAACATATATTTAAAGAGGTTCATTGGAAAACTGTTGTTTAATTTGTTCTAGCCTAACACCTTCGAATCATCAATGGGATTTTCCTTGTAACTGAAACTGTTTATATGAGCTGTGACATCTCATGTAGGTCTTTGTTTTTCATCAGGTCCAGGATGATTAAACTGCCTACTGGTGGCAGTTTTTTCTTTCAGGTCTTTGGGAACACACATTAATCAAGCAGTTGAAACAATAAGGGAGACAACCTGCTCTGTCCCTGTACAGTTTCACTGTTGTGTAAGCACTTGCTTAGAAGGTCACCAGAAAGTTTTAACTCTCCTAATAGTAGTCCAGGTCAATCTAGCAGATTGGAAATAATAGTGCTTTTGGAATCAAAGTTTGTACAACACAATGTAACAGCAAGAGAAAAAAATCCAATGCTTTTTTTGTTGTTGTTGTTTTGCTTTTGTTTAGACCACTCACAAGGCAAGAATCCCCTAGGAAATGTATTGCTAACAATCTTTCCATATGATAAATCCTATCTTTAGGATTTATGCTGACAACCCTTACCCTGAAAAATGTCCTTGAAGTAATGTGAAGGCTTAAATGTTCCCACAGTCCTAGAAACTATGTTGTGTAGATTTTTGCTCATGCTAAGGCCACCATGCTAAGGCTTAGAGAATTGAAAGAATAAGGGTCAGATAAGGATCCTTTTTCTAAGGACCCAGTGATCCTTCAAATTGTGACTCAAAAAATGAGGCAACATTCTTAAAACCATCCTTGAAAATGACAATTAGGAAGTGCTACACACTGGCAGACAATGTGAATAATGAGACTACATCAGCAGTTAACATGCTGATTTACAAAGCCCTAAGAATGGTATCTGCTTCATAAGAGAAGTTAGGGAGGAACTCCAATGCCCTTAGATGCTGCATGTTGACTTGATGTGATAAACTGGTGCACTGGTTTAAAGGTAAACCAGCAGGAGAAATGAACCTGACTCAATACATTAAAAATTAGAGTTACAATTTAGTAAAAATATTGCAATAAATACAATGATCCAGAGAAAAAAATTAGTTTTAACCCACAAAAAGCAGATGTATAACCCAACACCCTGGGGCACGAACAGAATGGTGTTCGTTAGCCCCTGTGCTGAGCACAACGTGGTTCCACTGAGTACAAAGTAAAAGGAAAGGAAAACCTGTTGGTAAAGATGATGGTCACAGTCTGGTCAAGACTGGTAGTCACAGTCCAGTTGAGGTTCTGGTCCTCCTCTGGATCTGATGAGTGGTACCCCTAGCCCCAAACCCCAAGGATTATAAATGCTTAGGTTCAGGGGGAATGCCCAGTACCTCTCCCAGGCTGAGGAGTTTCACAATGGGTGATATAACTCTGTGAGCTGTGGGATATTTTTGGAATCTTTGATGGCCCATTAGCAGACATGCCCCCTCAGGCTGAGTGTAAAGGTGCTAATGCCTCCTTAGAGGGGGGTTATCATGACTAAGTCATCAGTGTGAAGACAGAAACACTCCCCTATCTCACAGGGTTCTCTAACACCCACTTTGTAGCCTGAGGAGTCAAGTGTGCCTTGAGCAGCTGCTGTAAATGATCCATTCTTAACAGTTCATGAGAAATGGCATAGAGGGTGTAGAATTCACAGTTTTAGTTACACCCACATAGTGATAAGCTGGTCCTGGCTGCTGTAACTAGGACAACTGGGTAACCAAGTGGAGGTTTCCAAGTGAAAAGCTGCTGGCCACTGGACATTCTTTTTGAGGCCAGGAAATTCTGAGTAAGAGATTTTCCCTAAAGCACACAAAGATGATTGAGTCTCACCTAAACTGGGACACATAATCTTCACTTTGCTGCATTACGTATTTTTGGGGAACTGGTAGTCTTGTTTGGGCACTCTTGAGGATCCTGTCACAGTGCCAGGACCCCATCTCTGAAATACCACAATGGATTGTCTGGGGACAGTATAAAAGGGTCAGACCTTTAAGGACTGGTTGGCTGTTGTTATACTCCTGCAATAAATGCTGCTAGTCCCCCGGTGGGTCAAATCTGGAGCTCGAGTAAGCAAAGTAATGCATAGGTGTGTGAGAGAGGAAAGGAGCCATGATAAACAGCAGTTTGTCAGATAAAGTCTGGAAAGAAAGCCACTAAGATGATTACATACAATAAAGGACAGCAAAAAAATGAGAGATGGGTGGAAACACAGTGACAATATTGCTGGAGAGCTGGAGCAGCTGCTTAAAGGGATGGTAGTAAAAGACCTGATCAGCTTAAGTAGGTCCTCAGTCCCAGGCTTGCACTGCTTGGCCCATTCATGGGAACAGAGGGAGAGCACACAATACAGGGAAGATGTGGGAGTGTGACGGCAGAGCACTCTCCAGAGCTGCTGGACAGACTAATACTACAAACTGGCACTGCCTGAGGTTAGGGAAATACCAGGTACCTGCAGACAGACACTGTGGTACTGCAGACTGTGGAGACAGAAAGAAGAGGTGGGGGAGTGGAGTGGAACATTTTATGCAAAAGTAGTAATATGCTGCTAAGATACTAACTACAAAACTCCTTTGAATCAATTTACTGAGAAAAGGATGTAGAAACATCTGGATAGATGTTTAAGAGTAAAACAAGTTGCTCTGCCAGAACAATCTGCCATTAGACAGCTGGAAAGAAACATGAAAGGGGCTGACTAGCAGCAACCTTCTGTTGAAGTCAGGCTGAGAGGGAAAGCTTTCGTGTCTGAACATCAAAGATGCGTAAAAGACATAAGACAAAGTGGAGAGACTTTTAAAAACATTGTTCTAGCCCTAAGCAATGCTTGGCAGAGTAAATGATTCTTCTTCAAGGTGATAATTTAAGTTAATGTTAGGTCTGAGATATGGCCTGAAATGAGATTGTTAGAATCCATATTACTGATTATCCATATTAACTGTATCTTATAATTTGGTAATAGTGGTCTGGGGCTAAAAAGAGCTGAGGGACAAGTTTTTCACTGCTGGGGCAATGTTTCGCAAGGTTATCTTTTACCACCAATAGTCCAGGAATCAACTGTTCCTTCTGAGATTTTTCAGAATGGGAGATTGTGACACAATCTCTGAGAAGATCACAAAAAGAACTGAATGGGATTGTTTTGCCCATATAAAAATAACAGGGGATTGCCAAAATTCATCATTATTGACAGCCTTAGGGTGCATTGCTGCAAGTCAGTGTTGCTGGGACAGTGCAGGGAAGTTTGGACCATGTCTGCTTGCACTTTGCTGAGCTCTCTTCATTGCTTATTCATTTTTTCACTTTTCAAAATAGGAAAGTCAACATTTGTCATATTTGGATGGCAAGGTTCAGAATTAATTAAGTCAGAGCTGAGGAGGATGCCAAGTGATTCCATAGACTATGTCAGTTGTGCTTTTTGTGTAGGGGATTTTCTCAGTATGCTGTTTGGAACATGGAAAAAAATTTAAAATATTGTTGTATTTCCCCCCTGTTTCAGTGCACATGGTGATTAATGCCCTTCTGACTGTGTTGTCTTTGTCAGGAGAGCTGTGGCAGCTCCTCACAAGCTGACTAGACAAGTAACAGCAGAGTAGCCTTAGGGTTCAGACAACCATCCAAATTGGTGAAGTTTTACAAGTTATTACATGTCTGCTGAGCCACAGTAATTCTGTGAAGGTGCTTTAAGGGCAGGGCAAATATGGGTTACTGTTGTATAGCTTCAATCTCTTTTATTACAGGCTAAGAGGTCTACAGCATTTAAATTAAGAATTATCTTCTGTACTTACGTTGCTGGGAGAGTTATGATATGAAGACAATGCGGATTTTACATTGGGGCTATACATGTGAAATGGATGAGCAATAGTTATGAAATATGCACTCTACTGTTCAAGACTAAGAAATAGGTGAAATTTTGTCATCAACATGCTTTGACCTTTATTTGCCCAGAGTGCTGAATAGCCCAGTTTTCACCTCGAAGCAGTCCTCCTTTCCATTTCCATTTTCATGGCTGCTTTCCTCTCACACCTGTGTATAACCTTGCTTACTCAGACTTCATATTGGGTTATGTGAGGACTGACAGCAGCTGGTAAATAACTGTGATAAAGGAGATGAGTTTATTGGCTTAGTACTAGAATAGCAGGACTTGAACCCTACAAACTTAAATTTGCTTGCTTTTGTTAACAGCTTTTTCTTGTTAGGTCTCCATACTTTCAAAGTGACATTATTTAATGAATCTTACTATGTAAGAAATGAAAAACACATTAGACTTTTATCTGAAAAAATGAGATACACAACATGGCAAAACTGAAATTCGTTATTCTTGACATTAGAGATATAATGAAGTTATTTTATAGCTCTGTGGTCTCATTTAGCTTTTGCATGTAGTATTCATCAACTGACATATAGTATGAGTAATTTCCATTAAGAGAAGCAATGTTAAAGTTTTAGTCTCTCACAGTATGACTGCAGGAGATTCCAATGAGGTCAAAACAGTAGACAGCTAACTGATTCCCCCAGGTAGCATTAACAGAGAGGAAACCATACTGCCCACATGCATGACAGATTTCCACTAATTTTCCATTAACTGTTCTGTCAGTTTACTGAAGTTTTCTTTGCTTGTTAAAAGAAGCCAAATAAATATTACAGAAAAGAAGAATTGGTTAGAGGTGAGAGAATAACACTCTGGAAGTTTCCTTCAGATTTGGGAAGTTTCTCTTTAATTTTTTTCCAGTTTCCCAGCCATCCATAAGATAAACCTATGCCCTCCTCAGCACTGCATGCAGTGTTGTAATGTCTTGCAGGACCAGAAAAAAAGTTTTTATGACATACTGAAAAACTCTTCTGATGTTCTATCTTCTTGTCTTAAATCTGTAAATTGTAAATATTGCTAGAGGAATGAGACCATTGTGGGATCAGTTTAGAGAATGGAAGCTACTGGTGTAAATACCAAGCATCAAAATGAGAATGACAATGGGTGGAGATGTCTGAAAATACCCAAAGGGAAATATTTGAATATACAGTGCAGTTATGTTTGAAATACACTTCTAATCTGTAGTCACTTGGTGATGCTCTTGAGTTGTATTTCAGCTTTGAAACAGATAACTGGCAGAAGACAACATATTACTTAATTGTTCTTCCATTTTCACTCTTTTTTCTCGGCTAAAACCTGAATTCAGTAGGGTCCCATTGAACGCTTCTGAGCTCTCTCCTGAGTCTCTCTGGCATGGACTCAATAAGCAAAGCTAGAGTCATTGTGAGTTCTGTGCCAGAAATGATCAGACCAGGTGGTGGGATCTCACTGTTTCCAACCATCTAGAAGTATCCACAGAAAATTAGTAGTCAGACTCTTTTCATTGTTACTAGAGAGACAGAGGCCCTTCCAGAGAGTACTTTATCTCAAATCACCATATGCCAGTTCTGTTTTGACCACAAAAGAAGCCTGCAAGAGTTTTACGTAGTAGATTCTCATTTTTTGGGGTGTCCCTTCTTACAGTTCTTTTCTGTGATTTTTTGGCCTTGTGGGCTCCATATTGCAGTCACAGTACAGCATATCTGGGATCTACCCAAAATACAGCAGAGACCATATCATGCTGTAGAAACCATCACAAGGTATAGACCAAATGTTCAAAGATTCCTGCAGTACTTTAACTGTAACAGGAATCTAAGCACCTAAAGCGTATCTTGAAACAATGATAAAAATAGCTGCATCACCTCTGCCCTGGTATTTCCAAGATTTCTTTTCATGCCAGCTTCCCATGGATGCACTGCGGAACTGAGTCTTCTGAAACCGCAGTTGCTAAAGGCTAGCCAGGGATGTGGTGCAGTCACCATCCCTGCAGGTGTTTAAAAGGCATCTGGATCTGGTGCTGGGTGATATGATTTAGTGGTTTAGTGATTACAGTTCTAATGCTGGGTGGGTGGTTGGACTGTATGATCTTAAATGTATCTTCCAATCTTGATGATTCTAAGATTCTCTGGTCCTGGAACTGTTCTGGCATATTGCTGCTTATCTAAAACACGTAAAAAGGGGCTTTAGACTGGCAAAATTATCTAGGCAATTCTGAGTTGGCTACAAGACCAGAGAACCCAGTCACATTTTATTTTTCATCATATGTATCTTTCTGTAGCATCTATTTCCTCAAAAGTTTATGATCTTCAATATATTGACTCCTTGTATGAAAATGTTACTGTAAAGCATAAATTCTTAGATGTGCATTTTATGTTCTGTGTTTTAACAAAGGAAGCTACCTTTGTGATACCAGAAAATATGCCTTAAATAATTGGTGTTTATAAGAAAATAGCTGCAAGTTACACAGATGATGATTTTATATTTATGGAAACTCTGTAGGAAGTGGCTGACTTTAAAACCAGACTCAAATATGGTTATCTTTTGATTGGCAATGTCCTGTCTTTGCCAAGAGTAACCTTGAAGGCTAGGAGTTAGTCATTATTTGTTTCTTTGACCTTATGATTGGACTAATTCAGCTTAGAATTTGAAGATGTTCTATCAGTACTGGTTTTCCTTAACTTCTGGGTATGTTGGCCATTTGTCTAGGCAAGATTTTTCAAAGGTTGTTCTTGACTGACAGCAATTTGTACATGATACAACAGACCCCTTCTGGACTGACCATTGCATTTATGTGGCTGTGAGATCTCAAGTAAATGCTACTTGAAAGTTTTATTATCTGCTCTGAGCAATGGAAATACCAACAAAGTCAATTAATGCCAAACATTATTTTCACACTGTAACATCCTGAGTGTTGCTTAAACCTGGTCAGTTGTATGGAGATGTGAGAGAAACAGGGTACAGTGGCAAAGTTGAAAAGGCTACTGAAGTACTGAAGAACTGCCGACACTCCATCACCTGTATCTGAGGAATTTTGTTCTTACAGACACAAGGATGATCTCAAGGCAGCTTGTAAGCCAAACACAGCCTTCAGTTGGTGGCTGAGCCATCACATACCATCAAGCTCAGTGTGGCTGACATGAGCTTGGACTTACAATTTTTTTCCCTAGTCTGTTGTCCATTGATTGATGTTCCTGACAGATTTGGCACGGCAGCATTTTCTGATCCCAGTGCCCAGAGAATCCCCCATGCTCATGTAGAACCGATTGTCTTGTTGCTGCAACTAAAGGGGCACAGCAATTTTAACCCTCATCCTAGGAACAAAGAGCAAAAGGAGGATTCCAACTAGAAATGGTTTTAAGCTTTCAAAAACAAAATGCTGGGGTTTTTTTGGGTCAGAGTCCTCATCTCATGTGCTCCATCAACAGAAAAAAATAATTATCTTTTGAATCAGTGAATTCATCTCCAGCAGATTTCTCAAGCCCTATAAAAGAGTCTGACACACTGAGTGAGACATCTGTGTTGAAAATTTGAAGAAATGCTTATTACTATTTAGTCTCAAACTATTTTTTTCCCCTTTCTGTTTATTTTTCATGAAAAGAAAACCTTCTCATTAGTCATCCACCTGGTACGTGTAAAATATTCTGATTATTTCTGAATGACCACAGGAAAAATTCTGAAGTTGTATATTTACTGGAAATTATATGAATTATATGAATTATTAGTCATACAACCCCACCATTTTTATAAAACAAGGAAGAACATATGTTTCCTATTTGACATAAAATAGTCACCTTACAGAGAGGCAGAAAACACTGAATTGCATACATCATAAGAAATAGTAATCCAGAATAACTTTAAAGTAAATTGTCACAGCCTATGCCAATTGCTGAACATGTTTTCCACTGCTTCCTCCACATATTTGTTTTCTTTTCATATAAAACCACACTTTGCAAAAAAAAGAGGGATTTTATATCAAGATTTGCTTGTTGACTGAATGCAAGTGGTGTTTTTCAAATAATATGTTTGAATATTCAGTATTAGCCATTTCTGGTAGAATGGAAGCCCTTAAAATTTAAATGGTTGCTCTTTCAGCAGTTACTAATTTTATTCACAGGATTCTCCATTTCAAATATAGCTTATGGTGAAACCAATGACTTTAGTAACCTCAGAATATAAGATTATTTGTAGATCTTACATTGTTTCTAGGTTAAATGCTATAAAAATGCATCTATTTGTTGCATTCTAAACTATATCTATGTGATGTTTCAATATAATCTAACCAATGTACCCAGGTAAGATAGAGCTGCTTGAAAGATGTTTGAGTGATACTTCTTAGGTGGGACTTTCTTAAACTTAAGTGGTTACCAGTGAATACCATGGAAAGTTCTGCAAATTTTTACCACAGAAAACTTTTTGATTCTTTGAATCAAATTTGGGATGGGTAAAATGGGAATGAATTGGTAAAATAATTTTTTACAACAACTTTTGGCTTATCACTGTCTTCACCTGGAAATTCTTACACCACATTAAAGCATTGATTGATGCTTAATGAAAATAATTCACTCTTTATGGGCAAGTATCACTTTACTGTAGAATATCATAGAATATCCTGAGCTGGAATGGATGCACAAGGATTGTTGAAGTCCAGCTCCTGGCCCTGCATAAGACAGCCCCAAGAAACACACCACGTGCCTGAGAGCATTGTCCAGACACTTCTTGAACTTAGCTTGATGCTCATGATCTGAAGAATAGTTGCACCCAACTTAGAGTTGTTTAGTGATTTGGGAATCAAACTGTGTGGATTCCATTCCTGATTTGCTTATTGAGTCTTAGTCCTGTATACGAAAAGGAAGGATCAGTGGGGCTTATGGCTAAACTGTGTTGCTCAGGGTACGTCATAGCTCCCAGCAGCAAGTAGACATCACTTGTGGTCCAATCCCATTTAGGACCAGATCTGCTTGAATGATAGTCCACTGTCACCTTGACCTTGCTTTTCACTGGAGTTGGTGTCTTAGTAGGGAGTTATGGATGAATGGTGACCAGGATTGTAAGAAATTGAGGTATGCTGAATATATCAGTACTGGAGCTGAGACAACCCAATTCTCTACTCGAATCAACAAAACTGCATTCTTTTTGCTTTGAGCTGCTATTTAATTATTGCAGCTATTGGTTCAGAAGGTCAGATATAGCCTGCAGTTACTTATGCTTCAGTCACCAGCTCTTTTGTTCATATGCTGTGGTGTCTTAGAGCCAGCTGGGTCTCACAGAACCTCATAGCTGCTGGACATTGAGGATGACCTAGGAAAGTGGCATGAGACACTGGCTCAAAACCACAGATGCCTGAAAGGAATTAAAGCAATCAAAGAAGGAGATCTGACCTGAATACTTCAGCCAGCCTGGCAATATCCTGCTATGTTGTCCTGGGTCATTTTGCCCTCACAATGGAGCATCAGGACACTGGGCCTGTCTGCAGTAATGTGCATTCAGAGACAGTTCTGTGAGACTGACTGAGTGTTTTGCAATTACTGTATGGATTACTCTGAACCTAGATTTGCATAATTAGTGGGTCATTTTAACCTTCGCTTTCTTTTCTGTAGAACTGCTACCTAGATGCACTTCTGTGCAGCTGATTCTGCTGAGTCAAGTGCATAACAGTTTTCTTTCTGAGGAGCATTGTATTTTTTTTTTTTATGTCAGTTCTTAATTTTGTGACGATTAATCAGAATTTCCATTCTGCCCATCACAAACTTTACTTCAGCTCTTCCCCATTCCAGCATCACCTGCAGTTTCATCATTGAGATCACAAGGGCAACAACTGTAAATCAAGAGGAGATTCCTCTGGAATTTCTCGAGATTTCCAGTTTGGCATTTAATCTCTTATAAGCAGTCTCTAGAAATATTTATATGTGACAATTAAGCATGCCAGGGAATGATCTTGGGATGAAGAATCTCCGTAATTTGTGCTATTTATGAACTGTTAGAAGAGTCACATTTGTGATTTTGGTCAAAATCAGCTAACAATTTCTCAAATGATGTTTCAGTATTGGTGGGGTTGATGGACCAGAGATCACATAGGCTGAGTAATAGACACCTTAAATGTGGCCACCATGTTACAGAGGAGAAGGAAGTTGAACAATGTAGACATACATCCTGTTCTAGAAAATGGATCTAAGCATAGTTTAGTTCACTTGTAGATTTGTATTTTCTGGGTCTCAGTTTTTGATATTAGATGCAGTATTTATTTATGATTTGTTCATTTGTTATTTATTTTCAACTTATTTATGGAAATGTGCATGTACGCATGTCAAAACACTGAGAAAATGTGTTGAGCATTTTGAGACAGTATTATGCAGACTTTCTTTTTTAGGGAGTGATACGAGTGAATAAATTGGTAATGGAGTTGGCAGAGACAATATTGGCTAAGTGCTTGGACCAAGAACTTTGATGTAATAAAGCTGCACTTTCAAGGCTTTTTCTGCAGTGTTTTTGACAGTCCAGAGATCCAGCGATTACTGTTCCATTTTAGCAGTCCCTGTGGGTATTGCTTGCTGATCCCCACAAAGCTGCTTAAGTGCATTAACTTCTGAGAACATATAATTTAACTAATACCTTTTTTTTTTGCCCATTCTGGATGAGATTTATTAATTAGGCTTGCATGGATTTAGAAATTCCATGTATTTCATGTTTGTTTCTGGTATTAATATGAGTGTTCCTTTTGGTTTTAATGGAAGTGAAAAATCCACTTTAATTTTTTCTGTATCAGTTTCATTTTGACTTAAACCTTTTGTTTTTACATGGCTTCTAGTAAAAATCATTCTGAATAGCACAATTACTGATAGAATCACTACAGAATTTTATCTCTGTCAGAGGCACAGTCTGACCACTGAGATATGATGTATTCATCATCTGTTCTTGTGTGTAGAACATATTTAATAATAGTCTGACATTTCCTAAATTTTCTGACCTGATATTCTGGAATGCCATATTTTGGTTAGAATTAGAGCTGATACTATTGTTACAAAATACTATTATTATTATTATTATAGGTGATATTATTGTTACAATATTGTCACATTTTCTAGCAAAGTCCAGCAATTCTTCCCACACATTGAATACCTAAACATTATGATGATACTGATGCTTCCACTCTACCAGGATAGTGCTTAGTAATTTACCCACTTTCGTCGTTAATATATAGTAAAAAAGATAAATATTTTATCAAAAGATTGCTCAAAGATATTTAAGACACTGATTAATCTCTCATGGTATAATTTGTTTGAGACTGGGACACCTAAATTTAGATCCATACACATAAGTGCTTGGGAGTTTTTATGGAGTCAGAATACCCTACAGGATATTACACATATGGCACCAAGTTTTTAATTTCAGGCAAATGAAACTCACCATTAACATTTACTTTGGGACACGATGAACCACTCCTCAGGCTCCACTGACTGGGTTGGCCAGAATGCTGCTGTCTGTGGGATGCTTACAGAGCAGGCTCACACGGGGATGCCTAGCCTACATGTAAGACATCTAAATTTAGGTATCTGACTTGGGAGCCAAATCTCACTGTGGTACACGAACTGAGAGCTTGCAATATGAAATCCTTGTAGGATCCTTAAGCTATTCTCCACTTATTTCTGTGTTTCTACTTGATTCTTGCAAATTGGCTGTATAAGTGGTATATGTTTCTATGTCATGGTATTTGAAGGGCTTTTTCACCAGACATTCCCCTGTCTATGTTACATTCTCATGTCACTTTCAAGCTATCTGTCATTACAACTCTATCACTTGTATATTCATGTACTTCTACCACAGAACCATAGATAACCTTGGAAAAGCTCCACTGCTGAGAGACTAGACTGTAGCACATGGTCATTGATCAATGAGACTTCCTGGAAACACAATGCAGTTATAGTATTCTGTAAAGTATTTACAAAATCTTGTTCAGGGCAACTGTCCTAACCTATCATGTCACATCAGTGAAATTTGTCTCAAGTTGCTTTGATTTCTTCCTAAAAAGATCCTTTTCTCCACTGACAGATAAAATCCAATTCGACTGGATTAATGTACTTGGCCAAGGTCATGCCTTTATGAGACAAAGTCACTTTTCATGCTGACTACAAGTGTCAGTTTGCTTAGCCGATATTCTTAGTCAAACTGATATCCTGCCAGTAGCTTAGCAGTATCTTAGCAAGTTATTAACTGCCGAAGGGAAAAGTTGATCAGTACTAGTGTTTACAAATTCTAATTGAAGGTAGGATATTCAAGAATATTCAGTGCTGACCCAGTCATTTTACAATGTGAAGAATGTCAAGACTGCCAAGACTCCTGCTAGGAGGGAATATAGCTTATTTTGTAAAATATAAAAGAATTGTAGTATTTCTTTAATAAATTGGTGAATATATGGCAAGAAATAATAAAAGAATGAAGGCAAATTCTTTCATTATCACAAGGTAGAAAATATTGGTATCTAGATGTTATTTATGGGGCAATCAGCAGTTACATAGTTATGCAGACAGATTGAATCAGAAGGAAGCTGGTGTCCCATCACTGGTGAACACAAAATCCAAATTTAAATTCATGTTGCATTCCCACAGAAGATCTGTAAAGAACCTGTTATAAAACCATTTAAAAATCATTTCATGAAACCACTGTTATGTAAGGGTTAAAAGGTTGTTAAAGTTGTGTCTGAAAAACAGAGGGATGTAAACAGTTCTCATTGGATTTAATGCTGATTTTATTACCATTAAAGTCCACTAAGCTTCATTATTGTACTTTAAAAACTGTTTGCACCAGGCTGCTGTGTACACGTGTGAGTTCAAAATGTGTACATGTGATAGCTAGGGGATAATAAAAGCATGTCTGGGTTAGCTTGGGCACTGTTTCCATTCCACAGTTATAATCAAATGAAAGTACACAGAAGTTTAATTTCAAAAGCAACATTAAACTGCAAAACATTGCAATGCTAGAACACAAACTATGTAACAAACCATATGGGAAAGTGATGATTACAAAATTGCATTTTTCCTTGTGGGCTTTGTTGGGTTCACATGATGTGTGCTACCAAAGTATGCCTGTTTCCCTTTTCTTTCCCTTTTCCTTTCCCTTTTCCTTTTCCTTTCCCTTTTCCTTTCCCTCTTCCTTTCCCCTTCCTTTCCTCTTCCTTTCCTTTCCTTTCCTTTCCTTTCCTGTCCTTTCCTTTCCTTTCCTTTCCTTTCC
>JAWWEV010000115.1:85473412-85502699 GCA_035583235.1 Hafferia zeledoni | reverse complement strand
CAAGTTATGTATAACAAGAAATAACTTCCCACTCCCCAATTAATACAAAGCTCATTACTCTAAATCTATAAATACTCTAAAAAACACTTAGCAAAAAACAAAAAGAGTAACAACAAAATGTTTCTACTTCCCTGAACTCAAACAAGATGAAAACAGTAGCAGCAGCAAGAGCAAAGCCTGTCTAGCTAGACAAAAGTTACACATCTTGCCTGTAGCTCAGCCATAGTAAAACTAACCAAGCTACACCCACACACTGCATTTTACACCCTTTAAAATGATGCAGCATAGTATAAAATACAATATTATTAGCTAAAAAAAGTCAGCTGTTAGCTAACTCAGCCCAGCTCAAGTCACCTGACAATTTCAAGCCTAATCTGAACTTTAAAGCCTAAATTTAGCCCACCTAGCCAAACCCATAACATGAGGTCTGAATGTCCATTTGTCAATTTGCTTCACAACACTTCCGTTGAAAAGGAGATTTGGAATTCAAAATACTGAGCAGAAAATTCTCACAAAATGGAATAAATGGCAAGCTTTTACTCAGATACTCTAGAAGAAAACAAAACTGAAGCTCGGCAAATAATAGCTGCAGATTCAACCTTTATGTCTTCCTGTTTCCTATTCTAAATGTTGAATATATTATTATAAATAATAATAAAAATAATAACAATAGAACAACATAGGGTGTGGCCTTTGATAAATAGCCATGCTCATGCAGAATGGTGACTGCCTGAATCCTTTTCCAGCAGAGTGAATCGCAGAATTATAAAATGGCCTGGGTTGGAAGAGACAAAGATCTTGGCAGTGTTTTACCGCTAGTTCCCCTCATAAAGCTTTGTGTTTCTTGCAGAGGTGATGGACTTAGGGTTGTTTGGAGACACAAAAATAACACGAATTCCACTGGATTTCACAGATTTTTTCACTTGCCTCCAATGGACATGTGAGACATGAAAGTTTAATGCATGCAGCTGATGTTTGACTAAATAAGATGACTTTCCAGGACCTCTAAGCTTTTGGGCTCGAGAACATACTCATGAGCAGTGGAAGGTCACAGCTGACACTGAGCAGCTGGGGCTGCTTTGAAAGTTTGTGGTCTGGGAGCAGTAAGATAAACAGCAGCTCATCAGAGTCCTACTAAAAAAAAATGGAGCATGTTATCCCCAACTTTTGAACAATTAGGAAAAAGTGCCATCATGGTGACCATGGACCTTGTTAGCTATAGTTTAAAAAAAAAAAATGTCCAGAAGGCCTTGATTTGTGGGAACCTGGTTTTGTTCTGGAGGAAAAGAATAATACCGTTCACAGTGGTTAGGTTATTTATAACATGACTTTTGCAAAAACAGGGATTGGCTTTCACTTAAATCAGCTTCCTTTATGTACAGCTGATATCCCAAGTTCAGTTCATGGCAATGGCTGTGTATTCTAGCTAATTATGCTTGAAGATTTGTTATGACTAAGTCCAAAGGTTAATTCTGCAATTTTCCTATTTCTGTTTATAACTTCATATAAAAATTGCATCCACAGAATGCTGGTCTCAGAGCTGAATATAAAACTAAAGATCCTGAACCAGACTCCCATAACTTGCCATGTATTTGGCTCCTCTTCTCTTTTTTAAAAAACAAATAATGATAACATCTATTGGTTTTCATTTTAATGCACTAGAATTAGCTGTAATGGAAGTTTTCTAAAGTGATGTAAGCAGAAGTATATAAAGTTATGCCAAAAGACTATGAATAATAGATCTGAAGAAAATCTTGGAAGTGCATGGTTTCCACCATCAGACTGCATTAGGCAAAATTAATTTGGCAAATTTATTATGGCTTAGGGAATATTTATTTTTTTTTCTTGGTATGATTTTTGCTTTGAGGAAGGAGAAATCCACATGCTATATATATCAACTATTGGATGGGAAATTTGTGATGTTTACCAGAGAAAATAGATCAGAAATACCAGATTTTTTTAAAAATAATAATCTATCAATTGCTTTGCTGAACATGAAAGAAATACCTGGAGAAGAGTGGAGAGTCCTGTTTGTTTCTTCTGCACACACCCTGTAAGTGTTTATCTTCAGACTGTCTCCACAAACAGCTCCAGATCATTAAAGGACTTCAGAACTGTGTTATTGCCTGCAGGGGACCTATTAAAATCTAACTTTTCCTCTAATCAATAGCTTCAGTTTTTGGCAAAATTAGGATTGAAGAGTTAAAAATTAAAAAAAAATATAAATTGCATTCACTGCCCCTTCCCAAGCCAGGTCCATGTTTGTTTTTCTGATTTAAGGTTTGTCTTGATAATGAAGAGTCACTAATATTTGTCTAAGGGATAAAATAAAATGTATTTGCTAGACTGGGCTGAAATGCAGTATCTCTTAAGAGTATTACTGGAAGACCTAAGTACTTGCAGAGATTTTTGTCACTTTTTTTAACTATAAGTCAATGAGTACATTTTTATTTTTCATGTTATTTAGTACTCCCATGTGTTTATTTCAGTTCTTAAATGCAGCTCTAGCCTAGAGTTATAGAAGTTCTTAAGTGGTATTGTTTTAAATATTAAATATTTACATTATTACCCAAATGACCTAAACCAAACAATTTACAAACTGAAACTAAATACATCCTCAACTCATAAAGGATTCCAAGGTAGAGGTTTTCAATTAGCCAACTTTTATTACAGATTGCTTGAGGTATTTAAAAGTTTTGTCTTTTTTTCCCCTCTTAAACTGCTGTAGTTTAGGCCTAGACAAGTACAATAAATAGTTTATTAAGAAAGGAATTGTATTTTTTCTGAGGTATAAAGATCATAGAGATGCAGTAGGAACATACAAATGTACAGACTGAGATGAAGGAAACATGTTTGCAATCAAGAAAAGTTAAGAATCACGGCAAGGTCTGACACAGTTTTGATTCATTACTGGTTCACTGCTGTGACCAGATCTATGGTTTAATAGGTGATAACATGCTTTTTAGTGTTAGTTTGTAGCATTTTAATAGCTGAAAGGTAATAGATAGGTAACTTTAGAGTTTGTCAGCATCATAAGTAAAACATCATAGAATCCACTACCAAAAAGGTGAAAAACCAACACAAATGCTGTTCCTACCAAGCTGCTTTCCCCTGGCTGGCCCTCAATGTGTATTGGTGCATGGTGTGATTCCTCCCCAGGGAGAGGAATTTCCATCTCTCTTTGTGGAATATTATGAGGTTCCTGTCCACACGTTTCTCCAGCTTGGTCAGATCTCTCTGAATGGCAGCACACCCATCTGGTTTATCAACCACTCATCACGGTTTTGTACAGAATGAGTATGTCTGCATTTCCTCACACTTTCCTGCCGGCTCAAAGACCTGGGATTCCTGAAGTCCAGTCATATCAATAAGGCAAAAAAGAATTGAGTACCCTGACCAGTTTTGCTCGGTCTTCCTTTCACAGCTGACACGCTTGTAGAAGCCCTTCTTATTACCTTTCATGTCCTTCACCAGATTCAAATCTAGATGGGCTTTGACTTTCTTAACCCTATCCAAACACACCATATATAGGCTTTGCCCTTTGCTACAGTGAAGAATTTGGGAATAGTTTCATTATGGAAAATACATGAAGAAATGGGGAGGAAAACATCTTGAACTGTGTGTGATGTTATTTCAAAAGTGTTTGTTAAGTATTCAAGCATCATACAAGATCCATACACATGCCTATAAGTATGTATACATTAATATATGCAATTTTGATTCTACATATTCCTGAAATAAGTCTATATTTTGCCATTTATTATATTTGAATGTAATCTTAAGCCTAGAATTCTGACTGTTTTGTGCATTCTTCAATAAGATCCAGCTCATATTAATCAATCTGAATCAGGCAATACCATGTCAAAGAAGGTATCATTTTTCACAAGTGAATGCAAGTCTGATACTGCCAAGGTGTCTTTTTTCCTAAGTTTCCTAAGTTTTTCATATACTGAAACTGAATGAATCATAGATAAGAATAAACAATTATATGTGAGAAAATTATACAACTGCAGGACAAATAACCAATGAAGTATTATTTGAAAATGTTTTCTTGACTTAGCTATGTTTATTGAACAGCAAAATCAAAATCCAACTGATCCAACTGAAAGATAATGGATTTTACATGCTTATGCATTCAAAGGTACCTACTGTTGTTTCTTAATTGGAGTGTTTTATAAATATGTTTTTCTATGTATGTCACAGAAAAATGTTAGTATATTTTTTTATCATAACAGACATCCAAAAGATGGCTGTAAACACTAAGGTACTTTGCCTTGTCTGAACTTTAATGACAGAGCAGATGCTTTTCCAGAATTCATATTTACAAGCTGCTTCAAGCAGAACATTCAGGCATAAAATACATATGTAGTAGCATTGCTCAAGTTATCTCTGCATGGTCATGGTCTTGTTAACCTTCCAACTGGACAATAGCAAGCTCATGGGAAACCCAGATAAACAGCAAGGCATGTCCTATGCTCTTTGCAGTTTCCTTGTTCACTCTGAGGCTGGGGTTTAGTGATTAAGCTGGCATGACTGCCAAAAAGTGACATTCAGGAGTGAACATCTGGGGTGAGTGAAGGAGGAGGGTGCACTGCCCCTTCCAGTGACAGCAAGATTGTAGATGTTCTTAAACCAACTGTGAAACCATCCCCTAGGGTACTATGGTGCACAGGAGAGGGTGTGCAGGGAACCTTAAAATGAATAGGGAGTCCAACCTTTACAATTCCCTTCACAAAACTGGTTGCTGGTAAGGCAGACACAACATCATCTTCAGACCAGAAAGGTTTTGCGTAGGTATTGTAATTTCCATCTCCCCTCTTGCATGTCAAAATTACTAAGGGTTATTATATTGACTCCAGATGACTGTGAGATAGAAGTGATTTACAGCTCTGTTCCACTGAGTGAAAAAGAGTTACGTCAGTTTCAATCAAAGTTGTAGTAATTTTTTTATTTGTCCTTGTTAAGTGTCAGCTTGTTTTACTTTCAATATGTTGGGCAATGTATTTGCTCAATATATTATGAATACGTTTGACCAGATATTTCTGATATGAAATAGCTTCTGGAAGAAATACACTGGAAGAAATACAACTTTTCATATTGCTATTTTCTTAGTAGCTCTCAGAAGGGAAACCACCACTTAAGCCATTTGTCCAATCTGGCTATAAATCAGTGGATGCTACACTGCAGAAAATATTCCTTCATTGGCAGGCACTTCAATGGGGTGACATCATCATTTTTTCCATCTCTACTATACAGGTGTCTAAGATTTATTACAATCTTAATATAAATTCAAGACTATGGATATGTTTTTATGACCTATTTTCATGACAATGACATAAAAAGGCCAACATAAGTACAAGATAGCTTTATAGTGTCAGGATATTAAAATATGTCTATCCAAGTTTATGGTGAAATTTAAGTAGGAAGCATCTGAAAATTACTATTTTCTTATCCCTGTTCTTTTCGAGTATATAAAACTAATTAATTCTATTACATTGTTTTTTCCTATCCATTCAATACATGACTTAAAAACAAAAGTGAAGTTCCAGAATTATTTTAAAATTATATCATTTGCTAATCTTTCTGAATCAGATGGCAGATAAACACATCCCATATTATGATGAAGGTTTGGAACAGAAGCCAGATCTAACAGAGAATAGGCCTGAATAAGACTTCTTGTCTACTTTACAGAGAAGTAGTCTGACTACTTCTTACCTAATAATTATCCCAAGATTCTTAAATGTTGGTAAGAATGTATTTTTCCTCCTGAGAACTCCCAACATTTAACCTAAAGGCTAGGTGTCAACCCTTCAAGTAACTGTTGCTGGAATCCAGAAAAAAGACAGGGTCAAATTTGGTATCTCAAATGACTTTTTTTTGCTATTACTGGAGAAAGTAAACCCAAAAAGACTTTTAGAAATGCTGGTGCTAAGGTAACAGTAGTTATTACTGAAAGGTTACTGAGATGCTTAGAGAAAAGCTCAGGAGCAAGAGAGGAAATAAGTGTGAGGGGAACACCTCAGATAGGGAAAGGAGATCCAAAGGACAATCCTTAGGAGCGAGAATAAAGTCTGGGCAGGACCACAGAATAAAGGGTTATACCAGATAATTGACCAAAACAACAGAGTTTGGAAGCCAACTGCACAAAATGGGATTTACAGTGCCATCTATATTCTGTAGATCCTGCTAAAGATGAGAAGGTGAAACTTAGAAATGCCATTTAAAGCCCAGGGTTTTTTTCATAACTAATTTGTGGAAGAAGGCATGAACTGTGGACAAACAAGGCACTGCTGTGTCCTTGGCTCAGGTTTGGTCCTACTGTATGTACAAGTCGTGGTGAATGGGAATCAGAACTGACTGATCTGGCCTTCCTGGAATTCAGACTTTTTCAGTGATCCGACCACTGAAACTACCCAGGCTGCTGTCTACAGGATGTTGGACCAGTTCCTGAGGTCATAACTTCTGCCCCTTCCGACTTAATCACATTTTCTATTGGTTTTGCCATGCAATAGGGAAATAGTTTTAACCATCATTTTGCCATATCCTTTCTCAAAGGTGAGATCTTGGACTCATTCTTGTTTGCATTTGGCAGCAGATGCAACAATTACATAGTGGCAGCAATGGCCATGGTTGTTTGTGTTTGGATTCTGCGACTGTGGTCAGCCCTTTCAAACCTGTTTTAACCATGACCATCAGATGGCCCTTTCAAGCTTCCTTTAGTGATATCCACTAGATGACCAAGATACACTCTCCAGCTATGTCACAGAAGCTATTCCAGACTTCTAAAAACAGTGACAACTTGCATCAAGCGTACCACACACCTAAAATTCTGTAGAATATGTGTTTCTTTGCCTTTGTTGCTCCATGAGGGTGCTCTACATGTTAAACATATATAGGACATACAGGTGGGAAAGCTCAAGATGAATGTGCAATGAGGCTTGCAGTTATGGTGCCTCTAGGGAAACACCAGTATCTAATGCTTCCATCTTTATTTCTTGGGAGGTAGTGTCTGATTGCATCAAGCTGGATGTTGATTCCTGTTATAGTTTGAGCTGGCAAAATGCCAACTGCCTGGTACCCAGTCAAACTATAACAATTCCCCAAGAGCTCTCCCACAAACAGTTTGAGAGCTGTGCATTGGTTAGAGGTCCTTGCCTCTGATAAGACTCTGAGGTTTGGTCATGTACATGGCAGACAACTGAGAATACTACCAGCGAATATCACATCAGTGGGATGAGTTGGCACAGTTGCAATGTCACTGTGGTTGGCTGAAAGGAATTTGAGTCTGGGAGGAGACTGTTGGCACGAGTGATCTGGGAAGAAGGCAGAAATTGGACAGATGGGATCATTATCTGCAATCAAAGGGGGAAAATGGGGCTTCTTGAATGTCTGATGATCCCAATGGCCAAATACATATGCCAATGAAGTCAATAACAAAACTGTAAGTTAAATCAGTCCAAGGATGTTATCAACACATATAAATACATATACATGTAATATGTATACAACACTGCTAAAGAAAAACAAGTAGGGTTTTTTGTTGTTATACAAATAGCCAAAAATAAATAGATTAACTAGGAAAACTAGTTTCCTCACATTCATCCCTGTACTTTCCATCATCATTCAAATGCCTGCATCCCTTGAAGACTTCAGACCTGGCTGCCCATTCATGAATGCTTCATTAGGTATTTATCACAGGCATAAGTGTTGGACAAATGTTTTTCTTGGACTATGCAGTTGTTGCTTCCATTACATTATTTCCTCACTGTTGGCTGCTGTTCTGTGACTTTTTGCTGGCAGTAATTTTTTTCGGGTCACAGTGTTCCATGGCTTAATTTCTCCAGAAGACTACTTATTAGGAAGGTAAATAGATATGATCACTGGCATGGAAGATAGAAGAAATACTTTGTTATTTGCAGGAATGCAGTTATAGATAAAAAAGTCTCAGAGATTCATAGCATAGGAGCTCAGGAGAGACCAGTATGTCTAGTTTGTTTCACCAGAGAGACTGCAGATTTTTGGAATGCCTTATAAAAAAGCAGGATCTTAAACTTAATCCCTCCTGTTTATAAGTACATGATCTTTCAATGTTTATTTTGATAAGAAATGCCTTGGAAACATTTATGCATGGACACACCTATAATATAACACTTGTGACACCTCAAGACTAAAAAATTTTATTAGTGAACAAATGAAAGAGTGGTTATTAGACAGAACTCTCTGCTTAGATGAGTTCTGACAGGTTTTTTTTACAAGAATAAAGGAATTGCTTGATTTGGTTATTTTCCAAAATCACTTTCTTGAGGTTTCATGTTGGAAGAGGATGAACATCAGCTCCACAAACTGAAAGTTCAGTTGTAGTTCACAGCTGATTGGTCCAATCACAAATTTGGTTTTGCAGGTGTGTAAATGTGCTGCAGTTGTGTAGGATCTCCACTCTTAAGGCAATCATTGAAACACAAGTCTGTGCTCATACACTGAAGATTGAATCAATCTTTTGATGTTTTGATGCTGCTGCCAGGTTTCTTTTGTTTTTGTGTGTAATTTCCTGCCAAGACTGTGAGAAGTGTGTGTCTCTGTGATAGAACCCATGGAGTATGGAGGGTGTTCAGCTGCAGAGCTGGAGGCACTCAGAGAGAGATCTGTTGCAGCTGCACTTTGAAATCCTGCCTCTTTTCTATGAGGCTGAGGGGGAACTGTTTTGCTCTGACTGCTGTATTTAGCATCTCTCTGTCTACATTTGCATATTGATCATGATATAAAGTCTGTGGAGTATCTCTGGATTGAAGGCTTCCATATCTTCCCTTTCCTCCCCAGATCTCCAGGCAGAAAGTGGCACAGGTTGTTTCATTAGAGGAAAGGTCTGGGTTTCCTCTCTATGCTGCACTTGTAGTACAGTTGACAGCAGTGCCAACTGATACACTGTAATTAAATTGCTAGTGTTTTTCACTGTGCTAATTATTCATTGCAGAATAGGTGTTTTCTTACAATATGTTCCTTGAACAAAGAATTTTTCAGTAATGTTATTGCCTATTTAAGGGCTTGGCTTTGATACCATGTCTCTGAATTCTACCTTCACAATACCTATTGGTAAAACAGTCTTCTTGATTTTTAAGGATGCTTAGAGTTAGGTCATGGGCTTTCATCCACTAGAAAGATGGCTTATGAAGTGATAGCAGCAACTTTCAACACTACCAAATGACTATTCATCAAAATGCATTGCGCTGTATTTTAAAAAGCCTCTGCTTATAGTAGAATACCCATGCTTTTGAACATGGGTACTAAGCTATGTCATTTAAAGAGTATTCTCTCCAAGTATAACAGGAGGGAGAAAGTACCTGATGATTTAACTTGATCTCCTGAGATACCTACATGAAGTAAGTGAAAATAATTTGCCAGTAAATGATTAGGTCTCATGTTCTGATATGCTGGACACTCCCCATGCATGCTGGCAATTTTTAACTGAGATTAGATGATACTTGTGAACTCCAGAAATGTTATGGACTAGGCTAAGGTGTATATATTAAAAAAAGAGGCTAAGTGAATTATGTGAGATTTATATCTGGTACTGCAGACTGGTGATAAAAGGCATTGAAGTTTGGATTCATATATGAAATAGTTTATATATTAATGGAATAAATGCATAACAAAGAATTACTGGGAGAGTCCTGTAACTCCAGAATTCTAAGTATGGCCTTCTTTTTTTTGACAGCATATGGGCCCACCAGCTTCCACACTCTCCATGTAGAACCAATGGAGCTCCTGTGACATCTAATGAACTGAAAACCCTAATGTGGATGTGCAGCTAATCTCCATCTATGGTGTAATCTGTGTATTTTATGGTCAGAGAACTGACATAAAACAGACCTGGAGCTCCTCAGGACCACAGTTTTTATGGACAACCTGGCTAAATGTCGTAAAGAGTGCACTAAAATACAACACTTGTAGAGTACCTGGGGAATGAGAGTTTTAATTTTGGTGGATAAAGAAGCATTTTCTGTTTCTACTTGAGTTTTATAGGTGGGTTCTCAAGAATTACAGCCTTAACAAGCTTGTTAATGCAAAGAGCACTGCAACCATATCTGTATTTCATCAGTCTTGACCCTGTGTATCTGAGGGCTTGAAAGGGCAAATACAATCATGAGAACCAGCAAATTGCTTTGTAACTTGCAAATATAAAATCTTTTAGGTCAGAAAGAGGAGTGATGAAGGAAAGCCTAGGCTGTTACCAGAGAAGACAGACAAGCTCACTGATATGGAGGAGATAGGTTTTTTTTTTGTTGTGTGGAAAAGCAAACTGATTCTGAGCTGTTATGTCCATTGACCTGGCTTGCAGTGATGCACAAGGAGCCCATGTGGAAATTAAACTTTCTAATAAACCATTGATTCAAGTCAGCATATAAAGGTCATGCTGGAATTTTATAATTTTTAAGACAGCAGATCAATAAAGTGAATGCATGTACCCTGAGCTTTAGCTGGCTGTTATACCAATGTCATTGCTGTTAGACAAATGGACTAACTTTTTTGGTTTAACTGAGGGCTAGCCTGCTAAAGTGGAGCTGCCCTAAGAAAGGCAGAGGCAGGCGTATTGACAAGAAGTGAATATGGTGGCTTCTGGTGAGGTTTTCTGGAGGAGGCTGATGAAATTTGTCTGTGCTTTTCTGAGAAGGGATTCATATAAGGAAGAGAACTTTGTCCTAGTATGGAGGTTGCTCAGGTAAGTACCATTGTGAGATCTCAACTCAGATGTGAATGAAGCTGTACTGAGACATTGTTTCTATATATAAGGTTTCAGGAATTTTAAATCTGTTTCCAATAGTAAGTGATGTACATTTAACAAAATGCCAAAGCCAAGAGCTCATCTATTTCATTTTATGCATTCCACTGTACCCTTAAAATGTCAAAAATACCACCACTTGAAGTAAAGGAATAATTGCCTGGAATATAACAGGTTGAGAAGTGCATTAGATCAATCTTAGTCTGTGGGATCTGAAAGCGTCCTTGTTTTTCTACATGTAATTTATGCATGGGAAAATTATGATACTAATTTAATGGACTAACTTTATTGATAATAGAAAGTGAGGCAGACAACTCTTAAAAGGTAATTAATCCAATTTTAATATCCTAAGATGCCTGTTTCTTTGCAACAGTATTTTGCGGATTTCAAGACTGTTAGGGAGTCTTCCTTCAACTTTATTTTCTTTGAGCTAAATAGCTCGATGTCTTTAAAGCTTTCCTCATGGCATATCTTTTCTAAAGTCTGTCTTTTCTGGTCTATGATCAGAAAGACAAAAAAAAAGGCACAATATTTCAGTTGAGGACCACATTGAAACAGAGTAGAACTGAAGGCTTACTTCACATCTGTTACCATTGACTCCAGTCATATATCCCATAATATTGTTTGCCCTTTTGCAGCAGCATAATAATTTTAAGTTATTTTTAGATTCTGCCTGTTTAGACTATTGTTAAACTAGTTGTCCCCAACGAGCTGCTCATTGCTACAAAAAAATTTGAAGCTTGCACTTGCTTTTATTAAATTGCACTTTACTTTTTATTTTTTTCCCTGAAAGTTTCTCCAATGTGTTGAGAGAATTAAAAATTCTTTTCCTGTCATTGAATGCTCTCTTAGATGTTGATGTCCTTATTTACAGTTTTCCCCATCATTAATATGAAGATACTGACCAGGGCTGGAATGAAAATATAATTCCACTCAATATGTGCTACCATTTTGACACTGAATGTTTCAAATCTTCTGTCTGAATACTCTTTTCAAATAATGTTTGCACTATCCCATAATTGTTTCATCCAGGCCACATTCCCTAATTTAAGTTCCAAGACTATTCCCCTATTTCACTTCAGAAAGGCAATGCCAAAACTGTTAAAGCTGAAATATATGTTACACATGCATTTTACTATCCCATGTCACTTAGAGAAAAGTCTTACTGTCTGAAAGGCAGAAGAGCTGTGGTATTCATATAAATAATAAATGAAGATAACCTGCTAAAATGACAGTGAATAATGCTACTTAAAGTGGTCTCTACATGACCTTTTTAAAGTCATGTTACCGTAGTAGTCATCAGATTATACTTAAATATGGCTGTGAATTTTGTTTCTGGGAAACACTTTCCTGTAGCTACTATTTTTGGCTGTGCATTTTTATGAGCTCTTTTTACTGAAGAGAAGTGCTCTCCCTGTACAGAGGAGTCAGTTTCCTCACGCCCACTCCTCTATTTTTTTTTTTTTTTGTGACACTCCCAAATCCATCTTACTTAGGGAGCTATATAAAAATTAATTTCTCTCTTTTCCTCCTGTCAAAAGGATAAAGGAAATCACTAAAAAAAATAGACCACCAGGTTAGCCCCTTCAAGCCATTACTTTTAAAGGGCTTATTTTTAAGTCAGTGAAAGGAGAAGATGTATGGTACTTGGCATGTGCAGAGACAATGGAAAAACATTTCCATAAGAATAGGTTTCTTGTACTTCAGTACATTCTTCCTTTTCATCGATTTGAAAGACAATGTGAACAATTTAGGAAAATAATGGAATAAATATTTCACAACGGTTGCCAAAATATTCATGCAAATAAACTGGAGTTCATGCAAGTGAACATGAGAGTTGAACACTGATGTTCACACTGTATTTCATATTCAGGAGTTATGCAGAGTTGGTTGCAAAAGCTTTGTTTCCACACAACCTTATTTTTGTTTGCAAAAATGAAAAAAGCAATTTTTCATCTTCTTTTTCTATAGGTAAATTATTATCTTGTTCTTTAAAGAAATGTCTTGTATGGAAAGCAACTAGGCATCAGGTATTAATTCTTAAAATACTTTTGGAATTGTAAAAAACTTACATATGCAAGTATTCTACAAATCAATCTTTGAGAGTTGAGCAGAGCATGTAATTTTTTGAAAGAATGTGGACTTTTTTCTAAATGGGAACTATTAAACTTAAGCTACACTATTAAACTATAAACCTGTATAAAAAAACTCCTCGACTTTAGAAAGTGTTAGACATTGCCAACCCTAAGGAAAGGGAGTTGAAAAATATGTGCAACTCTGCTCTATGTATTTTGTGTCATCACAGTGACTATGAAAGAGCTGGTAAATCATTTGCAGCTGAGGATAATTAGCAGTATATACAGTAGAGTTTAGCCTGTTCTCACAACTTCCATGCAAAATCAAAGTAGAATGGTGTTTCTTAAACATGGGCTTCTAAACTGGAAGCTAGGCTCAGGGTAATATTAGTTGTGTGCAATAAACAAAATCTGGTTTTATATTTGCACATTAGGTAATGCAAAGGTTTTTTATGTAGGTCTAATTCAGTTACTTTTTGTGATATTGTTATGCCTGTGAAGTTAAAAACTAGAATCCAACAGTTTATTTCTAGACTTTTTAAAAAATAGATGATGCTATTTTAAACTGTAAGAGAAACAGTGTTGTTGCTTTTTTTCCCCAAAGACTTTAAACTTTAGTTTCTTCCTGTTACAAAGAAGATTTTCATGTCTGAGAAAAAAATTTTCTGTATTAATTTTCCTTGAAGGAAGAGGGAATGCTGGGAGCAAATATGCATTAATATTTCTTAATTTTAGTGTCAAATGCAAATTGAGTGTCTGCTTGTTATAAAAGCTTTTTCAATCATATTTTAATGCTAATTGTACTTTTGTATTCTTTTCCAGTTACGATTTTTCAGAATTGATGTTGTAGACCTGGAATTTTGTTACATTTTTTTTTGAAGATTAACATTAATTTTTATTTCATATAAAATCTAATCTACTTTTTAGTTGCTAACTAAAGCAAAGTCTTTCTTATTATTACTGTCCAGCAATGACCTCTGACTGGGATAAGCTGCATGACTCCAAGGCAAGGCTTAAGCCTATTGTTTCCAGGACTTTGAGGAAAATGTTGAGAGGCAGAAATAATATAAGCCTCAAGCTATAGAAAGAGAGGAAAAGCAATGCTGCCTCACCCTTCAAATCAGAGAGTTTCATGAGAGGAGGAGGAGAGTTTGGAAGCCAAAAATGTGAGGAGTGAAAGTCATTCCACTTCTTGACAAACCTCTCCAAACCCCTGGAAAACAAATTAAGTTGAATTTGGTTGCCAATAGATTATTATGTCCTGGCTCCACTTTATAGTTCTACCTTTATCATCTACCTCTATGGTCTGCTAGTGTGACTTTCAGATGTAGTTTTTTTTTTTTTTCTTTTCTTGTTTCTTTTTTTTTTTTTTTTTTAATCTTCTGGTGTGTTGCTTTGTCTTTTCCAGCTCGACTTTTAAATTGTCTATAAAAAGCAGCATATGCAAACCTCAGGGTTTTTTGCTAGTGCAAGTAAAGACATAGGTATGAGCATTCACCAGATTATATCCACAGAAAGATGCCTGCAGCTTTGCACAACACTGTGTATTGTACTATTAATAGACTAGAGTTTTGTGTTAATCCTCAATGACATAGATATCTGAATATAGTAAAATGTAATTTTCAATAAATAAATACTTGTCAAATCTCCACTTACTAAACAATTTGTTCAATAATACTAGGTGTCCTCAGGAGCTGAAAGATGCCCTTAACACAATATCACATAAAAGACATTCAAAGAAGAAAATTTAAGACTTGAACTTAATGTACAACATTAACAGTATAGAAATGTACTTTTAGGTTTTTGGCACTTATCAAGTTCAAATGACACCTAAAAATAGAATAAATTAATTATTTGCTGTTGATTTGCAGCACTTCTTAAAAACTTCTTCAGACACTCTGGATTATTGGAATCATTATCTTAAACTTTTGTTCCATTTTGAACCTAATGCTCTTTGTGTTGTGATCTAGTTTTAATCACACATCTTACTATGTTCTCAGTTGAATTTTGTTAGTGATAATAGTCTATAGAGAGTGTATAATGAGAATAAAAGAAGGAACTGGCAAAGCCAGGTTTGAGAAAGTGAAAAAAGGAAAATTGTCACTTTCAGGATAGAAAGTAATAGTTTTGTTTCAAAAGCATATTTATCAAGAGATAATGTCAAAGTTGAAAAGAGAGATGTATGAAAATTACAAATGTTTGCAAACCCTGTACATGCTTTAGCCAACAGAGTGAAACACCAAAGGGACTGACTTTCTAACTCCTCCAGGAAAAGCTCATCGTCACTTACACACATTTCAAAAAGTTGGCAAAGTGGACAAAGTCAGGTCCCATTCTAAATAAGCATAGATATTCAAAGGTTGTAATTCAATAGCAAAATTAAATAAGAGGCTTAAGATTTCATTTTACTATAAAGTGTTCCATTTCATTCAATTGCAGTCCAAAAAGAGTTGTGAGAAACTTACGAGAAAGGGTTTACTTTCACAGGAAATTAAAAAAAGTATACAGATAAGACTTTGTCAAAGCTCCTACCGATGTGATATGATAGTGCAAATAAAATTATAAAATACTGCACGGTTATATGGTGCTTGTAAGAACTGTATAGTGTTTGAAAGCAGCAGGTCAGTCGTTTATGGCTTCTATTCAAGGCTCAGAATAAAACTGTGTGACCAGCTGGAAAAGACCAAACCAAAAAGATTCAGTGAGGCAGTAGAAGAGATATCCTTTATCCAAATGAAAGAATACAAGAAAAGAAATTAATATCTAGTGGAGTAAATTAGGATAGCATAAAAGCAAATTATAAGATGTTGGTGTATTTTTAAATACATCGGCAGCAAGATGCCTGTCAGAAGTCTGAGGTATAAAATAAATGTCAAGGTCATCCATGGTGGAAAAGTCTAATGAGTTCTGAACCCCTGGAACATATATGTAAGAACCCTAAGTTTATTTTTTGTCATTGTATGAAATCCAAAGTTTCTGTGTTATAAGAGGAGAAAAAAAGCTTTGACATTAATCAGGAAAAAATAAGTGTTATGAAGGTAGATGAAATTAACTATTAACTCCTACATGACAATTTACTGAATACCTCAAGTAGGTTTTTTTCATAGTTCAGAATACCCTGAAACCTTTTTTATGGTAGGCTAAAAGTTTTTAAATGAGGAAGAACTGTCCTTGTCTAACACACATGCTGAATCCTTTTCCTGTCTTTGCTTTGCTGTCTTTGTTGTGGTGAATGGTTAAGACTGTTGTCTGACCATAGCAAAGTGTGATTAATAATGACCTTTTGCTATCAAAGACCCACACACATACTTAAGAGCAACAATATGCAAGTTGAGGAGTGCTTGAATGAGTAATGCATATTTGGTGACTCTTGTGTTTCTCACAACCTGAGAATGCTTTAGTTGAATTCCCCCAAATTAAAACCTCCTTGTATGAAACTAGCCTGTGGGATTAAATGAAAACTTTTTTTGGGAAAGAAAGCATCCCTGTTATTGCCAATAATTATTGGATACAAGATAAAAAGTGCTAACAGTAACTTGAAATCTAAGTAACTAAATTTGTGATATTTGTTGAAAAATCTTTCTGAACCTTTCTTCAAAAATGCTAAAGTATTTTGTTCATCTCAATTTTCCTGTTGTGCACAAATACACACTGACTGTTGCAGTGTAAAAGAGAGTCTTTGAAATTGCCTGCTAGATGGTACAGTGACCCATAATGTAACGTATGAAACCACAGATATCAGGGATCTGTCCCCAGTAAAAGTCTTTTTTTTTTCTTTTAGTAACAATTTGTGAGAGGCAAGAGCCCTAAAGAAGGATGACATTCTCACTGTCTGCTGCAGGGTGACTCCAGCCAGCATCAGCAAGAGAAAGCCTTCACTCTGTGCCTCCCATCAGCCTGCTGGTCATGTGTCCTTAGCATACAGTCTCTCAATATTTTGTATGTCTGTGCTGAACAGCAATTTTGCACCTAGGTGAGTGTGAAAAAAGGAAAGTACACTAACCCATCAGGATAAGGTTACTGTGTTTTATACCAAGACTGCTTAACATTTACTGGAGGAAAGAAGGGAGAGTGTCTGCTATTTCTGTGGAACTGGGATGAGATACTTTGAAGCACAGCAGGAAGGTACACTCAGTCGGAGAGCAACTGTTGGTGATGGTGTCTGTGAGGTGAAGAAGGTGACCATTGACATCTCCAGACAATGGCTCCCTCTGATTGTGCTGATGCAGCCTGGGAACACCTCTGCTAGAGGCTGTCCTGGAAAAAGGAAGTGGTCACATAGATAACTGGCCTGCAGGACTGTGCAACTGGGACGGGGCATCTCAGAGAGAGGGCCAAGGACACTGGCTCTAATCTCACATATCACTGCATGGAGCAAGAGAGGGAAAAGAACAGAGGCAATGGCTTCCCTGCCATGGTAAAGGAGTCTGGGCATGGCTCAGCTGGAAATCCTGGAGATCCATATTCCAGTATGTAGTGACTTCCAGATACATTTGACTGTATTTTTCCTGCAGTTTTTTAACATTACTGTACGATTTGGCAAAAAATGCTTATGGCATGAATCTGTACGACACTTGAGTAGTCCATGAAGACTGTCACCTGGATGAGAGAAAGAAACAGATAAAAAAATTATAAGAAATGGGGATAATCATCAACGTATTTCAAAAATATTTTCCCAATTAGTAAAAAAGTCATTGAAAGGAGTATGTTCAGCAAATAACTTTATTGGTGGAAATGATAGATTTTTTTAATTAATGTTTTTGCTGTCACAGAAGATAAAATTCTTGGAGAAATTTGAAGGTATCTTAGAAGTATTTACATGTGCTATATTAAACACAGGTAAAGGTTGTTCCAATAGATTATTCATAATTTACATTACAATAAAGATTTTGGGAGGAAATGATGCCACCTTGCAAGCCTATATACAAATTTATTTACACCTTCAAGTATAGTAAAGAAGTATGATTAACTTGTAAATATTGTGTGAGAAAGCTGTGCAACAATAAATATAAGAAGTCTAACAAGATCAGATGGTGAAAGGCCTAGAGGGAAAGTCACATGGGGAGCAACTGAGATCACTTGGCTTGTTCAGTCTGGAGAAGAGGAGACAGAGAGACCTCATTGCAGTCTCATGAGTAGAAGGAGAACCTCCTCATGAGTAGAAGGAGGAGGACTGGCACCAATCTTCTCTGTGGTGACCTGTGGTGACCAGTGATAGGACCCAGAGAATGGCATGAAGCTGTGTCAGAGGAGGCTTAGGTTAGATATTAGAAAAGGTTTTTCACCCAGAGAGTGGTAGAGCACTGGAACAGGCTCCCCAGGAAAGTGGTCACAGCACCAAGCCTGACAGAGTTCAACAAGCATTTGGACAGTGCTTTCAGGCACATGGTGTGACTTTTGGGGTGCCTTGTGCAGGGCCAGGAGCTGGACCTTGGTAATCCTTGTGGGTCCCTTTCAACTCAGGATATTCTATGATTCTATGAACCATTCCATTAAGTTCCTGAATCTGTGAGTAGAAAATTCTTCAAGTGGCCACGTGACCAACTAATGACAAGATGATGCCCTAAGGTCCAGTGAGTTGTCTGTGCCTTATCTAAGTGGGCATTACACCAGTTGACAGTTTATAGATGCTGCCATATTTTGAAAAATAATATAGGTCCATCCTTGATTTAAAAAAAAGAGGGTTTAGATGACCATGATTAAAGGTCTGTTCTTTTTCAGGGAACTGGATACAAGTGTTGCTCCTTGGAGTCTCTTTTGGAGGTTTTCAAGACCTTAAGAATCAAAACCCTAAGTAGCCTTGTTAAAATTCAGTGTCAGCTCTAGTTTGAGGACTTTGGACTTTATGATCTTATGAGACCTCTGAGTTATGCAGGCAAGGACATTATACTCTGGGTCCTGAAAGGTTTTGACAGCTTAGTCCTTAGTCTCCCTTAGTCTTAGGGAGATAAAAGATGCAAGATACACCCTGTTTATATAGTCTGGCTAGGTCAGGTTGGTCTTAGCATATGGCTGTTATGGGCCTCATTCTTTGCTGTCTAAGCCTTATTTTCAATATAATGAACTGATGTTATTTATGACTAGCTAAAACAGGCAACATAAAATTTTTCACTTGATTAGAGGAAATCCCGTAATGGAGGGCTCATTAATTCAGTATGCATCATGGCTAATTATTGCTAGCATTTTTATTACTGCTTCATGACAAGTATTATATCACTGAAACTTACTTTGGATGAATCATTCAGATGAGCTGTGCCAACACGTACCGTTCTTTTTTGCTCATACCTTTTATTTATGGAGTATTTTATCTACCTTATTTACCTTGAGATATGTATGAATATGATTGTCTTGATACCTCACCATCACTTGCATATTTTAATTTTCCAACAAGAAAGGTGGTAACAGCCATCCTACTAAGGAGGACAAACAGAAGAACATGGGTAGATTACATGGTCATAGTCTCATATGAAGACCAAATTGGAGATGTTATCTTAATCTCTGCAAATCCAGGACTGACATGGTATGAGTGAGAACCAGCTCATTATCCAACTAATATCCTGTTTCTGATGATGAGTCATATCAGTTACTTCAAAAGAATATAAGGAAACTGAAAAGAGATTTATAGATATAGAAGGCTATACCAGAAAAGTTTCACCCTAATCTCTAGTAGTTACAGATTTGTTTAGCCTTCTAAAGTATTTTCTGGACATTGATAACCATGGTAACTCTTAATTTATATAAGTATCTTATCATTCTTTCATGTCTGAGAACAAGAATATGAAATATTAATGAGGGAATCTGGAGGTAAATGGAAGACCTTGACTCCCCACAGTCTTAAGGAAAATAACAGGCGCCTTCCTTTTAGTTTACAGACATTTCCCAGTACACACAAATTTTAAGATGACTTATATACAATGCTCTTCAATTTAAAGAACTACAGCTATTTACAACTTTTTCTTTTTAGTTTATGCATTTCTCTCCCATATAAATAATCAGACTCAGGTGAGACCAGAGCACAGGTACACACAGGTTTACATGCACATCCACACCTTTCCCTAAAGACTACATTTGCTGATCTTCCTGTAGAAACTGAAAAACATCTGCTAAATATTTTCTGCTCAAAGAGAAATGAATGGTGGTTGTTTTAATCTTTGATTCTTTAGTCATTGAGTAATGTTCATTCTGCAAAGTGTTATAACATGAAATCATGTTCTTTCTTTTGTGTGATTGTTATATTTCCTTAATATCTGGAATAAATACTATAACATTTAGTCACAATCCTTGAATTGCTTCATTGCACTGAGTTGTTGAGACAAAGATTAGAATAATCTAAGTATAGGGGAAAGTATTAAAAAAGTAAAATCAAAGAGATAGTCACCTGAGAGTTTTGGGATACTGTTCAGATTTGAGAAACCTGACTCAGAATACCTTCAGTTTAATGATTGTACCATTTGCATCTGCCTTTTCTAAGGATATTGTGACATCTCTAGCTCTGGGCAACAGCTTCTGGGAAAGGTGAGGCCAACACAATTACACTTGTGACGGATGCTTTTTAATTCCTGACCATAAGTTACCAGCATTCATTTGTACTGGCATGCACAATGCCTTATTTTGCTCCCCTAGGGGCTTACTCTTTTCCATCATGATGAGCAGTTCTGACAAGTGTGTACTGAGATAGCAGTACCTTGCAAGTCGTACTGAACTGGAAACTCCCTGAGAAGAATCAGTGTCAGAACTAGTCATAATAATGGCAGAATTTCACTTTTTCAGATTAGCAAAAAATAAAAAACTGTCTGCATGAGCCACATGCGTCATTTTGCTATTCTTTGATCTAGATCTCCTGAGCTGCTCTGGAGTCTGGAAAAACTGACAATCCAGCCCATGGTCCTGATTTACATGAAATGGGCAAACATAAGATTTTGAACTCTCTGCAGTCCCTTCGCTGCCTTACATATGAGCTATATGAACTCCTGTCTTTTGAACAACAGAGGGTTGCTAGTTTAAACACACAGCCAAATCTTGAACCTCAGGCATCTTTGACTTCCTGTGAAGTCCAGATATTTTGCTCTTTTTGGAGGCTGAAAGAAGCTAAAATGTCTTGCACAGATATTCCCACCTGTACAGAGGGGAAGCAACTAAATCTTTCAATTTATGACAGTATATTGCACCAACGCTATCATTTTGCTGTAGATAAGACAGGACTCTTTGTCAGGAGCTGAGCAGTCAATGATGTCTACCAAGAGGAGGATGACATTAGGTAGGTCTCTGATGAGCACTGACTTTATCATGAAATATTTTAATGGTGCTGACCTTGAAATGAAAGTGGAGAATAACAGAGAACCAAGACCAGTAATGACTCTCCAGCCCAGGCATAACATCCTTCACTGACAACCAGGTAAGTGGGAAGGACAGAGGGCATCAAAAGGATTAAAATAGGGGTTTGGGGCAACTGAGGATGCAAGATATGCATAAAAACAATGAAATATGTTTAAAAGAGAAGGAAAGGGAGGTGATAGCATATTATATAACACACTAAACTGGGAGACATAGTGCATATAAGGCTGCTTAGGAAGGATTTGGAAATGGTAGAAGTATTAAATCTTTAACAAAGGACTCTTACTTTCTAGCTGTCAAATTTCTTACTGTTAAATATGTTTAAAAAAATGAACCAAAATGGTTTTAGGTGATTTAATTACGTTTTTCTGCTTTGCTAAGCACTTGGTCTTGAGAGACCCTCTGTTCTGTGTTTCTGTTAAGCTCACCTTTTTATGTCTGTCCAGCAATTGCATCTTCTCTCCCAGCTTAATGATGTGTGGTATCATATATAAATTAAGTCTTAAGTGGAATATGAATCTTTCTGTCAAAGAAAGTCCAGCTATGGATAATATATGTTTTTAAAAAATTATTTGGTGCATTCATATCTGATAGTTTAGGGAATTGGAAACTGATGGCTTTTAAAAGAAAATGCACAAGGTGAAGGTGAATACAACACTGCTTATAAAAAGGTGCCCTATTAAATTAATATTTGAGACATTAGAAAGAAATTAAGGGCTCAATCCTTTAAGCCAATAGGTTAATTTATAGCATGTGCTATGACATTTTGCTGAACTGAGCTGCATATCTTAAGAGTCAGTACCCTGAAGTACTTGCCTAGGAAGCCAAGCAGTTGTCATTATTCAAAAAGTGAATTATTACAGCTTCATTTTACCTTATTCAGAAAGAAGTTATATTTTAGGTGTCTGTTAACATTTGGTCTGATACTTTCAATATTTTTTTATACTTTGTTTCAGCTTTTAACCTGAATAGTAAGTAGAGAAGCTGCAGGTAAAAGGGCCATTCTGAGCAGTTTCTCTTGAAGTACTGTAATCTACAGCACAGGATAGAGATAGCAGAACTTTTAACTTTAGGGGCTAAATGTATTTTTCTTGGTTATTCTGCTAGATACACAGTAGGAAGTTCCCCTTTTCATGAAACCAGCAGAGGTTCCTGGTGCTGTGCAGCACTCTGAGTAGCTCTCCTGACCTGGTCCCAAATGCCTTGTACACCAATTCCTGTTGCTTCCTGAACTCACCATGAATATCTCAGAGACTCCTTCGCTTCTCCTTCAGTATTAATTTGGATGATGGCTTTAGACCCCACCTATCACAAAGACATTGATTTTTTCCATAGTTCACCTTCTTACAATGGCTGACTCAAGGTTTGTTATGAATGTTTGTAGAATTTAATGCTGTCAAAGATAAAGTGAATGCTTGAAGCCCCGTCTTCTGTGAGCCATTCATGGTGTTCAGACCTGTAAGCTGCTTGGACCATCAAGTATTACAGAATCACATAATCAATTAGGTTGGAAAAGACTGCTGAGATCGAGTCCAACCTATGACTAAGCAGCACCATGTCAACCAGACTATGGCACTTAGTGCCACTTCCAGTCTTTCCTTAAACACTTCCAGGGATGGTGACTTCACCACCTCCCTGTGCAGCCCATTCCAATATCTAATCACCCTTTCTGTGAAGAATTTCTTTCTAATGTCCAACAAATACCTCTTCTGGTGCAGTTTACAACTAGATCCTCTTATCCTATTGCTGGTAGCATGGGAGAAGAGACTGACCCCCACCTGGCTACAACCTTCTTTCAAGTTGTTGTAGAGATTGACAAGGTCACCCCGGAGCTTCTCTTCTTCAGACTCTCTCAGCTTTTCCTCACAGGACATGCACTTCAGACTCTTCATCAGCTTTGTTGCCCTTCTCTGGACCCACTCCAGCATCTCAAAGTCCTTCCCCAACTGAGGGACCCAGAAGTGGACACACCAGTTCTGAGTACAGGGGAAGAATAACTTCCTTAGTCCTGCTGGCTACTCTATTCCTCACACAGGTTAGGATGTCATTAGCCTTCTTGGCTACCTCGGCACATTGTGGGTGCATGTTCAACTGGCTGTCGATTGGCATCCCCAGGTCCTTTTCTGCTGAGCCACTTTCCAGCCACTTTAGTCCTAGATATTAAACAGGACTGGGCCCAACATTGATCCCTGGGAAGACACCACTAGTGACTGGATGCTAACTGGATGTGGCACCATTTACCACAACTCTTGGGGTCTGGCTCAGCCAGTTTTTAACCCAGTGAAGAGTGCACCTGTCCAAGCTGTGGGCTGCCAGCTTTTCCAGGAGAATGTCATGGGAGATGGTGTTAAAGCCTTTGCTGAAGTCCAGGCAGACTGCAGCCACAGGCTTCTCTCATCCACTAGGTGGTCACCTGGCCAGACAGGACCTGCCCTTTCTAAACCTGTGATGGCTGGATCTGATCCTCCCTTGGTTGTCTTGTATATGCTGTGTGATCACACTCAAGGAACTTCTCTCCATAACCTTGCCAGGCACTGAGGTCAGGCTGATATACCTGTGTTTCCTAGATTCTTCTTTCAGCCCTTCTTGTGGATGGGTGTCACTTTTGCCAATCTCCAGTCAGCTGAGACCTTTCCAGTTAGCCAGGACTGATGATAAACAATGCAGAGAGGCTTAGCAAGCTCTTATGCATGCTTCCTCATCACCTTGGGATGAATCCCATCCAGTCCCATAGACTTGTGAGCTCTATGTAGCTCAGCAGGTCCTAGCTGCTTCCTCCTGAATTACAGGGAGTCTATTCTTCTTCCTGTCCCTGCAGCTCAGGACGCCAGCTGTCCTGAGGATAAATCGGTCTTACTGTTGAAGACTGAGGTAAAATAGGTGTTAATTATCTCAACCTTTTCCTTGCCTTTGGTGACTATATTGCCCCCAACAAAGAATGAAGATTTTCCGTGCCCCTCCTTTTGCTATTAATGTATTTATAAACCCCACTTTTTTATTATCCCTTACACAGGTGGCCAGATTAACTTCTAATTGAGCTTTTACCTCTCTAATTTTCTTTCTGCATGACCTAACAACATCTTTAAACACTTCCTGAGTTGCCTGCCCCTTTTTCCAAAGGTGATACACCCTCTTTTTTCCCTGAGTTCCTGCAAAAGCTCCCTGCTCAGCAAGGCTGGCCTTCTTCCCAGCTGTCTTATTTTTGATACATAAGGACAGCCTGTTCCTGCACCTTCAAGATTTCTTTCTTAAAATATATCCAGCCTTCCTTTGCCTATTTGTTTTTAAGGACTGCTTTGAAAAGGACTTTCCAAATCACTGTCCTGAGTAGGCCAAAGTCAGTCCTTTGGAACTTCAGGGTAGATGTCTTGTTGACACCTGTTGTTACTTCACCCAGTACAGAAAACGTTAACATTTTGTGGTTACTATGCCCAAGATGGCCATCAACCAACATAACACTCACCAGTCTTTGTTCACAAACAACAGGTCTAGCAAGGCACCTCCTCTGGTAGGTTCATTTACCAGTTGTGCTAGGAGGTTGTCTTCCACACAATCCAGTACCTCCCAGACTGCTTCCTTTCTGCTGTGCTGTATATCCAGCAACATCTGGGAAGTTGAAGTCACCCATGGGTACAAGGGCCAGTGACCAGGAGACTTCTGCCAGTCTGTAGTCCGAGTGGGCACACAGTTGAGTGGTCTATAACACACTCCCACCATGACATCCACTGTGCTTTCACTCTGATCTTTACCGAGAGGCACTCTGTCATCTTCATCATCCTCACCTAGAATACATTCAAAGCACTCCCTAAAGTACAGTGTTACCCCCTCACCCCTCATGCTTTGCCTGTCTCTTCTAGAGAGCTTAAAACTATCCATTGCAGCAATTGAATTGTGAGAGTTATCCCACCATATTTCCATGATAGCAACTGCATCATAACTTTCCTGCTGAACGATGACTTCCAGCTTCTCCTGCTTGCTGCCCATACTGCATGCATTGGTGTACATGCACTTCAGCTGACCTAACAGTTTTGCCCTGTCACAGGCCTGCCACCCCTAGGCTCATCTCTAGTGAGCCTTACCTTATCCTTTTCCCACTATAAGCCTAATTTAAAGACCTCTCAATCAGCCCTGCTAATTCCCAGGTCATAACTCTTTTCCCTCCCTGAGTCAGGTATACCCCATCTGACATTAGCAGACCTGGTGGCATGTAAGCTGCCCCATGATCAAAAAATCCAAAATTCCACCTATGGCAGCAGCCTCTTAGCCATGTAGTCTATTGGTTATTTGGCTGATTCTGGCTAAGCAACTCCCCTATATGGCTCTTCATCAGATGAGTTTCCTGGCCATCAGTTTTCGGAACCTCATGCCTTTAGTGGGCCTGATTTTTTGTCTGCCTGCACTCTCTGTCACTCTCAGTGTCCCCTGACACTTCTGAAAGCTAAAAGTTTTGGCAGAGCTAGTCCCCACCAAAGCAATGCATCCCTCTTGTAAAATTCATCTGCACAATGGTTGAGGTCCCTGCTGTATACCTAGGGGACAAAAAAGTGGGGAGATTTGGGGCAAATCACTTCACGTTTACTGCTGAGCTGCTGTCCAGGGATATAACACTTTAAATGTACAACCCAAAGAGCCTCTTGCAATCAAGACCATAATTTTTTTCAGTTTCCTTATGTCCACTTTCATGCAGTGATAAGTAAGTGAAGTCTGTAAAACATATCACCAAAACTTCAACTGTTTGTGATACTGATTAAGAGGAAGTCTTAATCGATTTTAGATCACACCTTTAAAACAAAGAAGTGGTTTGTTAACTTGAAGAGTCTTCCAATTTCTAAGCATGATGGATTTTGACAGGCCTCATGTAGACTAAGCACTGTAATGAAAAACTGTCAACCATTATGGTGCTGTGAATTAAATCTTCTCCTGAAGAACTGAAGGTTTGCCCTTTCAAAAGGTTTTCATCTTGCATAGTCCACAGTTTTTCTTTCTGTTTCTGTTTTTTTTTTCTCTGAAAATGACTTCAGTTGTGTAATTGTCAAAGATTTAGTATATGAGCTATACAATAAAGACATTTTCTAAGTTAATTAGCCTAAAGCAGAAATAAAACGTCTTTGCTGTTACAACAATTCCCCATTGCAACCATATTTCAACATACCTCAAAGCTTGAACAGCATTCAAAGGGTTTTAATTACTTTTTTTTTGTTTTTTTTTTTTTTTGTGCTGAGCAAAAGTACAACTACCTTAAAGAACATCACATAAAACACATAGCATTATTTCTCCATCTCAGTGATCTAATTTTTACTGATTTATATTTAGGTGAACAAAACATACACTCCGAACTGTCTGGGGAAGAAAAGTACTAATATATGTGTGGTACACTGTAAAATTATTATTTAAAATTGTTGTTATGTTTTACAAACACAGAAATGGACAGCATTATTCACATAGCAATTCAATTTATTTATTCTTGTTTTAAGTGGTTATTTTAGGAGTTGTCATACATAAGCAGCAGAAAGGGCTAAATTAATATAAATTCATCTGAATTGCCTTTATTTCTGAAATCGAATAATGCATATCATTTCTCTTTCTGTCATTTTTTTGCAGTTGTAAAACCAGCTAAGCTGTACTGTGAAGTTCCAAGTTTCTGTCTTAAAAAAACCCCAGTAATAATATCACATTTTAAAAGAGATGAAATTTTAATGTAGATTTTCATAATGTTAAAATAGCTAGAAAATGAAAATCCTTTGCTTTTCCTTTGTTTTTGCTTTTTTCTTTCTATTGCATATATCTATTTACAGTAAGAGTTGTTCTAAAGAAGTGTTTCTGGAGAAATCAAAGCTACACAGCAATAGAAATGAAATCTGAAATCTGTACTGGTATCTGGGACAAAGTGCTTAATTTATTTTCCATGCAACTCCAGAAATGAAAATACAGCCCTGTCAAGCTGCAGTGATCAAACATAGCAGCTCAGCAGTGTACCCACAGGGGTACCTCAAGTAGGATTTTGCAGGTCTTAATAAATTTTGTATTTGTTTCTCAAAGCCCTCCTGTGGTCCATTGCAAAATAATATATGGTTAAAATACAAGGCAATTACAGCAATTCAAATTTTGGAAAACTGGGCTCACAGGGAGTAGAATCTGCTATTCAGGTGTTATAAATCCCTCTGACTGCACAGGCATCAATACTGATTTGTACTCTACAAGGGTTTGATAATCTCAATATGTAAGAAAGAAGTTCCCTAAAGATGTGATCCAAAGATCAATGAAGTCATTGGGAGGTTTTCCAATAATTTCAGTGACTTTTAAATCATTCTGCAAGCATTGAATGTGCATCTATTTTAAAAAATAAAATACAGGTAACCCTGGAAGCAAGTGCAAACACATATATATTTTTAAGAAGATATATCCAAGACATTAAACATCAAATAAAACTTCAAACAAGAAACAGATTTAGAATCTTTAAAAACTGTAGGCAATGAATTCCACAGATTATCACCACTCTTACAGACTGTGCTTTGAAATCCCACCATACTTTCCTTTAATTTTTATCTTAATTGTGAAGTGCATGTAAAAACACACACCAGTGTGGCATAGTAGGATTACAGTGCAGAGAGAACTGTTTATAGCAAAGACATGAAGCTGGACAATTAATGAGATGAATTCTGATGGCGTGTCCAGTTGAATGTATTGTGCTTTGTCCCACTTCCATTTTTTCCTCCCACTGTTTTATAGCTGACCACTGGAGGCCCAAAGGGACATGTTTCAACAGAATATGTATGTTTGTGAGATGTGTGATTAACTTCATATATAGCCTTATGCATTAACAACTACAAAATTGAGTAACCAGAGTGAATGTTTATTGGAGGACAGAGGGAGACCATTCCTTTTAGCAAAAGTACTGTCCCTTTGTGCCACAACAGGCTGCTTGTGGACCTCTAGTATAAAATAAGATATAGATATAGACACTGACTACATGAATAAAATCCAGGTTGTTGGGTCTTTGAGCATGTAGCCCCAACCAACACACGAGCTCTCTTGCTTAGAAATCTGTTTCTGCCATATTTAGATACTTTTATTTGTCTCCTTTTTCTGACCTGGTGAGAGGCTATTAATAAAAAGCAGTTCTTTGTATTTATAATAAAAATTATCCTATGACCATTTTGAAAAGTTTGTATTACTATTGCAAAATATCACAACACAGGAAAAAGCATTTTTCTCACACAGCCAATTGGAAGCGAAAAGTGAAATAGTACTACTATTACCCAGTTTATGAAGTCATAGAAGTCATGACTTCATTATCAAATAATAGTTAACTGAAAAGGCTGGACAAATTTTCTAGTTTTGTCCAGCATAGGAGGAGAACTAGTATGAATAAAACTATTATAATAAATGATTTTACGAAAAAAAAAGAAACCTGGATTTTAAAGAGACAGTCTGGTTTTGAGTTATTAGAGATATAGGGACAATTTGAAACACCATGAAAGAAAATCAAACTTTGTTTGAGTTAGTGGTTTTTAAGGAGATAGGAAGAGTCCGTTCTCATCTCACATTATTAGTTTTACTATTACTAAATAATATCTTCTGCTTTAGAAGAAAGAACAATATATTGTGATTATTTTTTATTTGGTTCATTTAGACTTCTAATGATTTTTGCCATTATTTTGAAATAAAGTTCTAAGGAGTTAGCATAGGAAAATAATACAGTTTAAGGTCCTATTAAAAAAAAATGGTCATACTATATCAAGTAGTGTTCAGCTACACTGAAGTCAATATGGTCTTTTGGCCACAATTACTTCTTGTTCTGTAAACAAATTTGCATTTTTGAAGGACCTTTACCCTTGCACAAGAGAGCAGTACAGCTGCTGGCACTTTTGCTCCTTGACATTCTTGTTTGGTTATATTCAGAAGAGGGGTTATGCTGCTGACTCAGAAAATGAAGTGGTAGCCATTCCTGACGTAAGGCACATGAGAAATGATGGCACAAGACTCCACGGACATTGCTGTGGCAGTCCAGAGTAGTCTGTCACTGTCGGGTACAAGATAAGACAGAAATATGTTCCCCCATTGTTTTTCTGTCTGCTGACATCGCTTTGCCAGTTCCTGG
>JAWWEV010000115.1:85458859-85473312 GCA_035583235.1 Hafferia zeledoni | reverse complement strand
AACGGAGACCATCCAGCCAGCGTGAGGAGAAATAACAACTCTTTGCATTTCAAAGACTCAGTATCTTCTTGCAGCTCAACAGATAACACCAGTGGCAGGAACAGAGAGTAAAAGCTGTGTTTTCAAGTAGTTTTCATGGTGGTATCTTTTCCTTTGCTTCTATAAATAACCCTAAGCGTTTTTCCTAACTTTCTTGTTTTTCCTCTTTTCCTATCGCATCTCTCTCTAACGATCAATAAAAGTCAGTTTTTGGTATTCACAGTTAACTTGTGTGAGTTTTAATTTTGCTCAAGAGAATATTTCAAACTTGTAGTTCAATCTGCACCAAAATTAAGCAGATCTGAACGCTACAGTCACTTCCCTGCGGAAACTTCTAGCTCTTCTCTTTCCACTGATATCTTGAAGGTTGCCGATAGGCTTTTCCTCTGATTGTTTCCTATGTTATTCCTGGTTTCCTCAAAACTCACCCTCTTTTACTGAAAACAGAAAAAGCTACCACACCAGTAAACTTACTGAGATGTGGATCCAGAATCCAACATGTTCCACATGAATTTTTCCTTGGACATCACTGGCTTTGGAAGAGATTCTTGACACAGCCAGAAGAACTAGCCTTCTAATCTTTGAACTTTTCTGCTGTGGCATGAAGATATACCTTTTCTGTTTCTTGAGCTCCCATGTCTATTGTCTTTGATGATGAATCTTTCTGTTATTAATTTAAATGGAAGAATTCCATAAAATTCAGATGTAGCATGTAACTAGCATTTTGAAGTGCATGGACATCTCTTTATTATTCTGAGGAAGTAGGTGAAATGGCACTGAGCAATAATGGATGTTTCCCGTCCTGTTCAGAAAACGAAAATCATAATCTCAGCCATAATGTTATACTTCTTTTGTCAGGTTTTAGATGGCTCTGAGTTATTGATAAGATTACATATAGGTTTAGGCAAAATAAGCTATATTTCCAATTGACTTCTGTTATCAAACTGTTTGTCTTGATTTAATAATCAAAATTGTCATATTAAATTGCTGAAACCAAGTTAATTTTCTTTTACTTCTTTACCAGCGTATGAATGGCATTGATTTCAGCTGTTAAGAACCATTTTTATGTAATTCTTACTGTCTATCAAAAGTATGGTCATAAAAATATGACTTAGGGTCATGTCTAAATAGGATACTTACCACAGAAAAATCTGTCATGATCAATTGAATGCATAGATTTTATTATCAGGGAAGCATAATCGGAAATATTTGATTTTTCAGCTTACAATTTTTGAATATGTTTTCAAAAGTTTCAGTGCTCTGTGAAAAGGAAAACTGTGTATGGAAGTTTTAGTCACAAAAACATTTTTCCAAATGTTGTAAAAATGAAGCTGAATTAGTAATAAATTATTCAAAACCATCTGGGGGCCTGAGTTATACTGTCTGTTTCTTGGCTTTAGGTGTTTATTCTTGCTGGAGTGTGTCATAGTTTCTGTTAGAAAGCACAAGAACCTTACCAGATGATGTCAGCACAGACAAGGTGGCTCCTGGCAGCAGATATTAAATAATGGCTGGCCTTAAACACTGTGAAAAGCATTTGGCTAGCTGGTAGCAGGCTGTACTGTGTGACCTCTCCTTCCCTTCTAGGTGCTTTAGTCCCAGCCATCAGAGTCCCTGGCACAGGGATGTTAGCACGAGCTTGGAAACATGTCCTTATCAGGCAGAGGTACAGAGGCAGCTCTTCACCCACTGCTGGCTCCTCTTTGATCTCCTTTGGCAGGAACCCTCCCTGAAGATTGCTTCCTGGAGTTGGTGAACATCTTCCTCTGTAAAAAGCAAAATGTATTAAAATAGGAGTTTCCAAGGTTTTCTTTCTGGAGGGCTATGTGATAACTGGGAAGACCATCACAGAAGCCAACCACTCTGCAATACCTTAGGGCTTCCCCATTCCCTTTCTCCTCTGTTCCATACCCCTCAAGGCTATGTATGAAGCCAAATGCCTGGTCTTTTCGTTCTTTGTTCTCCCAGCTGCTGTGATTGTGCTGGACTATTGCCCAGTCCTGGCAATGTCCATGGAGCAGACCTTGTTGAATTTTCTTGGGGTTAATAAAAAGGCATAAAATGACTGGGAGTTTGGGGCACTCACTGAGGCCTTGAGGATCTACAGGTGAGTCAGTGCCAGTCTCTGACCACTCATTTAAATCCTGGCATGAGGATTTCAGCACTCTTTTGGGAATCTCTGCACTAGAGGGGATCTGCCTTATACCCTCAGCTGGGACTGTCATGCTACCACTCCCTTATTTGTAAAAAAATGCATCTTTGTGCTTATGCAACAAGTATGAAGCAAAACTCCCCCTGTCAAGCAACAAACAAACCCAAGAGTGCTTTTCCAACTAAGTACCTGGATCTGTCTTCTGAATTTGTTGTCTGTAAGTCCTTTCAGCTATATTCTGAGCTCCCTGTTGAACATACTGCTTTGTAAGAACTTGCTCAGCTTCTTCGGCTGATGATGTGGGAATGTAAGCCTTTGTTTCCTCTTCCAAAGAGGAAACACAAATATTGATCCATGTTTCAGGTTTTTGCATTATCCTGTTTCCACTTGTCTTACCTGGAACCAGGCAGCATTGATATTTTAAGATATTTGACCTCTCTCTTTGGAATGACTCAAAACTCGTGTCTTTCATATGTCTGAAAAAGAATTGGTTAAAATGTTTTCTTTTCCTTGCCCTTGTTCTGTACCTCTCAGTGTCCTTGGCAGCCTGTGTGCAGCTCTCAACAGCTCTTCTACCAGTGGTGTTGATTTACTACCCTGCAACACCAGTCTGTCCCCTCACACCAGCCTGGCCATGGTACAGAGGTGAAAGAATCCTTACAACACAGGAAATGGTTTTCACCTTTTCCTCTGAAATGAATTTTTCTTGCAGCAGGCTACATCTCACATAAGCTCAAAAACTGCTGATGAGTTCTACTTCCCAACACGCATCCAAACACCTCTTGCTGCCCTTCCACCTTCATTCATTCACTCCAGTGCTTTTTCTCTCCCCTTTCTCAGGTTAGCTTGGCCTGTGAGACACTGTTTGATATTATCCCCAGGAGGGATAAGAAGGAAGAAGAAGCTGAGGGAAGTGGCCAACCGAGAGATAGGAGTCCTCTGGCAGGGCCAGTATATGGCAGAACTTCCTTCTAAGCCAGCCAGTATTCAGAAGATGTAAATAATCTGACTGGCACCAGCTGGGAAGTTCATAGTCAAAAGGTGCCTCATCGCTGGTGGGCAGCAGACACTACCTTATGGACCAGACCCAGCCTGCAAGCTGGCTGCAGTACAGTCCGGCCTTAAATCTAAATTGAAGAATATAATTTTCCTTCTAGAAGAATGAAAAAAAATTGCCCTTAATTTACGGAGCTACTTTGGAATATGAGATGTAATTACTAGTTACTTGGATCAGTGTTGCTCCCTTATTTGAATTTTCCAGAGAATGATGTGCATTCCATCAGAAACTCATGCAGTTCTGGTTCCCCCTTCTCCTCACCTCATTAACCCCCACAGCAGATCTTGACATGTAGTTTGCTGTTCCTGTTATCCGGCCTGGAAAATCAGCCTCTGCCTTATTGATTCTTTCTCCACCACAAAGAATTTGCTTAAGCTGGAGGCTGCATTTTAGAAAATGGTATCATGTTCCAGTTAAAACATATATGTTTTCTTCCTCCATGAAGAATGCCTTTATACTTCCTCAGAAGATTCCAAGTAGCACTCCTATGTCACTCCGCCCTCATCCTGTTGCTACTTTAGTGTTGCCAGTTATACTGTAGTTAGCCATTTGGTATTGATATTGTTGCGACTTTGGCAGGGCACAATATCGTACAGCCCCTCTCTACAACGGGGCTCAGGTTATATAAAAACATGTTTCTAAAAACTACCTAAACCTCCAGCTACCTTCCTTAGTCTTAACTGACAGACAGGCACTATTTGATAGAGGAAGAGCATTCAAGGGCTCCAGTGACTTAGAATTTGCTGCTATGTAGTTTGTAGTGCTATTCCTCCACTGGTCTTTACCACAGTACTAGGCAATCCCATTTAAAATGCCCAGTGCTTCTTCTTTTCACAGGAAATGAAATTTTTTGTGCTAGGTACAAGCAAACTCATTCTCTGCTCTTCATTACATTACCTTGCATAGATTAACACTTTGTTTTGCTATTTCCCTTACAATCATAAGCAATCCTCTCTGTGATCAATCCAGCTTCTGTACTTTCCTAGCCGGCAGAACAGTGCATCTTTTTTGTCTTGTCTGATTGCTTTGCTGAATATTACAGATTTGTGATTCACTATTGTATTCCAATAACTTTTTGACCTGCATTAGCAATGAGGTAGTTTTGTTCTAGGCTAGCTTGTACTGTCACGTCCCACACACAGATTTTTTTTTTTTTTTAATGGCTGGATGCCTGAGATGATTTTTTAAATCTCTGTAAGCTTTTCCAAGATCTCAATTCTATACATGTATTTTGGTACAAGAAAATAGGGCAGAGGGAAATTCTAGCTTCTCTCTATTCCCTGACTCTCTTGTCTAGTAGGAAGTACTTAATGATCATTCTTTCTGAGTTACTTTATAAGTCAAGCACTTTCTCTGGATATCCTGATCAAAAGAAGGAAAAGAAATACCTTCTGGCAAAAGCCACAGACTTTTGGGACTACCTATGGATGTACTGCACACATACAACCAGGAAGCACAGTTATTATGCTACAGGATTTAAGCCACATCAGTATTTTGGTAGAACATGGGAGAAAGAGTTCAAGGAACCAGGCTGTAACTTCTCCATGAGAGTCAACCTTGAAGTACAAAAAGAACTTCTTGAATTGCTCAGGGAGTTGATAAAATAGTAATGAATGCACTTGGACAGAAAGGCAGTTGCTAACATGCTCCTATTTTCTGGCAACAGGAGTGTGAGAGCTGAAGTCAATGTAATTTCACTCTATCTGTGTTCATGAAAAGAACACAAAGAATCTGATTTTTTATTGTTAAGCTGGCAGTACAGAGACTCACAATTTCTGAGTTCTGGAAAGCCAGACATTCTTCTTAACTGAAGAATATTAAAACAAGACAGTTTGAACTCTACTTTAGGCCCAGGAGTGTAAATCTGGAATAAGTTCACTGGTTTTGATGAGGATACTTTGGATTTACACCAGTAACTGAGAATAGAACTTGGCTCTGTGTCTTATTCTTCTGGTGGTAGGGAAAAGTATGATCCAAGACGTGCAAGTGATCACAGGAGTATTCTCATACTGGTTCTATGCTTAACTTTTAGATGCAGGATTTAAGACTGTGGAACAAAATCCAGCTTATACAAGAGTACCTCTAAGCAATCTGGTAAAGAGGACATATGAGAGGAGTAGCAATCTAATGCTTGCATGACTCATATAGCTTTCCTGTATGGGTCTGTCTTGCCTCATGAGAGTAGATTCAGAAAATATGGTTGTGTTTTATTTTTTTATTTAAATCTATGGATATAACACACAAAAATAAGTTTATGCAGTAATTGTTTGGAAAAACGCTGTGTGATGTTGCAGAAATTGAAGCCTAAACACTTTGTATTATAATGCCTTTACAGAAATCTTAGATATGGAGTAGATCATTATAGATACTGGCACAGTCAGCTTTTGAACTGCAGCATCATTCCTTCTAACCTAAAATTATTTTATTGTGGGTAACTGGTTTGCAGGTGAAAATATTACAAAAGCAATAAGGCTGCCTAAGCATCATGAGCTGTTTTTAATCCTTTGTGAGAACATATATAGAAAGTCTTACAGACATAAAGCTAGAACCAGTTCAAGACTTCAAAGATAGTATTTTTTTTTTTTTTTTATTTCTGATAATATTCCATATCCTGCTGTGACTTTCCAGTTGTTTAGTTGCTATACTGCAAAATCTTCCTGAGCTGCCCTTCTTGGCATGATAAATCCACAAATACTCTGTTTTAATATGATACACAGATGGGAAAGTTTCTAACGAGTATCGAAGCCATTAAATTTGCATTGCTTTTCCTATTGTTTAGTAATCACTGAGAGGGAGTGGATCCCTCTGTGACCTGGCTAATTGCAATGAAAATTACAGATATTAAAAACAAATGGGAAAATGGAAAAGAAACTTGCAGTAGGATTTTGAAAGGAGTTTTCAATCTCATGGACAATCCTTGTCATTTGAGTGCCCAATTGCCTGAGGCTGCATTGGAAGGCCCATCATGGAAGCAGGAAAAAACAAAACCCTAGCTAACCCATGCCTCTAAACTTTAAAAAACAAGAAACTATAGTCATAGACTAAATAGAGCATGATTTCAGACCATGCTATGATTCTGCCACTGGCTTTAATTTGACAAACATGTTCATGTGCTTTGGTTTTTCCTAGCGACAGAAGAGAATCAATAGAAGTGTCATCAAGCAGCATATTTTGCCCTTTATTCACTTTGATAATTCCTCTCTTTGGCTGGAAACTGCTGCCAGTGTACTTCAAATGTAATGCCTTAATCACACAATCCCTTAAACTTTGTGAGGTGATATTTAAATTTTAAAGGGATGATACAAAAAAATCCAAACACTTCTGGTGGTAAAAGCTCATGGAACACAGTGTCTCCAGCTTTTCTCCCATTTCTAAATACTGAACAGTTGAAACCAAGTGGAGTTCCAGTCCAGTAATGCACTTACTGTTTGCATAATACTTGAGGGACTTGAGTGGCTTTATGAAATCAATCAAATCCCCTCTGAAGTTAAAATAACTAGATAATGTTTTCAGACACATTCTAACCCAGTTTACTCCTAGAAAACAAATATACTTTCAATTTTTTTTACTGTTTGGTACTTTTTTTAGCTTTCATTTTCCATTATTTTCTCATAAGAAACTAGTATAAATTAATAGACTGACTTCATTAGTGTGGGCTTCTTTTGAGGCAGAGAACTGTGCCTTGATGCTGTAAAAGAAGTGACTAAACACGTCTCATTGGGCATAATGAACAGGACTTTTATTGATGTCATTAAAAATTATATATTTAGTTATGTCTACTTTCTAGTGAAGAGTATGTTTAGTCACACAGATGGCACATCTGGTTTATATGACATTTCTTGAGAGTTATTTTTATGAAAGTCCATTACTATTCTGTATTCTGTTTATATTTTGGGGGGAATTTCCCAAACAGGATTGTTGCACATACTTAATGCCTACAGAAACACCAGCACTGCACAACTTCAGTAAAATGTGTACAACTTCCTGGGTGATGGACGTGTGACATGGGTGAAACCATGAACACAAATGAATTCAATATGCCTGTCTGGTTTTTCTGGGATTTTAGTTTTGCTCTGTTCATAGAAAATATCCACAGGGTAGATCCAAGTACTATCCAGACATTCCTATTTCAGTTCATGTCCTCAATGGTTTTGGGAACAGGAAGAATTTTTATAAGTGTTTTATGTTCTGCTCACAGTAAGGCAGAAATATTTGTAGGAGTTGACAAAGCTCTTATTTACCTTCCTTGATCCTTCTGTAATAATGACACGAGACCGAAAGGTTTTATCACTGCTATGATGATGGACAATTATAGGGCTGTGCATTAAGAAATCTGAGACTCCAGTGGTGAGAGAGGCTTAAGCCTACAAAGGAAAACTGTTTCTCCATTACATTTAACCCAAATATTGATCTAAATGCTCAGACTGGTAGCTCAGGCAATTCTATTGTTTTCTTGCTTATTGGATATGTGTTTATTCAATGTTTTTTCCTATCAGTATAGCTATTAAACACCACATTGGGTAGCAGTTCATAAGGGAATTAGTAGCACTGCTTGCAATACATGTTGCAGTATGTCTGTATTTAGTGAAAGACTAGTGGAATCAGAATGCATTCCCCAGTAGATATCATCATGACTGATAATTGATCATTTTCCATTTAGACAGAGGAACATATTATCAGAAAAAATGGACCTATATTGTAGTTGCACTTCAAATACTACTCCTTAACATATTGATAGGCCTTCTCCAGAATTATTCTTCAGTTAGAGCTTTGTCTCATTAGCCTGACAGTTCTCATTAAAATAGGATACCAGCTTTTACTACATATTTGGAAAGCAAAAAACTAGGATGCAGTAAGGGTAGGGTAAATATCTTCTGTCCTTGTCAGAGGTTCCACTGCTACAAAATGTAGCTTATATTAAGAAGAAAATCACAAATCATACCAAATATTTTGTTTAGAAAGAGATGTCAAAGAAGTTCAGATGCGGTGAACCTGTTACCTCAGAAGACTGTCTAGCCAGTCACTTTTAATTTTTAAAGGATTTGTAACAGTCTTAATATAAGGCATTTCGGAAATTCAGGAATGAAACAAGAGTAACTTTAAAAAGACTGAACAGCACAAGTAATTAAGCATACCTAATTAATTTTACTATTAATTTACCAAGATTTATAATGGCCTAGAGAGGCAGATATACTCCTTGAAACTACAGAGTCAGGCAAATAATAAGTCTTAAAATGTAGATCTATTGCTATAGAAAAAATTATGTCACTTCTGAGTTGGTAAAATATTTATGGCATCTCAAGTACCAACTCCACAGGATTATTTTTAATGTCTCAGTGCTGGAAAACATGCTTAATTTGAAAGTCCAAATTTGTTATCTTTCACACTGTACAGCTGACATCAGTCAGGGTGTTGAAATCCATGGTTTGACATGAGATGCTTTGAATGTCTTGGGAGTATGAAAAAAAGCTGTGTGACTAAATCTTTGCCTTCTCTTAGATGAATCTTCCAGGCACAGTTCTGGCATTACATTAGCAATGCCTAGACTGACACTCACGACCAGGCTAATAGGAGGCTTCACCTTCTTTTCGCCTTTACTGGTGCATGTGTAGCCTCATTGATTCATCCATCTCTTCTTCTGTCTCCCAAGCAATCAAGGCAAAACAAAGAAAAGAAACAAAACTTGTGACATATGTAACTAAGAAGGCTTGTTGGACTTTTAACCTCATTTATTTGTATTCATTTGGTAAATCCTTCACAGCAGGAATTGTTTCCTTCCCAAGTTAGTACACGATGCAACCCTGGAGGAGGCCTTTGGGAATTAATGCCATCAATCCTAAAATAACAAGTGCTGAGTTTGATTCAGAATAGTGTGTTTGCAGAACATATGCACTGAATAGTCTGTTTCCAAACTTACTGCGGTTAATAGACTAAAAGGCAAAATCTTTCCATCTCTTCACTCCACAACTAAACAAAACTTTCTAAAAGGCTTTCAGTAGAACTAGTAGGCAAATTTCATAGCTCTCAAGATATAATACAACAAAGCTGAAGTATGCTACAGCTTCAAATCTTCAACTGCATTTCTGTATAGATCTTCTTGATGATCTGAACTAGTTTTGACATCTAACTTGAAGATGTACATAGGGTAGATAAGTATAGAAATACCATAACATGTTTTGCATTTTAAATTGAATATACCAATATGTAGAAGTTACTATATAACATAGACATAGTTTGCATTTCTTCTACTAATTATGTCCTTTCAAGGTTTCTGAATGCCTTATTGATTTTTTTAACTATTGTACCCCCTTGTGACAAGTTGTGCCACTTTCAGACAGTGGTAACTAGTAAAGAAAACTGCCCAATGTGTCACCCTGTACTTACCACAATAAACAGTATAATAGTGTGAGCCCTTCCAGGGGTCAGGCTATTACAACTTGGTAATAGCCGTTGTGACACTTGCAGGGGTGGTTGTCTGGGACAAACTCTTACAAGTGTGTTAAACTCACATGTCTCAGTAATTTTCTGTGGTGCCACATGGGACCTTCTGGTCTGTGTTCTCCAACTCTGCCTCCTGCCATGTCTCATTTTTCCAGATCCCTTGCCTGCTGTTTTGCTCCCAGTTTCAGTTGCCATTCTGTTGACTTGGCTGCAGTCAGCAGGGTTTATGACTGTTTTATACAAGCCTTGAGAGGTAGCTTTGTTGGTGTGAATAATTCTCTGTCTATATCCCTTAATTGCTGCTAATATTTGTTTTGTTTTCATAATAGCTCTAAGCCAGATTTTTGATGAGGAGGTTACCAATAATGCTGCATGCCCTGAGGAGTTCATGTGCATGCTTTCCTGCTGTGTCAACTTTTTATTCATTCTTGGTAAACAGATCTTGTCTGGGACAAGTGTGACCTGAAAGATGACATGTGGTGCACTGATGCTCATCTGGATTTTAGGAAAATGCATGACCAGTTGAAGTCAGTCCCGTATCTGTGACTGTTGGTGATATCAGGTTCCTCTCACACACTGTCTCTTCTGCTTGAGCAGCCAAAGCCAAACTGCTTCAAGGGACAGGCCAGATTACGGCAGTGCTATTTAATTTTTTACCCAGCATTTAGCTCCCCACATTTTCCTTGTGGATTGCTCCAAACTGCCAGTCCAACCACGTGATTCAATGTGCAGCCAGCTGGCCAGAGTACACTCAGAGCCTGGTCAATCTTTGGAAAGAAGTACACATGCTGCCTGATTTCAGCTGAAATAATGGAATATCCATAAATACAACATGATTTTTGAAGAGGTTGAGCAGCTAGTCATTTGTCAGATTGGTTACCAATGATAGTCTATCCATCAAACAAATTAAAGGGTTTTTACAAAAACAAATCAGAAAACAAGATTGTGGAAAACTGTCTCAAGTATTTTTCTGATGATTGAAAACCTGAGCTTTGCCTCTCACAATTCAATTTCTCAACAGAAGCAAAAAAAAAGTTGGAGATAAAAGACATGAATAAGAACTGGTTACAGGATAGAATATATGTATTTCCACAAAGGTGCCTCTCCAACTGTGTAGTGAGGCTTAAGTCCCTGTTCTCTTCCTACATTTCATATTTCTGTTTGACCTTTTGTACTCCAGTGAGCTGGGCAGTCTGGGCAAGAGTAGCCTTGTGCCAGAAGGAAAAGCAAAAGTAGGAAGAAACCACCAACACTCCAAGAGATGATCAGTCAATTTTGCTTTCTGATTTCTTCTTGTTTATTTCTGAATTTACAGAAACACACATTCATTTCTATTCTACTTTGGAGTTTGATTCATTTGGTTTTGTGGAAGAGTTTTCAAAAATGCTGATCTTAACTTTCACTAAGCAGAACTGAGTTTTGTGAGTGTGAAACTTTAATTTCTTTCCATTCAGTCATAGAGAAAGTTATCCAGGAAGCTGCAAATAAGTCAGATGATATTATGAAAATATGTCAGAATATTAATAAACTCTGAAGAATTGTGAAATGACATGTCATGACCCTAGCAACAGAAGGAAGCTCTATATATTTCAATTTAAAAAAATTTGATCTACTTCCATGTTGACAGCAAGTTGAATATGAGTCAGCAGTGCCCTGGCAGCCAGGAGGGCCAACCGTGTCCTGGGGGGCATCAGGCACAGCATGCCCAGCTGGTCAAGAGAGGGGATTGTCCTGCTCTGCTCTGCACTGACGTGCCTCACCTTGAATATGTGTGCAGTTTGGGGCACCACAATATAAGAAAGATACTAAACCATTAGAGAGTGTCCAAAGGCGGGCAACAAAGATGGTGAATGGCCTTGAAGGGAAGCCATATGAGGAATGGCTGAGGGCACTTGGTCTGTTCAGGCTGGAGAAAAGGAGACTGAGGGGAGACCTTATTGCAGTTACAACTTCCTGGTGATGGGAAGAGGAGGGGCAGGCACTGATCTCTCCTCTGTGGTGGCCAGTGACAGGACCTGAGGGAATGTCTGAAGTTGTGTCATGGGAGGTTTAGGTTGGATATTCATAAAAGGTTCTTCACCCAGAGGGTGACTGGGCACTGGAACAAGCTCCCCAGGGAAATGGTCACAGCACCAAGCCTGACAAAGTTCAAGAAGCATTTGGATGATACTCTCAGGCACATGGTGTGACTCTTGGGGATGGTTCTGTGCAGGGCTAAGGGTTGTGCTTGATGATCCTTGTGGGTCCCTTCCAACTCTGCGTATTCTGTGATTCCGTGACAAATAAAACTAACTAGGGCCAAAATGTTCTGGGTTGTGTTTGTTAGACATGTAGTGATTTTTGTGGATGGAAAAATAATAACTCAGAGAACTGAAAGCAACCTGAACAATGTGCAATAGGGTCCTGTGTAATCTGCCAATGAACAACTATACCTGGCATGAATATTCATCTCACTGGTTGTCTCATGGACCTTTATGAACATGTTTCTGTGCTACAGCAGAACCTTAACAGCTGGAGGTTACCCTGCCATATGCCATATGCCTCCAATTCAGAGGCTTACTTTGAAGTAATTCTAGTTTGTGTTCTTGGGCTCTTGGATCATAGTGAACACAGAACCATAAGTCATAGAATGGTTTGGTTTAGAAGGAACCTTTTAAGATATTTAGTCCAAATCCCCAGGGCGCTGGACATTAGCAGATTTTTTTTCTTTTCAATCTTTCTTTTCAGTTCAGCTGGTGTCTTAATACTACCTCACAATGTGAATCCAAGCATGGTAGAGGAAGATGACCCAAAGATCCATGAAATAAATTCATGAGATCACAAACTCCTGCAGATATCCTGAAGGATATGGGTATATCCTTCAGATATACCTAGCCTAGATTATTACAGTATTGATTCTATATACTTTTAGTTCTTATTTTTCTAGTTAATGAAATGCATAACATTTTAAAGTTTGTCTACACTCTCAGATTCAAAACCACTTAGCTCTTTTACACCTTCATGGTCTGGCTTGCCTTCATCTTTATATACAAGACCTGGCAGAAAGATTAGAACAGTAAAAAGAAAAAGGGACTTCCAAACAGCATTGTGGGCTTCATGGGCCTCTGCCCTAATTTGGATACCTATTGGCCTGGTTCACAGAATCACAGAGCCAACTAGGTTGGAAAAGACCTCTGAGATCATTGAGTCTAACCCATGACCCAATACCATCTTGTGGCTTATGAACTAAAAACAGTAGTTGATTGAGAGGCAGACATCAGGCCTGAGAACTGCTGACCAGATGCTGTACAGCAGAAATATGTAACAGTTACTAACTTATTTTCTTTCCATAGATATCTTGGGCTTTCCATGCCACGGTCACTTGTCTTGCCCTTTAACTAGTATTTAGACCATCCATATTAATCAGCCTGCTTATAGGATAGGAAATTCATTAATCAGTTGTTTGAGCAAGGGGATAAAATCCTGGCCCAACTCTCGTTGACCTCAATGCATGGATTTTACTCCTCACATCTTGAAAAAGACAGTGACTTAGGTATTGCTTGCTTCTCTAAATACAAACAGATTATGCTATTAAATTGCCTCATCATTTTTATATTAATGTGAGATTTATTTATTTATAAGGTAGAATATAAACATGAATGCTGTAACAGCTAAGAAACATAGTGAAAAATAAAAGCAGACTGATGTGTTTCAGGAAATACTTTAATTCATGACTCAAGTCCAATTTTTGTCATTGTTTTGTTGTAAGAAATTCTAAAGAAAATAAGATTATAATGATAAAACAACATCTCTTATCAATGAGTACCTAGAGCACACATGCAAACAGTTAGATTGTCTGCCTACTCTGCCAGCTAAATACCACCTCTGCTTAACTTTTTACTATTATTTTCAAAACCATCTTTGAAGTTTGATCTGGAATAGCTCATCTCGTGAACTATGTCTCAGACTTCTCTGCAAAAAAGAAATAATTAAATTACAAGAAAAATAAGCTATTTGATAGTTCCCATGATTAATACTAATTTTTGCCTGAAACCTACATTCAGGAGATTTCTCCTATCATAAATCCTTTGTTGATATGCATCTGAGTTGCTTGAAGTAAGAGATTTGTCAATTACAGCAATACAGAAGTATTAAAAATTAAAAGTGTTTGGTCAGGAACTATCATTTCATTGAAAGAAAATTTTTCTTGGGAAGGAACAGTCAATTACTTTTTTGATCTAGAAATAAAAATAATTCTAAAATTTTTATTACATGAAATATTGGCTTTTTTAATTTAATTTTCCCCCCTAGTCATTTATAAGTTTATGACATTTAATGGTATGTAAGAAGGTAGCACTAATAAGTGGTGCTTGCTAGTGTCAACTGAATACTTAAATCTGAAAAGACATCTGAAAGGAAGAATAAGGAACAATTAAAATCAAACTTTATATGTAGTAGCCTATTACATTGTCTTTTTTTATTGTCAGTCAAGATAAATTGACACTACTAAAGTGTGACAATTTTAAATGTCCACTTGATGAAATGATTTACATTTAAAAGGACCTGCAACTATCCAGATTTGACATAGAATCACTGTCTCAGGTGACACCCAACAGGAAAAAGAATGAAGGTGCATGTATTGCCGTGTTCCATCCCTGCAGCTTTCCCCATCATTCCTATTTTTCTATGCTTTGTCTTAATATATAATTTTGTCTTGGTTTGAGGGGAAAGAACCAAGATGTTTACTCACAAGAGGGGGAGGGGACTTCCTCCTCAAATAATCAC
>JAWWEV010000115.1:85445353-85458759 GCA_035583235.1 Hafferia zeledoni | reverse complement strand
TCTATCTATATATGTAAACAGATCAGAGCAAACCGCTTCCCCAACACCACAAGAGAAGAAAACAACAAAAAACCCCCCCAAAAAACCACAACCCCCCACACCGGCAGATCTTCTCCCAGAGAAGAGTTATACTTATGATCCGTCACAACCCGGCTGGCAGCAGGATGAGTTAACTTTGTCTCTCTTTCTGCAGTCCCGGCAGGCAGGAGGGCTGAGGAGTCCCGGCAGGCCGGAGGGCTGAGGAGTCCTGGCTCCTACCCCCACAGAGAGCTCGCTCCTGCCTTCAGCCCAGCTAAAAGAATCGAAAAAAATGTCCCCAGAAACAAAAGAGCCAACCTGCCTCCACCCTAGTGATCACCAGTCAATCACCTTCTTTGTTAACTGCTGGCCTAAGTCGTTAACAGTGGCAGGGGAGAGAATTTACATAATAATTCCAAACTACAACAAATTTCAAGACTTTCTAACTCTATAAAACTAGGTCATTGAGAGTAAAACTCTCTCCCACTAGTGTTTTTCAAGCTGCATATGGTGATTTAGTCACTTGCATAATATACCATCAAGAGCAGGGAAAAGAATGAACAATTCCTGAATATTTTTTCATTTAGCTTTCATAAGGTTGGCATGCACAATTAAAGTCTTCTAATGTAGTTAAGGTAATATTATGAGAAAAGAGTCTAATTGGCTATCACAGGAGAATTAATGGAAAACCCCCCACTAATCTGACAATTTTTTAAAAAGAAGTAGGAGCAGTAATATTTTATAATTTTGTCTATTCATTTAATTCATATTTATTTTGCAGTACTAAACTGGATCTTGATGTTCTAGTAGACCTTTAGTGACCATCATGAAATATATTTATTCATAGAGAATAAAATAGAACAGAATATTTCAGCTGGAAGAGACCTACAACAGTCATCTAGTCCAACTGCCTAACCACTTCAGGCAGGGATGGCCAATGATTAAAGCATGTTGTTGTTCATGGCAGCATCCAAATGCCTTTTAAACACTGACAGGCTTGGCGCATTGACCACCTTTCTAGAAAGTATGTTCAGCGCTTGGCCACCTTACCCGTAAAGAAATGCTTCCTGGATTCCAGTCTGTACTTCCCTGGGTGGTTCCTTGAACCATTCCCATGTGTCCTATCACGGGATACAAGGAAGAAAAGATCAGGACCTCCCTCTCCACTTCCCCTCCTCAAGAAGTTGTAGAGAGCACTGAAGGCCACTCCTCAGCCTCTTTTGCTCCAAACTAGACAATTGCATGAAAATGTAGAGTTTAGGAGAAAAATCAGAAAAATGAAAGGAAAATAAAATTAAGCTATTTGCTTTGTCCTTACCTTTTCCCTTGAGGCATCAGATAATCATGAGATTATTCCAAAAGTGCAAAACCCCCTTCAAATATGATATATATGTGAGAATCTGTGGGTCCTTGTGCATGCCTGTTTTTAAATGCTTATTGATCCTTTTCCATTCTTGTGAAACTAGTTCTCTCCAAAATTTTTTCTCTAGTTTCAGACTTTTTATATTGCTACTAAGTAGTTTCCATTAGGACTAATAGCAAGAAAATTGTAGTAATATTTTTTGGGGGGATCTGAAAACTAGAGGTTTCCCAGCCCCATCCTGTGTAAGTTTTTAGCCATCTTATTAAGCAGTGAAGCCTAGAAGAAGGGGTTAATAAGAAAGGACAGTTTTTCCAACATTTTAAAAATGAAAAATACATTTACAAGGTATGACTCAGTTATGTTGCAGCACTAAGTGTATTTTTAGGGGTTTATCCCTGAATGTAAAAGTAGTTACTGAAGATGGATCTATAACCAATTTTAATTTCTGTTGAGATGCCATGAGAATAAGAGTACATAAGATCTAATTCGGAAATGAAAAGAAACCTGAATGTTTAAGTGGCACTCAGTAGAGTTAGATGCCTAATTTTCTTGATTACATAATGAGAATGAGATGTCAGCTTCAGTCGTCCTGATATTGTTAAAAATTTTGTCCTAAATCTTGAAACATTTACTGCTTAGATATGATAGTAAATTCATAAATACGAATGTCAATAGCAGAATAGATCTAATTAGCAGATACAGTGAGGATATAATTTTAAGGATATATTTAGATATTGTCCATAAAAGGTATAGATTCATGCAAAGTAGGTATGCACAGATACATATTCCTCAATATTTGATGGCTTATAGAATCATTTAGATTCAAAAAGACATTTAAGTTCATCAAGTCCAATCATAAACACAGCACTACCAGGTCCACCACTAAACCATGTCGCTAAGTGCTACACCTACACAACTTTTAAATAACCCTAGAGATAGTGACTTGCCCTGGGCAGCCTATTCCAATGCTTGACAAGCTTTCCAGTGAAGACTTTTTTCTAATATCCAGTATAAACTTCCCCTGGCGCAGCTAGAGGCCATTTCCTCTTGTCCCGTCACTGGCTGCCTGGGAGAAGAGACTGATCCCCACCTCACTATGACCTTTTCTGGACATACTGTGGTTTGTCAACATCTTTCTGTCATGAGGGGCCCAAAACAGAACACAGGATTCAAAGTATGGCCTCACCAGTGCTGAATGCGGGGGGACAATCACTGCTGCAGTCCTGCTGGCCACACTATTGCTGACATAGCCAGGACGTCTTTGGCCTTCTTGGCCACCTGGGCACACTGCTGGCTCACATTTAGTGGCTGTCAACCAGCACCCCCAGGGCCTTTTCCACCAGGCAACTTTCCAGCCACTCTGTTGCTGTAGCTTTGTCTGGGGTTGTTGTGACCCAAGTGCAGGACTCAGCACTTGGCCTTGCTGAACGTCATACAAATGGCCTTGGCCCATTGATCCAACCTGTCCACATCCCGAGATTTCCTGCCATCCAGCAAATCAACAGTCCTGCCCAATCTGTGAACTGACTGACAGTGCACTCGATCTCCTTGTTCAGTTCATCAATAAAGACAATAAACAGAGCTGGCCCCAATACTGACTCACAGGGAACCCCACTGCTGACTCACTGCCAGCTGGATATAACTCCATCCACCACCACTGGGACCAACCTTTCAGGCTGTTTTTAGCCAGCAAAAAGTGCACCCGCCCAAACCATGAGCAGCCAGTTTCTCCATGAGAATCCTGTGGGAAATGGTCTTAAAGTCCTTACTGAAGTCCAGATAGACTACATCCACAGCCTTTCCTTTATCTGCTAAGCAAGTCATGGGGTCATAGATCAGGTTAGCCAGGCAGGACCGGTCTTTCATAAACCCGTGCTGGCTGTGCCTGATCCCTTGGCTGTCGTGCACATCTTGCATGATGGCATTCAGTGTGATCTCCTCCATGACCTTCCCTACTTCATGAGTTGCTAAGCCTACTATGGACCTAGTAAAAAATTTGCTTGTTCTATGTTTCTTTATCAATTTATGTGTCCATGATAATTTGCATAGGACTATAGGTCAATTAATTGCTATTCATCCATAGCAGTCAGAAATAGTAAGATGTAGAAAAACTATATGACTATCATACTTTTCAAAATTTCATGTTATTTAGCAAAAAAATCATGTGTAAAAATAACTCTATTGTCTTGAAAAACTAGCAATTGCAGTATAATTTTCAGTTTCTAAAAATATGCAGATTTCTCTGTGTATGTAAAATGTAAAACACATTTTGAAATTTCAGTATTCAATGTTGTTGCATTGTTCTTTCTCTTTTGATTTATTGCACCAGTGCTGGTCTGTACTCTTAACAGTATTGTCAACTAGCCTGCTATGCTTTTTTTTTTTTTTTTTAATTTTATGAACTTGTTAAGGATTTAATAATCTTTTATGTGTCTTAATATCAACATCAGTGTAAATTGAGAGCAGTGTCTTGACTGCCAGCATGTATTTTGGGTGTGTATTATTAAATATACTAGTAGGCAAAAGAAATTCTTCCTAGGTGAAATACCTGCTGAAAAAAGCTATGTGAAAACCCAGCTGACTAGGAAAGGCAAAATGGTAAAATGGTGATGCCTTTTACACAATACTCTGTGCTGCAAGTCTAAATATGAGAGATGTGCAGTTCCTGCAGTGTTACAGTCCATGAGTTCATGCCAGTGACTTGGGATAGCATTTCCTCACATCTGTTCCTTCCTTATTTGTTTGCCAAGTATGCTAGAAGAAATTGTTTGAAACCACTTAAATACTTGCATTGTTGTTATTTTTTTTTAATAAACCTTTTTCACATTAATAGTGTATTTAAAAATTACACGGTCTGTCATAATTCAAACTGCAGTCTACTTTTCCCATGATTTTTCTTATACCACTGTGATTTTTTTTCTTGGAACCATAGCTTGCAAACAAGTGATCTTCATGGGTGAAGGTGATTGTTTGTGATAGGAAAATCATGGAGAAAAACCATAATAGCTGTCTTTTTGAAAAAGGGGAAAAACACTCTCTGAGACCTGAACAGAAACTTTCAATTAAAATATTTGTCTCAACAAGAAGGATAGTCCAAACAAATAATCCTGATTATACAAGGAAAAAATTTAGATCCAAAATTTAAACAAATAATTTTAAATCACTTCAGCAATTTGCACTCTTTCTGAACTACACTGGTGTCTTATTGTTCTAATAGCTTCTGCTTACAGCTTCTTTACTACACTTCACTGGAAGAAAAAAATCCTTTACAGCTCTGTACATGGACTCTTTCATTGCCTTCTGTATGTCTGAGTTGACTCCCTTAACCCCTTTTTTTCAGGCTACGTAAAGCATTTTTTCCCCATTGACTAGTACACACTAAGGACCTTGGATTGTGGTTGTTTCTGCCAAAGTATATGTATTTTCAATTGTCTCATTTGTTTATTCATAGTATCGAATTCTGGAATTTAATTGTTTGTCAGTATTCAAAATTCTGATTTAAGCACAGTGAAGACAGAATGTTTAACTGCTTTTATATGTGGACTGTGAAGTTTTAAATTATAAGGTGTGGGTCTTAAGTGGATAGCGCTCTGGTTTTTAAAGACTGTGGGCACTTGTCAGTGCACACATACAGGTTACACCTCTGAGAGTGTTAAAGATGAAAGGGTTATAAATTCTTTCTTTTCCCTGACTGTGCAGAAAGCACTGACTAATACAGGGATACTAGACTATTCTAACTCAGACAAAATAGCAGTGGCAATACTTAAGATAGGATCTGACAACAGGGGTCCTGAATATGGGTCATGCACGTTCTACTATTACTTTTTCAATAAAAGCCTGAACAAAAGCGTACACCTAAATCAGAGGAGTATAAAAGATTCTTCATTTGTATGATTGCAATATTACTACTGTTTTTGTGTAAAGGTTGTATAACTTACAGCCTGTCTATCTCAATCTTTTTTTTGGAACTGTGGGGGTTTTTTTGTAACAGTTGTATCCTAGCAAAGAGTGTAATTGGCTAGTAAGGTTTAAAATAACAACTGAGGCAGGGAATAGAGCTTTTCCATCTTATCAACAATAAGAGTTCAGGCATGTAGAAATGAAACCAGCCTGCTAACTTCACTTGTAAAATCCCTGTGATATTGACTTAGCTGCTGTTTTAGCCAGGGTATGTTAAGTAGTGTGAACATACCTTGTGACTGAAGATCAGGAGGAACAGATGTCACATAGAAGAAGGGATGGAACTACAGATGCGGAGAGTTCAAATTTGTGTTGCCATGGATTGTGAAACTATGGAAATTGGGTTTCCTATTAGATTTTTAAAATTGCATATGTCACACAGTAAGGTTTCTTGTGAAGATTTTTTTCCCCTTTTCAGTGGTGTTAACCTAAAATAAATAAAAATAAAGAAGATACTGCTTTCAGTGAAATGAAAGTGTCATAAGACAGAGAAATGATTGAGAGAAGAGACTGCAAAATGAAAGGTTAAAATAAGAGAAGTTCACAGGACACATAGGGCTGAACTGCTAAGTATATTTCATTCCAAGGTTAGAAATATGGTTCCCTAGAATCTTTCTATAGTTAGTAAAACCCCACAACTTATTTTCAGTGAGGGATTCAAACCAACAGTGAGCAAGTGTTCACCAGTTGTTCAAGGCCAGGATGGAGGGAGCTGTGAGCAACTTGGCCTAGGTGGAAGGTGTCCTTGCCCATGGCAGAAGGTTTGGAATTAGAGGATCTTTAACATCCCTTCCAACCTAAACTTCTACGATTCTATGATTCTAAGTAAAGGCTTACCTGAATGACATCTCAATACAATAGCTATGTGAAAATATCAGCAACACTGAAAGTCAGGAATGTTGTTGGTTTAATTGTTTTGATAGTTCAGTGAGAAAAAGGAGAATATGGCTTCACTGTCTGTCATTGGTTTGGGAACTGTAAACATGTTTGAACATAATTTAGAAAATGACTAACATCTATGCATGACAGAAGGCTCTAACCACTAGAAAAATACTAGATAATGGTCAGTGCAATTGACTGAGGGAGGTTATAGCCTGTGGTCTTTGACGTTCAAATGGTAGATGACTGAACTCTACTGCATTGCAGTTTTAGCAGAAATACACCCATATCTTATGACTACTTTCAAAGTTGTCTAAGTACAGGCTCTGGCAAGTAGAATTACTTTCACCAAGTAGCAGAAGTCCACTATTCTAATATCCCGTGTAGTAATTTTTTCATTATGTCCTCTTGCTAATTTCAGTACAGGAGTCTTGTTTTCCTGCTAATCAGACCATATGCAAGTGGACAATGTAGGACAACTCTGTCTCTGACAGATGTGTTAGAGACATTCACAGAGAGAAGGTGAGGTTGGAAGCAGGTCCAATAATTTCAGGGCACAACAATGGAAGAATTAGATCATCTCAAATTGCCATTAAAAATATTTTCTTAACTTGCTTTTCCAGCTGGCTTATATTACTTGTTTAACTCAGATTCATCTTGACCTTGAATGAATTGATGAGTTTCTGGTCCATTTATTGTTACAAATGGTTATTTTTAAGAGGAAAAACAGTGGCTAGGAGAAACATTGCAGAAATGTTTTCTTAACTCTGGTACACCTTGGGAAAGCCAGGTTTGGGTGAAACTTTAACCTTTTTTTTTTTCACTGCAAGGTGGGAGCATTTCAAATCTACTGACTTCTGCTATTATCACATTTCTTAAAAATCCCCTGTGTGGGATATAATAAATTCTGTGTGTCTCCAGATAGAGTTATGTGGATTATGTGTGCTGTTTTTCCTAGTATTTCATCAGGCTTACTATTAATATTAACAGTAGCCAAAACAAAGCAAACTGCAACAGCTGTAGAGATGCACATTTCTGTATACTGACTGACTAATTTGTGAATTATACTTTTTAAGTAACCTTGTTAAAACATGTCCTTTGGAAAAAACCAACCACATATGCCTTTTTTTTTCAAAGATTTTAAGTTTTTTTTTTTTTCCCTTACATTCCTGAAGTGTTGAAAACCTGGTGTGAAATATCACAGGCCAAGAGATTACAATAGAATCTTGAAAAGCAGAAGTAAAGCGCTAGAGATATTTTAAAAGTTGAAAATTGCAGCTACAGTGGTTTCCACAGCACATGGGAGTTACTGGCAAGCTGAAGCAAACTCAAAGGGCCACCTAAATATTTGGAGTGTTGGAAAACATGGCATGAGATGAGAAGCAGTTTGGTCACCTTGTAGAAGAGAAGATCAATGGGCCAGAAATCCTTCACTGCCTTAAAGAGGTTGTAGAGAAGGCAAGGCCAGACTCTCCCTGGAGCTGTGCCATGAAGAGGCAAGAGACAGAGGTCACAAACTGTAGCAAGAGAGATTCCTTTGAGATAAAGACAAAAAATAACAAAAAAGTTGATGGTTTGCTGGGCACACGATCCCATCCCTTGCTCACATTATTATCCTAAAGTTACAGCAGGTTTGTGTGTCTGGTCCTGTTTTGAAAATCTCTAAGCAAGGCATCATGGCAGATTATTAAATATTTATGTGAGTAATCTAAGTAGTTCTAAGACTTTAGAATTATTCTAGAAAACATAAGTAAAGAGCATAGTGAATAAAATTGGTACAAAAAGTGACCTTTTAAAATTTAGCTGTTGGCATAACAATTCATATTTTTACAGTCAAAACTTCTCTGAATCACAAAGATGTTCGAGTTATCTTTGGATTTGCTACGGTTTCTAATTACTTATTCTTGAAGTAATAACTTTGAAAATTGGGTAGGAGTATTTTCCCAAAGGCATGGTATGTTACAGCTTGTTTGACAAAGGCAGGACACGTTTTCTTATTAGGCAATAAAGATTCAATACTTAGGCCTTACCAGGAAAAAGACTCAACTAACAAAACAACTGAAAATGTATCGGGTAGAAAGAAAAAAAATTCTTTAAGCTGTGCTAATAGGGACACTTTAAATTACTCTTGCAATAAGCAGACATACTAATTTTCCTTAAAAATCAATGCATCAAAACCACAAGTAAATTACATAAGAACAGCTAGATATGTACTTTTGAAAACTATTGAATTTTAATTTTCATGACAGTTATTTTAAACTGTTCTGTGAATATCTCCCATGATGCTCATTTGGGTCAGACTTTTGTATTATAGGTAACTCTGAGGAGAAGGACAGTAAAACTCTTTATATTTGTTGGATTAACAGGTAAACCAAGATAACTTGTCTGATCAAATGTTTCATTCTTTTGAATCCTTCGCTAAGCTCTCACATCATACTGTTTGTGAGTAATGTTTCACACCATCTCCACTGGCCCAATGACCAGGCCTCTACTGTTGACACCTTCATAATCTCTCGGCTAGAGTACAGTTGTATTATAAACCTAAACATGACGCCTACAGCATTTAGGAAACTCCAGCTAGTAAGGAAGGATGGAACACATCTCCACAGCCATGCTGGCTACCTTGAGTCCACCAAGCGGCAGAGATTTCCCATGGAATTTCAGCTCAAGTTCAGATTTCTTCTACACTGTCTGTGAAGAAGTTTGTGATTAATCCTAAGGAAAACTTGAAGAAAGATGGAGGTAGACTTTTTACAAGGCCTTGCAGTGATAGGACATGAGGGAATGGCTCTAAACTAAAGAGGATATATTTAGATTAGTTTTTAGGAAGAAATTATATACTATGAGGGTGATGAGGCACAGGAACAGGTTTCCTAGAGAGGTCATGGATGCCTGATCCCTGGAAATGTTCAAGGCAAAGTTGAGTGGGGCTCTTAGAAACCCGGTCTAGTGGAAGTTGTGTCAGGCCATGGCAGGGGGATTATAACAAGATGGTGTTTAAGGTACCTTCCAACCCTAACCATTCTATGACATCTGCTCTTTTTCTATAGACAGTGCATTGTAAATAGGATAAAGCTCATCTCTCAGAGCTTTCTTGCAGTTCAAACTGTGTTCGAGAACTCCTGCAGGATCAAAATAATGTCACTAGTTCCTGTTTCTCAGCTCCAAGCTCTTCTTCCACTCAGCCCTTTCTAATGTAAATGCATAACAGCTTTCCTAATCCTAAAGCTTAAACCCTGCCAGAACACTTCTCCTTCTGGAGATGATGAGAAATATAAATCATGCAAGAGACATACAGTTCTGTTGCTTACTGCAAAGTAGGAATTCTGGGAGTGAGTGAGGACTGGGGCCAGGTGGACCTCTGTGGTGGACCAGACCGACCACATACAGCTAATAGCAAGTTCAGAGTCAAAGCTGTGGCTTTCTTTTGAACAAAGGTGGTTAAAAGGCTTAATAGCTAAATTTAGGGATGGAAAATAATTTCCAAGTTCTCTGAAAAATTCTTCTTGTTTGCTAACACTAGAAACAGTTGATAAAAATGGAGAATATTTAAAGATTTGAAGCCATCAGAGTATTTATCCAAACATCTAAGTTCATTCCTGTTTAGTAAAGCTTGCAAGTGTTTCAGTGTTTTGTGTCTATTACTTCTCTGCTCAGACTCGCCATGAGAGAAATAGGACTGGATGTTAAAACAAGAAGAAAGCAAATTTCAAAATTTTCTGTTGTCAAAGCAGGACATCTGACAAGTTAATGCAAATATGACATTGTACAGACTAAGAATCCTTTGCTAGTCCCTCTGAATTAAGCAACCAGTCCTGTGAGCACAACTAAAGAAGCCTACCATTTTGGACTTATAATAAGGAAGAGATTATGTTTGTATGGCTGATACAGACGTACAATTCCTACATCCACTTCTGGCAGAATAATAATACAAAAAATTTGCCAGGTAGAACTTCCAATACTCTGTCTCCTAAATATAGTCTCTCAAAAGAAAGCCACAAAGGACTTCCTAAATATTTTGGTAGAATATCCCTGAATAACTATGGTTTGTCCTAGGGAACTCTACATATCTTGAAAGTTTTCCTTATTTCACTCTTCTGTACATGATCCAATGAAAGCAATTCCTCCTGTGTACCACAGCTGACCTACTGCACCACTTCAGTTTGATAGCAATACAATAAAAGCAGCTTAAGAATGTGCTGATGAGAACAGTTATTGAGGGAAGCATCATGAGGTTTATAGCACCTTTTTATTTTTCTGCTGCCTAAGACCAGCTGAGCTAGCAAAGCAGAGAACTGCAGATGGGAATCAAAACCACCTTTCAAATGCAAGCGTTACTGATATTATGGAGGAATACATCCAAAGAGAAAAGCAGAATATGCTTTGACAGCACCAAAAATCTGTTCATTAAGTTATTTTCCCTAGACCTAAGCTTTCTGTGCTCCAACTGGGGAGGAATTTAAGGAATTACAGCAGCTAAAAAGTCAGATATATTGGTTTATATGCAGGTATATTTCAATTTTAGAATGATATTTTTAAAAACATTATATTGAAATCAGTGTGAAATGGCTGAACTATTCTTATTCCAGGAAATTAAAAGGAATCTTGCAATGAATTTGTGGCTCTGCACTGGAGTTGCATGCGCTTCTATTGTCAACATTCGAATAAGGTCTTACAGCTCACTAAAATAAATGATTCATCCACTCACATTTTTTTTTACATACAACTTTTTAGTCAGTGTGTCAGCAAAGGGTTCCAGCAATGATTAACAGTGGTGATGAACCAGTTATCTGACAAAGCAATTATACTTTATTGTTTCACATAGGTCAAAAGAACATAGCTCAGCTGTAAACTTCACCTTCTCACATGTCAGTGGTAAAATCACAGTCAGTAAAATTAAAGCACCTGCAAAAACTTTGGCGATAGCTATCTGTAAACCAATGCATTGTTATAAAGTAAATACATTATGCAAACCTGACTGGGCTTTACTCAGAGCACACATTTAAATTATACAAATAATAGGTATAGCAAAAGAGAAGAGTAATAAGGAAATTATCACTATAATCACAAATAATTGCTGGGAACTTTCAAAGAACTGCTAGGAACTTTTCCAGTTATACCATGGTATGTTTGGGGTATATTATTGAAACAGTTTTAGTAATGCAAAGGAAAAAAACCAACCAAATTAAAAAATATTATGTTCACTTCAGTCACATATGTAACAGATCATGTAGATAACTATGCTTCCCTTCTTCACCTGATACAGACCATTTGTGGGTCTTTCAATACTTGGTTGAGGTCAACAGTTATTTGATCAGTGTCTTTGTTGTGCTATATCGTGTTGTTATATGGGAAGTGTATTATATTCCTCTTCTGTGCAGAAAAGTGCTGTGGGTATGATTCGCATTGATGAGTGAAAAGATATACATAGCTGCATTTGTAAAAGGAGATTGTTAATACAAATGCACGCTGAGAGAAATGCTAAGAGGTCCACAATGTTTTCATTGGCATAATGTTTTTCACAGCCTTTGCACAGAATGTGTTCACTGCTTTCTTATACAATCTATTTGTCACTCAGTAACAAGATCCCTGTGGTCAGGCTATTATTTCTTTCTTCATTGTTCTTTATTTATAACTTGATACATAAACTGCACAGAAATCTTCAGAACATAGACGAGCTATTCCTTCATGGCCTTGAGAATCTAAAGTAGCAAAGGCATTTGGATATGCTCTCACTATACCAAATCCCACATGACATCATTAGCTCATGTCTGTTGTGAATGCCTTTGTTTGTGTTCCTAAGTATAAATGATGTGAAGTACTATGCCTACAGATAGTAACATGATGATGCACTAGTTCACTGACAAAAAAAATTGTGGGATTGCCTTACTAAGGTTACATCTCTACTTTTTCCCTTGGAAACCCTTCATTTACAGAAGGGCAAATCCTGTATTTATCTGTTCTGACTGCCCTCAGCAAAATACCGATGGCTGCAGGAGCTGGCCTCCAATCTAGTGCATAACCTCAGTTTTGAGCAGATTTGTTAATGTAATTCCTTTCACACTTTAACAAAATATTTACGTGAGAGATGTTAAAAATGCTCTTAAAAGGAGATGGAAACCTTTTCTAAAACAGGAGAAACCTGTTCAGATAAAGGACTACAAGGAAGTTTTTTGTAAATTGGTTATTTTGCTATGTCCTTTTTCAGTCACTCAGAGAATCTGTGGAAGGATATGATGCTAATGGTAGGACTTAAGAAGCAAAAGGCAAATGTTTCTTCACAGGAGTTTGTATCACTCCACTGGCCAGTGTGAGCTTTCATCACCTCCAGACACTGTTGCAGACATTACTTGATTAAAAGAATCATGGAATTATTCAGGTTGAAAAAGACTTTTATGATCATCAAATCCAACCATCACCAAGTCCACCCTAAGCACCACATGTAATTGACATTAGAACACTTTTGAAGAGCTTGTTCGGACTCCCAGTCTTATACATACTATACACCCATATGGCGTATTGAAGCCTTTGCATTAAACTATGTATTGCATGCATTTCTGTATAGAAATACAAAACTATATTGCTGAACCACATCCACCCGTGTCTTCAAGATACAATTGCACCATAACCTGTACTTATGTCCAAAGAAACTCCTGACCTTTCTAGAGCTATTGTGCCTTTGAATTGTTGCTGTGCCTTTCAATTCTCAGGTACTAAGAAGATAAGAAAGAGAGAAGGAAAAAACCAAGGAAAGTGAGCATGATGGAGAAGAGAGAGAGAAAGAAATAACAATAGTACTTGGTGTGTGAGATGGTGCTCATTAAGAGAAAGAAAGGGAAAACCATAAGACAGAAACCTGCACTAACAATCAAGTGAAAAAGCAACACAAAATGGAAAAAACAGCAGAGAAAATACATTTGGGGGAATAATGTTCGACTGAATTGAGGTACAGAATATTTGAAGGACAACAGTAGCCAAAAAGCTAAATATATATTATTTTTCTTATGTAGTTCTGTGTGTCCATGGCAACATTCACCACCAGACTTTCTCATGACATGAAAAATATAATTTTGAACACACACTTTTTGTAGTAAAGTTTTGACATTGTAAGTCCCAATGAATTTACAAATTTTATCAGGGCCAAAAATGTTAAAATTAACAATAGAAATGAGTCTCTTCTGAGGAC
>JAWWEV010000115.1:85424168-85445253 GCA_035583235.1 Hafferia zeledoni | reverse complement strand
AGTCCCAATGAATTTACAAATTTTATCAGGGCCAAAAATGTTAAAATTAACAATAGAAATGAGTCTCTTCTGAGGACTGAGCAGTGTCCCTCTTATAGTAAGGAAAAAATAATAAAGATCTTAAAAGTTTATGAGTTTTTTTTAAACACTAATTTTCTAAGAAATTTTGTGCTAAAACCATGAAAATGCTGTAGTCTATAAGGGGGGAAAGAGTGAAGAACAATTTTTCCCCCTCCAAATAACTCCTGAGTTAGAAATAGACTGTTAATTTGAAATTTAAAGAAGTGTGCCAGGCATAAACATTGTGTCTAACTCCACCTGGAGCTCCATTTCACACTATATTCATCTTTTTTGAAATGTCTGATGTAGTGTGTTAATTAAGTGAATTTAAACACCATGAGAAACAATGTGCTGTGTAAACAGTATCCCAATTTATAAATATTGGTCATCCAAGGAGTTCTCTGAGATTCCAACAGGAGAATAAGCTGCTACAGTGACATAGCCCTGGTTATCATCAAATATTTTTTACTTTTTTTCCCACTGATGTAATTACTGTAATTTCCTCTTGGGCAGATAGTGCGATCTGTGTGTATGTGTAGAGTTAGAGGCAAGATGGAGGGAATTACAATTCAAAAAATAAAGTCCACTTGATGCTCTTTCCTCCTCCCATCCCCCCTTCCCCCCTGAAGCTTAGAAACTTACCTAAATTTTAAGTATGTTCTCTTTAATTTTGCTCAATGGTCCTATTGATGCCATTGGGAATTCCAAATATAGAATGAAAACAGAATATAGCTTATTTTCATTTTGGAACATAAAAAACATAAAGCAGGCACTTATAAAATATTTTTAGTTGCAATCATTGCAGATAACACCAATCTTGATATGTTTTCAAAAAAGTAGGGGTCACCCAGACTGATAATTTAACACAAAATAATATAAATTTGTATTTTTAAGATTTTCAGGTGCATATTTCCCCTGTTAATGATGTCACTAGTTTGCTTTTTTATGGACATGTATTAATAATTTTATTTGTAAGATGAATTTCCAGAAAAAAAAAAAAGATATTAAGTTACCTGACTAAAAGCAATCCAAGAAGGTAAAACAAATGGACACAGCAGATATTAAGCAGGTATTTAAAAATACATTATCAGTCATTAATCAGTTTAGGTGGTTTTATCTGATTGCTGGGCCAGTTAATAAGTCTACGCCTGGAACACTTACAGCATAAAAAAATTGAATGGGAGAGTAAATCATTTATAGATGTCCATTTCCAGCCAAAATGACTTAAAAAAACAGAAAGAAGACAGATTTTGATCTTATCGTGACCCTGACTGCACATGAACATAAGCTGATTTCTTGGAAGTTCTTTTCGATTGTCTTTTTGGCTTGAAGTAGAGGTGTTGGCTGAAAAAAATAGAAAATACTGAACTGCAATTTTTCATTCTTTTCTTTTACAGCAGCTATGTTTTACTGTTCAGTGACACAATGCCTCTTGCAGAAATTTTGTAACCTCACAGTAATTTTTCTCTGAAGACCTGGCAAATGTAGCCATGTCCAGTCTTGCAGGTGAGTTGACCATACTGTCAAATTAAATGGCTCTAGGACATGGGAGTTCTTAGATAACGATGATGAATATTGGAATATGGAACAAGACAGGTCTTTGTAGATCAAAACCATTGCATTGCAGCTCCAAGCAGCTATGATGTTTAGCCTAGATGCCCTTGGCACAGATTTGTCTGCCCTTCCTTTCAGACAGCAAAACTGAATGTGCTTCCTAAATACCAGAAAACACAAGATTGACAACACTTTTTGCTAAGTCATTCAAGGAGCACTACCACAGTCCTTCAAGAGGGAAGGCTTTGGTGGTCCTCCCCTGAATCTGGTGAAGAATGGATGCTGTTTAATCTGAAATAAAAGGTAAGAATATAAATATAAAAATACCTAGGTTTTGGCCACAGAAGTCTTGAGTGTTGATCTGATGTGGGGTACATCATAAGCAAGATCCATTGATCTGGCACTTGGGAGATTTCTAACCATCAAGAGATGATGTAAGTCCTGACCAGGCAAAACTCAGTGAAACTACTGATAATTTTTACTAAATTTAAACTTCTTCTGATGACAGTGGGCCTGAGTATGAACAGATTTGTTGTTCCTATAACTGTTTGCCAGTTCTGTTCTCTATGCACTACTTGCTGTAATGGGATTAAGATAGCTCTTAAGATTTCTGCATCTACTCAACATCTAGGTTATGATGATCTTGATTACTGAGTGAAGAAGGTGCATGCAAATCAATGTTTTCAAAGCATTTACAATAAAACAATCTGCTCACAAGTATTGGCCTCAAATAATTCAGTTTCTTTTGTGTGTGTGGTATATCCTATGCTCCCAGACACTTGGAAACTGTAGAGAGTTTTTTTAAAAAAACATTATTACCTTTTTTTGATGATTATCTCTGACTGGACAGTGTCCTGAGCAACCTGCTGTATTTGATCCTGCTTTGAGCCAGGCTTTGACTAGATGAGCTTAAGAGATCCATTCAAACCTCAACACTTCTCTGATCCTGTGATTCTGTTATTGTGACTAATTGTTATAATTATGTGTGTTGATAATTATTATTAAGGAGGCATATGCAAACATTTAGTACTCATGGGTATACAGATCAGTGTGTCTACAGGTACAGATTTGTTATGCCTAGAGCCCCAAAGACATCCTGGTCCCCTTCATCTCCTATGCTACTGTGGCACTGGAATCCCTGAAATGCTAACAGAGATATTGCCATAAGAGGGTGATTTACCAAATGCCAGTGAGACATACTTGGAGGTGGGAAACTAAAGGCTATGTGATCCTATGGTTTCTGACATAGTGGGAGGCTAAGTGCCCTGATGCTGAGACAGTCTCTCTTGTGTGAGGTGGTAGGCCAGCTTCCCAGTTCCTGCTGGACATGATCCCCTCCTTCCTCATCAATGTGTGATGGTGATGGAAACAATAAGATTATACAGAAATCCCAGAATTTTTGTTCAAACCTAAATAAAAATTAACTGAATCTGCCTCCTGTAAAATGTGTAACAATCTCAAAATTTAATTACTAGTAAGTGGGAATGAAACTATGCATGTAAATGCAGTTTACAGGGAAAGTCAGCCTTTGTATGGTGTACTGAGGACTTGGCAATCTCTGGCATTCCCTCTGTGGAAAGAGAAATGCATTACAGAATGGAAAATGGAGCCCATGCTAAGTATGTGGAAAGGTATACCATTAATTAAAAAGATACACTTGAAGTGATAATTATACTGAACTCATGTTTCTAGCCACAAGAGTGAACTTCTGCCAAAACACTGCAATGGCTGCAAGATCCCTAAGCCTCAGCATTCCTTTGTTGTTTAGTAAATCACTGTGAAGTCTACTGCCTAATGTGTTCATACTGTTCTAGTGCTTTGTCCTCATAGGAAATAACTACTTCACCATTCTAACTGAGTTCATAGAGTATCTGCAACATGAAACAGAAGAAACTATAAAATATTAGCCCTTTGAAAACTTCAATCAACACATAAAGATTCTCTGTGTGTCTAAACCAAAATATCACAAATGAACAGTCATGAAAGAGTTTAGATATGATGTATTTTAACAACTTATTTTGCATCCTAGATCCCTAGTTAGCTTCCAAATGTTCACTCCTCATTTTTCCTGAAATGACTTTTGCCTTCAAAGTATCCACTTTTGAAGAAAGAGTTCATGGCTCAGGACCACTTGGGGAGTCCTGCAGCTGGATTCAGATAAGTCACTTTACCAATTCCCTTCTTAATCTGCCAGATAATAAAGTAACATTCTGTTTCACTTTTAATATGAGAAAGCAATCCTGCTGATAGATTTACTTTAGGGGAGCATATGCCTTAAAGAAAACAGTCAGAATTACTCACTGATATAAGGACCTAAATTTAAATGAAGGTGAAATAGATACTATCTGGAAGAACTTCAGATAAAAAAGGGCATGTGCTTTGCATCTGCATTTCAAGAAAAGCATATGATTTAAAAACCTAGAAGTTCTCTAATCTAAGAATCCTCTAATGGGGACTTCAAATTAATCTGAGGAAATAATTGATAATATTTAATCTAAGAAATCCTCTAGTCTGGAACCCTTTAGTATTTTCAGTCATTAATTAGAGCAAACTCAAGCTCTAGGATTAATACCTGTTAACTTGCATTTCCAGAATTCTTTTGTTTCTTTCACTTTTCTGTAGTTCCTGGGCAATTAGGCACTGAAATACTATTTGCAAATATAGTTCACTATATGTCAGATTCTTTTATACTGCCTGCTCACACAGGGACAATGATGCAGTTGTGATCATACAATCTACATTCAGATCTCATCATTGAGAACCAGACACCCAAGAAAAAATCAGTGCTACTATAATTTCTTTAGTGGTTTGTTCTGTTCTGCTTCTTCTGATGCTTAAAATTAGGTGGTCACATGATATCATTTCCTTGGAGGATATTAAAACAATAATAAAATACAGTGCAGATCCATATGATTATTCAGAAAAGATTTTGAATTGTCCTTATATAATATTCAGTGATTGATACAGGATGGTATTTTACTGCTGCAGCTTGTATGCAAAAAATTGAAAATGCATATGTACTGAAGTTAGTACACATTAAGAAAACATTGTTTTCAGCTCAAGAATTAAATGACTTAATAACTACATGTAAAGTCTTCTGGTTGCTGTTGAGTTGTGTGAACTCATTAACTAGGCTGCTTAATGGTTCAGGCCTTATAAATTTCATTATGCTTTATTATGCTTCATTATAAAAGTTCTTCATTATAAAAGTGTTTTCAGAAATGTTACCCTTAATCAGTGCACTGTGTGTAGTGGCCTTTGCTTTTAATGTTGCATTTTATTTGAGCATTTCTATGTAAAAAACCCACTCAAACATTGCTGAACCACTTCCACCCATATCTACAGAATACACAAACAAAGCAATCAATGCCAATGCCCAAAGAGACTCTTGGGCTTTCCAAGGCTGCTGTGCCATTTAGTTCTCAGCTACAAAGAAGACAGGCCGGGATTTTTGTCTTGGCCAAACAACGCAATGCAACACTATGCTTATTTATTGCAGAAGATAGAATGAAATCTACCCTAAACAGAAACTGAATTAATAGATTCAGAGTTACTATGTATTTCCAATATGGGGTTTACATGGGTTTCTCATTTTGATTTTATTTGATAAAAATAACTGTTAGAGGCCAGGGGCTTAACAAATTGATTTGAAAGATGTGGTTAGTAATCACACAATATATATTCCTGGTGAGAAGCATAAACCTTTATTTTACAACTAGCTACAATATCTTAAATTTTTTTTTTCCTGTATAAATAACAGCTCTCAGGTTTTCCTTATCTCCCTGAACCTACTTTTCTAGAATCTTAGCCAGCTCATAGTAACATAAACACAGTTTATCCTGTTATGCCTTAAAGTGGGCACTGTACAGTGCTCTTCTAAATGTTCTAAATTTATCCAGCCAAAAATAGCTTGCAACCAAAAAGAAATCCTTTACAGAGACACAGAAATTAAAGGAAATTAGCTTCTTAAACCATGATCCAAATTACCCTAACAATTATGCAGACTTCCATTGCGTCTCTGAGCTTTACATCCAGTCTTTGAGATGGCAAACAGCAAACTGAAGGAAATCTTTACCTCTCAATAGTTTAATTAACTTCCCCTTTACTTCTTAAAATTAAAATTACCAAACATTGTAGTGCTTATTATTTTGTTAAATCAGAATGTAAAACCATGAGAGATGTGTGTTAAGAAAAATGGTATTTTATCAGTACTTTGAAATTATATGATGCTTTCTAGCAATTAGTAAATCTTTAAAAAATTAATAATGGAACATTGTAGAGCAAAACATAACATTTGGAAAGCTTGATTTAAAATTGTATGACAAAATAAACCATTATATCTCTCATAGGCTTGATTTAACCCATTCTGTTCTTCAGTTTGGTTTTGTTTTTGTTTTTTTTTTTTTAATAAGCTGTGAGAGTGACACCTCTGTTTTTGAGAATTATGTACATGTAGATTACTGAAAAAGTAAGTCATAGGAGCCTTTCGAGAAATGTAAAAAAATAAAAGAATTCTGGCCTAGTACCTTTAGAATGTATCCAATTTCCCACCTCTTTTATAAGGTGTCTAAGCTAGGAGAATATGGAACATTAAGCTTTCTTGCAAGTGCCTTTGAGTCAGCTCAGAATCTGAAAAAAGTTAAAACAGAAGTAACAAAAGATGTGTCTAAGGATGTCTTAATTGTTTTTCAGTCAGAAAGGATGGAAGAGGGAGAGACAAGAAAAAACCCCGAGGGAACTATATGGTGTTTTAGACTGGTAACACAGAAGTTTTGCCTTTCAGACTTGACTTCAAAATGTCTTCCTAGTAGCAATGAACAAATTCTCTGCAGCTTTTTTTCCCTGCCTGTTGTACCTCCTATTTCTCTTGTTGGCTTTCATGGACTCTGGGGTTTTTTAAGTGCCTTGAATTGGACATGATATTACAGAGCAGCTAAACATAAAATTGTAATACTTAGCCTAATGTGTGGATTACTTACAAACAAGTAATTAATTTAAAAAGATTCACATGAAACAGAATGTTAAAGAGACTGTAAGAAATCGTGCCTTACAAGGATTTGAAAGGGTTTTCATTGTAAGAGAAATAGGTGCTGGTTAGAAGTAAGTTATTTAGTTGTGCAATGAATTCAAAGTAAGAATTGACTAATTTGTCTGAAGCAGAAAACTCCTTGAATAATATATTCAATAGAAAATAAGAAATCCAATAATGATTTGGGGGCATGGTTTCAAATAAATCTCTGTGAGATGACAAGAAAGAAATATTTCACTAATTTAAAAGTGAGATGCCAACTTCCTTAAGAATGATATAGAGCTCTAAAATCTCCTAAAATATGTTGCACAGCTCCAGGATCCACTGTATTACAAAAAATATTTTTATTAGCACACATCGAACAAAATATACTTTATCCTGTCAGGAAATTAAACCAAATTAAATGATAGATCTTTTTATTTTCACACTGGCACAAGTTTTGCACAAAGTCTGATTCATTTTGAGCATAGCAACTTGCAAACATATGGCCCTTTCACTGAAGCAGGCACAAGGATGTTTTTAGAAGGTTAATATTCCAAAAGCAAGGAGAATATTCTTTGGAATAGCGGAAAGTTCAGCATTGCTACTTTAAACAGTTCTGTCAAGAAAGATGATATTCTTGCTTAAGCAGTACCAATGCTTTTATAAGCATCACCCCAGAAATCACTAATTAAGATATATGTTGTGTTTATTTGTGTCCCAGTGGACTATCCAGTTCAATTCAGAAATAAACAACATTCACCATCATGTGGATAGAAGGAGCCTAATTCTACCAACTCTGTTGTGTTGAAGCTTTGCTCCATTTTTAGGCTGTAGAATTGGTTTGTGCCTTTCTTTGACCCCCTCTCTTAATCCAGCCAGCTCCCTAGTCCTTAAATCCTCATAAAACATTTACTTACGTCCTAGAAATGCACAGTATGACTGAAACCTGCAGCAAAGTCCCTGCAATCCACTGCCAAGATTCTGCAAGGCATTAAGAGCTGACTGTGAGGGCTTGTCTGCTTCCAGAGCCAGAGGCAAAGTCTTTGCCACAGGAAACAGAAAAATGTATCAACATCTTAATTTACCTTCCAGTAGAAGTGCCTTGCCTTGCAGAGGTACGTTGAATGCCAGATGGTGTCACACCAAAATCTGAAGCAATTTCATTACTGGTCTTTCAAATAAGGAATAATCATATATTCAATCTTTTGTTCAGAGATCTATTTGAGGAGTACCTCTCAAGGACTTACAGAAAATATGGAACCTACATCGTTAGCTGATTGCAACCACGTGTATCAAGGCCAAAAAGGGAGAATGAAGCCAGGGAAACAGTCTGTAAGGCCCCTGAGAGCACCAGAATGCCTCTCCTGGGGCTGCCCACAATCCCTGGCCATGGTACAGGACCCTGTTTGAGTGCAGCCCAGAGCTGCCAGCCCTGGTCCCAGCGACATCACAGCAATACGAGCCACCAGCTCCATCTCCATCCCTGTAGGTGGAGGACCTCCTGGATGGACCTACTCCCCCACAGTGTATGCTGCCAACCTCTAGCCCTGCTTCTCACCCCAGCTCCTTTTGGTGCTGGTTGGACTCTGATCCTGGTTCATTGCTTGGTATGCCAGGCATAGACATTGGCCAAAGATTAAGCCAAGTCTGCAAGCAAGAGTCATCTTTCCTCAAAATTGTTGTTCAGTTCGGTATATTTCAGGACACATTTTGTGCTTCTATGTTAAATGGAAGCTTGGACAACATTATCTGAAAATATAAGGTGATGAAAAATTTGTCAAGGTAACCCATGGTAAAAATCTCTGTAGTTAATACCTTAAACTGTTTATTGGTACAGGCATGAAAGACATCTTTCAGAATATGAAGGAGAAATTCCACAAAAGCTGGTTGATAGTTGAATTAATTTGACTGTTTAGATGGTCTTTTGACTCAAATCAACAGATTTAATAGCCAAACTGAGAAATATGTATTTTAGATTGTTTGTCTGCATGATATTAGAGATAGAAACTGAAAAATTGGAGTACAGAGGGAGGTAAATGCTAGCGGCAACTGAAAAAAAAATTGACCTGGAATTAAGTGAGAGTGGGTGGAGTTCGCACAAGCTTTAAAACTACATAGCACTGAATGAATTGATGATATTAAGATAATAGAAACTGTAATTGTTGTACCACATTAAAAAAAAAAAAAAAAAGACTAGACCAAGGAAGAGAAGTGGGGGCAATAGGCTAATAGATGGATTTACTGCTGCAGATTAAAAACTCAGTTGAAGGAATCTAATTAAGAACGTAGCTTGAGGCAGCTGAGTGGGATAGAAATGACAATCTAAATAATTAACAAATTTGATGCTCAAGAAAATGCAGCAAAAAAGTACTAAAAAATAACAAGTATGTAGAAAGATTAGTAATAAATGTGGCAAGACAACAGCTTGCTTATTATGTGTGTCACAACTCAGGCTTTGACTGAAACAGAGAATGTAGATGTTGATTCAAACTGCAGTAAAGTCAATGGAAATATTGCTCATGAATAATACAGAGCTTTGGGACAGTATCTCAGCTATTAGAATGTGTCCAAATGTCAAAGAAATGTCATATTAGGAAAAAAAGTTTCAAGAACTAGAGCAAATGGAAGACGACTGCAACCTTCTTTAATTACAGATTATGAACCCTTGAGCAGTGCCACAACTGTTTGATATTCTAGTGGCAAATTCTGTGCATCTGTGTATGTACAGAGAAGCAGGTTTTCAGAGATTAGGTTTTTTGCTTTCAATCCAAATTGTTATTCTGTGATTCTCCATTATAGTTCACATGGACATTTGAACTTTGTTATAACTTTTCTACTCTTATTGGCTGATGAGGCAGGATGTTCCTCCCTTGGAATGTGACCAAGACAATGCCCTATTTGCTAATGTATTAGTTGTAGGCTGAGAGGGGCACCAAGCTGGGTCAGGAGATGTTGAAACCAGTAAATGTCAAACCCCGAATTAACATCCTGATGGTGAGGCAACCACTAGAGTCAAATGACTGTCAATGCATCACTTTATGCTACAAAAGTCCAGTACCCCTTTGTACAGTCAGGTTCTTCTGACATAACCCTGCTTGGAGGATATGTGTGAAGGTTCCTCCCTTAGGCTGGGGTTGTCCCGCAAGGATGCTCCTCAAGGTCTCCCCATAAGCATATTGAGTGAGTTACATCAAATTTCTACTTAATAATGATTTCTTTTTTGATATCTTTAATATATTTGCTTCAATAATTGTTTTAATATAGTGCACTATCCTATAATATCCTGCTAGTAGTATTAGCATTTATATTGTGTAGTAAATAATTCTGATTAAGGTGTTTTGTCTGATCATTTTTCATAATAAATGATTTATTTTATATAAATATTCTCAGTTTGCCATCATTAAAACCTGCGGGACAAAAGTGGTTCAATCACACCTCTATAATTCCTTAAATTTAAATTGTTGACAAAATTTAAGACTAAGATTGGATACTTTCTGCACGTCGTGGCTCAGTGTCAGGGTTTCTTTAATAAATTTTGTCCAAGCCTTTTGTTCCCACCTGCAGCAATGCCTATTAGTATTTTTGATTTCACATTTCTTTTTCCAAATGTGAATATTATTCCCAAGTTCTCTTACTTTTCCCAGTTTAAAGGATTGGATTGCTATATGTTTGTTAAGAAGAAAACATGCCAATAAACATAAATTAATTTTTTAATTATCTTATTGTTCTTATGGCTGATTTTGATGTTCTGGGTTATAATTAAATAGCCCCTAGTAAATATTTGGATGCCAGTAGTTTATTCATATGCCATTTCAAGTGGTCAATGTTCTAGCACATCTAGAAATATTTGTTGTTCTTATAAGTCTCTACTGCTGAGAGAAGTCACTATAAAGAAAAACTTAGTTTCTCTTCTCAAAATGTTTTTATGTCTCATGAATATGTAAGATATTTTGAACTCGTGAACTGACATCTTCTTCCCTCAGAAACAAGTTAGCAAGTTAAATAATCCTCCAGTTTCTTTTTTTTTAAAATAGTCTGAGCTCACATTTTAACACATTTGGTGACATGGTATGATTCTAGTTTTCCTGAATGAATGACTTCAATTCTGCAGACCAAAAATTGCTAGTGAATATACTTTATTAACTATGATTTCCTGAATTCTTCTTCCAAGGAAGATAATCAAAGCATAGTGAAACAAAGGTTATCCTGGGTTTACTTACTGTTGTAACCACCTACCTTTGTGGAAATTGTACACATACAAACCTTTTGGAGAATACAAGCCTAAAAAGTGGAAATTATTGCATTTTATTAGCAGTATATTATTAGAAATAAGTTGGCAACTGTACTAGTCTTTTATTCTGCATGGTTTTTTCCTCTTGATGCTTTTGTAACCAAGATCTTTTTTTCTGCCAGGATCTCTAGTGCCGCTTTTTCTAGCTCCTTGTGTTGCCAGTTTTCCTTTACTCTGATGCCATGTGGAATGATTCATGTAGAATTTTTCTTAAAGTCTTATAAGTTGGTTGCTTCTCAGGGAGAAGAGCTGATGTGAGAGGTTCATCCTTACACTTTTTACTGTTTGTGAATTTTTGTTCTCGTAAGTTTTATCACGTTCCCTGCCCCGATAGCACTTGCGACAACAATCCTGCTGGGAATACAGGTAATTCACTGTCTCCTCTACTACAAAACTAACTGGACTTCTTATTACTTCTTTCTTTTTCTCTTGTCCACTAACTATGCTTTCAAAATGAAAGCTGCAGCTAGTAATATGATGGTAGTATGCAAGGAAATGTGATGAGGACAATTCTCTTTTCAGTTTTCTTGCAGTCTGGTAGAACTGTTCACAGACTTTTGACAAGTTCAAGGTTTCACAGACGCTCCCAGTAACTTAAATCATAGAAGGCAGAAACATGTTGCTCTTCAATATTGATGTAGATATTCATTCCTTCTGAATGGTCACAATGGAGAATTAAACTATTTTCATCTTTTATATCTGACAGCACTTGAAGAAATGTATGTTGAAACCTGCTCATGGGAAACACCTTGGAACACTGACTCAGAGGAAAACATAAAAATCCAGTAAGCAGTGTTTCCTATTTTAGAGTGATAATTAAATATATTCTATTTATAAGGAGCTTTATTAAGAGTCTTGCCTTTTGAAGAGCACTTTAGCAATACAAATTACAAAGACAATTTGTTGGCACATTCCTTACTTAGAACAAGTTCTTCAAAGCAGCTGTTAAGGAATTCATCACTGGAGAGACAGGCAGGTATTCTGAACTCAGATGCCATAGCCATCAGTCCCCATTCTCTAGTTTATGGGATGTCTGCTTATCTTCTGTGTTGCTCAGGCTTTAAAACTTTTGTATCAGTGGGCTTGTTTGTTAGATTATACTTAACTTGTTCTACCAATGAGCCTTTATCAGGCAAGTGTTTGTTTCCTATACAGTTGCAGCACAAACCATGACAAAATAACCTCCCCAGAGGTCAGAGGGTGGAAAGACATGAAAAGCTGTCTGACCAGTGAAACAAGAAAATTTTCAGGGCTTCCTATAAGGGAGAAGAAACTGTGTCATGGACCAAAAGGAAAGAAACACATAGAGGTAGATTTTAGTGGTGTATGAACGTGGAGAGTAGCAATGAGAGATGGATAATGAAATCTGAAGGTTATTAGGGAGTAGTGTATCAGACTGGATTATGGGCAGGAATGTAGGGAGGGAGTTGTGAGAACTGCATATGGCACAACTGATGAGGAATAGACTGCTGGAATATAAAGTGATAAAAATGAGTACCCTCATGTGTTCAGCCCAAAACATGCTTGATCTGAACAAGTGGCTGAACTGAGCTGTGCTGGACACCAAGGAAAAGGGTGCAGACGTCCTCAGACGGCAGGAGGGAGGGCAAGTTCAGTGCAGGTTGCAGGCTCTGCTACCAAGGTGAATCTGCGTCACTGCAGTGGCAGAGGCTGTGGTGACTTAACAGATGGCCATCTTCAGTCCTTCACATCTTACACCTCCACTGAGAATCTAAATGTTATGATGCAGCCTTTTGTCACACACATTCAGCTCACAGCCTTCCTTTTCTGACTTCCATACTTAACTCACAGCTGTTCTAATTCATTCTGCATATCACCCATTTGCGAGGCCAACAATCCAGCCCACACTCTTCTTCTCTTTGGTGCATCTCCATTGTGACTCTTCCTCCCATGCTCACCACACCAGTTCTACTTCAGCCTGTACAGGATGGATAAGATGGGAGTACCAGTCTTTTAATATCAGGTACACTCAGAGTTTCTGAGTGCATAATTCTTAGGAATGAATAGTGGACTTGGAGTTAGGTTGTGACTGGGTTGTACAAGTTCATTGAACACCACAAAATATCAGCTATACAGAAGTCACTGACTGCAACCCTGTAAATCAGATTCAATTTTATCTCCAGAATTTGCATGAATTGTTAATATTTGGAAGCAATATAAAATAGAGAGGAGGAAACTTCTCCAGAACAAGCTTAGACCAGTAATAGATACATTTTCTGTTACTTATATGTTGTCAGAAAATGGCTTGTGGGTTAACCCTTCTTAAAAAAGGAGTTGCCACATTTTGTCATCTTCCCTAGAGAGAGGTGTATAACATCATTCATTCTATGATTAGTTAAATTTCAGATTTACATTTTGGTTTGCTCATGCATTTTCCGGTCTTTCAGATTATTGGCTGTGACTCTTCATTTCAACATAGCTCTGTGGAGATTGAAAACTAGATTGCTACGCATTGCCTGAGACATACTTGTTAGCCTTTTCATAGCAACTGACCCAGTGTCTGTGCATCCTCTAGTTCCGAGTTAAACACAGGTTACTGGACTAAGTGTTCAGCTGCTATGAACTATCTTCAGAATAGCTGCGTTGAAATAAACCAGTTGGTGATTTATCTTATCATGTGGAAAGGGAAGACAGAGACCAAATAACTTCATGATAACTTTGCATCAGTAAATACCAGTTCGTATAACTTGGTCATGTTAAAAGGCAAAAGGTATAAAGATTACAACAAATCTTTGTTGCTTTACTGTGAATATCTGGTAGAACTCACTGGGGCATAAAATGTGGAATAAAGGATCCTGAAAACTTATTTGAAGATTGCTTTAAGACGTTAACTTTAAAAAAAAAAAAAAAAAAAGAAAAGAACACTGGCTATAATATTTTCACACTTTATGAATGAGTTTATTAGAAAAATTGAGAATTAGTTGGCTCAAGCATTTGAATAAGTACTGTTAACTTCTGGCTGAGGTAATGTATACTATTTTCCTGGATAATTGCCACATGGTCTCACAGTTTAATTTTTTTTTTAATGTGGTATTTCTTTAAATGTCAAATTGGGTTGTACTATATTATGAGTGTTTATAGATTTTTTAGGATTTAACTTCATGCAACACAGTTAATAAACAAAGTTGAAAAGCAATATTAACAAAAAAATTAGTAAATAGAGCAAATTTCAGTCTATTAATGACAAAAGGTGATATGGACAAAAATTTGTAAAAACTAGGCATAGATAATCAGACAAAATGAAGCTTAGAACTCTTCCCTGCAGAAATCAAATTTACTGGACTATATTCTCTAAGTGTTACCAAAATACCTATGTGGTCAGCTGGAGAGGACAGGTTAAAAGTAATCATGAGATCCTAAGGTAACTCAAGTGTGGTCAAGATTTCATCCGCAGCCTATATAGGCAGGTAATCATTTCAAGAAACCCCTCAAACAATGAATAGCAAACCACACAGCTGCATTGGATGCTGATATTTCAGTTACTTGTCTCGGGCAAAACCATTGCTATGTTTCGCTCAGTCAGATTTAACTACACAATATATGGTTCCAGTATGGAATAGAGTTAATGTAGCCTAAATTTCTTTCAGCACATATCTAGGGAAAAGTTTTTCACATTTTGTAGTTGATGTAGAAATGTTCCTGAGGGCTAGAACTAGGTATAACAACTGTAGCCAACTTTTTTTCTTCTTCTTTTTTATTTTTTATATGTATTTCACAGAATCAGAAGCACTGATGCTTGCATCAGAGAATAAAACTAAAGGAAAAGATTTCTCAGTTTTCTGAATCTCAGGGAATTGAGACTATAAAGTTTCCACCTTTTTCAAAAGAAAAATAAGTATTTATGATCCTACATTTTTCATCTATATATAGTTCTCCTGACTCATTCTCTGACACAGTATTTGGTATTTCCGCATGCAACAAGGAGGTACATTTTTTTTTTGCAGTATTTAATGCTGGTAGAATATGATATGGGGTTTGAAAGAGCAACAAAATTGAATGGACCTCTTTTCTTCTGGAAGATACTTTTCAAATTAAAACATTTCATAGTATGAATGTGAAGAACACTGAGGTCTTATGTCAGTCAGAAAGTTATATCCTTATGCTATGATAGGTGACATAATTCCAGACTCTGCAGGGAAATGTTTTGGGAGAAAACATAGTTTAAATGGTTTTAAAAAAGATGCTGGCAGCACTAGGATACTGACCTTAGAAAATGTGAATTCAAAGGCAAATTTTATGGATATAGATAAAGCTGACCTTTAGGCATTTAGAAAGTTGACTTATTCCAGTGTCAGATTCCTTGATGTATTAAATCTGTTCCCGTAGGAGGAGGAAAAAAAAAAAGCAAACCATGCAGAAATTATATTTCTGCATGGAATAAAGAACATTATGTACCCTTACTTATATTTGTTATTTCACGCCATTTTAAAAAAAGAAACTGAGCAAACTAATGGAATGTTATAAGGAGATTAATAACATAGTAACTTTCTAGATTACTAAATTGAGACAAAGCACAATTAAATGTCTTATCACAGTCTGATAGAAAAGACTTGCATACTGATTTAAAACATGGAATCTCCTTCTACACTTTTTATCAAAGTATGAACAGGTAAAAGATTGAATAATGCATTATTTAATGCAATTAAATTTATCTTAATTATCCATGCAGGTGAATCTTTAAATGTATCTTTGTGCTCCCAATATTTGAGCTTCACTCTTTTTTCAACAAATATCAGAAAGAGAAAAAGTTATTGATCATAGAAATCAGCTGTCTTCAATGAAATTACATCAGAAATTAATTTGTTTAGAAATTGCTTAACTCTGTTTTGCTTCTGGAAAGTTTCTATATGCTAATAAAAGTTATCTCATGCCCACAGGGCTCACTTTTTGCCAATTCTGAGATTTGTAGTATATAACTCTGAGATACAATTCAAGGTAGCCTTCTTGAAAGCTCTCCAAGTTGGAAAGATGGTACCTGTAGCTCATGTTAATCTTTGTAAACAATTTTAAAATAGTTTGTAACTAAAAAAATGTAATGCCATTTTTTTCTGCTCTCTCAACTGAGGAAGCAAATGTGTTCTAACAGATCAGTTTTATAATTTGTTTTTCTTTGCATTTCTCCCTGAAATGGGACCAAGTTACATCTTTAAGTTTCAGAAGTGGATAAATTTCCATTTAGCTACTTCTTTTACACTAGAACTTTTTTTCAAATATCTAGCCTGAAACATTCCTTTTGAATGTTAAGCACATTAGATTCCTGTTGTGCCCATGACTGACATAAGGAGACATAGTGCCCCTGCTTTGGGAGAAACTTTGCATGGCACTCCTTTTGTTCTCTGTCTTTTAATGCTAATCTTTTGATTTTTTCATCACCCTGAATAAGCCATATTTACTGTGCCTCTGTGTATTCCTGGTGATCTTGTCTATATTGTTGTTTCTTGATTGGAATTCAGTGCTCGGAGACTTGATTTCATGTTCTCTCAGAGGTCCTCAAGCAGGGCATTGCAGATGTTGGGTATGACAGTCATCTTCCACATGTTCTGCAGGCTCCATTAATTTTTTTCAGATATAGATAATGATGATTGTTTTTCTCTAAGACAGATTGGCATTGTGAGTCATTATCCAGTTTGCAAGCTGTAATAGTCCCTCTGACCTCTCTTGGCCAGGTGAAATGTGTGTAGGCTTGTCACTTGCTTTGATACTAGCTTAAAGCATTTCTTAATATCAGCAAGCCATTTTGCAGCATTTTTAGATTTGTTGGTGAAGAAGTAGAACTGTGGCAATGTGGAAGGAAACCTTCAGTTGGATTACAGTACAATCAGCATTGTGAGCTGCCAGAATTGTGCAAGGTTGTAGGTGTTCTCTTGAGCTGTCAAAATTCAGTAGTGATTCAAACCTACCTAAATAAATGGATGGTGCTTTGGATTTTATTAACTTACTAGTTTTCTGCTCAAATATCTGTTATATGCTATTTGAACTATTAAAGAACAGGACTTGAATGTTTTGTAGTGTGTTAATCTCACTGGGATTGTCTGTTTATCACTGCTTAAAGAAATAGAAAGTTTAAAGATAAAATATGGAACTTCAAAATGTAATAAAGTCCAATCTTAGAGAAAGCCTAGTAGCCATTAGAAGAGAGATTCTTCCACTGTTTCTTTTTAACCATTACAGGGTAGTGTGGGCTGAGTTCTAAGAGTTTTAGAATCTTTCATACAGTTTTCAAGGAAAGGTTAGATGTTTTTGCCATTAAAGAAATCCTCTTAAGTTCTTTATATTAAATTTCTGCCCTATTACTCTTGAAAGGCCCTCCTTGCTGCTAGGACACCAGGGTATCAAACACTATTGCTTCAAATAGAAATATTTTTCATTCTATATATATTAATTGGAGCTCCTCAAAGCCTTAGCTGTTTGGGAGGAAAAGGAAACAATTCTTCATCAATACTCATAATGTCTCCCAGGCACATGGAAAAATGTAGTACTGGGCAAATCTTAAACAGAAATTGCTGAGCTTAAGTGGTGTGTGGGCTGGAAAAAGAAAGAAGATGGGTGCAGTGTCATGCACATATTTTTTTCTGTATGACTGTTCCGCAGCAGCCAGTCCCAGTGGTGCAATACAGCAACACACAGGGAAGCTGACTATAAACTAAAACTTCTGTAGCCTGTGGTCATGCCTAATTCAGGTTAAAGACCTTTCTACTGAGAGAACAGTCTAAGAAGTTTTTACTTTAACTCCCCAAATAATTCCCTGTTGCAGAATGGCTATCCCTCATCTCTCTTGGCCAGCTGTGTTCTGCAAAAGGGTCCATTGAGATTTTGAGCCATTTTTAATTATTTTGCTTACAGAAAAATGTGTTTACTTGCAAGAAAGGAAATTTATAGGAAAAAATTCCAGATGTGCATGCTGACATATGCTCTTGTTTCCAAGCAAAACATAGAATGGTGGGACATTTATTCATTGTAGAACATAACATATAATTGAACTTGTCTGATGTAAGGGAAAGATCTTTTTTTTTTTTTTTCCATAGGAAACAATGACTATAGGAAGCATTTACTTATATAATTAAAAGTAGGATCATATTTTTCTGAGATGCGGATCCCACAGCAAAAAAATATTTTCCAGACAGTGATATGAAGATCCAATGCAGTCATCTTCAACTACATTTTTTTTTCCATGGGAACCTCTTCTAGTTTCTCATTATTTGCCAAATTTCTATCATTTGTATTTCTCTGTTGCCAAGAACACAATAATAGATAACTTTATAAATCCATAAAAGACCATACCTCCCTCTTTGATCAGTATTCCTTAGCTAAAAGAAGGATGGAATTTTCAAGTGAAGGAAGTGTTTTGGTTTCTATGCAATATTTTTTGTTTGAAACATAATCATTAGAGATATGTGTGCATGTTTGTCTGCCACACAGCCACAGACTTATTTCTCTGAAATTCAATAGTAGTGTTACTTTTGACATCTGTCTTAGCAGGTCTGTTGTACCACAGGCAAAGCTGTTAGCACTGCCAAGTACTTGTCCCTTAATTCCTTTATTAGATCCTGCAATATTTTTTTCCTGTTATCCTTGAAAACCTGAACTGAAAGAGATTGAAATGGTCCTGTCTTGAATATTACAGAAAAAGAAAAGAAAAAAGAGGCTGTGGGAGATTAAACCAACTTGTCAGAGAGGCTGAGACTGTGATGCAGGAGGAGAGACAGGGAGAGAGACTGAGGGATGAAACAGGGAAACATTTGGTTTGGTGGCTGGGATAAGATTAAACAATTTGGGAAAATAAGGAGGACCTCAAGAGCAATACTGGAAACATGTAATTCAACAAGTATGTGGGAGGAGACACCGACTAGAGGGTTGTGGACACTGAGAGAAAATGGGCATCAAGAACCGTGAAACAAGATGGAAAAGATCTGAAGAAGTGCTGTGAGAATGGCAGAGAAATTAGATGTGGTTTGGGATATAAAATGAAGTCAAGGAGACACAGTATGGAAAGAGTGAGAGAGGGAAGGTGGAAATGAGAGGGAGTGAGTAGAAAAGGGGTGTAAATGGGACTAAAATTGAAATAAGGTAAGGTGCTGCAGAGGAGGTAATGGATTTAATGAGTGAAGAGTTGTAAATTAGCTGATTCTTTTTCCGTACTCTGCTTTCACATTCATTTCTGTTCTTCTAAAAGAGACTTTATTTCAGTATTATCATTTTGTTCTGTGACCTTGGGTATCCATTGATCACAGCAAACTCCAATTGTGGTGTTTCCATATTTTTTCTGTTTCTTCCTGCACCAGATGTATTGCTCCATTTAGTTACTCTTGGGACATTCTGTACTATCCAGGCATTTATGGAAACCCACCATTGCACTTTCTCTGTGCTGCTGTTGGGATGAATTTGAAGTCTGATCCTGTGGTCTCTTAGCAGTAGTTGTCCACTGTTGGAGTAGACCAGGAGTTTATACAGTGGCAGAAATATTATAAAAGATGGATAGACGAGGAGGCCGAAGTCCGAGACCCTGGCACCCTGACTATGGAAGCCCTGCGACATATTTGTAAGGACTGCAGCAGTTTTGAACCTTATATTGATGTTTCCCCGGTTTAATGTTATATATTCATCATGTCTACCCTATGTATCTTTCCCTTAGTCACCCTGTCCAAGTTTCTTCTTCCCACAAACCCTTAGGGCATTTTCCTGCCAAACCTTCCCTGATTGGCCCCAGTTTGGTGCAATGCACCATTTCCCGTACATGGTTATGTTCAGATCCCTGTTCCCCATTGGTCCTTTCCTTTGCCCCTCCCTTTCTCCTCCCCTTTCTCCTCCTACTGTTCTGGAACAGTCCACCGTTCCCTATATAAGCCAGGCACCCCCAATAAATTTTGCTTTTCTTTGTTACCTCTCATCCTGTGTGGTCATCTTCTTCTGGGAGCTCGGTGCTGGCACAGGAACAGGAGGAGCCTTCCTGTTCTTTGAGAGGATATCTAAAACAGCTGTTCTCACTACGAGTCTGCCATTCCTAAGCCTCTCAGAGCTGAAGAACCCCATCACTGTATCGGTGGCCAATTAATCTACTGATAGTCCACTCCTTGTCCTCCTGGCCACTTTTCCCCACTCTTTCTGCCAGCTCAATTCTAACATACATTTTTGTTGTGCAGCACCACAAACAACTGTACCTACACAAAGTAGCGGTGGCGGGTAAGGAGGACTTGATGGCAGATGACAGTGACAGGCGGAAACGCTCCAGTTAGCATTGCTGTTTATACAGTCTCACCCCAGCAGAAGTCCCATGGTGTGCCAGTGTACAGATACCAAGGCAGGTAAAATGTTCCTAAAAATGCTACAGAACATATTCCCATTGATTTCAGTGGGAGTGGACAGAATGCTTTTCCTCATAGGGAATGCTGACTTTCAGATCAAGTATTCTGGAGGTTTCACTGTGCTCCAGTACAAGTAAATGTATTTAAAAGGCATTGTCAAAATGCTTTATCCCATCTAATATCTTGATGCAGAGAATGATAGTCTATTAGTATTGGTTTTGATTCTGTTAATACAGGTGGCAAATGTGTCTAATGAGTTCACTCATCTTCAATGCTAACACTGCAGGTGCTGAAACAGTGCCAAGGGATGGATCTTTACATATAAAACTATGCACAGATGCTAAGCTCCAATACATAAAAGTTTTTTTATGAAGATGGTAGACAAATCGCCCGTGTTTTTCCACTACTGAGAAACAGCTGATGACTCCAGTTCTTTTAATTTAATCTAAAATTATGAAGGCTGGCATTATTTTCCTTGAACTAATGGGATAACCAATAAATTCCTTCAGCTGAGGACAATTATATTTCATTTAGACATGCTATTCAGTTACAAGAAAGATGAACTGAGCTGAACTCTTGCTTCTTTAAGTTTGACAACTTGTTATTGAAAGGAAGTTTTATCTTTATGTTGCAGTATATTTACTTGAGTAGATTTTTCAAGTAGATCATAATAGAATTTAAAATCTTAATTTGGAATCCTATATCCTCTAAGCATATGGTACTACTGAATAAAAAACCCCAAACAACAAACAACCCTAAAATTGACAGTCTCAAAAAAAAAAAAAAAAAAAAAAAAAGGCATTGCCTGTGAATGAAAAGAAGGGATTATTAATTGGGGGAACCCCC
>JAWWEV010000115.1:85361609-85415334 GCA_035583235.1 Hafferia zeledoni | reverse complement strand
AAGTCACCTGACAATTTTCAGGCCTAGTCCAAACCTTAAAACCCAAATTTAGGCCCCACCTGGCTGAAACCATGACAGGAGTTAAAGGGTAGGCCCAGTTCTGCGCACGCTGTGCCTCACCTAAAAAAAACACTATGCAGGCTGGAAGGCACATCCACGTAGAGCCCTTCCCAAATCTTCATTTGTGAATCCTAGCCATGATGATGATGTTTTGTCAAGGTCTCTCTGCAGGGCCTCCCTGCCTTCCAGGGAGTCAATAGCTCCTCGCAGTTTTGTATCATCTGGAAACTTGTTCAGTATCCTTTCCAGTTGTGCATCCAAGTCATTTATGAAGATGTTGAAGAGCACAGAGCCCAAGATGGAGCCCTGTGGAACCCCACTGGTGACAGGCCACCATTCTGACATCACCCCATTCACTATTACCCTCTGCTCAACCCATGAGCCAATTTCTCACTCACCACATGGTGTGTTTATCCAGCTGGCTCCTGTGAGAGACAGTATTGAAAGCTTTACTGAAATCCAAAAAGATTACATTAATTGTCTTGCCTTGATCAGCTACATGGGATACCTTGTCTTAGAAGGAAATCGTGTTTGATAAACAGGACTTTCCTCTCATGAAGCTGTGCAGGCTGTGACCAATGATCTTTTAGGTGTTTTTCAATACTTTCCAGAATAATCATCTCCGTAACTTTACCAGGCACTGAAGTGAGACTGACAGGCCTGTAGTTTCTGGAGTCCTCCTTCTTGTCCTTGAAAATCAGGATAATGTTTCCCAGTTTCCAGGCAGCTGGGAACTTTCTGGATTCCCAAGACTGCTTTGCTTACCACACTGCCCTAAGTCTTCTTTATACCCTCTTAAACTCCGAAACTACTGAGGTTGCATTTACATTTGTCCTGGGGTGTTTGTCTTGGCAGGATGTCCAGAGGTTTGTAATCAAGTACCATTTCAATGATGAAGTGAATAATGGAGCCTGAACATCCTGCTCAGAAGCTGCAGACACAGACTTGTATTCTGGTTTTACCTCCTCTCCACCTGTGACAGATTTTCTGCTCTTGCATGTTACTTTTCTTCCTCCAACAGTAATCAGTTCTGAAGTATAGGCAACATATATGCTTTGATGGTACTGACTAATTTTTTGGCTCAAAAAACTCAAGTGTAATATCCCTTATGTACAGATTTCTGATACATTTAATTATTAACCATTGTAATAGTTTCATTTGAATACCCTTTTTAGAGTGAAATGTGCCACTTGTTAAGACATGGTCTTAAAAGTAGAACTAGATATATTCAAGGATATTTAGCTTGGTCAAAGATGGTTTCCTCATCAAAAAGAAATGTGTTAAAATATTTGCTGCAGAAGAGATTAAATGTTTTTCAAATCCCCCTCCCATCAAATAAATGTCTCTGAATTCTTCTGGTGTCTCTGTGTGGAACTAAATGTCAGAGATGCAGAACTGTCTGATACGGAAGTAGCAGCATCTTGAAATGCCTAGAGAGTGTTCCCCAGTGTTTGTACAGCCTATTGTAAAAGATTGAAAATAATGAAGATTATAAAAATTTTAAAAGCAACATGAGATGGGCCAAATTAGGGACAACTATAGTGTTCTGAGTAAAATCACAAGTGTGAAAGAATCTTTGTTCATTAGTTGCATGTATTAATATTAAAATTTATGATACAATCCTGTGTTATTTTCTTAGTTTAATACTAATGACAAAAATGAGCTTAAAATTAAGAGAAAATATAAACAGATTTTTCTCTCACAAGAAGAAGCAAATTAGATGGTATTGAGGACTCTTCCTTTGTTATTTTTGATATTTTTGTTTCCTTTTATGCCTGGATTTCACTGGTGCTGACAATTTCAGTTAATCTGTTACGTGTTTTCTTCCTTGCTCCTAACAGCTCCAGAGAAAATGAGGTTTCTCTTGTATAAAATAAATGCTAAATGGGCACTCTCAGGTATGTCATGACATTTAATTTATCACACATGAAGAAGGTAGTGTTTGCTCAGATGATCTGGTAGGAGATTTAGGACACTGCTAATGTGTGGACTGCTGATTAACTGACAAATTGGGAAAACATCATTAAAAAAAAAAAAAAGAAGAGAAGAAAGAAGCTAAGCCAGCTTTTCTTCAAATAAGGTGTGGACAGTATTGCTGGGTCTGTTTTATATTCTTAAAAATTAAACAGGAATGAAAAGTCAGGAAAAGAGAATTATTAAAATTGATACCAAAACATGTTTAGCAACCATCTCCTATATAAAAATAACAAGGTGGCTCTATTATTCAACCTATGATTTTAGAAGACATTTACAAATAGAACTGGAAACCAAATACTTTTTAATTATAGTAAGATTTCTGTGATATCATAATCCTCAGATGAAGTTATGTGACTGTGAGAGCATGTACACTGTGGGGAAATGCAATTCAATTTAAATATTTTGAAAATATTTAAGAAATGAGATTTGAGAATAGGAAAAAAAGACTTCAACATTAACAGTACATTTTCTGTAATGTGATACAGAACACAAAACCCAGACACTTTCTGTCTTCTTTTATTGCAAAATGAAATGGTAACATCTTTTTTTCTTTTTCAAGCTACAAAGTTGTGAAAAGGCATCTATACTTTTTGAGATACTTAAGTTCTGGACATACTCAACAAATTATTTTTTTAAGAACATTAGTCCTCTTTGTGAACCTTTTTTTTTCCCTCTGGAACTGGTGTTGTGGTGCTTTGAAAACAAGAAATTATTAAATGTCTATATTAAAGGTATTTACAAATGCTGTAACACAAAAAGTAAATGGAGGTAAACTTTTAAAAATAAAGTTCCTGTCTTAAAAGCAAGAACATGTCAGAGGAACATAGGTCAGAGCAACAAAGGAGTACAGAAAAACCCATTCTGTCCTGATGCACCCAAGGAACCAGCCCCTGGCAAATTCACAGTTGTGGTCTGAACACAGAAGTTATGGAATGCAAAGAAGTAAAGTACCGCCAGCTTCCAGCAGAAAGTCCAAACTCATTGGGCCAGACAGTGAAAAAAAAAAAGAAAAAAAAGATAAAAAAGAGAGAGACTTCATATTGTCAGGGAGGATAATTTGTAGCTCAATCTTCCAGGTTGGATTGCTTGTTCCATGTCTGTGGTACATATTTTCAGTTCAGCCTGAATTACTTTTGCAGAATTGCCCTGGACAATCCATTTGTTTAAAAGTACGAAGTCTTAAGTGTTCTTTAGAAGAATGAACAGACGGTGCAGTTTGAAGGAATGTTATTTAAAAATGCTTTTGTCTGGGCCTGGTGCCTCAGTCTTTAGTCACAGCAAGTTGTATCTGATTGTTGCACTGAAATTGCACTAAAATCCTTCTGGTGAAGAGGCAGTTGCCTTGCTTAGGGAGAAACTCTGGGTAGAACTGGACTTACTTGTCTTTTGGTCTTGCCCTTGGAGAAGAATGCTTTGTCACAGCTCTTCACCAAACCCTGAGATGACCTCAGACTTCACCAACTTCCTACTGCCTTCCATCACCTCTTCGTCTTGTGTCCTGGGCAGGAACTAAGTGTTTTGCCCTTTTTTTCCTTAGGCAAAAGAGTCCATGTCTCATAAGAACTATCTCAAGTTATTACAGCCCCATGCTTGCTTATAATCATCTGTTCTGTGAAAAATGGCAAAATGCTTTGAAATTTTTCAAGTAGAGCATATTAGAGGTGATATATCAACATTGAATTACATAAAAAGTAAATAAAAATTAAAGGGCTGCAAGTATATGCCATACATATAGCTCAAAACCCAATGAAATTAATTTTATAAAATCCTTTTTTTAATTGCTTTTCCACATGTCAAAATCACAACATGACAGCAGGGAGTGCTATTCACAAAACTAATGGCACCACTAGTTCAAAGTGAGTGGTATCAAAAGCAAATAATCACTTAGCAAAATTATCAGAACATCCATTCCCTCAGAAACCTCCCTCAAACCAACCCAACTCAAATACACCAAATCCGGTTTTATAAGCTTTATCAAACCAATGAGCACTAGTGAATCTATGATTGCTAAACTTAAATTTGACTTCTGAACAATTTTTTTGACACATAAACTATGTTTTCTTCTGACTAAAAGCATAACAAATTTTGAATGGTTTAGCTATTTTAAGCTATTATTGCAAGACGAAGGAAAGTGTGTGGGAGATTACACAAGAGCCTGAGAAGGAAGATGAGTACAAGAGTTAAGGTTTTGCAACTTCAGGATTTTGCTGAAGTGGAGTCTGCTTTAAAACATTCTAAAGTAATGCTTTTCATCTTTGAAGCATATGAAACAAAGGGTAAAATCCTCTTGGAACATCTGGATGGACAAAACTTCTCAATAAATTCTCCTAATGGATGATGGTTTCATAAGTATCACTAGAAAAATCCTAAAATTATGAACATAGAACTTTTATAAAATACAGAAAAAGCATTAGGAGAAAACACAGAAATTAGAGGGAAAATAACCAGCTTCCTTAATAGCAGCAAAGCCTTCCCAGTCTCCATGAGTCTCTAGGGCTGGTGTCTCCCTGCAGTGTTTCTGAAGCCTGGCTGTGTATCATCTCCCTTTTCAGACTCTGCTTGTGTTTGATGGTTTGTTCCCCTTGCTGGGTCTCTTCCCCCTGCCAGTCCCACCCTGCCTCCCAGATGAGCATTTCAGCATTTCATGATGTAATACTGATTGTTTTGTGATCAGTCGATTGGGTGGGACAGATCATTACCTTTACCTCTATTTTTCTTCATTGCATTAAGCAACCTCAGTTAATTCAGTTTCTTTTTGAACATTCTATTTTCTAGGTTGCTGATCATTGATCATTTCTACAGTCTGTTCCCTGGACTTGCCACAGTGAGTCCAAATTCTTCCTAGAACAAAGAGCCTTAAGCACTTAAGATCAAGAGCTGAATTGTTCTCTGGGGTTTCCTGTGGGGCAATTTCCCTGTCACGTGCATCTGTCAACATACATTGCTGTACCTTTTCTTAGTATAATGAAGCGGCTGCATCTTAGAAGCTTCAGAAAGATATGGGATATAGGATGGGTGAACTTTAACTTGCAAAATATATGGCACTATTTTGGCTGCACCATTTTTTACATCAGACTAATGCTTTTACAGCTTGTCTCAAGTTCTTCTTAACTTGAAAGTTTAATTGTAAATTTTTTTAATTGTAAAATTTTATTATCAGCTTTAATTGTTTTCACAGGAAGTTCACACTTCCCATACTTGAGCACAATGGAAAATACATTTCTGTGATCATTGTAGTACTGTGTCCTAAAATTCCCTTTCCCAAGAAAAGTCCTTGCCTTTAAGAAACAGGAAATTTTACTCTAAGTTTAGAGCAGTGCTAATGCTGTGCCATACCTTCCAAAGGATGTTGGATGATTTTATAGGGAGTGTGAACAGAAGGACATTACATTTTCTTCTAAAACCTGTATGGATAAACTGTGTGGAGTATTGAAATACACCCAAACACCAAAATATTTACGAGCAATAATTCTTTTGTAACCTGTCTCTGTGGAAGCAATTGTTAGGACTACTAGGTGCCACATGGCTCTGGCTGTTGTGACCCATAGAGAGTTTGACTTTGAGGTCTTGGGTGTAAATGCCACAGCATGAAAGCTACAATACAGCCACAGTCTTGCCAGCTCTGTACTTTAAAAATGGTGAGTCATGATCTCAAGGCATGAAAGAGCCTTATGTGATGGGATCCCCAGTCATGATGGTGCCTTGTGTTGGAACTGCTCCACCACTAAAACAGAGCAGTTCTCTAAACCTAACCATGCCAAGAGACACTGAAGGCTTCCAATATCTAGAGGTATATTTTAGTAAAATCCAAAAATAGTAAAATGGAACACGGGAATTATTTCCAGATAGAAAAGTCAGGATTGCTGGGTGAAATTGGCTAAAAATGAATTGTGAAAACAAATATTGCTATTCTCACTTGCATCCTGACAGAACAGAACATTTTTATATTTCCTTTCAGTCCAGCAACCTTTGGTAGTTTCCTGAGTTGCAGAAAATATACACTGACCCTCTGAGGTCTCCAGGAAAGACTTCTGTAGGAGTTCTATTGTGCTTCTTGACTCCTTGGTTACTCTGTGCATGACTATCCATTGGTCTACTTTTGCAGTTGGACTCATCTGGCTGCAGATGTTAATTTTTCTCTTGAAAGAGGAGGAATTTCTCCTACCTCTTGAGAAGTTATGCTGATCCGGGGGGCAGCAGCCAGAAAGCAGAATGTGGTCATCCCTCTCACAGACTTTTTAGCAGAATGTGCAGTATGTGGTGACCTGAAAACAAAGCAATTAAACTGCCATACCCATCTGTCATCACTTGAAATGATGAGATTTAAGGCTAATTTATTCTAAGCAGTGAAATCAATGATGTCTGATTTCCTAGAGATTTATTTCCCTCTTTGCTGTCCCACACATTTCAGTAAACCTGTTTTTCCTCTAGTGGCCCCAGGGTGAGCATTATGCCTGTTTGGAGCTATGTGTCTGCTGATCTCTCTGGCCAGCAATCGCAGGCTATTTAGCCAACATGAAGCTGCAAAAATTCAGTGTATTAAAATGAAGTTTTACTTTCCTTTCCTCCATACATTGGGAAGTTTTTTCTAAACCAATGTGATTTTCATAACAGTTTATGGAATTATCTGTTGAGACTTCAATTTATTTTTTTTATCTATGCAAAATTGTCTAATAGGTTCCAAAATTGCTAGAAAGAGAGGGGCAGATGTATGGTTGGACAGAAATATATACAGCGAGACAACTAGATGTCATATATATATTAAATCAATTTTAGATGACAATAAGTTAAAATGCTGTAATACTTACAGTGTTTTTTAATTGTGTCTTCCTTAATAACCCTTTACTGCTCATTTTGCTGCCACTTAAAATTTTCAATGTATTTTCTTTCAGTGAAAGCTGAGCTTAATAATTGAATTTAAAGGATGCACTGCAGTCTGGAACTTAAAACAAACAAATGTAAAACTTGTGACAAGATAATGAGATCTGGCAGGACTTTACTCTGCAGCTCTGCTAACAAGGAATAAAGCCTATCAAAGAAGCCTGTCTTGTTTGATCCTTGCTGTTCTCTCCTTTCCACTAGAAGAGACACATTACTGTAGTACCAAGAGCTCAGGCAGTTGCAATGATTTATTGAGTATTTATAACATGTGTTACATTTGTTGTTTTTTAAATTCAATTCACAGACCTTCTTTGTAAACAAGGTTCACAAGTTCCTGGGATTACGTCTTCTGTAGCATTAGCATTCTCACACAGTGGTTTCACAATCATTGGGGAATTAAAAAATTAAATTATGTGTTATTGTACTTACTTTTCTGTTGGAGTTCTGGCACTCTTGCAAATTAAAAGAGCATATCACTATTATACTCTAAATGAGAAAAATTTGAATGAGAATATAATGTCCATCTAGACAAAGTCTCAACAAATAAGGGGGATTAAATAACAGAAAGAAGGAAGAAGGACAAAAAAAGGGTTTTAAAAAACTCCAGAAAATGTCAGTGTAATATGTTCTGTTACATTCTTATATTTCTCTTCTTGCAGTACTTCTGCTAATTTGTTTCTTGACTGTTATATTATTTAGTAGCCTGTTTTTACACTTAAATTTGCATAATAATGTAAAGTAAGGCAAAATGCAAATACTGGATCTAAGACTAGTGTAAATTCAAGCATCAAGTATTATTTGAAGACTAAGTGGAAGCTAACAGCCTGAAAAAAAAATTAATCTGAGATGTATTCTCTCACTTGCAGTGCCTGTATATATATATATATATATATACACATACATTTGTATTATGTGAACGTTTACAAAAGGTGGGAAACACAGTATAAGAAGGAAAATTCTTTATTATTCTGAATAACCTTGACAATACAAAGAAATAATTCTCATCATTGCCAGCAGAGTCTTAAGTGAAGCAAGTTTGATTGAAATCAATATATTCTTCCAAAGAAGATTATATATTTTATTGAAAGATGCTCTTTTGAAGACTGTCTTTTTAAAGATGATTTTTTTAGTTTACCTTTTCCATAGGAGATAAATTGAACAGGAAAATATTACATGAAGAAATTACATGCTATGTATTTGGGGTGAAGCAATAAAGCTTGGGCCATCCAAGATTATCCTTTGACAGATATGATTTGTGAGTTTGTCTGGAAACTTAAGAATTGAGACAGCAAAACTTCACAGTATCTGCACATTTTTATGAATAGGTGGTCTTCATTGCATTTTCTATTGGTTTCTTCTTTTTCCTTAGCTCCCAACACTTTTCCTAGTGTAATAAGTATATTCAAGGACAGTCCTTGATGGCCTCAAAGATTCCCACAGGTTATTAGCAGAAATCATGAAAGACACATGTAGTGGCCAGACTTTTTTGCTTTCCAAGGGTGAATATGACCATTAATTTTCCTTCCACAGTGGGTGAACAGACTAAAAAAATAACTCTTTTTTAGGCATGGCATCCATGAGGGTGCTAAGCTAGATCAAACAACATCATCTTATAATTTTAAGGGCCATTAATACAGGTTATATATTGACAGTAAGGCTACAAAAAGCTAACAAAACAAACATCTGCTCTGCTTTTAAATGCATTCCAGGTTTTATCTTGTATTTTCAATCTATCTTTGAGTTGATTTTGAATGTTGCCTGATAACATGCATGTTCTTGCTTTCTTTCATGCCAGAAAGAAGCCACAAAATCAAATAGAAAGTCCAAATGCTAGTCTGAGCTTCAGTAAAGAAAGGGAAAAACCTATGCTCATAAGAGCTGTTCATCAACGAGTAAAATAAAGACACTAGTGAGTGCTGAAAGGGTTAAAAATCTGAACGTGCAGAAAATAACTGATTTTTTTCTTTTTATTTGATGTAATCAAACTGAGTCATGAGTATAAGGCTTCTGCTTGACAAGAGAGCTTTTGTGAAATGAGATGGAAAGGCTCCACAAATATCTTTAAGGAACCAGGATAAATTAGAATGTGAAATTAATCTGAATACTTGCTGATAAGTCAGTGATGAACAGGGTAAAATTTGCACAGCTACTTTAAAAAAATGTATGAATTTTTAATTCTATCCTGAAACTAGGAATCTGAGAACATGGCAACTGCATAATGCTAGTAATTCCTGCTTATATAGCTATAAGATTATAGATGCCCACTTTCTTTTTATGCTTTAATCAGTTTGTACATTCTCACCTTGAAACTGTGCTAATCCATTTTAAAGAATAATGGAAAGTGTACTTTATGCTAAATTGCTACGAAATACAACATAGACTTACTCTAAGTGGCTAAATTATTGTCTCTAAAGGCAAGAAAAGAAATAAAATGTACATTAAAGAGTAATATTGTCATTCCAAACCAAGAAGTGTCACAACTTTCTTATGTAAAACCTTGTGATGGAAGAATGCTTGAAGGAAAATTTATCTTGAAGGTGGATAGACCACAGAAACATCCTACTTGCTATAGGAAATCATGTTAGTATGTATTTCTCTTACTTTGTATTTCTTTATAATATACAGTACAGAAGCAGAATTTCAGGATATATGATTTGTTTATGAGTACATGAATATTGTTTCAAGATGAAGATAAAACAGGGAAAGATGAAATGTTTGTGTTTCACATTAGCCTTCATTATTATGTGTTCATTATTATACTATTTGCATATGCTGTTTCTAAGTATATTCCACCTACGACTCTAGAATGCTTAGAAAGATGCCTTCGGTCATTATTCTGCAAATCTAAAGAATGAAAGTGACAAAAAAATAATTTTTATTTAGGAGATTTAGAAAATAACTTTGGAAATATAGCACCTTTTTCAGGTTTTGGGTAGGCAATAGTTGAAATAAGAAACCTCAGTAATTTGTTTTCTGTGCAAGTTCTTACAAAAAATGAGATATAGTATAAATTGAGCTGAAATATTCATGGGTCAGAAACTGTCTTATCTAGAGATTTTAGAAGATGGAAAAGTAGAAGATCTCACCAGGTTCTACAAAGTTATAAAGGTGAGATACACCTCAGGAGGGCCTGAAGTGATGTGCAGGAGAGGCCTGTATGGTGGAAACATAATGAACTCCATGAGGCCAGAAACTGGGATAAGAACAGAGCAAGAGCTCCTGTCCTGCAACCCTGACTCATGGCAGTAGAGGAGTGCAGAGTTGGAGGCAATCCTGTCCTTTTACATCAAGCACTGGTTTCTACAGAAACCACATGCACTGGGAAACCAGTGTGAACTTCACTCTATTCCAGTCACAATTCAGGTCTCTAGTCTTCATGAAAGCTTACAGTCTTCGTCTTTGGTGTGGTGAGATGTTCCTGCCACATGAATGCACTGACAGTGATGCAGCAGGGGCTTGGTTTCTACTGGCCGTGGCAGGGGATGGGATACATGGTTAGCTAAACCTCTAGTGTGAGCCAATATAGCTCAAATTTCTATAATTATGTTACTAAGTACAACTCTTTATCCATAACCAATATAAAATGTAAGGAGTGTATTAATTAATTAATTAAGGCATGTATACAAATCTTCAAGATGTATAAACTTATCCACCTCCACCCACTCTGTGAATTGACATATGATGATCTACTCGAAGTATTCAATTCTCTGTTGAAAATAGTGCAACACAGATGCACAGTTCTATGAAACATGAATATGAAAATTTTCTGAGGTATCTGGTTTTACAACTTACCATTCTTAAACATGAAATATTTAATTGATGTAATCAGATTTCATGACAGCAGAGAATGAAATATTTAGGCAGAATTCAAGCATAAAGTGATGAATTCAAAATAACAAATTAGGCTTCCATTACAAATTGTATGAAAACTCATGTGAAGTGTTTCCAATGAAATGTGGATGTAGATGAAGTTCAGATGTAAGAATATTTTGTTACAAACATAAGACTTGGCCCATATTTGCTAAGGTTTGCAAATAGGATTCCAGCAGAGTCAACAAAAACAGTCAGTGGCTCAAATGAGAAAAGAGGTGGAAATTAACCTTGAAAATTTTTGTCCAGATTTGCATTACCCAGAATTAAAGTTCTGAGAGATAAGTTTGTGTAAACCAGAAATAAGAAAAACATGGACTAGAAATTTGTCTCACCTGACAATTTGCATCCAAACCCCTTCCTACATGACAGTGACTGATATGTGCAGATGTCAAAATCCACATTTAAAATAATACACACTTGTCTTTTGATTTGGGGCAAAGTTACATGGGGAAAGAACCCCTCGGGAAATTTAAATATAATCAGTTTCTTGCATGGATTCATGACATTAAAAGAAAAAAGAGAACAGCTCATTTTATGAGAATTCTACACATTTGGGTTTAAAACTTTCAGAGTATGAAAGACTTCAGCATTTTTAAAGATCCAAACCAACTGCCTTCCTGAAATGACTGCTGTGCATCACGTAGTAAACAAATCAGAACTATTCCAAGAAATGATGGTGATGTTCTTGGAAGAAAGGAATTATGACCAAATGTAAATGTGGTAAGAAGTTATTGGAGGAAAGCCAGTGGAGAAAGGGACGTGAGACAGAGTCTTCTGTAGGGAGTGGCCTATTCAAGCTGGAACAAATGTCAAGGAGACAATAAAGGTTAGGCTTTTCTGGAGGTACTATTCAAAGTTCTAAAACTTGCATGTCTCTTCTTTTCAATTTTTTTTTTAGAACTTTATTATTCTGATACCCACAAATACCTTTCCTAAATATTGTTGGTAGACCTTTAATTCTTTTAGAGATGAATATGTTTTATCTGTGTAATATTGATTTTCTGTCAGATAAATTAGCTGGTATTTGCCTTAATTTAATTGTTTGGATATAAGTAATAAGTTTGGAATGGACAGATAAATGTTGAGTTTGTCCAGAGGGTGCACACCATTAGTTAACAAGCCCAGATGAGCTCTTTTCCTTCAATTCTATTTATGTAAAACTGTAATATTTTATCTTTCAAATTTAGCCAATATTAAAAGGAAAAAAATCAAGTTACAGGCATTAAAGTAAACTTGTGCTTTATTCAAAGCCAGTTTAAAACAGTACGAACAGTGTACTTTAATAATTTATAAGACTTGATTTCCAATACTGTAAAACCTTGTTCTATGTGATGTTTATCTAAAACAGATGGCAGCAGAAATAGATGTTGTTGGCTTTTTTTCTCTCTGCATGGAAGGCATGGGATTTCTCCAGAGTAAAAGATACAGAAATAAAGAGAAAACATATTTTCTTGGTGCACACATTTGCTATACCTGACCTACAAAACTGAGATATCATGATCACCTGACATTCCTGCTTTGAAACAGTAGATATGGAATAAAATGCCCGTAGTGGGAAAATGCTTGAAGGTGACATCAAATATAACCTGATTTATATACCTTTGAAATTCCACAAAGAAAATTGAATCATGCAGGTGTTTCTATTATTTTGATATATAAACAGGCTGTGTTTTAAAGGTATCCTATGAGAGGATGGTTTTAGTCCACTGATACAGTGGTTAAGGTTTCCAGCCTCAAGGGGCAAGGCTCGAGGAGCAGTAAGATGAGCTCCTTTGGATCAAGCCCCTTCGAAGCTTGGGACGGCTCCTCCTGCTCCCAAACCGGCAACAGCCCCCTGAAGGAAGAGGTCCACACAGCTCGAGAGTCCGCGCAGAGAAGCAACTTTATTGGTGTGCTCAGCATTATATAGAGTAGCATGGAACTTTCTAGAACTTGGGTGGAGTAATGGGTGGAGGTAGGGAGGAGCAAAGCACCCTATTGGGTGACATGCAAACTAAGGGGAGTGGTGAAGGAGAAGCAGAGAGAGGACCAATGGGAGAACAGGATTCGAACATGACCATATAGGGAAAATGGTGCACTGCACCAAACTGGGGCCAATCAGGAGTGGGTTGGCGGGAAAATGCCCTAGGGGTTTGTGGGAAGAAGAAACTTAGATAGGAATGACTAAGGAAAAATGAATAGGGTAGACATATTGGATACATAACATTTAAACTGGGGAAACGTCAATGTAACTCCTGAGACCGTCAAAGTCTTTATTAAACTGCTGCAAGGTCACTTCATTAAGAGTGGCAGGGTCTCGAATGTCCGCATCTTCGTCAATCCACCTTTTATAGTATTGTTGCCATTTAATAAACTCCTCGTCCTGTTGGCTTCCTCCGACAGTATCCATTTATAAATGTGCAAATAAGTACTCAGAAAAAAGTACAGCTTTGCGTAAACAAAAATGAAAACATAAGAGAATAAAGATAAAGAAATAAGTTACTCAGGAAAATAATGCTTCACTTGTCTTTTAATTTCTATTCAAGATCAATAATAATGAATAAAAGGACCTAGTGACATAAAGCTTACAAACAGAGCAAAGAAATGCAGTAACATATTTGTGTTTCTTTAAGACTACATACTTCATAGTTGCATAGCATTCCCTTTAACTCTACTTAAACTTATTTGTCAGCTATAAGCAAATAAAAGCCCGAAAGAACTGGACATGTTGTGACCATAAGGCTAATATTATAAGCAGAAGAGAGTTCATTCCACTTGGAAAAATGCAAATAAGGTAACTGGTGAAACTAATTTGAAATATGGAACATGGGTAGCCAGTGACTTGCAACAAAGAGATGCCAAAATGAAAGGGCAACACGAATGGCAAACTCTAAGGGCTAACTGCCAATGGCACATGTCAACAAAAAAACCTAACAACATTTTTGGTTTAAGGCATCAAAAAGACCCCCCAAAAATATGTTGTAGTGCATGGTGTTTGAAACTGCAAGTAGGTCATATCTGGACTGCTCCATGACTCACGGCATTTCACCTCTGGGAACACATTAAAAACCTGGATGCAGCTCAAACAAAGGCCACAAAAATAATACTGGATTCATGAGAAAAGTTTAAAATAGATAGATAAAACATAACTTTGCTAAAACACAGAAAAATGAGACAGACATGGCAACTGAAAAGTTTTTAAGGATGTTTTCTTCAATTATGTGTGGTTATGAACAACAATAGGGAAGAAAAAAATTAGGCTGTTTGAAGAAAAATTATTTCAAGAGTAAGATATAATTGGTATATGAAAACCATATGGGAAGAGTCTAGTACACTTAAAACAATAAAAAAATTACTAAATGTAGAAAACAAATCCGTAATTACAGATGGATTCAGTGGACATAACAAGACTTTTTTTGTACTTCGAACCATATGACACATACTCATCTCCGAAAAGGACATTTTATCATTTTTTTGGAAAGTAAAATGTTTCAGTTATTGTTCCTTTTGTTTTAACCTAGGGCTAGCTACTTAGAACTGTTATTAGCTGTTCAGAAAGAGAGATCAGTTGTTCTTTTCTAAGTCTATATTCATGCTTATCTGGATAAAGGGTATGTTATAAACACAGAGTGGAGACTAGAAGAAAAAAAAATCAATGTTCATAAAAACTGAGCTTGGCTGATGTCCACAGTAAATGTGCAGCAACCATATAAGGACGACATGAAAGCAAAAATATAACTGCTAGAAACAAGCAAATGTTTTCTTCAATGTTTATATGACAAAAGATCTGTACCTTTAAGTCTATAATCTATAGGACAGATCCTATGTCTTTTCCTTCTGGGAATTTTGTGGGTCTTGAGGTGTCCAATATTATCCAGAATTATCCTTCAGGTAGGTCAGTGACTTCTGGACTGTGGTCCATGGTAACAATTCTTTGGACTGTTCATTTAAAGAAGGCTCTTCAGTTTGTATCTGACTTGGAGACTGACAAAAGCAGTTCTCAAGAAGTGTAAGGAGGGATAAAATACACGATATTCATACTGTGACATCCGTTGTCACACTCTGATCAAGCTCCCCATGCAGCTGCCTATGGCCCAAGCCTCGTTTAATATGTCATGGCAGAGTGGATGTGATGTACAACAGGATGTTTGGGTGCAGTTGCAGACAGGCAGAACAGGATGCAGGACCTGGAAAACCACCCTGAACCCTACAGTTTAAACAGGGCAATAAGGTGCGAAGGTTATTTTGAAGGAAAGAGTACAGACTCTCCTTTGGGCCCCTTTTTAATTTTGATAAATGGCTTGATTGAGAGGAGTGGTGAAGATATGTTTTGGCTGATACTTACACTGCTTATTTGCAAGTCCCACAGCGATATCTGCCATATCCAGGCTCATGTACAGCTGCAAATCGACTAAATGATCCAGTTCAGGGTGCTTTTAAATTTGAAAGGACAGAGTTAGAAGCCTTTTCTTTTTTCTGTGATTTCTTTATGCACCTCTTTCTAAAATAAAAATTAACTTTTCTTCAAATGAAATCCTGACACTGTAACTAATTTAAAATCTTGTATTAAATTGAAAGTAAACTCTATAACATCTCTTTCTGCATGCCTTGATCTACTTATATTTGTCATGTACAAATATCTGAAAATAACTATTAATATTTTATGGAACAGAATGTTCATATTTTAGAACAGGAAATCCGTTCACTCAAAAGCCTCAAATAATTTTATCATGAAATGATCCCTTGTTTCAATAGTCTGAAGAGAAACTGTGAATTTCTACTCCCACAGAAAGATGTGGAATAGGTCTACATTTTTTTATAACCCTCAGATTTATATCAGAAAATACAGGAAGGATCTGTAACTGTAAATCAAAAAGATTAGGAATCACATATGAATGAACTTTGATTTAGGTATGGGTTGCAAGGTCAAGTGGGATAACATTGTTTGTACTAATGCATTTTATCTTTTGTTGAATACTGAGAAGTTATGAAGCAATATTTACAGAAAGTATTTTTGGTATGTCTTAGGAGTGCAGTATATTTCCTCTTAAATTCCCAGGTCAAAACAATTTTCTAATCTCATACAAAAACAAAAAAAAAAAGAAAAAAAGATGACATTTAATATTTGTAGCTCTGCAACAAAATTAGCAAAAGTTTGCCTTCTTCAGTTTTTCATTTATAATTGTCTGATTTAAAACTATCTGTGTAAATTCTCTGGCACTAATTGTACTTCCACAGCCAGATAAAATAGGTGAGAGTAGTCCAAAGAGGAGATGTCACTTTTCAAAGCATTATAATCATTCAACTGAAATGTTCTTCCAAGATTCCACACTTCAAAGTATTGCCAATAAACATTTAGTGACAGGATTCATAATGTATCAGTAAAATAAAATAAAGGTATAACTTACATACTTTCTAACACAACTATTTTCTGAGAAAAAATTAATCAATGACAGACTTTTACTAGAAGACAATGCTAATGATGCCTCAGTGCTTGGAGCACTGAGTTATTTTGCTGCAGGAGCCATCATTTGCTCTCAGCAATGATCACTAATCTGTGACCTTTCTGGTCTGATGAATTCATCAAAATTGCGCTAAGAAAGCCTGCTCTTTTAACCTCACCCTTTCAGATTGTCCTTTGTTATTTGCTTCATTTTCATATTAAGAAATTGTAGTTATGATTAATTTATAAGGCATTTACTCTGATAGCTTTAAATTATTTTATTTCCTGTAGACAAAATCTATCCAAGTTGTAGCAATTTTCCTGAAATATCTGCAAGCAACTTATTGAAAGAAAAAACAAAAACAAACAATAAACAACAATACAAACCAAGCCTAGAAAACTCTACTAAAATATATTATCATCCCTGAAGTTATTTGGTACCTTTGCATTTATCCCAAATAGGAATGGCCCCTCATAGAAAGCTTTGGGTACCTGTGATTTTTTGGCCTAATTGAGAAAGCAACTAAATGTCACTTGAATAGCAGAAAAAGTCATTACTGAAGGCTTGAGAGAGGTCATCATTTCTGAGGAGGAACATTTCAAAATCAGATCCAAATTGAATTTTTGAACTCCAGCATCTAACAATTACATTCTGTCCTGTGTAATGTCTTGGTTAGTGCTCAAATTCATGAGAATCTGCATGCAAGTGGCTACTATTAATTTTATAGCCAAGACTGAATGTCACTGCTGTAGAATTAACTTTAAGCTAAATAAATCAGTAAAAAATATTACATAACCTTAAAAAGAATGAAGGTGATGAAATGTGTTTTGAAATATATGAACCTAAATTGATTTGTCTTTTATTTATATAGTCTCTGAATTAGTCAGTGTCATCTTTGCCATGAAAACTACCTTGAAGTAAAGCTAAAAGAAAGTAATTTTATGGCATTGCTTTCCTTTAAGAACATTAGTACTTCAGTAAAAAGGAAGTTCTAGTGAATATAATGAATGTTCTGTGTAGGGGACAAAAATCACTGTGATACGTTCCCTTCTATTGTAGTTTGAAATAAATACAATGTTTGCAGTTTATCTTCCAGACTTGTCATATCTCAGAAAAATTATTTTGGAGTTAGAAAAGTTCGCTTTATGTATAAGATAAATGTCACAATGAAAAATACCAATTATCTGCTAGTAATAGTATTTTTTCCAAAGAAGACAAGGCTAAAGCTGGCTGCAATCAGTACTGCAGTTATTCCACACTTCTGATCAGGGCATTATTATTTATAGAGTAAGCTAGTTAATTGGTTGCTCATATCAGGTACCCAAATCAGAAAATACTGCTCTGAGTCTGAGGTTTGCCTTCAGTGACTAGCAGGTTTCTTTAAAAAATGAGATATACTGTATTGATAGTAATATTTTTCTTTCCCCAGCATGGCAATGAACAGTTCTAATGAAAGTGGTTGATTAAAAAGGCATTTGATGCAGTTTTTGTCAAAATAACCTTAATGTGCCATGGAGCAGATGTGAATACACCCTTAATAAAGAAGCTGGATCTATCCTCCAGTTCAGTGCTTGGACTTGCTTAGTCTGCATTCTCTATACAACTACACTGAGAGACAAAAAAAGAGGCAAACAAGGCCTAGCAGGTGTATTTTAGCTACTTATTCTGGGAGGTAGCAAATCATACTCTGAGTGTGACCACAACTCCCTATTGATATATGGAGAACATTTGGGGTTAATGCCATCATTCTCTGGAATCACAAACAATTAAAGACTGTCATAAATTTTCAAAGAAAGTGTACATCCATTAAAAACATGAAATTTTTATTCAAATCCATAACATCAAATGTATTTTTTTTAAACTTAAAATTCCTCTTTCAAGATAATCTGTACTAAAAGAACACTTTAAATCAAAAGATATCTTACAAATCAAGCTATTTCTTTGTTCACTAAATAAGAAACACATAACAAAAATTATCTAAGTAAAATTTTATTTTTAGCATTTTCCTAGTTAGTTTTATGTTCATCTACATAATTTTACTTTTGAATTGGTTTTGAATTGAGGACTGTGAGCTATGTGAAGCTGTGATTTGGCTTTGCTACAGAAGTAAATATACAATAGGCATATATAGTCTCAAAAGTGAAACTCACAAAGCAAATTTGGAGTTAAGGTTAAAACCAAAACTTTTGTCAACACTGAAAGTCAAGGAATTCTCAGTTGGTTTTAGGATACACTATTATTTATGGTCTTTTTCTTACAATTCCACTCCTTATTGATATTATGCTACTAATTACTGCTTAAACAGTCTTTATTCTTGTTGGATGTGTCCCAACAATATATCACAAGTTGAATGTATTTTGATGAGAGAATATGAAGGGTTTTTCTGGTGCACATCAGGTCCTTGTGGAGCACAGTGCCTTGTTCGAAGTGGATTGCAATAAGAGAGTGCAAGTGGAAGATCCACATTGCCAGTCTGTAAATGCATCACAGAATCTTTCTTTAGTTGGAAGAATTGGGACACTACACGGGAACTGATCTGGCTGTCAGTTTCATAATGAGACAGTAGAAAGGTTGTGCACTTGTTCCCTGATCTTCTCAGATACCCCATTACTGACCCATTTCTGTTCTTTACAGTGTGCTATTCACTGTTTGTCTTATCTGACTGTCTTTAAGTGCAATCCCTTTCTGATTTCCTTGTGGTGGGACCAAGCTCAGCTTTGCCCTCCTGGAGACCTCAAGCCTGTTCACAGTAGCAATAAATGCCAATGAATAGCAGTTAGATACAAGGTAAGCACTGAAGTCTCCATTAATCCATATATTATGTGCTGTATGTTATAGCTGCATTTGAAAATTCTGTTTTTCTGATTGAGGAACTTCCTCATGACAGCCAAAATACCAATTCATCCCCCGACTCTGTAGCGCAATATATCTACTCATTCTTTACATGTTCTTTGGAGATACTAACTCATGAAGTATTCCAGTAACCAGTAGTAATGGCTGTTCTTTCTGCTGCTACAGTTTGCAGTAATTTAGGATGAAAGGAAGACAGGGTCATATGTGTCAGGACCAAGTGGAGATGCTCCCTCACTGCCTGTATGCAGGGGACAGGTTGCGCAGCCTCCAGTAGAAGTTCCTTACAGGTGGTACGGATGCAATGGCAAGAAATGGTTCCAGTTGTTTTGAGAACCACAAATCAGACTTGTGGCTTCCCAGGGCCCTGCAATTCCAATGCTGCCAAAGCAAGTTCTCTGGCTGAAACAGCAACTATACCACGAAGCTTCACAAGAAATAACTTGTGGTATTCCATGGCTGCAGGTTTTGCTGCTAGGCACAACTGGCCCTGTAATGCACATATTTGTCTGAATAAAATGTGGTTTGCATCGTAGCTGGCCTGTCTGCTTGAGGAGGTTTCTCCTTCAGCAGAAGGTAATAATTTTTTACCAAACATTGCAGAGTTAGACATTTACTGAAAGACACATGCTCACTGCATGGTAACCATGTGCATCTTTTCCTTGTATAGCATTGCCAAAACCTACCCCCACCCTAGCCTACATTTGCCTGAAAGCCTTAACTTTGGGTCCAGAATGCAACAGAAAAGGACTTCCACAGATTTTTGCAAGTGGATCCCAGTAAAGTTCATATTGCACAGATTTAAAAGCCTGAATGCTCAAGTTGTTTAGCAGCAAATACTGTAAAGCCCTTTTCTCAGATCGGCTCACTAACCAAAGACAGAGAAAATTACTAGTTCTTCATTTGAGAGATGTCATTGCACTCAAGAAAGTGCAAAAAGTCCTGTGAATCTCTTTCTGGAATTTCAAACCTTGTACTTTGCATTGCAGAATTTTTGAATCCTTTCCAAATCCTGATCTCAAGTGCAATGTCAATGTCACACATGCACACAGAAACATGCTAAATGCATTCTGCACAGCACATATACAATCCTGCACATCACAAACTTAGCCTTAGAATTCGAGCCACAGCCAAACGGAAATGACAAGGAAAAAATTGCATGGGCTTTAAGGAGCTAACATTTGCAAAGATAAACCCTGATGTAGAAAACATCTTATGTCAGAAAAAAAATGGTACTAAATAAAAGTCTGTTTTGAATTCTGAAACAACACTGATAGCAAAATATAAGAATAAACATGGCTCAAGACTTTGAATTTCTTCTCTCTCTTACTTCTCCAAATAATTATTTACATGACAAAAAAAGAAAAAAAATTTAAAAATTGGGGAAGAAATCTGCCAGATGAATAAAACAACCAGAAATATCACATCAGTAGATGGGGTCATATATTGAGGTGAAACTTTTTTTAACTTATACCTAGAAATGCATGTTTATTTTGCAGAAATGTCTGTACAGTACTTAGGTAAAAATAAATGATAATAATTGTGTTCTGTAGGCTTTGTACTAATTTTGTGGAAAAAATGTCAGTACCATTTGTCATCAATAGAGTGATGGATGAGTCTGAATATTAAACTATAACAATCAAAAGCAGGAGATGAAAAACATTATATAAAACAAAGGACCATGTATATAATTATAGAGTAAAGGCATAGCTATTTGTACAGAACTTTGGCAGGTGATAATTAAAGAATTGAGCAGCCTAACTATAACCCTAAGCCTAACCCAACCCCTAAGACTAACTGTAACTATAACAGCAACCCTAACCCAGGAGTAGGGAGTGGAGAGAGGAGGGGGTCTGGCAGAATAGATAGAAATAGGCCAGCCCTTTGTGGGCTGGCACCTTTCCTCTTCGATTCCTTTTCAAAGAGGAATCTTAGCCTGTCTTCAATTCTTGGCTGAAAAACGGCAATTTCCCAGAGCCACTGGTGCCAAGGAAGGAGTGAGCTTTGTGCCAAGCGAAAAGGTGGCAGCCTTGGACTCTCAGGCGCCAATGATGCTGCGCCATTAACATTAAAAAAACATCCAAAGCTTAATCCTAAAACAAAAGAGAAGCCTAACCCTAACCCTAGCCCTAACCCTAACCCTAATCCTAATCCTAACCGTAACTCTGACAGTAAGCCTAACCCAGGAGTCAGGAGTGGAGAGAGGAGGGGTTCTGGCAGAAGAGAGAGAAATAGGAAAGGGCTTTGTGGGCTGGCACATTTCCTCTTTGATTCCTTTTCGAAGAGGAATCTTAGCCTGTCTTCAGTTCTTGGCTGAAAAATGGCAATTTCCCAGAGCCACTGGTACCAAGGAAGGACTGAGCTTTGTGCCAAGGGAAAAGGTGGCAGCCTTGGGCTCTCAGGCTGCAATGATGCTGTGCCATTAACATTAAAAAAATACCCAAAGCTTAATCCTAAGGCAAAAGAGAAGCCTAACCCTAACCCTAGCCCTAACCCTAACCCTAACCCTAATCCTAACCCTAACCCTAACCCAGGATTCGGGAGTGGAGAGAGGAGGGGGTCTGGCAGAATAGATAGAAACAGGCCAGCCCTTTGTGGGCTGGCGCCTTTCCTCTTTCGATTCCTTTTCAAAGAGGAATCTTCGTCCGTCTTCAATTCTGGGCTGAAAAATGGCAATTTCCCAGACCCACTGGTGCCAAGGAAGGAGTGAGCTTTGTGCCAAGGGAAAGGTGGCAGCCTTGGCCTCTCAGGCGGCAATGATGCTGTGACATTAACATTAAAAAAACACCCAAAGCTTAATCCTAAGACAAAAGAGAAGCCTAACCCTAACCCTAGCCCTAACCCTAACCCTAACCCTAGCCCTAATCCTAACCGTAACTCTGACAGTAAGCCTAACCCAGGATTCGGGAGTGGAGAGAGGAGGCGTTCTTGCAGAATAGAGAGAAATAGGCCAGCCCTTTGTGGGCTGGCACCTTTCCTCTTCGATTCCTTTTCAAAGAGGAATCTTTGTATGTCTTCAACTCTTGGCTGAAAAACGGCAATTTCCCAGAGCCACTGGTGCCAAGGAAGGAGTGAGCTTTGTGCCAAGGAAAAAGGTGGCAGCCTTGGGCTCTCAGGCGCCAATGATTCTGGGTCATTAACACTTAATAACACCCAATCCCTAATCCTAACACAAAAGAGAAGCCTAACCCCAACCCTAACCCTAACCCTAACCCTAGCCCTTATCCTAACCGTAATGCTAACAGTAAGCCTAACCCAGGAGTCGGGAGTCGAGAGAGGAGGGGGTCTGGCAGAATAGAGAGAAATAGGCCAGCCCTTTGTGGGCTTGCACATTTGCTCTTCGATTCCTTTTCGAACCCCAGTCCTATCCCTAATCTTTTGAGTGAGCAGGTGTCTTGGGAATAATTGACAAGATCAACATTTATCACTATTTAATTTTCTCAGTGTTATAAAAATATTAGATATTGATTATATTTGGAAACCAAACTATTTTCAGTGCCGAACTTGAGAAAATGACTTTTGGACATTTTAGGTGTTATTTCATAAACAAGTATTTTAAAGAGTTTAAAATGTACATTATAAATATAGGATTCAATACACAGCATATAATTCTTCATTTTTGCAGGTATTTCTCTTACACTCAATTGAGCTTTCTGTTGGATTGCAGAATTTAGCTACTTAACACCTTGCTTATCATTCTGTGATAAGCCAGGAATGACCGGAAAGATTTGAATCTTTTTTTCTTTATTATAAGCAAAGAACAAAAAAAAGTAAAAGGTATACATAAGCATATATAAATAGATATTTAACGAGGACATCTTTTTTCCTACCTAGGTCTATCACTTCTCTCTATCAAATGTGTTTCTTCATTACATTCTGCATAGTCTCATTCACAAGTCTAGAGAAAGATGTTCTTGGAAGGAAATCATTCCAGCATAGGAACCACTCTTATGGAGCTACTTGGGGAAAAGAAAGAAAGGAAAACAAAGATATTTCAGATATTTGCAAAGGTCTTAGCACAGTGGTACATGAGATTTAACTGCAGTCCTTGATGCTGCATTGCTAAAAAGTGATGACTGATTAAGACTGTTGTATGGAGAAATGCCTAATTAAAGAGGCACATCTTGCAATGTCCTTGTGTCTCACACAGCAGTTAACTAAAACAATTTGGACTCATCTTTTTTTGTGGTTAATTGACACCCTGAACTCACAACCCTTCAGTGCATGTGCTGTCCTCATTAAAAAAAGATTTTCAAACCACTTCTCCCACTGTAACCAGGGGAGACGGGTTTTTGTCCTGAGCAGACGATTCGATACGAACTAGCAGCAACAGGCACTTTATTTATACGTGCATAAAATTATATACTTCTTTAAACTGTAACCTTCCACCTGTGATGACACTTTGGCAATGATAACTGGTTAACAATGCTGTTTACATTACAGACTTCTTCATAATTGGCTGATTATATGCATCTGCTGAGAAACTCTGCAGCAGCCATTTTTTATTTCATTAAATAGTTCTTAAAGCTACATCACCTAATTTACGTAGGCAGTTCAGCACATAGCTTGCTTTTTAGGCCAAATACCATATGAAATTCCAACATACCACTGCATCCAAAGACTATATTAGCCACACAGTGAGTAGAAATGCTTCTCTCAGCTATCTTCAATCTTATTTCTCATAGGAAACAGAAGAGTTTTTGTACAGTTTTAAAGGCAAAATTTCAGAAAGCAGAGTATTTACAAAGCACCTTATTTTAGAGATGGCAACAAATATAATACCAGGCTGTAACAACTTTAATGTGTCTTCAGGAACCTGTAAGAATTACAAGGTTGATTACCTTTTCAAGATGCTCTGTAACCTCAGTTGACTATTTAACTGGACATGTTGGTCATATAAAGTCAGTTTGGTTTATTTTAATCCTGAGTTTACAATCTTTGTATTCCTAGACAGGCACTAAAACCGTGGTAGTGCTGATAAGGAATTTCTAGTGATACAGTGTTAATTATGATTTTCAGTGGGGAACATCTGGACTTCCTCTTTTGGTGGATCAGTGTGTGGAAGGAGAGCTGCGTGTTTGTTTACAGAAATTTATTCACCTTGTCTTCTAGTTGTGATTGGGGGAAAACTTACTATGGCTATATGAGCATAAAGACTCAATCCAGCAATTCTTATCCTGGCAAGTTCTGTAGTATAAGCAAAAGTAGCTACATCCAGTCAATACAACAGTACAATGAAACTGCAAGGAATAAGAGTTACGGTAGAATGTCTCAGTTATGTTGTTTCCTTCCATGGTATTATAAAGTTGGGTTTGCACCCACTCGCAGTCTCTGTGCCAGTGCACCCCACTGGATAATGGGTGTTATCCTTAGATTACCACTATCAAAGAAAAAACAGGGTTTAGAGCATTGCAATTTTGAACATTCAAATTATGACTGATAGCTTCCTCAATATTCTTAAGTGATTGTGCATATTGACAAAGAAATTACTCATCTGAATTGTAAGTATGTGAGACAGGCAATATACCTGTGGAGGGAGTTCTGTACTAAAAAGCACTAGAAGCAGCATTTGTCTGCATCTGAAAATCAAGATATGGGGCAAGGGAAAGCGGTAAGAAAATCTCCTTCACAAAAGCTAGCAGAATGTGGCAGGCAACAACAAGGAGAAAGACAGAGAGGACATACATCTGAGAAGAGGAGTAAGGCCTTAATTCCTACTGCTTACATATGCTCTGCCTGAAAACTCCACTGCAACATTTTGGAAAGACTTTTGTATGCTCTTTTTTATTATTTTTTTTTTAACTTTATACAGTTGGGATCTGTTGCTTTCACAGTAAGAGAAATGTGGATCCAGGCCACAGGACCTCCCTTTGCCTTGAAGAAAGATCTTGAATCATCTGTCTGATGCATGTGGTTTATTCCTTGGGACAGCAGGGAGCTGTACACTACTCGCTTGCTGCTGGGCAAAGGTTTATGGTGTACTTCTGAACTTATCACTCTTCTTTTTGGCTTTGCAGTATACCAGAAGGAATATTAATATCTGAGATGTATTTTTCACTATTTGATTGTTGGAAAAAGGTAAATACTTCTGACTATTGTCTAAAAGCAGAGTGAAAGGGTGACGTTTAATAACTCGTTGAAGTGGGACTTCAGTCTTCAAAGGCTGTGACATAGCATTTGTGCCTTCAGGAGGTATTCTCTTACTCATTAAAGACAGGCTAGCAGTGAACTTTGAAAGCCTGTGCCAGTGGACTTAAAAATACACAAGTGTTTAAGTGATTTAAAATGAGAACTGTAATACAATATTTGTATAGTAAGAGCTCAGAAGACACCAAAAGGCCTAATTGCCAATAATTCCCAGGACCTGGAAATTAAACCAGACCTTCTGTCATGAAAAAGCATACTGAGCCATTTGGCTTCTTCTGGCTTCATAAAGCCCTTGAACTTCAAGCCCCATAGTTATAGATATTTTTGATTTCATGAACCCATGCTACCTAACTGTGATGTACATTTACAGTTCCTAAGACCATACTTATAGGGACATAGACAGCTTATTAGAAAAAACGTAATTTTGTCCTGGAACTACCCATCACTATTTTATCCTTGCTACAACTGTCTAATGGTGTGTTTTAAGATCATTATTTATTAGATGCTATTTGTCTTTTATTCCACTAGAGCCTTTATTCCATGTTTGACTCCTATGGCATTTTGCTTCAAAGAATGTCTTGTCTGTAGTTAGTCCAATAATAAGGCAGGAGGCAGTAAATGTACAAGTGAAAAAAGTAACTTGGAAGTAAAAAGAAATATTACTTATTGGAGATTTGCTGGAGAGCTCTAGTATGACCAGGAAAAGCACTTCTGGAAAAAATTCAGGAAAAGAGAAATAGGGCTGATGCCAGGTACTGTAAGTGCAAAGACTTGGGATAGATGTGCAGCCAGTGAAGTGTCAGTGCCATTGGTGTGGAAAGCAGCCACTTAAAGCTGTGATGTGGCAGGGGATCAGAGACTACTGCTGCTGCAGCTTCATGCAGGGAAGAAGCTACATCACATAAGAGTTGGACTCTGTCACACAGGCTTGAAGACTTGCCTGGGTTGTCAATCAACCTTGTTAAAAAAGAGCTCTGCTGCTAGATGGCTGTATTTTCCCCTCTAAAATCTGGAGACATTTTTGAGAGAGAACTCTGCCTTCTTTCTCACCAACCTGCCACCTCTCCTGTACCCTTTTACCTCCCCTGAAAAAATGGAAAAGAAGAATGAAATGTCCATTATATTTAAAAAAAAAATTATTTTCTTTGGAAAAGATAATGAAAGAAGAGATGTTGTTTATGTCTGTTTTATAATGTGCATAGTTTTATGTGGATTAGTGGAACCCAGATGATGAAAATACCTATTTGCATAGGCTTCCAAACGGCAGGATGTTTGTCCAGATTTGTTTATGGCAATCATTTCTGCTGACCTGTGGATTTATATAGTTGAGCTTTTGTTTTAAAAGCCAAGGGCAGAAACTGATTTTGTTGTCTTGGACAGCTGACTGAAACTATGAATTTTGTTTTCATAGTCAAACATCATCTCCGATGCTTCTCTCATTCTCATTTGGGACTGAATTTTTTTCTTTCATTAAATGCCATGGAAAGGGCCAGCAGAAGTGGGGGAATTACTATGTGCAGCATTTTATTGCTTTGCTTATGAAATTATTCCAGACTGATTCAGATTGTTAAGGTTTTAAGGGCTTGAACATGCAAGATCATCATTGCTTATTTTCCCATGACATCTATAGAGTTTACAGAAGCTGCCAGATTTTCCCTTGCACCCTGAGCAAAGATGGCTATACAATTTCAAACTTACTCATCAGTATATGACAAGAGAAAAGAAGTACGTCAAACATATTCTTTAGTGATGTTGTTAAGAAATAAACATTTCAGTGTATAGATAAGAGTCACCACAAGACTTGGGGACAAATTCAGAGGGATATTGGGAAGCAATATGAGTTTTGTGCATCTCTGGACATAATCAAGAAATCCACTGAAATGTTTCAATCATTTTTGTTAAAAAAAATGGTTAAAATTGACAAGATTTAGGAAAGACTTGCAAGTTTTTGAAAGCCTGACGGAAAAAAGTGACTGACTAGAAGAAGTCAACTTTATTTAGTTTATGCAGGACAAGGCTGAAAAGTTCAGCAGGAATCTCTTGCAAAAAAATAGTACAAATGAAAAATGAAAATGAGGCTGTACTGAGATTATTCTGTATACAAATCCTAGTAAATGCCCTAAGAACCTCTTAGCACAGAGTTAAACTAACTCTCAGAATCAAAAAAGGTTACTAGCACTTTCAAAATTTAGCATTCACTATTTAACTAGTATTGGTTAAAAGCTGAAACTCCATACCATTTAGACATGACAGAAGATAGCAATATTTTCATAGTTAGGAAAATAATGTAGAATTCATATATATATATATATATATATATATGTATGTATGTCAATACAAATTTTTATACCTAAAATTATATGTATGCACCTAACCTTTTATTGATAATGCTGTAAAGTTTTGGTGTTTAGGTGAAATTGACTCTGGAAAAACTTATAGATCTACATTGTTCTTAGCACTCAACATAAGCAGTAGAGGTAAACATAAAGGTGAGGTACTATTATGCTTAGGACAAATAACAGGCAAAAGTTAGAGTACAAACTAGTATTACATAGCATCGCAGATGCTGTTTACTTAGAAAGCTAGCTGAAAAGTTAACACTATTTAATAATTTTTTTTTTTTTTGTATATACTTTCCACTATGAGATCAAAAACTGTCTCCAGAAGAAAATGTTTGATCCCTATATACCATTTTTTCAGCTCAGTTATTGATAAACTTCTTCCTTTATCCCATATTTATCAAGTTTCCAACCAGGAAAGGGTCACCTAGTACATATGGCAGCAATCTGTTATTTTTCAGTTTTATATAACTCTGAGGAGGCCTTACAGAAGGAAAATATTGATTTCTGAAGGTTTTGCCTATATTTTCAGTGCCACATTATTGTAAGGGGATTCCATACACTTTTCTCTGTATTTGGACATTCAAGTTCTGAGCTGTTACATACTTGAACATCAAGAGCCAATAAAAACAACTAAATCTGGAATACATTAAGACTATAAAAGCACAGAAACTAGAAAAGCTACAGCCGTTGTGCACAACTATGATCTACTGTAACTTCAGGTTTGGTTGTAAAGTATTATGTTTGTCATTGTCCTAGTTCAGCAGGGCATTGCCCTAGTTCAGGTGGGACCAGTTTATTACTGTGTGTGGGTGATCAAAGATGTGTATTCTACACCCTCTATTCATTTCCCATGAACTGTTAACAATGGACTATTTGCAGCAGCTGCCCAGGGCACACCCAACCCCTCAGGCTCTGAGCTGGGTGTGAAAGACAACTGTGAAATAAGAGCTGTGATAACTCCCCTCCAGGAAGTCGTTAGCACCTCCACACCCAACCTGAGGTGTCATGTCTGCTAATGGCCCATCAATGATTCTAAATACCCCATGACTCACAGAGTCAGATCACTCATTGTGTAATTCCTCGCCCTGGGAGAGGTACTGGGTGGTCCCACCTGGACCTGAGGGTATATAATCTTGGGGGGTTGGGGACTTGGGGAACCATTTGTCAGGTCCAGAGGAGGACCAGAACCTTGACAGGACTGTGACCACCACCCTTAACCAGACTGCGACCATCATCTGCACCCACAGGTTTCTCACTTAATTTTACTTTGGACTCAGGGGAACCATGTAGGGCTCAGCGTAGGGGCTAATAAACACCATTGTGTTTGTGCCCCAGGCGACTGACTTATACTTCTGGGGTTTGTGGGTTAAATCCCAATTTTCTTTGTATAATTTAATTTATTGTAATTTTTTTAAATTAAGTTGTAACTCTGACATATATCTGTTGGGTTCATTTCTCCTGCTGGTTCACCTTTAGACCAGCACAATCATGAAAAGTGTCATGTCATTCACTATAATCTTGATAATTTATCAAATTAATTGAGAAGTTATTGATTACCTATCCTAGAGAGAAGGGCCTTTGTAATGCTTTTTTCATTAGGTATGAAGTAGTTGAGTAAATATTGCAATATTAATATAGCTTCTGTCACATAGCACATTGCTTTACACTTCAGAAGATCTACTTTTTCTGTTCTATATTCCATATAATTTCAGAAAAAAAGTCTTAATTCCTTTAACATCTAACATTGACAGATAAGTGTCTGTTAAGAAGGATTTTTCTTTAAGGTGCTATTTGCTTTTACTACAATACTGAACATGGTTTAAGAGTTTTTTTACAATATCTCTTTTACTTCTTAGGATATATAAGTATGCATTTGTGTCATGTGTGCATGTGATGAGATCCTTTAAAAACTCATTCCTGATTGTTTTAATAAAGCTGCGAAGTAGTTCAGCCTGGGTAGCACAAAAAGCCAACCAACCAAACTCAACAAACTAAATGCCAAAGCAACAACAACTCATAAAAACAAAGGAAAAAAAAACACAAAGAAACTCCCCAAACAAACCAGCAACCCCCCGAAAATCCCAATCTTCCCTGTCTAAAAGAATCACCCCTAGTTTAGTCATGACCCTAACAGAAATTCTGCATTGACAATGCAAAACACAGTCTATAGAAAACTGCCTTGGCAGCAAAGAGTTATCTTGGCAGCAAGGAGTGTGTCTTTAAGTCAGTGATGAATTAGTTTAATGTCAGACAAATTTTCAAAACGAATTTTTTTTTAATTAAAATTTAGATCCTTCAGCTTGCTGTAAATTACCACTGTATTTTTAGAAGTGTATTTATAAACATTTGTCAGTATGTATATGAATATGTCACTACCCTTCCTGGATTTGACACCTGTTTATATCACAGAGTGTATTTTGTAGTCTTGTTATACTGGATGCAAATGATATTTAGTAAGTTGCTTTATTTCAGCTGTTCTAATGCCAGGTTTTCTACATATAAGTACCCTGAAGTCCCTTTAGTCTAGTTCCAGCTGATTAATCTGTAAGAAAGAAGACAAGTTAGTTTTATATTGTCTCAAGGATGTTTGAATAAATAAGTAATCTATTGTGATTTACATTTAATTTCAGGAATATACAAATAAAATAGATAGATTTTTTCACTTGTGAATACTGTGTTAGAGAATTTTTCTACACTGAGGCCAAAATCCAGAAAGATATTTTGGCATTTAATTCCTATTTCACAACCACAGGTTTTCCCCTATCAAGCACTTCAAAATTTATGGCTGCTCTTCACTCTTAGTTACACATGACCCTGGTACCTGTTTGGCATTTCAACTTTTCCTAAAAAGATCACACAATACTCATTCACATGCAACATGCTCACTGTTAGGTCTCTTTCTAAGTATCCCATTTTCCTATATAACTCCTCTCAGCTGAATACTTCATTCTTGGTTTATTTCCCCAGCTAGAGAAGTGATTTTTTTCTCTGTAACTTCTAGTTTGGGTCCCAGTCTTAACTCAAAGAAAGACAATATTAGATTGTAAATAACAATAATCAATACACATTACTGGGAATGGGCAAAGAAATTAATGTTTTATTCAAGAAAGGAGATTTTTATCTTCCACTGTCCATTGTGTGTAAAATCACAAAGACACTCTGGCTTTTCTATCTGGGTAATTGAATAGCTTCCTGTACAAAAATTTGTAATGTACTATCAATGTTTAAAGAAAATATTAGAAATACAAGTATATATAAAAGTGCTTTTTAGAAATGTCTTTAAATGAAATATTGCATTTTATATAGATCAGTGGAATACCTGTTCAAACACCATTGTTTCTATACCATTTATACTTAACACTTTATTTGGGTGAATACGGAATTTCATCTTTCAATCTAATTAGCACCACATGCCTGTGATCCTTCCTCCTTCTTTGTTTACTTCTGTACAGTTCATCTGAAGGATTCTGAGAGTGCAAGCTGAATGATGATTTCATGACAAATATCAGTACTTTTAAAGTAGTATGAAGTACCTGTGGTATGTGTGTGGATTATTGTCCTAGTCAATCCATGAAGTCCTAAAAGTTACAGATCTTCATTATAGCTCTACCAAGGTTCAAAAAGGAATTAAGGCACTCTGTAGACACGTCTTTTTGGTTTTGCATATCCTATTGTGAAAATGATGTCTGACTGCGCCTGGCATTTGGGAATCTGACTGATGACCAGGAACCATGATTATGGTCTCTGCTTCAGATGTGGGACATGTGTTTCCAGATCCTGAGCTGAGATAGTGCCATCTGTGCAAAGCATGCTACTGGTATTTACTACTTAGGTGAGAGTCTTGCAAGAAATGACCACTTGAAGACAATGTCGTTGATATTGAACTTACTTTCTATTAGCTGCAAGCCCAAACCTTAACTCAATGTTAATATTATTTCCTCAGGAATTGCAGCAGGGCAGTACATCAGCAAAACACCTGTGATTTCCTGGTTTACTGTTCTGAGACACTTTTAGATAACAGAGCATAATCAAAGAAATGCCCACACTTAAGGCTATAAAGGCCTAAAGGTGTTTAAAACATGATCTATAATTTACATGGTGTCAACATTTTTGTCTGAACAGCCTAGTCCATAAAATCTTTTTTTTTTTTTCTTTTTCTGAAAAGAAGCACATACCATCTCAGTCTTGGAGAAGTAAACATAGACCCTTCAGTGTACTGAGTATACTTCCTCTTGAAATGTTTGCTGGATGACAGTAGGGAATGTTAGAGAGGATCCAGGAAATTTTTTGGTATTCTCTTGAGAATACAGAAGTTTTCCTCCTGGTATACACATAAAGGAAAAAGAATTAACTCTGATACAATACAGCTTGAACAAATGAACTTCACAGGAGAGTCAGATGAAAGTTATACACCCACACTGGATATCTCAGTCTTCAAATATCTTGCAGTTTTGCTCTATAATAGGACATTATTTGTTCATAATGCTTTCCTAGTTCTACTCCAGTTGTGGTAGAACAATAGTCATGGAAACCCGTCAAAAGCCTTTCTCTATTTGTGTCTTTTCTGCAGGGATACTGTCAAAAGACAAACAGACATACAAACATGTCACAGACTACTTTTGAAACAGTAATTTGGAAAGTACTGTATATATTCCTTTCTGAACATCAATTAATCATCTTTCTAATGAATCAAAGGTCTCTAAAGCAGCAGCTCTCACTACATAGAAATTTTAAAATATGTCATTGTGATTTACTGTTCAGAATGAAGTAGAGATAATTCCCATTAATGAGCAGAAACATATTATGCCAGACCATGGGACTCGCTTTGGCAAGCCTGATCTACTGAAGGCTGATGGGATCCATCTGACTAAGACGAGAAGAAGTATCTTTGGTTAGGGACTTGCCAGACTAGTGAAAGGGGCTTTAAAATAGATTTGTCAAGTGAGGGGGTCACCTATCCGTCTCATTCCTGCCAGTCATATGCCAACACCTGTAATGAGTGCCCAGAACAGTGTAAAGGCATTCCAGATACTTCAGCCAGTGTGTCAGCTTTATCCAGGTCCCAGCTCAGATGCCGATACACACAAATGCATACAGTATAGGAACTGAACTAAGACATGAACATGCCTGTGTGGAATATGATATCATTGGCATCACAGAGACATGGTGGGATGGTACCTGTGACTGAAGCATTGGAATGGAAAGTTGTAGGCCTTTTTAGCAAAGAGAGGCCAGGGAGACAAGGACGGGATATGTCCATCTGTGTCAATGACTTGCTGGCAGTTATGGAACTCTGCCTAAGGAAGGATGAGATGCCAACCAAGAGTTTATAGATCAAGATTTAAGGGAGGGCAGAGACAGGGCAATGTTATAGTGGGATTCTGCTACAGGCCACCTGATCAGGAGGATGGTGTGGATGAAGTCCCCTATAGGCAGATAGGAGCAGCCTCATGCCCACAAGCCCTGGTTCTTATGGGGATTTCAACCATCCTGATATTAGTTGGAGGGACAACATGGCAGGGCACAAGCAATCCCTGATGTACCTTCAATGTGTCAATGACCACTTTCTTATATAAGTGATTGAGGAGCCAAGAGGAGAGGTGTCATGCTGGACTGTGTGGCCACCAACAGAGAGGAGCTGGTGGGGTAGTGCTCCAAGGCAGTCTTGGCTGCAGTGAGCATGAGATAGTGGAGTTTGAGATCCTCAGGGCAGTGAGGAGGGCACCCAGAAAGCTCACTGCCCTGGATTTCACAAGAGCAGACTTTGGCCTCCTCAACGGCTGCCTCTGTAGAGTCCCATGGGATAGAACCCTGGAGGGCAGAGATGCCCAAGAATGTTGGCTGATATTTAAGGATCACCTCCTCCAAACTTTAGAGCAATGCATCCTGACAAGGAGAAAATCAAGCAAAAATGCCAGGAGGTCTCCATAGATGGATAGGGAGCTGCTGAGCAAATTCAGAACAAACAAAGGATCTATCAGAAGATGGAAACAAAGACAGGTGGCCTGAGAGGAATAGAGGGAAATGGTATGGGACACTTGGGATAAGGTTAGTGAAGCGAAGGCCCAGTTAGAATTGAGTCAGGCCATGGATATTGAGGAGAACAGGAAAGGCTTCTATGAAGATATTGCAAGCAAAAGAAAGGCCAGGGATAATGCGGGTCCTCTCCAGAAGGAAACAGAAGATCTGGTCCCCCTGGACAAAGAAGAAGTCTGAGGTTCTCATTGACTTCCGTGCCTCAATCTTCAAATGCCAAGTGCTTCAACTATGCTGCCGAAGATGAGAAAGGCAAATGCAGGGACTTGAACATGCTTGAGAGTTGGGCTGATGCAAACCACATGAAGTTCAAAAAAAACCAAAGTGCAAGTTCCTACAGCTGGGTTGTGGCAATTCCAAGCACACCTACAGGCTGGGCAGAGGGTGAACTGACACCAGCCCTGAAGAGAAGTACTTGGGGGGGATGGTGGATGAAAAGCTCAGCATGAGCTGGTAATGTGCACTTGCAGCCTAGAAAGTCAAATGTATCCAGGGCTGAATCAAAAGCAGTGTGGCCAGCAGGTTGAAGGAAGTGATACTTCCCCTCTACTCTGTTCTTGTGAGTACTCTGCATCTGGAGTACTGCATGCAGTTCTGGTTCCCCCAATATAAAAAGGATATGGAATTGCTGGAAGCAAGCCCAGAGGAGAACCGTGAAGGTTGTGTGGAGGCCTCATAGCAACCTTGCAATATCTAAAGGAAGTCTACAGGGAAGCTGGAGAGGGACTCTTCACCAGAAATTGTAGTGGTAGGACAAGGAGTAACAGGTATAATTTGAAAGAGGGGAAATTTAGGCTAGATATTAGGAAACAATTATCTACTGTGAGGGGGGTGAGATATTAGAACAGGTTGCCCAGTAAGGTTGTGGATGCCCCAACCCTGGCAGTGTTTAAGGCCAGGCATTGAACAACCTGGTCTAGTGGGACATGTCCTGCTCATGGCAGGGAGGGTTAAGACTAAACGATCTTTAAGGTTTCTTCCAACATTTAACATTCTGTGATTCATTCCATGATTGTGGCATTGCAGTTGTGTAATACTTAGTAAATTCTTGGGAACATCATAAGCATTAACTTGTTATCATTCATCTAAACCTAGGATTATTGTGATCCAAACCAGATGAATGAGGAAAACAGCTACTGTTTTAAATAACTCAATTGTACATTTTCCAGGCAGAAGACAAACTAGCTGTAAATCACAGTTGGTCAGTTTAACATGGCCTTCAGGGTCCCATCAGTGTAAAACCAAACTCTGGAATCACTAGAACATAATAACATTTTCCATGGGTGTGGTGTTAACCTAGCCACAGGAATGGAGAAGCACAAACTATATGCAGCTTTAAGTATAATTTCATATGATTCATATGTTTATTAGAATGGGAAATATGTGATTAGTTTAAAAGGAGATGATTGCTTCATACTGAAAAGGACTTAATAGAATAAGATACCCTCACATCATTAAGCACTGTATTGTAACATGTACTATATGACTGTTATGGAAAGAAGGTGATTGTATTCATGCAGTTGATACCAGAAAACTAATGAAATTCATTCTATTCTCACTATTGTTAGTTTAATATTATCATTGCTATTCCACATTACCATGAGATGAAGATCTTTTCCAGACAAAAGCCACTCACCTTTATTAATTAATAATTCACCATGTAGTGATTTCTTGAGCCCATGATTTTATGTTATTATCTGCTGTGTTTCTGAGTAAATCTTTCTCAAGTTCAGTTAAGCTTCAGGGAAGGTAAATAGCAGATTTTTCCTTGTCTGCCCAAACAAAAGGACACAAGAAGACACTCTTATTGCTATAATGTCTATGGTAGACTCAGGAATCTCCTTACTGGGAAACACGAAGAGTTGTATTTCCAGACAGTCAGTATTTGTATTTGGTAACAGATTTTCAATGACCACAGTATACCTTTCTTGGCCATTAACTCATCTTACCTGAAGTTCTGTGTGGCATAGTATTTCATCCTATCCTATGCTTTTCAATACAAAAATATTTTTATAATTTAGATGATTTTAATTACTGATCATATGATTTCTTAACTTTGTTTTGTAAACTGAAATAAACTCACTGAGCAGCTTTTCCAGAACTCAGTGATGTCTCTTTCTGATTCTTTTCCTATTCCATCTGTTCAAGGACATACTATCAAGAAAATCCCTGGACTACCACTTACTAAATCTGTAGATCAATTTATAATAACTTTTAAGTTGTCCAGGTCTCCAACTTTGGTACTCCTAGCAAGTAAGAAACATGTTTTCATTGTGATTTTATGACTGTTTTGAAAATGTGGGCATGGAAATTTCAACCTTAAGTATCTGGCCTTCTGCTGGGTAGCTTGAGGGCTAAGTAAATATTTTGGAGTGAAGATTCTCTTAACTGCCAAGAGTGACATATTTACTTGCTTCACATCAGAATTCAGTTATACCATAAGTTCTTTCAACAAATAGGATGTTCAATCTGAAGTTCCCCTGATTTGTGGTTTTATTATGCTGGAATATATTCAAGCTACCCACTTTGATGCAATATTAAGAGAGTGTTCACAAACAGAATGTTGTTTCCACTCTCAGAAATGTTGTTTGTCACTCTCAGGAGTGACAGCTTTGTCTCATTGAGGATCTGGTATGTGTAGCCATTTCAACTTTTCTGTGATTACCCAGAACTTCAAGGCAAACTTCTTCCCACAAGCATTCAGAGTTTATGTGCAGCTTTCTTCCATTATCTCATGGTAAAACTAGATGAACAGTCTGAGACTGTCAGTGTTTGTGAGTGAATCCCCACATTCCAGCTGCAGATGCTCTAAAGAAGTCCATGGTTAAATAAAATCATGCTGTGGCCTGAAAAGGGACACTGTTAAAGCATGTATTAAAGTGGGTTTGGGATCTTATTAAATTCTTGACTTTGAAGGTGGCTTTTGCTAAAGTCATCTTCAACTGCTAAATCATTTATGGCTCTTCAAGTATTTATTTTAATGATTTGCAAATGTATTTTCTCAGTTTATTGGTGATTGCTTCCTTGTTTTTGAAAATTAATATTTGATTTATCTTATTTTATGGTCCTGCCCCCTTATATTTTCCTTAAGATCAAAAAGAGCAATTTTTTACTAGATTAACAGATCTTCTTTAATACCACCAATGAAACTCTTTTTTTCCTTTCTTTTTTTTTTTTTTTTTTTTTTAAATCTCTCTGAGATTAGGAAAAAAAAAGATAATTCAGAAAGCTATAATTATCAATTTATATAAAGTCATTGTGTTTTCAGCATTATCCTCCATCACATCCTTAATGTTTTAATTGGCATTGGAGAGGTTTAGACCAGGTCTCCAGTGATTTTCTAAGAGTACCAAAATTCTGTTTTTCCTTAATAATATCACCTTTTCCCCTCTCCCCATATTTCATAAAGTTTACTGATCTGTGCATAGGAAATAGCACATAAATCCTCATACCACTGGGAAAAGCAGAAAAAAAAGAATGGAAGTGTGTCCTGTTTTAGCTGTTAGCTTATTTTGTAGGTTGTTGGGGGTTTTTTAAGTAAAAATTTTGCAAAATAATTACTAAGAAGGTGGACTTTCCAGTTTGAATACCCTTGAAGCTGTTCTGTCTGCATCTGTTTTTTCCCAAGGTAAGTTTATGACCTGAATCCTGAATGCACGTTACCTGACTGTGCCCCATGGTAAAGCTTTGTTTCTTTTTTTTTTTTTTTCCTCTTTTGCTCATCTGTGCTGTCCTTTTCCTCAGAACACTTTCTATCCAGAATGAGCTTACCCATTGTCATCAACATTAGCCAAGGAAAAGCCAAAAATGAGAAGAAATAACTTCTTGGTCTCAGTTGTGTTGTAGTAACACTCGTAATTGTTCTAAGATGTGGTTTTTCCTCATAAATGCAAAGCATGAAGAAAGCTGGGATATCACATAGCCAAAAAAAATAATCCAAGGTAAATACATGTACTCTATCAACCAAATTTACTTTTACATTCACACTAGGAACACTAATGTAAAAAACATTGCTGGAAAGCACAATTCTCTTGGAGGTTCCTTATTGAGTCCTGTAGCTACCACTGAAGGCTTTGTGTCAGGATGTGTTTCTGTCAGGAAACTGACATCATCAGAAAATTTTCCCAGACTTTCTAAGAGGTAATATGCTTTGCTTTGCTCCATAGCTAACCAGAAAAAGGTGCCTAACTGCACTGTCATCATTCATAAATTATTTTTGGGAAAATATTTTTTGCTCATAGAATCTCGTTTTACTACTCTGGAGAAAATTTTAGGTGCAGTAAACTCAATAAGAGTTTGCCACTGACTTTTATGGAGCCAAGATTCCACTCCCTGCATCAGTCTTTTGCCTGTCAGGAATGTCCTTGCAAATTTCTCTTGTATTGTAAAGGAGCTAAAAGTTGAAGACTGAGACATTTGCACATGATCAGTGTTGTCAAGGGGTTCTAACTCACACGACAATTAGAATCAATAAACAGCGGAAATGTTGATAAAAAATTCAAGTTTTGATCCTCAGCTGTGATAATTCCTTGTAGGTGTGTATATTTAACCTCATGAAGACCCACTCACAACAGCTAAGTATCCAGACAAAATATATTTTGGTAGTATTATTTTCTTAAGATTTACTTGTTTTTTAAAGCAGATGCCTGTGTGAGAAGGTATGGATAAGATTATTTATTTTAATTTTGAAAAATTAAACCAAATTTTCTCTAAATATATTAATATAAGTCAGAGAGCAGATTCATAGATAAAACTGGCTTTATCAGCTTTATAAATTCTATACCAAAATGAAGATGAGGGGTTTTGAGTAAAAAAAAGTTTTGTTTTGTTTGTTTTGGGGATTTTTTGTTTGTTTGTTTGTTTTTTAATTCTCTGTGGTATGGTTAAATTCCACACCATTCTCACACATTAAATAAATTACATTCATTCACCAAGTGAAGCAAGAAGTCTTCTACTTACTTTTGTCTACTATCGGTAGTTCCTGTTACAGTTTGAATGTGTAGCTCATTAAGTGCCTCCATCGCTCTGGAGAGTCATGGCATTTACTGGCAACATTTGCATTACCTGTTAGTACAGGCATCAAGTGTAAGTTTTTAGATCGAAGTAGCTGGTGCCCAAGACCAATGTCCTCACTGTACATGTTTCAGGAAGTTTTACTTCAGAATAGTTCCAGTTCAGTCTAGTGGACAACATGTCCATCAGTGCTGGGAAATTATTTAATGCTCTTGGAGTGCATTTCTCAGCTGAGTTTCATAGAGTCATAGAATGGCCTCGGTTGGAAGGGATCTTAAAGTTCATCAACTTCCAACCTCCCTGCTGTGGGCAGGAATGCCACCCACTAGATCAGGATACTCAGAGATTCAATTTGGCCTTGAACAGTTCTAGGGATGGGGCATCCACAACTTCTCTGGGCAACCTGTTTCTGTGCCTCACCACTCTCACAGTAAAGAATTTCTTCCTAAGGTCTAATGTAGACCTACCCTCTTTCAGTTTAAAGCCATTACTCCTTGTCTTACCACTACATAGCCTTGCAAAAAGCCTCTCTCTATCTTTCTCGTAGGCTCCCTTCAGGTACTCGAAGGTCACAATCAGGTCACCCTGAAACCTTTTCCAAGCTGAACAATCCCAGTTCTCTCAGCCTTTCCTCAGAAGAGGTGTTCCATCCCTCTGATCAAATTGGTGGCCCTGTAATCAATTAATTTTAGTTCAGTGCACTGAAATGTTAATATGGATATGTCATAGTAAACCAAATGATGCATTAACAGTGTTAAACATGAATATGCTTCTAGCTACAGGAGCTACACAGAAAAGCTTTCACATACCACATGTTTCTGGATGTATTTCTGAGAAGGTTGTAGATGCAGCTGAGTAACTAGTTGCATAGCAATCAATTTTGTCTAAAAATTCAAAGGGTTTATAGAATACTTCTGTTTGTTTACAGATAATGTGAACCAGAGACTATAGTTGAATTTTTATCTCTGCAAACTGAAAACACATATTTTGTCCTCTGACAGATGCAAACAAAATGTCAGTTAGATGAGAGATGTATTATGCAGGACTGTACTGTATTTATATCGCATCTGTGATACTATTAGACAATTGGTATTTCCTCAATAATATTTTATATCATTTGGGTGATTCTTGAGATATTGCTGTGTATATAGCTGTAAATATAATTCTAGGATAATTGTAAGGTAATTACTTAATTTATAAACTGAATGAATTTTGCTCTTTGGATTATTATTAAAAAAAATTCCCTGATTAATTTCTTTCTAATTTCTTTCTTTCTGAGCTACACATCTAGTATTTGGTGGCTTAATATGTTAATATAATACACTTTAATCCTCTGAGAAATTGAAATACATGCAGTAGAATGCTATAAACTTGTCCATAGTACAGTTATTACATAAATGCTCAAGTGATGTGTTCCTTCTCCTGTATTAACACAGCTCTAAAAATGGTACAAGCTGCAAAATGAGTATGAATGTGTTAGGTTTTAGTATCCAGAGAACTGAGGTTTTTGGGGCTTTGGGACCTGCTCACAAACCTTGGAACTTTTGAAGTCAACTGCTTCTTTGTAAAAGAGACACCAAAAACTGTTTGCAAGAAGAAATATTTCTATATAAAATTTCGATAGGTAGTCATGTCCTCACAGTCTTTTCAAAGAATGTTCTCCATACAGCAATTGAGAACTCTTCTGATTGTTTTTATGCTAGAAAATACTACCTGGTTATTTTTTTTTTGCTCAGGAGCACAGTATGGACCAAACTCTCTCCTTTACCAATACCAAATAGCCTTGATGATACTGCCCATTTAGAGAAACCACTGCCTCGTCCTGGAGTCAGAACTGTTCACATATATTGTCTGACACATTAGAACTGAGCTAGAGAAATTTATAGAAAAGAAAATCTGTAGAATTTATAGAAAAAGGTATGGATGACTCCATGTCAGTGCTTGAAGCTGCGCCACAGCTTTTTCTGAGTTACTAATAAAGGTGTAGTCTCTGTGCCCTGACTGTGCAGAAATACCAAAAGATGTTGCTTTGCTTAGGATTGCTAGGGAGGAAACAATGATCTGTTTACTTGTTTGTTTATTTATTTATCATAAAGGAAAAGATATTTCAGGGTTTTTTTCTCTTACCACTAATTTGTCTTTTCTCTCAGAAAGGTTAGTCTCCAGTACAGCCATTTTTAAATGTGCAGGAGTAATATTTTTTCTTATCATAGCACTTTCTGTGTGTGCTAAGCCTGACCCTTTGGAGAGCCCCATTCTCCACTTTCTCATAAGAATTTTTCTCTCCTTGCCCTCCTTAAAGGTTAGCTAATCAATTCACAACCTCATGCATATGCCAGAGCGAGCTGGTATGTCTTCAGCTCCTAGCAGAAGACAGAAGGTGTTACAGCAACTCTTAGGGGTCACAGCTCAGTATGAGTCACTTGTTTGAGATTTATTTTATTGTATTCACAGATTTCTTTAAAAAGTCTTGAGTACTTTTTTCCTTTCTGTTAGTCCAAAGAAGCACAGATGTCACTGAGACCATAAGTAATGCATATATATTCTGTGATTTCCACCTCCCGCCCAAGCATATAGTTTTGCCTGTACAGGACACTTTCCTTTTACCAAAATTATTTATAGAGGACAACAACTTGGGTTTGGAAATACTTATTGCTGACTTAAAAAGAAGAGTGATTGATGAACTTCTAATGATTTTACACAAAACCACAGCTTCCCAGAAACAGAGAGTCCTGTGTTTTTCATTACATTATTTCCCACTGAGAACAATTCACACTTCCATTTCCAGCCATATTCCATCAGATTTTTCCTCAAATGAACAGTTATTTCCACTGGTGAGATGTGTTAATTCTCTTAAGTGGTATTTTCAGATTATCCCTTTGCATGTAATGCACTAATTAACAGATAGTTCTAGTTATTAAGGGTCTATTGGAGGGTTTTGTTCATTCTTTCTTTTAAGTCTTTTGTTAGTAACATGACACGTTACTGATATATTTATATAAAGGCAGGTTAGGCTAAAGACTACTACTTAATCTTCCTCAGAAAATATAAGATGGTGTAGAATCAGAGCTCTATAATCATAGGCAACATCTACAATTAACCATGTTTGAGTTCTGATCTGAGGTCATCAAATGTGGCTCCCTACATAAGGTCTTAGTTTGTCTGTGACCCTTATTGCATCCACTCTCATTGTTTCACACCATTCCCTCTGATGCTGTGACCTCACTTTACTCATATGCATCTCATGCACCTGTGATTTTCTAGTATGTTTTCCATAAGGATGCTTACCCACACCTGCCTCTCAAAGTTCATGCTCAATTTTTCACAAAACCATGTTGTTGTTGGAAAAGAGAATAACAGTCATCACCAGGAGCAGAAGTCACAGACACCTTTGCAGGGTCTGTGATAGGTCCTTAATCACCAAAAACTATCAGACTGGACAGATTTCTAGACAGTGAGGATTATTACTCAAGGGTGGACTGCTGTTATCTTTGGCTGTGGACATGGATTCCTGTACCGTGAATCCCTATCCTTCATGCCCCTTACCTAGACTTGACAGGAGGCTTGATATGCACTCCATATGACTGATATTATCAAATATTCTTTTCCAAAATCATCCTAGTGCTAATCCTAACTCTGCCCTCTCCCTGATGAGCAATGACCACCATTGACACCATCTATCTCCCTAACTACAGTGATACAGTGTGAAACTGGTGCAGCTGCACAGCAGTTAAGGATCTTTGCTGCTTGCCTGGTAGATCAGATAGTTGAGGAAATATTTTCAGTCAACTTATTCTTTGATTCCTAGGGAGTGTGGAAATTACCTCCCTGCAGTGAGGATGAAGTCATGGCACTTCAATGCATAAAATGGCACAGTAGTTGTAGGATACATCTAAGTAATCTCCAGCAAATAAACACAGCTATGGTTAAGTGACATTTCAGTAGATCTTTCACTCTATCGGAGTCTGGGTTCCTCTGCTGTCGTGTAGCTTATTTCAAGGCCAGGTTAACTTTTCCTCAGCTTTTTACTTTTAAACTTAATACTGCAAGTGGTCTTCAGGGCCTTCTCGCTATATGAGTAACTGTGCCTCCTACCAGTTCCATAAGATACATTTGTAGTTTAAGCTGTGCTATTTAGAATCTATTTAGACCACCTTCAGGCAAAACCACTTCAAATCCTAATCTAATTCAGAAGTTTAACTCAAATATGTCCAGCTGACCTTTCTCTCCAATGTAAGACAATATAATTTATTTCCAAAAAATAAGCCTCATCCTAAATTTGGGCTGGAATTGACTGTGGTCAGGAATCTGTTTTCTTGCAGGAAGAATGAGCAGAATAGGTCCTGTGGCAATTATTAGAGTTAGGATTAGATTTGGATTGTATTTTGGTCATACCAAAGCTTGAAGAAGCCAATTAATTATCTTCTGCCCACAAGACTTTGGAATAGAGCTGTCATCAATACTTTTATTTTTTTTAACTTTGTGTATAGATCTTCTCATGATAATTACTGTTATGCTGGGATTTGCAAATCCAAAACTTGAGTCTAGTTTTGTCTTTGAGACTGAGCAGCCTTCAGAGAGAAGACTGAAGAGATGTCTGGAGTCAATTGTGGTCAACAGCTTATGTTCCCTTCACTAGATGGGTGGTTCCTTTGGCTAGAATTATTTTTCAGGGTAAGGTTATTTGGGGAAATGCAATAACTGAAGAATACATTTCAACATCTGGTGCCTTGCTCTCAAAAAAAGGAAAAAGAGTTGTTTTAGGACAATACTGCTTGCTGGTTTTTTCTTATAATTTGTTCTGTGACCTTGGTTAAGTTCAGCACTTATATTTGGACTAGAGTTTGGGAATCTACAGACTGAAGAAAGCAGCATGCCTCAAGACTAAGAAGGGTGATGTTAAGGACAACTGTTGCTTTGTGTCTGTCCTGTTTGCTGGAGAGTTGCAATTCCTGATCATTGCTGGGTTTAGAGTTAGGGCTGGACTTGGGATTTGAGAGTTGCAAAGTGAAGAGCTCCTTTGAGTGCTTGAAGCTGCACAATCTTCAGCATTACACAAGGAAATTGCATTGCCTGTGTATTGTGACTTTTTTAACTATTATTTTTTAGTCTTATTTCTATGTTTTCTTGCTGAGTTTCATTCCTGGGCAACAACTGTTAAGTTAAATTCAGGAAAGGGTAGATTGAGGTGAATATTTGTTTTATGGCTTGGATTTGTCTCAGATTGAGGTTCAAGTGGTTTGAGAATATAAGTGTTTTATATCTCATTTTGTTTCTGACGGATTTTAGAAATTAGGAATTAGAAAGTGACTTGTTTGCTTAGGATTTATATGCTTTGTTCACTTGTTTTCAGTGAATGCTGACAGCCAGGGCTAGACTAGCTTTAGACTGGGTAACCGAAAGACTGAAGATATTGCTCAGATGGTGTGGTCCTAATAGCTGGAAGTATTGGGATAGAATTATGTTTAGGGAAGACAGCATAAATTATGAAAAGCCATACTGCTCATGATATAACATAGGAACTTCAGAGATTGGTGTCTATCATTAGCAAAATAGTACTTCCTTTGTGGTAGTTAGATATGGTTTAGTTTAGAGTTAGGCATTAAAATTGAATAGAGTTCTGGTAAATTCCCTGTCTCAGGACATGGAGCTAAATAGAACACATAAGTCCATGTATTTTTTCCTCTCTCACCTGTAGAGATTAGTTCCTTAAATTATTAAAGGTAGTTGTTTGGTACTGGTTCATTTACATTTATATAATATAAATAAAGGTATGTTTTGTCAAACATTTTCCATTGTACCATGAACATACATTAATTCATTTCTGCGATCCTTTTGAGAGGTTAGCTAACCTTGTCTCCCAAGAGTTCAGTTCAAAACATACATATCGCTACAATTTGCTGGCTTTCTGTACAGTTTTTTAAAGATGAGTAGGCTTGTGTGAGATTTATCTTCTTTCATTCTACACACCCCTCAGATTTCGTCATGAATGCTTCAGTTCTTGAAACAAAAATTCTCATTGTTCTAGAAAAACAATGCTTTTGTCATCACACTGGAGGGCTTACTTTATTTCGTTCTTTTCCTCCCATGCAGTTTTCCATTTCCCTGGTTCCTGTGCACAGGAATAGATAGCCAGAGACATGTCTAACACTGGAGAGGTCATTAAAAAATTCCTTCCAAGAAATATAATAGAATCATAGAATGTTAAGTGATTGGAATAACCTTAAAGATCACCTAGACCTAAATCCTCCTGCCCTGGGCCGGGTTAGGGCCACAAGGGCTCTGCTTTATTTTGTTTCAGATTAGATAACTTCTCCAAATTAATATTAAAGAATGTAAATGCCTTGTTGAAATGATTTTAAGCATGAAAACCAAAGCAAAACTTGGATCCAAAAGTCTATCTGTGAGAAGCTGATCAGAAAGCTGAAGTCCATTTCTTTCACTACACTTTGATAAAACACGTGGTGAGGAGTCTTTATTTGAAAGTAGCAACAGTTTACCTAAAGCACTGCAAATGCTTTCAAAACGTCAGGAGATGAACGTATCCTTTGGAAAGATTAGTGTAGTATATACAGTGTAACAGGGAAGTTTATTTCGCCACTGCATGTCTTTGATCTTGCGAGGGCTTTCACAACCCCGTTTTTCCTTTTGTTTCTTTCAGTCATGAGGCCATAAACCCAGATTTATGATGGTATTAGTGCTTTGCCACAGAATGATTGGTATGTCCCAGATTCAGCCTTGTGGGCTCAACTTGAGCAACTAAGAAAAAAAATATCTGAAAGGGATGTAATCTTTTTCAGAAGAAAAATATTTAAAATAATAATTAAATGGGGAAAATTTCAATCAAACAAGGTAAACATTAATTGTGGAATGTATGAAATATTATTTCTAGAAAACATTTTAATTTTTTGTTTGGTGAGGATTTTTCTCCAAGATTATTAATTTTTCATGGTTATTTCTGAAAGATGTTATTAAGAATATAGAAAACTCTTTATTGTACAGAGACATTTATAAAAGTAGACAGCAGTGAAGCCTCACTCATATTAGCTACACTGAAATCCATGTACTTTCATGTTTAGTGATCACGTTGTTTGCACACCCCTTAATTTGAATCGGGGGGGAGGGGGGGGGGGGGGCGGATAGGTGGAAGGAAATATAATGATTGAAAATTTGTGTTTCCATATAACATGTAATATTTTCAATAGAAAAGTTCCATAAAGGTTTGCAGATAAATTGGGATAGAAAGCCAAATCTCTAGAATAAGGTATAGGACTTATACAGGATTATAGCATGGGAAGCCCTTCTTTGAGTGGAGGTGACAACTTATATACAAAAGATTTATCAGTTAATCCACCTGAATAAACACCCATCCTTCTCATGAGTGACAGTGGCAGTGACAGAATGTTACATTCTTATTAAAACCAATAAATTAATTGATGAAAAGGGTCATTGTCAGGGAAATATAAATGTTTGACTAAAATGCTAAGGATGAAACAAATTCATGCAATTTTGTTCTTCCAGCTTAACTGGCAGGTTGCTGGGGATCCTGCACTCTTACTGTGTCTGGCTTCATAGTGATATTTTCATCAAGGTTGTGGTCTGCTTGGCAGTGACTTTCAGGTTCAGAGCTTCTCTGGCCCTTCTATTTCAGACTAACTTCAAGTTGCGAAGCCCACAGAGGTTAAGCCTCTCCAAGCTCCTCTCTGAGAAAGAATTTTCAGGGTTGTTGAGGTTTCCTTTCCAAAGCTGAGGAATTATTGGACCAAAGCAAGATTGGGTACCCCTGCATGAAACCCACTAAGCAGTACAGAAGCGGTGTAACATCCTTTCATAATGTTTGCTTAAGACAGGATGGGAAACAAGTTCAGGAAAGAGCCTGCCCTGCAACTTAAGTGACTCCTGATTGCCCAGCCTGCCATAATACTGAGAATGAAAACAGCATTTTATTTTGATGGGTTTGCCTTACTAGTCATCTGTACTGCCTGTACAGACAACATTCACCTAGAGGTCTCCTGCACATCCCAACTGCCCTTGTGGCAAACATAGCATCAGGTCTGTATTGTGGGATCTTAACACATAAAATCCCAATTCAGATGAAGCCTCCAAGTCAAATTTTCCAGCTTTTTCCTTAAAGTCAAAATGTCAGGACTCTTTTGAAATTTTTATTTGTGAAGTTCCCTTTTGCTAGAAAACAAATTTACCTGGAACAAGATAAGTTAAATAAAACTCATATTTTTGCTGATGGGTGCCTACTGAACAAAAATCATTCTGCTGCTTCCCATGTGGTCTTTAGATGATGAACTGTATCTATGATATTACTTTTCTGACCAACAACTTTCTCTCTTCCTGCTATTTACCTCACTAATTGCTCTGTAGAATCTGCTTCTAGTTACAGAAGCTGGGGGTGGAGGTTTGGGTTTATACACTTCAGCTGGCTATATGAGACTCTTGCCTACAAAACATTCTTCTTTCAGAGTTGGACTCTAAGTTTGAGGAGTCCTCCAGAAGCCTCATGTGTCCAGCTTTCCAGAACTAACCTTGTTTCTCCTTGTCCTTCAGAGGTGAGGAAGACAGCTAATAATAGTAATCTTACTATTAATTTCAAATATGTTTCTTTAAAATATGTTTTAAATATGTATTTAAAATATTTTGCATGAATACAAATATCAAAATATCAGTATTTTATCACTAATAATAAATTAATTATTTAATAATACAAAATAACAGCTAATAAGAAGAATTATTGCAGTAAACTTAACCTTACATTCATATTTACACAAATTTATAAATATAGATATATTTATTTATGTTTAAAATGTTGTGATTCTTATTTTGTAATGTCTTTTTTTTTTTCTGGGTTGTCTGCAAAATATGTGACGTGTGACTTGCATTCTGGTTTAAAACAGCATTTCTTTTTAAATACTTTTGAATTTGTTGCAGAAGAGAAAGTCAAAATTTAACCAATGCTGTAATAATGTTTTATCCTTCTCTTAGATATCCTTTACTCTTGGCTTAACTGTATCCAGTATTAATGAAACCAAAGAGAATTGTGAGTGATTGATGTTTCAGATTCTTTGTCTTGAATTCTCAGCAGTTACTTACACACATACCAAAAGAATGAAGATGGCTGTGAAATCAGGGACCAGATTTATAAATCTTCAAAAGTCATTTGCCAAAGACAACACTCAATGCCTTTTTAGAAAAAAAATAAATGGATTTCATGCACTCCTTGGACTTCCTGTGCAAAGTGAAAACATTGAATGCCACCAATGTCTAAGTACTGATAAATTCACTACTGGTAGTCAGTCAGATCAACCTCTGCTCTTGGTCACTTACTATCCTACAGCTGAACAGGAGCACACATCAGCAGTCTCTTCAAGACTTTATTGCCTGATGTCTGCTGCAAAGATGGCTCAGAAAAGCAGCTGTTCAGAATTCATAATGTCCATCCATGAGGAAACTCTAAGATTAACCAGGAGTTCTGATTTAACAAAAAAACAAACAAACCCACCTAGATATTTATTTTATCCAGCATTAAACTCAAATATGAGAAATACGTGCTTGCAGTAGAACAACATTTTCACCATGTTCTTTCTGTTTTTCCTAAATGATATGCTGTTTTCCTTGCAATATATTTTTAACAGGCTAGCATTTTCCTATGGAAAAATATTTAATCAGTTCCACTAATAAGAAGCAGTTTCTGAGAAATGCAAGTCTCACAACATTTTTGGACTGATATTAACACTTTTAATGGCAGCCAAAGTAAAATAAATTAAAGGTAATCCCAAAATCACAATGTAATAATCTGCAAATGAGGGTGAGTGCTGGGTGAAAAAGTGCATAACTTCCAAGGGATATCAAGGATAAAGGTTTTAAGACACACTTTGATAGGTGAGATGTGTGTTATACCAGCTAACTGTGGTGAGATTTTAAACCCAAACTAAAAACTTGGCAAATACAGACAATAACAAATAACCCAAATAACCAATTGAGATAATCCGTCCTGACCAAAAGCATCCCAACTGTGGTAAGAAGAGTGGATATCTAAAGAGCAGAATTTGTAAAGACACTAGAAACACCAGATAATGCTACCCTTGATTCTGGATTTAGGGTAACTTAACCGTAAATTAACTTCAAGTTTTCTTCAAGAAAAGGCACACATTAACATGCACACCAACAATACACTCACTGTTAAAAGAATTAGCAGATGTAATTGCATAGAGAAGCAAGAGCATTAAACAGACAATTTAGTTAACTAATAATCCAAAAGATGCTTGTAGACTACAAAGACTTTAAATTAAAATGGGCCTCACAGATATTGTTTATGTTGGAGGTTTTAAGTCTGACTAATATTTCAGTTGAGTAAAACAAACTAAAATATGTTCCTGGCCATATGATCCTATGACAAATCAAGGAGCAGCAATAGCTGTGCACAAATGCAAAGCAGCATGGTTTGGTTCTGGACAAAAATAAAACAGCCTTTGCAGGGACATTGAAATTCTGTGTAAGTAGCTAAACTGAAACAAGATTGGATTTCAACATCTGAAGACAATCTGGTTTCATTCAGATGGATTCATTTTTTAAAATATTGTACAATATAAAATATATATGGTCAACCGCACGGGCGAAAGTATCCTCACATAAGAAAATGAAATATAATAAAGAAACTTCAGCTAATGTGTCAAACTAGCAGATTTCTCCTGATACCCTTTTTATTAGAATTCACTTTGGAAATGAAACTTTTTTAAAAATGTGGTTTTCTATTTAAATATTTTGTAGATCCAAACACTCATATATGCTTATATCTACTTAGGACATCAGGAATTTCTCAGCAAATAGAATGTATTTAACAAATGATTTCATCTAAATTAAGCATTTGAAACACCTCAAGTTCATAAAAACCTATTCCATTAAAGTGTTCACTTTAGAGCCAGCAATGCTTGACTAGAGCCTAGGCATTTCCTCTTTCATTAACATTTTCCTTTCTGTAGTAGTCAGTGTAGAATTTCTGACTACTGTTCCTTTTATTTTCTTTGCCTGCTTCTTGTATTTCATTTTCATTTGCTGCTAAATCATTCAGCTTTTTACTACTGCTGTGTCAATATGTGTTCAACCTTTCTGCTTTCAGTTGGTGGAAACACATATTACTGTAATACTATCCTTCCAAATACATCATGTCTTCCCCACATGTGCCCTTGCATCCTGCTAGTTTTAGACCTCTGCAAGGCTGAAATTTTGTTCAAAGTTTGGGTTTGGATCTGGCTTTATTCTTAGGTAAAAGAATAATTCAAGTGAACACTCCAGTTGTTCTTGACATATCTGCTAGTGTCTTCTGTGAATCTTTGTGCCAGATGCAATGTTGTCCCTGCCTGAAGAACATCAGGAGTACATTCCCAAAAGATTAGTAAATGTTAGTCATTTAATATAAATTAGTCAAATAATTTAAAGTGGCTTTCTGTGACAACATGTGATTTTGCTAACTTGTCTAATGGTTTATTCTTGCTTGCCAGCAGAGCACTAGTGTTTGCCTGAATCCTGTCACCTATTAGTGCTCAAACTGAGCCTAGAATATTGGTGGAAAAGACAAATGACCTTCTGCGAAGTGTAAATTTGTTTCATGTCTCGGACACTTAAAGGAATTGTGTATGTATAATAACTTCTTTGAACGTGTTATTTCTGGAGAAGGAGCATGCCCTTTTCTTGTAAAACTTGGCAGTTTTGCTTTTAGCAGACAAAATTAATGAAGAGCTAACAAGCAAAGGCTTCGTTTTTTATTACAGAATTGGGGAAAAACTTATAGAAAAAAAACAGGAACAAGATCATTAACACAATGGGTTGGAATATACTTGTAACATTTCACCTGTCTCTCACTTGGAATTTTTCCTAGGAATGGCTTAGTCATCACAGAGCAAGAACCACTCTGTTCTAGAGATATATTTTTCAGCATCAAGTGCCCTAACCCTGAACTTCTGCCTATTTCTTATGTCTAATAGTTTTTTGCATTACTCTTGAATACACAGGGTTTCAGTATACCCTAGGAGCTGTGTTTCCCCATATATTATGAATTAGAAAAATGTATCATCAAGTAACTTTGATTATTAATTTTTGTTTATAAGAAGGCACATAAAGCTTCTTTTTAGTTTGATTAGCTGACATTCTATGATAGGCAAAAAGCTTTTTGGAACATTAATTACTCATCTCTTTTACCTTCTTGCTTAGGAATTCAATTGAATTAGAGCATTAGCTGACTCCTCCCTTCCCAAACAATGTGATGTCCACTGTGGAAACTTTTCCCCTTGGCTTTGTGAGACCTTGAAAAATGTGCAGGAGGAAAAATATTATATGTTCTACTGCTCAATTACACCATAGACTGTGCAACATCTTTCATTTCTCATAGTAATCCTTTATAATAGACCAATAATACAGTTCAACTATTTTTCACATGAATTACTTTGTACATATTACTCCCTCCTGTCTGCCTTTTTACTGGCTATGTTAATCCCCAAATTGCAACCTGTTAGTTCTTGAAAAAGTTAGGCAAAGCATGCAAAATTTTTACCTTGGCGTAAGCATGAGGACTAAGCAAGATTAAGTAATAGTCATAATCTTATATAGCAAGTAGAACATTTCCTATGCTTACAACATCAAAGGCTTAAAAATCCAAAATCACACAAAAAGTAGGAAAGAAAAAGATATGTACCTTGGACATTATGAATATGTTTTAAAATACTAGGCATTAGAGTCTTCTGTTTTCATTTTCCTGCTTACAGAAAAACCTACAAAGAGCTACTAATTCTTAATTAAGGTGTGAAAAGTACATCCATATACAAGTGTCTCTTGTTATGTTTTTTTGAAAAAGCTCTTTTTCATCTGATAAATGTTAAAAAATAAAAGTGGAGATATTTCAAGGTAAGTAAGCTGTGAGTTAGCCCATGAAGAAATACAGACAAACATGGTAGGAAGAGTGAGAACACTGTAAGAAGAATCCTAAAAAAAAAAAAAAAAAAAGGTCATGAAGTGAGATGTGAGAAGTACATCAATATAAATATTAAATAAGATGGTGAATTAGCAAAGACCCTTGTGGAAAATGGGGCTGTAGGGGGAATATTCAGTGTCTGTAAGATACTGGGTGAAAGTTATTTTCCTTGAAAGGAGAGGAGGTTGAAAAAATTTGCCCAGTCCCAAAATATAGCTGTTCATGGCATGCACCATGAGAAGATGCCCTGGAATGGGATCTTATGGAGAGGTTTTTTATATGGGACCACTCTTTTCCTTGCTGTACTCATTTAGGTGAATATTTGTTAATGATTATTTATATAAAGAAGAGACAGATATTTATGTAATTTTTCAACACCTGTGTCAGAAATCTGTGACCTCGAATTTTCCCAGAAGTCCCTCATAGCTGCTCCAATCAGCAGCTCTTGTATGCATCCATTTCCTAATGCATTGGTTGTGCTACAGGTTTGTACTTGAAAATTAGTAAAATTCTTTACAAAGCTGTGGAACGAGAGTTCAAGGTAAGTGCCGTGTTTTTGCCTGATGGAGCTCATTCAGTCTGACAGCTCATCAGTAACACCTAGTCATTGAGCTAGAAGTACCAGCTGTAACTTTTACAGGAAATAGTAGGTGAAAACTTTGGGAAAAAGCAGCAGTAAAAAGGGATGTTTTAGTACCAAAAGAACTTGCCTTCTGAGTAGTTTGTAGCCTGCAAGTGGAAGGAGGAAAACATGTAATAGCTTCTGAATACAGATATTGTTTACTAGCTGTTATTAAAAAGTTCTCTTAATGTTGGCTAATGGAAATCTTTGAGAGATTATTTGTAAGCGAAAAGTTTTATGGAAAGTTATAGACAGTAAATACAAGGTGATAGATCTATTAACATAGTTCCTTGACTAAGAAACACTGACCATTTTTTTTTTTTTATCAGAAAGATGAAGATGTTGAAAGCATGTTTTGTTACATTAAACCAATGATATCTTGGAAACATGAACACTTTACTCAAAGAAGTTCAGGATTTTAAGTGAAATGCTGAGAATTATCCAATTTTCTGTAAGTGTCACCAGACATGTGCACCAAAGCATTACAGTTCCTTTAAGACATGATTCAGTGTAGGTTCTGTTCTGTGATGTAAAGAAAATTTTTGTATTTTTAAATTCTGCTTTAATGTCTTGGGTTGTATTGATTCAGTTTTTTGTGTCACACAGAATTACTCAATCCACTGCAGAAGATCACGCTGTAGTTATGGGCAGTACTAAATGTGGACTGTGTGCCTCTTGTTGCCTTGATTTACAAGCACACCATGCTGACCTCACCCTTCAGGTGGATGGCAGTGCCAGCCTTTACTCCAGGGCAGTCCTCAGCAGTCATACACTCTGCTGCTTCAGATTTTTCCCACCATCCCTAGACAGTTTCTGATCCAGGTTCCCCTCACTGATCCTGACCCCCACCTCCAGGCTAGTGTCCTGGCCAAGCCTTGGCTTGTTCTCAACCCCAGGGAGCTTACTGATGCCTGGGGCTGGGGCTGCCCTTGTGGCTCTGCACCTGGCTGGGGCGATGGGACAGACCCTGCCCTGATGACCCTGGGGAATCCCCATCACCACTGGCACCCACCCCACAGGGAGCTCAAGGCTTCTGGATGAGCAAAAAAGACATGTAACAAAAGTTAGCTTTCATTTAAATTTTTTCTGCACATTCAGTGTAGATTCTTGAGGGATATGTTCCTTGTGTGCTGCTTTAGAATTTGATATCTGGACAAAAAAAGTCCCAATATATTGTAAATACAGTGAATTTTACAGGAAATAGGAGGAGTAACTAAACCTCAAATGCAAAGCTCTCTATGAATACAACACGATTTGTTCAAAATAATTGTTTAAATCTAAACAGCACTAAAAAAATCTGGGTCTAATCATAGCCAAGAAAGTTTAAACTCTCTTACTTATAAGAAATTGATTATCTTGATGAAAACTAATGAACATAGGAATTTTGAATTAAGTTTAATCCTTCCATCCTCTTCCAGTAAAGAAATTTATTTTATTTGCCCTTTCCAGGTGTGCTGGTTTCAAGGTAAACCAGCAGGAGAAATGAACTCAACACGAGAGAGATTATAAATCAGAGCTACAATTT
>JAWWEV010000115.1:85312177-85336663 GCA_035583235.1 Hafferia zeledoni | reverse complement strand
TGTCACAGCACCCGGTACTGACCGGGGCTGACCCTGCTGAGCATCTGAGATGTGACGGGATGGGATGGCAGGGAGGCCTGAACTGCCAGGGGATGGTCCCCACTGAGACTCAAACTCAGGTCCTTGGGATTTGGAGTCCAGAGTGCTCTCCATTACACCATGGGACTGCCCATAATAGTATCCTTCTAACTTTAGTTTGAAAGACTATTGAATTGTGGAAATATTTAAAAATCTTCATTTAGGTTTGTAAAATCCTGAGATTATAACTTTCCTCCTATGCTTTCACCAGTTAGGATATCTTTAGTAAAATCACAAACACAGCCTACTCTGAGTACTCTGAGTTCATATTCCTTCATCCAAGATACACTGTATGAGTCATTGGCTACTTGGGTTAAATGCACCATGTCCATTTTAGATTAGACATTTCTCAACCCCATCTTAACTGCCCAAATTGTTTGAAAAGCCATTTACCAGTAATGGTGTGTTTGGCAGCTAACAACAATTGCATAATCAGCTTTCATTTTCCATTGTCCAGTGTTCTAACAGAAAAAGCATTAGATACCATAGACTCTGTGATTTTATTCCTTGTAACTCTTTTCAAATTGTTATTTAGAACCCTAGAGCAAATGTAGCAATATTCTCAGGTACTTGCTTGAATGCAGTTAGTAAAAACACATGTTTATAAACTGTTTCCCAACTTATGTCAGACTCCTAATTTTTTACAAGTCACAAATGACCAAGTAATACTGCAGACAGGGGATAAATAGTTCTGCTATGGAATAAGAGGACTTCTCTGGCAGCTTTTGTGTGTTTTGTCAGACAAGAGGTATGAGTGGTTCCCCAAGATTGTTCCTAGGGTTCATAAACAGAACCAATATAAACATGCTAGATGGGAATATTCAAGAACAGGGAAATCTAACTGATATTCACAGAAAAAAACACCAGTCATAGTCTACAGATGGATAAAGATATGAAAGTAAATTCTCCCTCCATACCTTCTTTTTCAGATGCTCCATTCTAGAGGCTTGCTTTCATCCTCCAAGTCTAAGGCACTTATCCCATAATCCTATCTCATGCCATAAAATCTGAGGCATCAGAACTACCTCTCCATTCAACTTCAGTAATTTTTTTTCTCTACGCCACCTTATTTCCAATTAGTTAACGTACACGTACCAGGAATGCCCTGCATAGCTGAAGCCCTCTTTCTGTTCTGGATATAGACAGTAAGTCTTTTTAGATTGAAACCATGGCACATGATTGCATTTTGTCCTAAAAAGAAACAAATCCCCACTTGCATTCTGATTATGTATGATATATACTTAGAACTCATTTATATTGCACTAGTCATCTTGAAGTATAAGGAATAAGTGAAGCAAAACATAAGGAAATCTTTTCTTGACTCAGAATTAAGAAATTAAATTATTTTTGGATGCACTAAGATAAATCACTCAGAAATTACATTTGAAGTTATCAGTCTGGGAAAGAAGATAGGACATAATGTTCACTGAATTAAACTTCTGTTTTCAGTCAGGTCATAGCCAGCTTAGGTCTAGAGTGGAACACTAATGTGGGGGCAAGTGAGAGATGGAACACAAAGGGGGCTTCAGTCATATATATTCAGTAGATAAATAAATAAATCTTTTTCTGACCCAAACCCAATGAAAAATACCAAGCATGCAGTTTGAAAAAAGAGGGTATTCTAAAACTCTATATTGCATTCTGAAGCAGTGAGAGGATTTCACTTTAGGTAAGGCAGTACTTGAGCTGCAATGTCTCTGGTCATTCAGACTTCCTAAAGTGAATCCTGCTATCTAACTGATCTGTTAGGCAACTTTCTATGAACAATAATGTTTAAAGTGGTTGCTTATTATTAAAAATTCAGTGAGAGTGCTTGCCTGTTTTTGCATTTTGAAGTATTATGTATATATACAGTCCTGTGTAATTTATTGCCACTCAGGTTAGTCCCCCTGCTAATTAGTTCAAGTGTCCCCGGGCTCATTTTCTGGCCCTGAGACCAACTGGAACAGTATGAGCACACCATTAAACATCCTTGATTTCATAATCACCTCTGGGAGTAGCCTGTGCCCATTCTGACTCTTGATCTCTGTTAGGTAATTATTAGATGTCACAAGTGAAACAAAGAAAGAAAGTCCAACAGATTATTACATTTTTAAGAGTGTAGTCAGGTAAGTTCCACTGTCTGGTTCTCTGCCATAGCAAATAAACTTGACTGAAGAGTACTAGAAAAGGAATCACTGTCCCACTTACATTGAGCAAACGGGATTTTGGAAGAGGAAAAATTTTACTTCTGAATCAAATAGAAGCTGTGCTGGCCTATGTACTTCAATAGAAAACTTGGATAGAAATAACAGCAGAGCTATCTATCCCTGTTGGATTTATTTGTGCATTGAGTATAAAATATATAAAATATACTGAGTTTAGAACTCTTTCATTCCTTTCCATTTATACTGACTACACTGTCCCTAACCATTGTATTGTGATATTTCTGTAAAATTATATGCACTGGAACCTGGTGATTATTTTGGTAGGATAGCATGAACTATAAATGAAGAGCAAGCACAAAAATTATTCTAAGATCTTTATTGTTTTCAGAATTCACCTGTAGATATCATCACTCTTTACATAAAACCTTCAACTTAATTTAGCTCTTCATTGCTCTTAAACATCATTTAAGTCTTTATGGAAGCAGATCCATTCTGCTCTGTGTTTTTCTTTATTCCAGCAAACTCCATTTTTTTAACCCTTTCCTTTCCCCACCTTTCCAGTAGATCATGCAGTTTAATGATGCTACAATAGCCTATGCTCACCTTGTTGCTGTAGGCTATGTTTTCATCTGTTGCAACATTCTTGAAGATATTAAATGTAAGTTTCACTGCTGCTTTTAACCTACTTCTGATACAAATATGACCGAAGTATGTTCAGTCTTGGAATTAAAAAAAATATTAGGACACATAACCCTGAAACTATAAGGCTTTTTAAATTAAATACATTTTGAATTATATTAAAAAAATGTTTGGCTACTGAGCCTTTCAGAAAGCACATGCACATAACTTGCAGATTGTCTTTGAAATCATACACTTAGAGGTGCAATGACCTCTTCATGACATAAAGACCCATTTGCAAACACTACACTCAAGAGTCTTTAATGATTTTAAGTGCCATGAAAGTCATGATTCAATTGTCAGTGCTTAAGAAGCTGTAGCTGCTCGTAATAAAACAAACAATAACTAATTGCAATAAGTTAGTTACTTTTTAGTGTACACAAAACTCTTGTCACTGTACAGGAATAGTGAACGAAGAAAGGGCTAAGCTGAGCTGCAGCAGGGTGTTAGGGGTCCCAGAGCTTTTGGGAGCCTCCCAAGTGGTAAAAATGACAAATTCAACAAGAGGCACTGCAGCATGCTGCTGTGTTACAGAGCTGACCTGAATAAATGATTGTAAGGAAGGAGATATTGATAAAGGATCAAAAGGAGAGAGAGAAAGCAATTTCCAAAAGGTTACTTGAGAAAATATTTCCATAATTTATAAACTGAAGGTTGATATTTATCTAAACTAAATTAAAGGGTGGAACTTTCTGCAGCCAGCCAATTACAAGCTCAAATCACTTTCTTTGTCATCATAGATGGCTCCATCTCAGTGAAGTGTGATGTTGCAAACAAACTGATGGCTTCAAGTGGGAATAAGCAGGATGCATATTTTTAAGGCAACATTCTTTTATGATAACTGATGTGGGCAAGCCTAGATTTAGAACCACAGCCTCTCAATACAATTTTTTTCAAAATTAATTTTTCAAATTTTACAGGAGGCATCTTTCAATAGATTTTATGTACGATGCTTTCTTGTTCTACAAGGTGGTGACTAAAAATAGATCTCCATGTGCCTGCTTTTTCCTGAGTTCATAACAGACTTTTAATTGTCTATTTTCCCCCATAGCTCATTCCATGTAAGGAATAACTGAAAACCTAACATTCAAAACTTTATTTTTATAAGAAGGAAAATAAAAAGAATTATCTTTTCGTGCTTGTGTTATTGGGCACTTCTTTTTGCTGTTGAGAGACAGATGGAATAATGCCTGAGCCTCTACTACTGGGGAAATATTGTAGCTAAATTTTTTAATGACAAAAAATCTTTTCTCCCCAAATTATTGTGTGGGATTTTCAGTTTCATGTTCTTTATGATTCCTTCAGTTTCTTTTATACTCTGTTTCTTTTTGCGAAGACAGAAGTCTTTCTTCTGATCTCCTGACTCTTCACTAAAATTCACTAATATGCCTGTTTACCCAGGCCTGATAGATGCAGCATTAAGACTGATAGATTCGGAAAATGTTGAAGGTCATGGAAGAGAACTGACTGCAGTTCTGGAGTATTCATTTTTTGGATGAGGAAGTGAGCACTCAAATGCTTCACTCCAGCTCCCACTGCACATAAGTCCCTTCTTAGGCTGTACTAAGGATGCCTGGCTCCTAGGAAGAGCTGTATACAGTGAGGATGCCAAGTCATGCCTGGGACAGTGAAGTGACACCCAAAATCAGAGCCTTTGAGTAAAGGGTGTGTAAGACCAGCCAAATGGTGGAAGCTCTGACAGTGCAACAATCTGAAAAATTCTTGCACAAACAAAGCTTTTTGTTCATCTCCACTTGCTGCCCAGAAAAGTCTTTGAATGGATATTTTGAGGCACATGACCACAATGGCATATACTGTCATATTATCTGTTGAACTGCAGCACAGTTTCTGCTACTTTTCTTTTCCCTACCTTTTTATATATATACATATATATATATATATATTTATTTTTTTTTTTTTTTTTTCCCACTTAAACATTTCTTTCTACTGCTCCAACACACAACTCCATTTTCTGGTTTCTGTGTCCTGCACAAACAAATCTGTCCGAGATGCATAATGTAGTGCTTGATTCAAGAATATGTACTTATATCTGAACCTTTTGCTTTGCATTGTTCTGTGTGTGTTAAGCAAGAATGTTGAATTGCACAATCTGTTTAGCAATAAGCATTGATATGTGTATGCTTTTTAATTTATTTTTTTTTTCCTGTGAAAGCAGCAAAAGATACACTGTAGGAGAACAGTAAGTCTCTATGACAGTCCTGAGCCCTGAATCTGCAGCGAACAGCAGTAGCCATGGGAAACTGGAGCTGAATATAAATATATTAAATAGCCCTGACACTTTCATAATGTAATTTAACCTTTCTGAGGAATGTAAATATGTCCTTTTTTTTTTTTTCTTTTCCAAATTGCAGCAGAAGAAAGGCTGTAAATATGAGAGTTATTTTCATTTGAGGGTAAAAGAAACATTTTTCTTGGTAAAAGGAACATAAAACTCATGAGACAGTATAAAAGTAAGGATAAAAAAGAGAGATAATTATCTTATCTGAATCTCCCTTAGAACATATTGCTTATTTCTCCAAAATTTAACTACAATCTTTTCAAAAAATAGTTAATATTCTACACTAAACTTCACCTAAGGTTTAAGATTACATTTTTTATTAGTATTATTCCACAATAAAAGCCCCAATGTTAGAGCTACTTGTTTTGGGCCACACCTCATGAAAAGGGCCTACCTGCCTTCTAAATTTGTAGTATATGCAGCTTTGGTGACAGGCATTTGGAATCCTGGTAGAGATGACTCAATTGGCTAACAAAGACAAAACCAAAGTTTTCCATTCCACATTTTCAAATCCTACATCCACAAATTGGTTCTTCTTCCAGAAATGACTACTGAGGAGCCAGTACAAGAACAGTACCAAAAATTTTGGAGACACTCATGTTCAGAACAAGAAGTTCTACACTGTATTTTGCATGTATTTTCCTTTTGTTTACAGAAGCCACTGGAAATAGAAATGGAAGTTTATTATAATGCAAGTAGAAATGTTGCAACAAGGTTAAAGAGGTTAGGTATTTCTACCTTTTCTCAGAGATTCAAGTGCAGAAGATCATTGTCTAGATATATAATCTTGATTAAGATAAGTTTTCTTATCTGCTTAAAGTAGTTATTTTTCTTCATCTTCAAATCCAGGCAAGTTTCTGCTTCACTTACTGTTCATTCCATAATTAAGAGTGATAGTAATATAATTTGAGACAATGAGTATTGCTCCGGAGCCAGGACTTTCAATTGATGCTGATATTTGGTCACAAAGCATATTTAGCACATTACAGCTGTGACAGAGATAAGCATCAGCTAATCAAGACAAACCATAAAGAAAGATGTTCTCATGAAGTTTCTAAAAATTGGGCTAATGAAGGGAAATGCATAAACCACTTAACCAGTTAAACATTTCTTGAAACTGAAATCCAGGAACAATAGTAGAAATAATCCAGACTGTAACTTTGAAAGCTTGAACCTGAATTTTTGTTTAATTTGTTTTATTTTCCCAGGTTTTCATTTCCTTTTGTCGTTTGCTTTTGCTTTCCCTTCCCCATCAACTCTTTTTCCTTTCTCATTTCAGAAGAGACTTATTTTTGTTAACAAAAATTTTCTTTTAATAGAGACCATTTTCTGATAAATCTGTTACAGTGTCAAACCACAAATCAGTGATTTATGTATATAGGTTTGAAAAGCTCTGTGTACTGTGTTTAGGAACTAATTTGGTGTTTATTTAACCATATAAGGAATTAAAGAATAAATGTCTGCAAATATAAGGCAGAAGAAAAATAGAACAGAGCATAGAGCATAGGTTTTTTATCTCTTTCATGGTCTGTACTTTTACAACTTAGAAATAATAAAAATTAGCAAACAAATTTCACTGAGAGCACAGTTTTATGAAACTTATTCTGGAACCACTAAAGTTCCCTAACTATTTTGCCTCACAGTGAGAGCAGAATCTACAGATTGCCTACACCAAACATTAATAACTAGGTCTGCAATCCATTGTATTCACTATCCATGGGTCAGTAAGCTGTTCTGATTGATTTATAGCAGCAGTAGAACTTAGGCCAGTTTTATTTTCTACTCCAGTACTGGAGTGTTACAAACCAAGCCTTAATTTTTTGGACTGCATCTCTTCATTAGGCTGGCAATGCATATCTAACCCAGCATATCCAACTCTTCTCTACACCACTTTCTATGTTTTTGGTTTTTTGGTTTTTTGTTTGTTTTGGTGTTTGGGTTTTTTTTTTTTTTTTTTGGGTTTGGTTTGGTTCGGTTTGTTGGATTTTTTTTAATGCACTGACAAATGTCTAGACTAATTGTAGAAACAGTAGTGGAGTTTCTCATATTGTACTGTGCAACTATGTGGACTGGGAACTGAAGCCTAAGCATGAAGAACTGTTGCCCCCCAGAGAATTGAAAACAGCCCTCCTACAGGTGCTGAGGGAAATGGTGAAGAACTGAGAATGCAGGAGGTGGCTAAAGTGGGGAAATACACAGGCAGAAATGAGTCCAACTTTTACACAGCTTGGCAAGGGCACATTGCACTTCTATCAAAAACACTCAGATTATAAAGTTGAGAGAATGATATGGCATTCATAATCAGGTTGTGAAAACAAGGCTAAAAATTTGCAGAGAGCCTGTGGTGAGGGTCTGCAGTATGATATATCAGCCTGGTCTGAAGAAAAACTGCACAATGAATTGTGGGATTTTTTTTGTGTGTGTGAAAAAAAAAAAAAAAGGCTGCTTACGTCCTCCAAAACTTGGCCTCTTCCCTTCCTTGGGAGAGCCATCAGTGAATGAGGTGTAAGAGGGAAAAGGACGAGTGAACAGCTGTGCAGTCATGGAGTTTTCAGAGAAGGACTTGCCTTCCAACATCTATCAAATGTGTTTTTTGAGGTTAATGGTAATTTGCCACTTATGAATCACTACTTCATTTTTTTCATGCCCTTCTGCCCTCTGTAGACCAAATGAACTCTTACTGCCTCAATGAGCATCAAGATGATTTAATTTCCTAGGTCTTTGACTGAAAGCTCAAGCCAATTACATTTTTAGCAAGGACTTCTTTAGAGAGGAAGGCCATCAAGGGCAAATGGGGAAGAGAAACAGCAGAGGTACAGCAATTTTAGGTGTGAGTGCTGCTCAGACTGTGGGAGTAAGGCAGTTTTGAAGGCTCTCACTTGGGTCACAGTGACTATGACTTGGTAATTCATAGGTATGGATTTGGGTAGATCTGTGAAGGATTAGGAGATTTGTGAGACAGACCCAGCGTGGCTATATTTAATTTACTTCCTGAAAGAGCAATGTTTGTTTTCTGGTGACTGGTGATGCTTATGTCTTAAATGTCTCTGATTATTCTCAGTTACATTTCAGATAAAAGTGATACTTATTCCTCCATAGGAGTGTGGGAAGAAGCGTGCTAAATAGTTATATGGAATACAGAATTCAGGTTTTCTACAGCACAGAACAGGGCATGTACTTTGTATAGCCTGTTAAGATTAAGCAAAAATTCTAAAATCCTTAAGACTACAAAATTTTTCATCATAAATATGATAACTGTGAATAAAATTAAATTCATGGTATGTCTACCATGAAGCCGATGAGCACGCTACACAGTACACATTGATGGTCTCAGAAATTTTTCTGCTTTATTCCAGAAAGATATGTTTTCAACGGAGAGAATGGGGAAAGTCACTTATATTGGATTGCTGGGGTCCTAACACGATCTAAACTTCAACACCCTCTCACTGAGACCACAGAAATGTTGCTCACAGGAAGTGAAACTTGCAAAAATAAAAATGATAAGTTAATGTGTTTTTCTGCTTAGGTGAGAAGGAACAAGGGCCAATACCCAAACCCCCTCCCCAAGTTTTAGGCCTGTTTGCTCTATCTTTATCAGTAAGCATGTTTTGTTCTCTTTACCAGGACTAGGTCATCACTGAGTTTGTTATACCGTAGCCTAGAGCCGATTAATCAGGTAGTGGTAGACATATGAAAAGAGCAAAATGGTAGCTAGCCAAGATTTTTTCTACTAGTTTTGGCTGGGTCACCTATGAAAAGAAGCAAACTGGGTCAGAGAGAGGAAGACCTACTGAGACCCTTCTTTTGGAGATGAGGAACATGAAGGACCCCTCCCCAAAATGATGCCAGAAGAAAACACTACCCCAGCTCCACCCAGACCCCGCCTGTAATCAATATGTAATGAGTTGTTGTAATCACTTATGTTCAACTGTATAAATTAGCCTGCTTTGGCACCTGTCAGGTAAGCAAGCTTTTGTGGCGCTTTCGCTGCCTTGCTTCCTGCACAGAAATAAATCCTTACTGCTAACAGAATACAAAAACCTTCTGTCAGCAGTTCTTTTGCAGTATTTTCGCTTATCATAGATCACAAGTAGAAATTACTTCAATGATCTCATCACAGTCTCAACTGGGTATTTGTCTATATGAGAAACAATTTCAGTTTGACATGGTTTGAAAATGATGTGAAGATCACAACTGAGGCTGGAAAACAAGCATTTACCAAATGTGATATTATTTTGATTAAAATTTATGAGGGAAGGATATTATATAAAATACAGTTCTTCCAAAGAGAGACAGAACTTTTAAAATAAGATAAACTCGCTGCTTCTACTTTTCACATATAAAGATCTTTAATTGAAATTCGGGTGATTCATACCCTCTTCTGGGTTAAATTAATGGAGGTCATTGGCTTTAGATCAATTTAGCTTCATTGACTTCAGCAGAGCTCCACTGACAGTCCACTAGCAGACTGGGTGAGCATATATATGAATCCCTCATTCAAAAATGGAAATCTTTGTAGTAAAATAGGAAAAATACATTAACATTAGTACCATTCCTTGTTAGAGACCCAGTCCTGTGCAATCAGAGTCTGTGGGACTACTGCCAGTATTTCCAGTGGATTCAAAATTATTAAATCCTCTGAGGCAGGTGAACAGTCAATTCTCTGGCTGAAATCCCTGTGTGTGGCAGTGAGGTGTGGAGTAGATGAAACTTGTGCTCCTACAGGGGATCCTGCTGGGCAAAAGCTTGCCTAGGACATGGCTTCACAGATTGAGCTTCTGTACTTCATCTTTACTCTGTCTCAGCATACTCTATGCATCAGAGATGCTGGCCCTGGAAGAAAAGCCCTAGATTTTAGTTTTTAATGGCATAGTAAAACAAAGACAGTTTAATGTCAAACTGTAGTCTTAGGTGTCTCCTCTAGATTGTGTCCAAGCCAAATTCAAATCTTGATGGTAGGTACAGCATATGTGTAATGTTGTGGAATTTGTGGAAGCATGTGTATATTCACTCCTCTACTTACTGTGGGCATAACTTTAACCCTTGTAGGTATTTTCCTGTCCAGACCAACAGGGAAAGTCATGACAAGAACTGAATGGCTGTCAAAGCACATATTATTCTGAAATCTATGTCTTATGAAGTGCTATCAGCTGTGAATGCCTCCATTGATCACACTAGATCCAGCACTACAATTGAAAAAGGAGTTTCCAAATAATTAGTGTTTGAGTTTTTTGGTGTGTTTGTTTGTTTGTTTGTTTTAATGTGGAACAGTTTCCTTCTTAGCATAACACAACACCATAACAATATTCCAAACCAGGAAGCTAACCTTTTTAAATTGCAGAAAATAGGAAAAGAGCAGGCAGAAGATATAGTTGCATAGACATAAGAATAGAGACTTTTGGTTTGGATATTATTACATAATCTCAGTTTGTATTTAAATTAAATTCTAGTTTGTGCCAATTATAGGATGTAATAGTGTTATTTACTCTGTGAGGAGAGGCATGAAAGTAGGGCTGAAGAGAGTTAGCTTCCATACTTTGGGTAAAAATATTAGAAGATGGGGTATACCATAGAATCATAGAATCAACTGCATTGGAAAAGATGTCTGAGATCATCAATACCATTGATCCAATACCATTGTGATTAGTAGATCATGGCACTAAGTGCCACATCCAGTTTCATCTCAAAAACCTCCAGGGACAGAGAATCCACCGCCTCTCCATTGGAATCGCCATTCCAATGCCTGATTATTCTCTCTGTAAAGAATTTCTTTTTAATAGCCAACCTAAACCTCCTATGCCAGAGCCCATGCCCTCTTGTTCTACTCCTGGTGACTTGGGAGAAGAGACCAACCCCCACCTGGCTATAACTTCCCTTCAGGTAGTTGTAGAGAGTGATGAGGTTACCCCTGAGCCTCTTCTTCTCCAGACTAAACAACTCCAGCTCCCTCAGCCTTTCCTCATAGGACTTGTGCTCAAGTCCCTTCACCAGCCTCATTGCTCTTCTCTGGACCTGTTCCAGCACCTCAATATCTTTCCTGAACTGAGAGGCCCAGAACTGAACAGAATACTTGAGGTGTGGCCTCACCAGTGCTGAGTAGAGGGCAAGGATTACTTCCCTTGTCCTGCTGGTCATACTACTCTTGATAAGGGCCAGGATGCCATTAGTCTCCTTGGCCACCTGGGTACACTGCTGGCTCATATTCAGCCCCTTGTCAATCCAAACCCCAGGTCCCTTTCTGCCTGGGTGCTCTCCATCCATTCTGTCCCCAGCCTGTAGAGCTGCATGGGGTTGTTGTGGCCAAAGTGCAGGACCTGGCACTTGGCCTTACTGAATTTTATCCCATTGGAATCAGCCCATCTCTCCAGCCTATCCAAGTCCCTTTGCAGAGTCCTCCTGCCTTCCAGCAGGTCGACACTCCCTCTCAACTTGGTGTCATCAGCAAATTTGCCAGTGATGGACTCAATCTCCTCATCTAAATCATCAATAAAGACTGATCCCTGGGGAACACCACTAGTGACCAGACACTAACCGGATGCAGCCCCATTCACCAGCACTCTCTGGGTCTGGCCATCCAGCCAGCTCTTAATCCAGCAGAGAGTGCCCCTGTCCAAGCAATTTTTCCAGTATATGCTATGGAACACAGTGTTAAAGGCTTTGCTAAGTCCAGATAGACCACATCCACAGCCTTCCCCTCATCCACCAGGTGGATTACCTGATCATAAAAGGAGATCAGGTTGGTCAGACAGGACCTGCCCTCCTAAACCCATGCTGGCTGGGTCTAATCCCTTGTCCATTCTGTAGGTGCTGTGTGATTCCACTCAGGATGATCTTCTCCATAACCTTGCCAGGCACAGAGGTCAGGCTGATAGGCCTGTAAGTTGCCCAGATCCTCCTTGCAGCCCTTTTTATGGATTGGCGTGACATTTACCAACTTCTGGGACTTCCCAGAGAGACAGGACTTTTGGTAGGTGATGGAGAGTAGCTTGGGAAGCTCTTCTGCCAGCTCCCTCATCACCCTAAGATGGATCCCATCTGGCCCCATAGACTTGTGAGGATCCAGGTGGCTCAGTAAGTCACTAACCATTTCCTCCTGGAACACAGAGGGGCTGTTCGGCTCCCTGTCTCCGACTACCAGCTCAGGAAGCCAGTTGTCCAGAGGGCTACCTGTCTTACTGGAGAAAACTGAGGCAAAGTATGTGGTAAGTACATCAGCCTTCTCCTCATCTCTGTTAGCTATGTTTCCCCCAAAGTCCAACAAAGAATGGAGGTTTTCCTTGCCCCTTCTTCTGTTACAAATGTGTTTATAGAAGCACTTTTTGTTATCCCTAACAGAATTAGCCAAATTGACTTTGAATTGCACGTTTACCTCTCTAATTTTCTTTCTACATAACCTAACTATATATCTAAACTCTCCATGAGTTGGCAATATATATGCATTAGATAGCCTGGAGAGAAATATTTCTGAGACTCTAGTTAGAATACTAAATCTTTTCAAAAGAAGACATTTCAAATATTCAGCACTTGACTTTATTAAACTGTTTGGATGCTGACTGTGCTAACAAATTATCAATATTGATTTGCCAGAATATTTATGTGGTATTTTTAAGAATGTGAAGTTTATTTCTTCTTTGTTTTTCAGTTCAAGCATATGATATTTCATAAAGTAATTTTATCACACTTATATGACTATATAGAAAGGTGGTCCTTATTAAATTAGAAGTGCTTAAGTGGTTATCTTTATTTAACCATCTTAAGGAAAACTAAATTCAGACCTATGTTAAATGTCCTGTTAATCACTGTGTCTTTGAACACATGCAACTCAACTTTAATGTGATTTGGTAACCAACAGAGGGCTGCAGGTAGGGATGGAAGATGGCCATAGCATATTTGCAGGTATGATATACCAAAGACCTTCTCCCTGGCTTGAATTTTCAAATATTGGATGTTTCATGCCCAAATATAGGCCAGTCTAGAAGAAATAAGGCCTGTTTTACTGAGATAGATGGGCAAGGAAGGCTGCTCAAAAAAAAGATGAGAAAGGATTAAAATATATTTCTAAAATGTCTCTGCTCTGTAAGGGAGGAGCATCTATTGGCAACTGCTAGTACTAAATTTACTGTGTGTGCATGCTCAACAAAAGAAAACTATCAGGTGGTTCCAAATTATTTGAAATTTCCAATAACAAAATATCTTTTTTTTTTTAATTCAACAAACAATTCTTCTGCAAACTAAACCCTGAATTGTCTTGTTATGATTGCTGATACATTTGTTTGTACCAAAGGATGCTTTTGTTATGGCTGTACAGGATGTTCCTTTTCTGTTTCAAACAGCACATTGTTACTGCACTCCCTTCCATATGGAGCTGAATTCCAGTACTAGTGAAATAATCACAGTGCAACTATCAAGTCTGCAGCATTCACAACAGTCCTTTCTCTATCTCCATTAAGTCTATTTCTGCAGCATCCAGCACCTCAAAAGTGCCTTGGGAACAGGGAAATTGCAAAAAAAGGAATATATGTCATCATCATCCTGAGGAAATATTTCTAAACTTGTGTGAGAGAATGTAGATTCAATTTTTTTTTTTCATACTGAGCACAGAAGGAATTTAAGCATGATTTTAAAAAGGCAGAGGTTTATTTATACTTTCAGAAATCAGAAGATTGGCTAGCTTAAATACTGCAGAATGAAACCAATTGTTAAAAATAGATGAATTGAGAAGATGGATTGATCTTGTGTGCTTTTATAGCAGCTCACAAACACATGAAGCATTTCTTTTCACTCATAGTATAAGCATGCAATTTGGTAATCATTACATGCAGTCCTCAGAGGCTGATTATCAGATTTCCATAGAACTTAATGTCTTCTGCAAAAGGCAAACTGTTAAAGTCAATTACTCAGTGTCTGCAGAAACTGTATATTCTTTACAAGATCTGGAGGTAAAGTCTGACACTTCTTACCAATAAACTGATCTGAACTTGAGAGAAACCAGAACTTTTGCTATGCTGCATCTTTTACATGTCATAAACAACTGCAACTGCAATACTTGTCTCTAGATAGAACAGCTGGTCAAATGATTCATCTGAAAACAGACATGGCATGGAAGGCTGAAGGGCCAAGTATGGTTTCCTTGGTCATTTAATGTAGTAAAAGGACATAATTGTGGGAAAACAAACAAACAAACAAACAAAAACAACACAACAAAACCCCATACCAAATGAAAAGCCTTGCCCCAAATCTTGTCTGAGTGTAGCTTTATTCAAGTCCCCACCCACTGTGCAATCAGCTAATGAATGATGTGAATCCTTTTACCTTGTTTTGTTCTGTTAGGAAAAGAAAAAAATACCAGACCTGCAATTGTTTCACCAAATGAAACTCTGGTTTTCTGAATATATCTGGTGCTCCCCTGAGTAATTTAATCACATTATAGGTTTACATGGAGATCAGAAAAACAGCGAACTGGTGGCTGGAAGAGTCATGATTTACTCACTGCCTATGACAGCATCAATTTTGTCTTCGCTATTCCTGACAGGTGTTGGAAATGTTCCTAAACATTCCTGATACTGAAGAGCACACAGCAGGCCCAGTTTTTTTGCTACAATTTTAACCCTCTTTTTCCTCTTGCAGCTGAAGACCATTACTTCTTAACCTATCTGTTGGCAGTCAACAAGCATGTTAAGAGAACTTAGGTTGTTTCTTTCACATTAATATTCCTGTCATAAAAAAATAGCCCATTAAATTTTCTCTGCCAATTAAATCCTGGTTTGTCCTATGCATTAGGACTTTCTACTTTTGAAGTCTATTCCCTGTGCCTCTTGCATTGGAATACAGGCATTTCTGATTAGCATCTGATGCATCACCACAGTTTCTCTTCTGATCCTGTTGTATAAAACCTTGTCATGCTACCTTTTAAGCTTTTTTCCTGTTCATCCTTATCTGAAGGAATTTTCTCGCTCTTCCCTCAATCCTAATTTAAAATACTACTCATTGCATTTGTAAGTGTGCAAAACTATTCTTCCTCATCTTTTTTTCAGGGAAGCCCATCCTCCCTCAGTACCTCACAGAATATCATCCTGTGATGAAGGAAAGCAAAGCTGACATTGTTGGCATGGCCATATTCACCCTCAGGCCCTGCTTGTCCCCGTGTGAATCCTGGCTGGTTATTTTTTGTCCTGTGAGGGTTGATGAGCACTGTAGTCACTTATGGTTTGCCTAGGTTCATTCTGGCCTATGCATTTATATGTGTATGGAGGGGATTGTGTACCTGGAGCCCAGAGGTACCCCTTTCGGCCGTCAATAGCATTTTGGATAGCTGTAATCAGAGTTGGGAGACAGATGGGTCTCTCCACTGCCAGCAGGGGGAAGTCACCAACTACTTTTATGTTTTGGCATTTGTCCTGGGAGTTAGGGTAGTGAATCTCCCAGTATTTTATGTTTCTGCCTTCTCTTCCTTTGCCGTCAGCATTGCATCTTCCTGTGCTATCCAAGCTGCATATTTATTTCAGGAAGAATTAGAAAAGAATAGCAGACCTCATCTGAAGAGACAAAGTAGTCATTAGTAGGTGGTGCCACCGTAGTTTTGCCAAAATTTTGGTTTTGTGCTGATCTTTAGGCTGTGTTCTATCTTGAAATTGTGACTTAAAAGGTCTGCAAAATCTCTTTGCAAATGGACCTGACCTTTGTTTTTGGATTCTGCTTTGGGCAAAGCAAGAATCAAGTACTTGATTCTTATTCTGTATTCACAGACCAGGTACTACTTCCATGTTACAGACTGTTCTTCTGGGAAAATACAAACAATTCTTGTTGTTCATATGTAATTTAAAATATAATTCATTAAATATTTCCACTTCAAATTTTAAATAGCAAAGTCAGGATGCATAAGTTCTAGCTTGTGAAGTTTCTTTATTATCTTTTTTTTACTGTTTTTCATGTTTAATATAACTTGATGGCATTCTTAGACACTGAAACAATATTGATTTGTTGCAATAGTTTCCAGGGGATCAAACTAACTAAACAGCACTGACAGTGAAATGGAAATATTTATGTGAATATACATGAAAACTCTGCTGCATATTTACAATAATTTGTTGATCATGAATGTTCATGTAATTAGGAGATTATTCATAAGAATATGATTTTTTCACACGTAATACAAATTGCCTGAAATTAAGCATTCAAAATATATGACAACACTGATCACCAGAAAGGAAGGATTTGCTGATTAAAAAAAGCAGAGCTGATTTATTTTTGCCTGATGTGGTCATTGCTAGTAATAATTATATTTCCTCATTTGCCATGTTGAATTTTTGTTGTTGAGAAGAGATTTGATAATAGTACTTACTTCTAATCTCTTTCAATTTTTCTTCTTTAGAACGTTTTTTAGTATGAGAATGTTTTGCAAGATAAACTTCCAGTAAAGAAAAAAAAAAAGTGTGACTATATATTTCACATCTTAATTGAGCAAAAAGAGGCAGTTGAAGGGAGAAATGCTACTTGAGAACTAGCATGATACTGGCAAATCTACTTGATTACTGTGGCAGCATTTTCACACTGATAGAGTATAGTTTTGTTTATTAAAACAATATAATTTTCAGATAAGTACAGAAAGGGTAAAAGGAAATTCACAAAGCATTTTTTTTCATTATATTTTAAGTTCTCTGTTGTCTTGGAAATCCAGTCTCATATCAAAAGTGCATGCAAAAGTAGGTGGGGGTTCACCCTTTTTAGCTCTTTGCCTTGTGTGGAAAAAAAAAAAAAGGTTGCTATGCCATGCAGTGAAACTTCTCTTGGTCATCTATATAAACACTAAAGGCTGGCATGCAAAATATTAAAGCTTTGGAGGAAATCAGATAAGATTCAGGACCTCTTACAGTGCCTATACAGCTTATATTTCTAAATCCATTTCTTTGGAACAAGCTTTTAGGGGAATATTTAACTGCACCTACACAAAGAAGTCCATTTAAGTCTATGAAGCTAATACATGTGCTTAAATGTAAGTACCTTTTAAAGTGTTTTCCTGTTACAGAATAGTGGGTTATTCAGTTCAAGAATTAAAAATCAAGGCTTTTGGAATGACGAGCTCCCCATGCTCAAGCCAAGCTCCTGAGACCTGTTGCAGCCAGGTTGATCAGGGAGGCAAGCCACGTCTCAGCCTGGCAGCCCAGGCTCACACAACATAAAAAGTAGAGATGGACGTTGTCCTCTCTGCGCTGATCAGAAGTGTGCTTGGAAAACAGACAAACACACATTTAGCAGGGCTAGTTTGGAAGTTCACTCATTTGGCATTGCCTGTATTTTCTTGCTTGATATTGTCATGGTCAGTGGAGTTGTTTGAGAATGCATTTTGCAATAAACTGTAGAGGTAAGTACCTTCTCACTGTTAAAAAACATTACAGTACTTAAATACAGTATTTTGTTTCAGAATAACCCCATTTTTTGCTTCAGTAAAAACAAACAAAGAACAAGCAGGTATTTAATTTCTTATATGACTGACATTCCTGGACAAATGGTGGTGTGAGGCAGAAGGATCAATATCTGTCTTCCATCAGTTTCACTTCAGTTTCATCTCTGGTTGAGCACTGCCAAAATAAATGGCCAGTACAGCCAGTCACAAATGGGAGTTTAAATGAGTCACTCATATTGTTTGCATACCAGGTTAGCTAATTGTTATTCAGTTTATCGGTCTCTTGTCTTATTTCTTTGAAGAAGCAATGACTATAAATAATTTTTGAGGCAATGCAAGTACTCTTGCTTTGCTTCCTGCCAGTGACTAAATCCATGTGTTTCAGATGGACTGCTATTTGCAATGATTTTGACAACTGGGAATAAATACCAGGAGCAAATATTTTTGGCATTGTACAGCTGTGATTTAAACAAATATTGTCATGATTTTCTTACATTCTTGTGGTTTTCATCCTTTGAGTTCAACATGATCTGGACTTTCTCTGCCAAAAAAAAAAAAGTTAAAAAAAAAAAAAGAGAAAAAGAAAGAACAAACACAAACAAACAAACAAAAAAGAAAAAGAAGGGAAGGGCAGGGCAGGACAGGGAAGTGCTTAATTTTGTAAGCCTAAAATTTAGAGATGAAATATAAGATAAAATGCATTCTACCATTCCACCAGAAAACATTTTATACATTTTATAGTTCTTTAAAAGAGAGCTGAGAGTCCCTGAAACCCTGGAGGAAAGGTCATTACAACTCCTCATGCTACCAAGAATGCAGGAGTGATGCTGTGGCCTGCCTTGTGGCTCACAGGGGCTGAGCAGAAAGCTCCTGAAATTGCTAATGACTGCAGGCCTCTGCATATTTCCCACAAGGCCATATGGGTGTCTCAGCTACAGATTTGTCATTTTCAACTAAACCTACGTTGTGGGAGATACTGGCTCTCCCACAATGGGACCATGATAGTCTGGGTACTGATGAGGCATGTGGTGGTGGAATGCTGAGGCTGAGGAAGATTTTCAGGAAGATTCTAGGAAATCTTCAATTACATGTTGGCAGCTAGGCAAGAAACATCCAGGCAGAAGACAGAAAACACCTGATGTGGTTCATGGAAGAGCAAGGGTGAACTGAACTCCCTCAGTGTCACTGCTGGCACCTGGAGCAGCAGATGAACAGCATCTCATCACTAAGGCTTTCATCTCTGAATAAGCAGGTCAGACAGACTGATGATGATAAGATCTACCTCCTCTGCTGTTCATTTCCCTTCTCTCCTTAAAGGCTTGCAAAATTTGTGCTGAAAAAATAATACTGCACAAATTCAATCATTACTTGGCTGAGGTACATGTTTATGGGTCTTTTCCCATAACTGAGGCTCATGACCTTAAATTTCTGCTTTATTATCTCTGAGTGCAATAAAACGTATTGTTCCATACTCCTTTTTGGGGAGTTTGGGGGTTTTTTTGTATTTTTTTTTCTCCTGAATAGAAATAGCTAGACCACTTCTAAATTCTGGTTATTAAATTTGACAGTATTACTGCCTTTCATAATATTCAACGCATGGCCTGTCCTTTAGAGCAAAGGGCTTGTGTATTCTTTAAGTACTGTATGAAAAACAGAGGGAAATTTATGCTGTGCCCAACACACAAGCCCCATTGTCCTGGACCTGAAAGAACAAAATAAGATGGAGGGATGTGGTTTGTTTTGGTCACACATTTATTAATTGAACTTGGCTGGGAATTATGCAGCAGTAACCTTCACACTGGGGATCATATTTCCTGACAGAGCTGTTTGTGCTTGATAAATAGCTGCCTCTAACACCTTTCCTCACACAGGCACAATGGGGGATCCTAGCTTGTTCTGGGGGATGCATTCCTCTTAATCTCCTTCCATATCAATTTTACAAGGAGGTTGAGCCCGTTCTGAAAGCTAAACCTGTATGATATCCTGAGGACCCACTGCATGGCAGCAACTGTCATATGCCTATTTATCTCTCCTGCTTTGTCCTTGTTGTTACTAGGTGGAGAGAAACCACATACTGTAGAAGCACCTCAGTGACAAGGGAAAATAATTCTTTCTGGTTTTCCCAGAAAGATGGTTAAACCAATATCTGCAACAGATCTCAAAATCATGTTTCTATGTTAAACTGAGGACTGAGTAGCAAACCTGGATTTGACAGAGTTTTAGGATGGTAAAGACGTCTTATCAAAGACCAGCAGAAACCACAGAATCATAGAATGTCGTGAGTTGGAGGGACCCACAAGGATCATTAAAGTCTGACTCCTGGCCCTGCACAAGAGTCACACCATGTGCCTTAGAGGGTTGTCCCAGCACTTGAACTTTTTCAGTCTTGGTCCTGTGACCACTTCCCTGGGGAGCCTGTTCCAGTGCCCAACCACCCTCTGGGTGAAGAATCTGTTCTGTTATCTAACCTAAACCTCCCCTGACACAGCTTCATGTCGTTCCCTTGGGTCTTATCACCTACCAGCAGAGAGAAGAGTGAGGAAGAAGAGTGTGGAAGATGAGGTGCCACCAATCCAATAGCTTGAGTTGTGTTTCATCCCCAGTTCAAATCCAAATGAGTGCTTAAAGGAATATTTATTCCTTACACACACACACACACACACACACACACACACTTCCCCATCTGTCTAGAAATTCTTCTAATGTTTAACATAGTGAAATTTATGTTTCTGTGATGAAATTCTACTGCTAAAATATCTTACACAAAACTTACCTCACTTCAGTGTGCTGGGAGTTTGCAAAAGGTGGTTATTGACTTTGAATATATTCTTATTCAAGTTTTCTGTAGCAGAACATTGCAACAACTGGATTTTTTTCTTTGAGAGAAGCATAGCCTTTGCTGTTAGATTGCTATTCCTTGAGGAAAGCATAGCCTTTGCTATTCTCCTTGCAATCAGATTTTATGCATAGATATTATGAGTAAAAAGCTAAAGACTGGTCTCAAAAGATTTGAATTGACATAAGGCATTTTAAACATGTTGTACCAATATCTACTATTTGTTGTTTATTGTAAGTGTGAAGAAGTCTGCACATGTATAAGTTAAATACAGGAGAAAAAGGACCTGTGTGCTACCCCTGTAAAGCTGTTCTTCCAAGATGAAATTTAAATAAAACAATGACATTTACTTTGGAAATGAAATGCTCATCTTTTTAAATACTGTACTGTAAGCTGGTCAGTGACGAATGACTCTCAGCTGGAACGTTGATGAGGCCTCTACTGTCAGACATCTTTCCTAATAAGGTAAATCACATAGTGTTTGGTCAATCAGCTAAATCCAGGGAACGAAATCCAGCTTAAACTCCTTTTGCCAAAAGACTCTAACAACCACAGGTTCATGTCCACCAATAATATGTTGCCAATCCAACCAGAATGCAATCAGTATGTATTTGCTACCACTGACAAAAACTATATTATTATTTTTAAAGGCCAGTTTTTCTTTAGAGTAGTCATCTTTCTGTCATCTGAGAAGGCTGATCTAAAACAGTTGGGAAATGGAGTCACTGTTCTTCTCAGAGTTTTGGTTTTTTCTATTTTTTATTTTATTTTATTTCTTAGATATAAGAGTAAGCAGTCTGCTTGTTATAAGCAAGAGATTACATGAATTCTGCATATGGTTTGTCCTTGTAAGTCTGTCCCATTTATTCTTTGGTATTTCTGTAAATTAGTCCAAAGCACTATGCCAAATAGTTGTATTGTATGCTTTCTTCAAAATTTTATGAGTGGCTTATACTTAAATGAGAGTATGATTAGGCGATAAATATTATTCTCTATGAGAATGTACCAATGTACAATGTATGGCATTATGTAAAAATAAATAATCCCAACATGGGTCATGTATAGTATATACATGGGTCAATAGAGGTAGGGATATGTGGGCATAACTGCACATGCATAAAAGGATGTGAGCCAGGTTTTCTTTGTTCTCTTCAGATTAATAACTATGAGTTTACAGTGCCATGAGGATCATACTTCTCATGAATATTCTATATATTATCAATGTCAATGTAAAGCTGATTACTGAGCTGTTGAAAATATCTAGGCCTTCCTTTTGGGACTAAAATCTTCTTATTAGTTGGTTTTGAATTTTCATAAAACTTGATTTTCACTTGTAAGAATTTATAAGAAAAGGGTCTTTAGCATAACAGGCATAATTTCTGTGGTTTTTTTTAAGCTTTTTCAAAGAGTGAGGTTTCTGGCACCATACTGACCTGTGAAGGTCCCTTGTCTTCCCCAGAAGCTGGTGACAGCTGTTCAACTCAGACTGCTCCATCTCTAGCTTCATCATGGCTTCTGACCAGAATCATTCCAAAGCAAAATGGTTACTAAAGGTGCTTATATAGAAAACTGCAAAACTAGGCCTTGTGAAATACCTTCAAATGTTTTGATTCATAGATTAAATATGTGCCAGAGTGTCATGCAGAGCCAGTATGTGGATATAGGGCTCCTAGGCCAGAAATGTGCTGTGTCCTTAAGAAAGCTGACAGAGACACAAGATATACAGTAGAACGTGGCCTTAATGCCCTCAGATATTGATACTTGAGTTAAAACTATGAAGACTATTATTAATAGCCATTGATACCATACTTAGATTTATTAATGCAAAATTAATGCAAGTACATTTATGACCATGTTTATGATGAATAAACCAAAACAATTCCTTTGCATGCCTGATAGAAAAGAAATCTAATATATTAGTGCTACTTGTCACCCAGTTCTAATGAAAGGGGAAATTCTACTGTGAGGCTCCAAACAATTTGATAAAAAGGCCTTAATGTAATCTGAGAATACCAAACCAAATGAGAAATGGAACACTCTGAAGATACAGCAGTTCAAAAAATGAATTCTGAAGCAGGACAAAGTAATACTTCTACATGTGTAGTGTTGAGATTTGGTGCGTTATGTTTCATACTGTGGTTATCTTTGGAAGTCTGAAGAATTAGAGTGATTCTATTAATTTAAGTCAGAAATAACTGCATGAGCTCTCTGTCGAGTAAATCATACATGATAAAAATATTTTTGGTGTTTCCATTACAGTTTTCATTCTATATAAGGTACTGACTGTCTTGAAATTGGTATATTCAAGAAAAACCTTCTTCAGGAATATGAATAACTTCACAAGAAGTCAGAAGACATGTGAATATGGAAATTAAGCATTTGTAGTAACTCTTTCTAGGACACAGTACTAAGATATCTATGGGATCCAAAACAGGACAAAGACTTAAATAACTTGATCTTTTTATTATCAGCCAGTAGGACCAATCTTACAGTATGGTTCAGCTGCAGTTACATAGCTATGCAGTAGCAGGGATAACGTAGAAGGGAAAGGAGGCAGCACTCAGTACTTCATCAGCCAAAATACCAGCTTTCTCTCTGCTGCTGTGAGACGCACCCTTAAGGAAGGGCCTGTTCTTGTGAATGGATCTGTTCATGTGGTTCATTGTGTGAATTTATGTCCACGTAGTTAAACAAACAGAAACAAATCTACAACTTTCCTTTTAAACAGAACTTTACTTTCATACGTCAGCTGCACTGTTTGTGTTTTTTAACTGAGAGAGTGGCCACTGCTCCTTGATAACAGCGATCTGAGCTTCAGGCCTTTCAAAATGCATGTGAGTGTCTCTCGACTTTCTAAACGATGATATAAACAGAGAAATAAGGAAAAAAAAGATGAAGTAGGAGAAGATCTGAGCATAGTATAGCTTATGATTTCCTCTGAAATTATACAGCACATTTGCCAGCTGTGTAAATATAAATTTGATTCTTATTGTTCATTTGTTAATGCTGCATCAAACAAACATGCCAAAACTATCACAAATTTAACACTTGTAACATCTTAATGCCACTATCGTTAAACTTCTGCAGAAGGCAAAATATTCAATACAAGGAGGAAGTAAGCATGGATCTTTCAAAAAATCTGTAGGAATTTGGCAAATATGTGACAATGTTTTTCCTATTATCAGATGCTAACAATGTGTCATTAAACAATGTCTCCGCAAATCCTACATCTGTACTATTTTAATCTATTATTGATAAGAATACTTTTTTTGTTTTGACAATTTGGAAATTTCTTTACTACAGTATCCTTCTGTTTGCGTAGCTTGTGGTTTCCTGTCATAGCTGGAAAGTCTGTTCAGCCTGGCAGGGCCCTTCTAGTGTATATAAATTGGACTGTCATTGAGCTGCACTGGCCAATGATGAGAGAGGTACAGGAAGACTTTTTGTACTGTAGTCTAGTGTTAATTAAATACTCGTGATGATGATATGCAATCATCTGCAGATCAGTGAACAATTTAGGTTTTACTGTGAGTAGGCAATCACAGGGGTAAAATTAAATCCAGTGTAGAAAACTCACAAAATTTTGTAAACTCAAATCCCATGTGGTTCCTATATCATAGGCTTACCTGTTGGAGTGATACAATTTTTTTTTTTAACTTTTGAAAAAGAAGGCAGTGTAACTGTAGTGTCCTGCATTTTGAGTGAGTTTGCTAACCAAAGAACTCTTACTGACACAACTGTACCTCCTGCCAAAGACTCAGCTCTGAGTCTCCACAGCATAGCAGGGGCAGTGGACACAGCCCACATCTACAGGATGACTTTGCCACTGCTCTGCTCATGCTACTGAACTTAGGAAGATCGTAACATCCACCTTGTTCGGTCCAAGGGGGTGTCGTGGTTTGAGCTGGCAAACTGCCAGCCCTCCAAGACAGAGAGTCAGCGCCTCCCCCCAACCCCAACACCGAGGAAAAAGGGAGGAAAAGAGAGGGGAAGGAAAAAAACAACTTATGGCCACGTCTGTACTAAAACTACATATATTTTACAG
>JAWWEV010000115.1:85297916-85311604 GCA_035583235.1 Hafferia zeledoni | reverse complement strand
CACTCCCACACACTCTGACTTCACTTCCCTGGAAAATGATGTTGTAATATGGTATGGAATAAAACACTATTGGCTAGAGGAAGTCAGCTGTCGGCTTAGCCCAGCCCAGATCAGCTGACAGCCCCCAGTCCAGGCTGAACTTCAAAAAACTCAAATTTAGGTCCATCTAGGTGAAACCATAACAGGGGGCTAATGCTCTCTTTGCCAGGTGTAGGGGACCAAAGGGGCTACATGTTATAGTGCTCAGGCACAACTCCTCTGTGCAGGGAAAAAGTCAGGTGAAACAATAGGCTGTGGAAGGGCTGGTTGGTGGCTGCCACTCCTGCTGAAAGGGGTGGGTGAGGGCACAAAGGAGAAACTATGGCCAAGAATGAAGGGAAAAGCTTTCCCAGGAAAACCCTTCCCATGAGGATTTCCTTCCTATCTTCCAAGGAGTGGTGAGCCCAAATCACCTCTAACTCTAGTCAGTAACTTCCTCCACTATTTCCCTGCTTGAGCTGAATATTTGCCCTTCCATCTTGAACTGACAAAGTTTGATTTTGTTTATGCTGTTGGAAGGGTTTGAATTGAATGTGAAAAGTCCAATACTTTTTTTCCCAACAGAAGCACAATGTCAGTGAAGTGGAATTACTTGGCTTTTCTCTTCATCTAAAAGTCTAGATGTCATAAAACTCAAGTGTCTTTGGAAAAAATTCTTACAAACATTTTTTTTAAAAAATTATTCTGTTGCTATTGCACTTTTTTTTTAAATTTTTTTTAAAGAAATAAGAACTCCTCTTTGGCATGTCTCAGGCTTTTCAATTGTCTTTACAGATCACAGTCCATCCAACACTGTGTTACATAAACTGCAGACCATGGAGGGAAGAGGTACAAAAGGGGAATACAAATTTCTCTGCAATAGTTTTCAGCACATGTTTGCAGTTGTCAGTCTTACCTTCTTTTTATCCTTACTTCCCTGGAAAACCTTTTTAAAAGAGCAAAGAACAAAATAGGCAATACAATACCCAGACACTTCGATATATCATAGCCAGTCAGTCCAGATTGCAGGTAAATGAAGTGGTTACACTGTGAAGTAATAATTTTTGCAAATGACGGATCATAACAGTTGCAATTACTTGGAACAGCCCTACTGTCTGAAGAGAAGAAAATCAAACTGAAAAACAGGACAACCAACAAGGCAAATACTGTCCAGTCAATTACAGTTCTCTCCTCATGAAAATACTTCCATTAATGGAAATGGATGTATAATTTAATATTGAAAACTTCCAGAAGGGTAAAAAGAAAATAAAGGACAAACTGTACCAGGAAAATATGACTGGCTGATTTGACAGCATTACAGAAATACTCAGATTAAGAGAACATTCCATTCAAGGGACCATTACTCAGTGATCTGATTCATACTTTGTTTTTGTTTTGTTTTTGTTTCATAACAATTAGGTGAAAAGGGATCACTGGAAAGTCCAGCCCATCCTCTTGTTTGCAAAGAGACTTCATCTTTCTTTTTTTGTTGTTGCAATTCCCTGTGTAGGACTGACAAATATACAGAATTACATTCATTCTTGAGCTGAATAAGCTCAGGAGAGTTGTTCCATTATCCCCCTTGAGAATTCATCTCAATGCTGTGTAATTTTCTCTCAAAAATAGCTACACCAATTTTTTGACTTGAACTTACACTGATGACATAATTAGATTTTTCTAAAGCATTTATTACTGGGATAATTTTTAAGAGAGTCAGGCTTAGAGTTACTGATAAACTGAGATTTTAATGTTTGTTAAGAAAGACTTGTTTCTGCCTTTGGAGCAATTTATTTCTTTCCAAATGAATCTTGTCAAATGTTGTACTACATCTCCTTTTTTTTTTTTCACATGTTGTTCTGAATCTTAAACTCAGGTTACATTTCATCAAGGCTCACGAGCCATTGGCAAAGTGTAAGTCCAATACAATACCTTTGCTCTACACTCTTGTTGGCTAAGAATTTATGAAAAAGGGTGGGATGCTACACCCAGTTGGACGAGGAGTCTTCTGGCATCTGAGAGATGGGTTGTACTTTATTCAGTTGAGAGACTGGAAATTGGACATCTTGTAGTTCACACTTGCCTGCTATAATGATTGGCTTTTATAAACCAACTGCCTTGTTTCTGTCTTTTGGAGCTGCTTCAGTTTCCAAACATTATTTTAAGTAAGTCCTGATGTGAAGACTTGATCCTAGCTCTCCCACATGGCAGAGGTGCACCAGCTGAAGTGCACCACCTGTCAGCACCTTGTTACTCCTTTTTCATAGTAAAAATAGTCTTGAAGTACAGATGTTTCATCACATGCAATTAAATTATTTCACCTTAGTGAGATATCCTCTTGCCAGAATGTGGTGTTGTAGCCTCCTAGTTGTTAGTGAAAATGCAGTAGTTTAAATGACATTGGAGATGAAATAGGCTCATAAATTTCACCTCACACATAAGATAAGCAAAAAAGACAACCCTGAAATGACCTTGCAGTCAACTAGGATGAGGTAACCTCTCAAATTGTTGGAACAGCAGCAGTTTTGGTCACATATTTATGCAATGGGTTTCAATCCTAGTATCGAAAATGAAATTTTATGGAAGTTGAAATATTTTATAGGACAGTGAATTCGCTGTTGCTTTGTCTTACCATAAAATTTTTTCTCTACTTAATTACATTTTCCTCAAAGTTCCTTTATTCATGCAAAATGTCTGGTAAATAGCATATATAAAAATGATTTATAGTATAATTTTAAAACTCTTGTACTTGATTTCTTACTTTTTAATGAAGGCATATCCTTGGAAATAGTTTGGTCTGAACTGTGAACTGCAGGCACCTGGTTCAAATTTAGATTGAAAAAGAGTTAATCAGTAGTTGATTAATTCTTTGTAGCAGCAAATATTTCTTGTATTCATTGGTTATTGACAGAACTGCCAGATGCTATGCTAAAAAATGAGCAATATATTCTCTCTAACAATTCCTACCCCAAGTACAGCCTGCGCCCAAATGTTGACTCCAAATACTCCCATACTGCTTTAGAAAGGGGATGTGGGGGAAGAAAGGTAATTTTGGATTCAATCATTATTGCCAAAGACAAGGCCACAAGCAATCCAATGTTCTTACTAAAAGAGATGTTCTAGCTCACATCAAAGTTCCCATGTGCTCACACATTGTGACAGACAGTATGAAGGTTTCACTCATGCTCAGTTTGCTGTATGCACACCATATGTTCTGGTGTGCTAAAGACATGTTGAATAAGGTAGAAAGTGGCTTTGTTCCATCACTCATGTTCTGGGTCAGGCAGAAACATGTGGCAGGAGGCGAGAAACACCTGCACCTTCCTGGGGATCAGCCCAGCATTTGCAGGCAGAGAAAAGACATAGGCTCAGCAAACAGGGAGGTGGCAACATCTGTCAGGGTTGGGAGGACCCTGGGTCACAGGCAGAACATGGGCCAACAGCCAGGCTTTGGAGGTGCTTGGGAAAAATCACCTCCCGGCTCAGATGAACACTAATACTCAACATGAGTACTGACACAGCTCAGGAAGGTGTTGAAAGTGTGGATGAAGAGCTGGCCCTGAATGATGGAGTACATACACAGATTAGTTTTCTAACCTTATTTCTTGTCCAGAAGAGCTGAGGTTTCTCTGATTCAAGTTATGAGTTAGAGGGTTGTAGGGCTTTGAAGTAATTTGGGTGTATTGGTCATTATGAAAAAAATTGTGAGGAGTCTGCCTCGAAGTTCTGTTAGGCACGTACATATTCTGTACTTCATGTTGCTTACAGAATGTTAAAATAATTTTTTAAAAGTAATTTCCTCAGGTAATCCTCACTGAATATAACCTGAAGTAGGAAGGAGCAATATCAGAGAAAACTTTGAGACAAAGCTCCCATTGTATTTCAACATGCCTGACTAGTTCTAATACTTAATAACTTCTTTTTTTCTGTACTTTCTTTCATAAATAATTGAATAAATAACTCAGGAAAAATCCACCACTTGTGTCACAGATATGGTCAGACCAGGTGATGACAGTGGTCCTATTTCAGCACTGAATCTGATATCATGGAGCTTAGCAGCTATACAAGGTGTGGACTTTCTGAAACCTCCGAATAAAACAAGCAGAACATAAAAAAAGGAAACGTCCAGGAAATATTTTGTTGCTCTTTGCTTTTTCCACAATTCCTTTCCTACTTGTCTCTAATAACAGAAGATATTAAGGAATTGTATAACTTGTTTTAACTTTGAAGTTAGCCTTTTACTGAACAGAGCTAGAGACCTGCAAAGTTCCTATGCAACCTAAATTATTTTCTGATTCTATAACTCATATTGTTGTCTCACCCAGCGAATTTCCTATTTTTTACCTAGATTTCATAGAATAATAAAGAAAACAAATCAAAACAAAATCTGTAGTTTACCCAAAGTAAGAATGTATTCTTTCAAGACTGTAGAGTGTTGTGTCACTTCAAGCCATTGTGAAAATACTTTTTCATTATTAAAATTCCAGTTAATATATGTTTCCTAAAGGAATCAAAGACAAAAGAAATCTTAAAAGTCTTTAGATTGATAATATATTTATTTTGATGCTTTGTTCTTTTATTGGTATAAATTCACCACACAATAAGGGCACATTCTCATATTGTCATTGCTTGGAATCCAGCTACACATCTGTGGTTTTGCGTACTAATTACAGGAGAAGCTCATGAGATTACCTGATCTATACTGTTTCAATCAATCAGCTAGAGGCTTTTATGTTATTCTGTTATTATATTATAATATATTTTTATATAGTTATTATATTATTTCCAACATTTGGGAATTAAGATGCATGATATGTGTTATCTCTCTCATATCCCAAAAAAGTTTCTTCTGCTGCTTCATTTTTGCTAGCTAGGTTGACAAGTCTCTCAACTTAGTTGACTGACCAATCTCTAGATTTTAATAGGTACCGATAGAAAATATTTTATATAAAATGCTGCAGAAAAAAATTTTATTTTCCATATGTGCCAGTTTTTCACTTTATATAAAAAAATACATTATAACATATGAAGGGTTACACTATTTTCTTCAGCTATGACACATACATCCACTCGATTTTTGCCATAAACAATTTGTAAAACTTGATGCTCTAGGGCTTTTTTTTCGGTTTTGTTGTTGTTTGTTTGGTTTTTGTTTGTTTCTTCATTTTAACTCCTTTGTAAAAATTTTTTTGCTGCAGAGATTGTCTCTAAGCTCTCTTTAAATCTTTCCTCTGCATCTGTATTTATTCTCCTCATTTTAAATTATAACTAAATGCACGCTAAGGTTACAATCAGCAGCAACAGTAGCATCATCCCTGTTCAGGATGATATCCCTAAGGTTTCCATTCCAAACTGAATTTTGGGCTTTCTCTACCATTTAATAAGGGCTCTTTGAGCAACAGATGCATTCTTCTGGAACATGATCAGGAGAAAATAGCCATTCGTTTCTTTGAAAAACAGATCCAACTTACTTTTAACAAGTTGATTTAAAAAGGTAACATTAATTATAGCTGCTGGAATCAAATTTCTCCCCCACACCCTACCTGCAAAACAGCTAGCTAGCTACACCTCAAATGAAACCTGACTGAAAGGTCACAGCAAGGTAGAAGGTGTGAGATTAAATGGATAACATTTAAGTGAATATTAAAAGCCAATTTATAAATGGTTGAAAAGCACCAGTTTCATAAAGGTCAATGAGATTTACAAAGCTGCTGAGATTAATAAAATTTGCCAGACCTCCAGCTAGACTCCTGCTTTCCGAACTACCTACAAAACACCCACATATTACTGGAGAGCAACGCCTTGGAATAATTCCACATGTGTCTCTGGGTAGTAGCTTGGACCTCATAAATTGCCCTTGTTCCAGTGTTTCAGCACTGCTGCTGAAGACCTTAGCTGATGCAGAGGAACATGCAAATTTGTTAACCTAAGCACATGACATTTTCAGCAATGTAGTGATTCCAGATTTGTCTCTCTAAAGTAAACTATACCTCCAGTTATGGCAGGCCTGACCTGAACAGTCCTGTTTCATAGCCTTATATCTGGCAGAACAGCAGAAGCAAGACATGAGAGTCTTGCTCCTAGTGTACTACAGCCTACACTCTGCTCTGGCTCAGCACACGGAACTCCCCATCTCATCTGTGCCACATAGGGATTCCTGTGTTGGTCCATTTCAGTGAACCATTTCTATCTTTTAGCATATAAATAATCATAGAATCATAGAAGGATTTGGGTTGGAAGGGACCTGTAAATGCCATCTAGTCCCTATTATGGTAACAGACATCTGCAACTACATCAGGTTGCTCAGACCCCTATCCTGTCAAAATGTTCATCCATTTACAAACTGATGGTATTCCAACAAAATAACAGCTCAAACTATTTTAAGTGCTCACAAACTCATTATTCTCTTTAACATTTCTGATATATTTATCATAATCTACAATCACCTCTTCTGATTTGATACACCTTTATGAAGACCTTGAAATGGGAATTAATGCTTGGCAATTTGACAGATTTTGTAGAAGAAAGTCAATGTTGTCTTGCAACCCTTTTTCCAAATTTAAAAACATATATGAGGTAGAAAAAAATTACCTATTTTTTGTTGTTTGTTTCTGTTTACTTCTTGTTATTAAGAGAGTAAGATTTGGCAGCAGAATGAGGAGCTCTTGCTTCTTTTTGTATGGTGTAATGAGAGAAATAAAACCCTGGTGAAAGGGTAAGATGTTTTAAAGCTTTTGAAACTAAGAATACTGCACTCATGCCAGCATTTCCTGAGCCCAAAAAAATTCAAACAAGTTTGGATAATAAAACCATAAGAAAATAGCTCAAAATGGATTGAACCAGTCTCCAACTCATCCAAAACAAACTGACTGATTTTAGTGATTTTTACCAAATAATAGACAAAAGGATCCTTGGAAGAGTCCTTCCGACAGATAGGACAAGTGCTAGTATTAGAGTCCCACATTAGCTTGTAAAAACTTCCTATGCCAGATGTGTGTGCCCAAGGAAGAAGGGGCTACAACTTGGGAAATCTGTTTGTTTTTCCATTTAAGTAGAATACTTTCTCAGAATTGTAAATTCAGGGCTTGGCTCAGAAACTTCACGCTTGCTTGAATTTCTCTGGAAACACTTATGCCACGCTTCTGAAAAACACCCCATGTACTTGGCCTACTGGGAGACTTGGGATAAGGCTGGAAGCACCCATGGGGTTGATTTGTGGGCTGCACAGTGGAGTCACTGCATCTCTTGCATTTCCTTGTGATGCTCCAATAAATCCATCTCTCTCAATGTCTTATGCTGCTTGGAAGCCACAGAATGGTGGTATTATAGAAGGTACTTGAGTAAGCAGAATTTTTAAAACAAGTTTTTACAATTTAGGACATTTCAAGGGTAAAAGAAATAGAGAGGCCTTCAGAAAGATTCCCCATGACCTGAAGAGTTATTCTAGGGAAAAAAGGCCCCAAAACCAGCAATCTATCTTCTATTAGTTGACATTATATTTTTAATTATTCTTAGGAGATACAGCAGTAATATCCATCTGTAATGTCAGAATCTGAAAAATTATCTTATTCTTTCTGTAAGTGGTGTATTAGAAGTCTAAAAGGTTCCCACAAGAATCTGCCACCTAATTAAGTTGATGGAACAGTATTTCACAATTGCTATTTGTTCTGGCAGTACTAAGATGTTTTGAAGGGTGGTTGAAGATTTCCATTGCAGTCGTCAGAATATGTCTGATTTGTAACATGAAACTGTTAGTTGGTTATCTCAGAGCATTATAATGACAGTAATAAAAATGATCTCACACAGAATGATCAGTGCGGCTGTCCATTATGCAGCGCTTGTTCCATAAATGTGGTTTTAAGGATGTGCTTGTTATGCTCACTTAGACAAGATTTAGTTTCTTAATAGGGTAGTGTTGCCATTATAGAGAACTTCTTCATGTTGATAAAGATTCACTCTTCATAAGTTGCACCAATTTTAGGAGAAAAAGATAATGAGGATGTATAATGAGCTTAAATAATGAACATAATACAAATGTTATGAAGACAAATGTCAATGTTACACTGGAGGAAAGTAATATAATTTAAATATGTATCTAATTTTTACTCCTCATTCTAGGAGGTCACCCTTCTACATGAATCACAAATTTCAATACTATTTAAAGATACTCTGAGAATCTAAAGTGAAAAAAGAAGGGAAATAAAACCTGTATGTCAATAACAGGTAACAGGTATAACTGTTAGACACAAAATGCCTGAGCTTTCTACAAAAGCCATACTTACACACTCTTAGAATCATAGAATCCATTGGGTTGGAAAATACCTCCGAGATAATCAAGTCCAACCCTTGGTCCGACTCCAGTCCATTTACTAGATCATGTCACTCAGTGCCACGTCCAATCTCAGTTTAAAAACTTCTTGAACCTGTTACTTGCATAGAAAAATGAGATTGCCTTTCATTTTCAATATATCCCTGAAGCTTTGCCTATGCTTTATACTGGAGTTCTGAGCTGCTGCTGCTGATAGTGGTGTTCTCTATTTAGAATTAAGACAATATCTGGATGAGTAGGTTAAGTTTCAATAACTAAACACACACCATTTATGTAGGAGAGGTTTATATTTATTATTCTAAACCTTGCCTTATTTAAATCTCTAGCCACACTGAAATTTCAGCAACAAAAGGTGCACTCACCTTCTGGGCAAGAGAAAAGAGATCATTTCCAAACAGTGACACTTTAGAGCACCATTTAAAAAAAGCTACATACGTTACATCCTTATCCCAGTAGTATTAAGAAGTTTTTCAGAGTTTGATAAGTAAGCTGTAAACAAATAACTCTTTAATAAAAGTTGTATGTATATGTACTTAGTCCAATAGAAACTAAACACTGTAACATTTTTCTTTTTTTTTCCCCTGACATCTTGAAGTTAAAAGTAATTCCCCGTATCCTTGTGGAAGCTAGGGCTATTAGTTTGCTGCTTAGAACAGGACTTGGCATTTCTGAATACGTCTATACTATTTTTGATGCTTGATTTTGCCACCCTGAGCCTTCAAGTTGTGCTGTGAGAATGGTTCTCTGGTGTGCCCATCCCACTAGTTGTCTCCCATACCCATTGTAGTCTCATGACTGTCAGTCCCTATAACTTGCCTACCTGTCTATACATATCCTCTCTCTCAAATCTCCTCTTCAAAGTCCCTAGGGAAGATATTGAAATTTTGTATCTGAGAGGAGGTTGCAGGTTTAAACATCCAATCCAAACCTTTTTTTGCACATGAGAGGGTCATCAACTTCAGTCATATTCCACTAAGGATCGTTATGGCAGGAAATCATCCAGCTGCAGGGCTTGTACACAGCTAGAGAAAGTGTACAATTTGAGAACATATATCAAAGAAGAATTATTACAAGTAAGAAAATTTCTTTCTTCCAAAGAAAAAGAAATATTTGCAGGGTTTTTTTGTTTGTTGTTCTTTTTTTCTTCAGAAAATTGCAACCATCTGTAATCCAGATGAGATTCTATTTTATGCAGTTGCCTCAGGAATAGAAATTTTAATACCTCCAGTTCATCAGGTATGAGTCCATGTGTAAGCACCTATGATGAAACTATATGATTCAGTGAAGGTAACTTCTCTACAGGCTTTCTGTTTTATGTGTGCATTTAATAAAAAAGCTTCACCACTTCACAATAAATGAAGTATATGAAGCAGATTCAAGTAGGAAGAAAAAGTATCCTACTGAGATATCTTTTTTCTAACAAAATGAAAACCCGGTACTTGTGTGTCTCTCCTGGGATTCATGAGAAAAGATGTTTTAGCCTTTTTCAACCCAGAAGTGTGGAAATAATTTCAGTGAAAATTTTTTTTTAATAATTTGTAGACAATGCCATACCATAGAAAATATGCATCTTTTTGGAGCTGATGGCTTTGCTGAAATTAGTAATTGAACAGAACAACCTAAAAGCTACTTGTTTTGCCACTGCTTGTTGAAGAAAACCTAAATTGCAACAGGATACTTTTCACGTTTGTCTACATAATGTCCAGAATGTCTTTAGAGCATTAATATGTCATAGCCAAGCCCCAAAATCAAAAAGAAAACTGATTTCTTAGGATATGTTTGTGGATGCACTAAACATCTACTTAGGAATAGCCATGAAAATTTGAAAACTAGTGTCTCTTTTTTTAACTGAAGTAGTGAGAAGTGATGTTTTAACTGATGTGAAGAAATTAGTTTGGCCAGGAGTAATCTGTAGAACAGACTGACTTTACTTGAAAAGTACATAACTGCATTACAGGTAACTGGCCATACAACATGAAAAAATGCAGGCAGTTTGTAATATGTGTAGGATGTGTAATAGTATAAAGATATTGTCATTAACTATTCTAGGTCATTTAGAAGCCAGAAAAAAATGAGAAGAAAAGGCTGAATTTTTTGTGTTGTTTTCAGTGATAAGGACAAAGCACTTCCATCATATGGAGAGATAATCAAGGGCAGATTTTTAGAAAATGGATATAAAAATATGGACAAAATGAAAACAATGTTATGTGTAAGCTATAAATTACTTCTTCAGTGAATAAGACTTCAAAATAAAAATTGGCCAGCTTCTTTCTTTTCACCCATGCATTGATGTTTATCTGGGTACACCAGTTATCTTTGGGTGCATTTGGGATTTAAGAATAGCTCACTTGCACTGACAATCTCTTAGGCACTGTGTATGAAGTGCCATTTAAATCCCTACAGATTAATATAAAATGCTTTCTATGTTTCATGATTAAAACAAATGCTTGTTTTCAAACACAATTACTGTCACTGGTATTATCAGAGGTATGGCTAGAAACATCTTATCTCCATGCATTTGTAGGGCATGAATTCACATACTTTTTTATGCTACTGAAAAGCAGTGGCATAGATGCAAGCACAGTCAGCACAGAGAATTTTCTCTAGGTTGACTGTCAGTTTAAGTGGATTTTTATTTCAAGCTATCAAAACAGTGTGGAGCTTTTTTTTTTTTTTTTTAGATTTAAAGCCTTCAATACTTGCAACCTGTTATTTAGCCTCTATAGCGTGTCTAATTTGATAAATGTGGACCTAACAGCTCCAGACAATGACATCAGCACTGTGCCTTTCTCTGTTGTTCCTGGCTGGACTTCAGCAGGAACAACAGTAGTAAGCTTTTTATTCTATACACGTCTTAGTGAAGATCACTGAAGTTTGAGCCTGCCAGACCAAAGAGACTTTTGCTCTGGTCAGTCACACAAACTAAGTCCAGAGCTAGGCACTTAGAGAACAAACACAGCTTTTTGAAACACTGTATTTTCATGGTAATTGTAGTTTATCTTTGTGAAAATTCAGTTGTAGCCTGTTGTACTGTTCATTAGAGACTATACATTCATGCTTAGGCACCCATTAAAATATTTTTCTCATTATGCAACAACTGGATTCACACTTTCTTTGTTTATAAGTGCTTGAAAACAACTGTCAACAGCTTCAGAAGTCCCTTCATGACTGTGATGGAATTAACTTCTTTTGTTTTCCCCAGGCCAAGTGCATGTTGGCTGAGTGCACTCTCATATAATCTCTCAATATTATCCTGAATTGCACGCTGCCTTCTTTCGCCTTCTGTATGCAACTCACACATGCTAAGGAATAGGAATTTTTGTCTGGATACTGGATTTGATCCTTTTAATGCCACCATAGTGAGACTGAAAAAAACTTCCACAGCTTTCAACACAGGCAATGTGTGCTTCGAAGGCCTTTTTAAGAATAATTGGGTGTGAATTGATATTCTGCAAACTGGGTGCTCTGGGAAGGCCCCACTTCCCTCTAGCTTACCCTACCCCAATGATGTTCCCTCCTATGGTCTCCTCTTGGTCACTCTCAGGAAGGAAAAGAGTCTTTTCTTTGTGGGTTCACTAGGGAGCCTATCATCCCACTTGGCAGCTTCAGAAAGTGTGTAATTCAAGCTCTGATTCTCCCAAAGCTGCTGAAGGATGGTGAAAATACCTAATGCACACAGACTCTCCAAAAACCTCTCCACGAATGAGAATTAAAACCTGACTGCATTATAACCCGAGTCATTTTACCTTTTCAACTGCTCTCAGGACATCGTGGGTCCCTATCCCCTAAAGCTACTAGTACCCTTAACAGTCTGGAAAAAACAACTAGACCGAGGCTATGGGAGCCCCTGAAAAGGGGAAACATGGTCTTACAAAACAGTTAGGAGGGAGCAAGAACATAGAAGAGGGAGTCCAAACCACAGCCTGGCTAGCTTAGCCATGTACAAAAAATGAGCGTTAATAGAAAGGGATGAATTCATCACAGTTGCTGCAGTGTCTTTGCAAGGTGGTAAAATACCAAATCCACTTTGATTTGTGAAGGTTTGCTGTTTGCAGCAGGCCCCCCATGTTGTGCTAATAACATGAACTTTTCCGAGGCATCATAAATTCTCACACTGAGGTACAATGCAAAGCCCACAGCTCACGCTCATATCAGTCAAATACTGCTATTGTAGTTATTTTCGACCTCTAAAAGGCAAATCTTCTGCCAAAAGTGATGGCAAGAACAAAAAGTACCATTATTATAAGCACTCATGAAAGGGCACAGCATGCTGTTGCCCACAACATCCCTTGCAGACAGATCTGTTTGGACAAGTGCTTTGGAAAATATCACTTTTCCATAGTGTAAGTAAAACTGTTCACTTAGGATTATGGAATAGTAGGGGAGGGTTGAGTTTTGCAGCCAGCATTGTAAATAGGCCATAACCAACATTAGTTAAACTCTGCCTTCAATTCATCTGGCATATTATTTTATTCACCACCAATTTTTGCTGTAGACTGCTGGAGCTGAAATAGAAGGGGGGCATAGTGTGGGAAATGCTCTTTTAAGTCTTCATAAAAAAAGATATCACAGATGAGCTAGTAATTCGGCATACCATTCACCCTCTGCAATCTGTTTCTAGATTATTTTTAGAAGCAGAACTCATCAGGGCAATTTAAATGTAAGGGCCAAATCCTGATCTCAGCTGCATGAAAAAATATCTATAGAGGCATCTAACCATATTGTAGACCTGATGATTTTATTACCAAACAGCCAACTGCTGAAATCATTACAGATTGCTGATTTACTCTCAGATGAACAAAATTCACATTCACAGGATATTTCTTCATAGTAAGGATATTGGCACTGCCTATTTCCTTGCTACTGTTTATCATCGTAATATCTGTATGTATAAAAACAAAGAACTGAGGTTTGAGGCATCTTGATAATATTGTCTCCTATTTAGAGAGTAAGGAAGGAAAGAAAATGAATGACATGCCATTTGTATTATAAGGTGTCTGTGGCAGATTTGGGAAATCGTCCTATGTTTATTGCATACCAGTCCACATCATTAATGACAAAACCACCTCTTTCTTTCAAAACCTAGTCCAGTGCACAGGCCAATTAATGATACACAGAAGCTAAAAAAACTTGTTAAGTAATCAACTTCTTGACAAAGTAAGTCAGTGTGCTTATTTAGGGACTAAGCTCTAATATCTCTTTCCTTTGGGATTTTGAGATGTTATGGTTTTAGCCAGGTGGGCCTAAATTCAGGTTTTAAAGTTCAGACTAGGCCTGAAAATTGTCAGGTGACTTGAGCTGGGCTGAACTAGCTAACAGCTGACTTCTTTTAGCCAATAATATT
>JAWWEV010000115.1:85279362-85297816 GCA_035583235.1 Hafferia zeledoni | reverse complement strand
TGGGGAGTGGAAAGTTATTTCTTGTTATACATAACTTGTGTAAGTGTGTGTTATATTGTAGTTTTCTCTTAATTTTCACTTTTCTGTATAAATACATGTAGCTAGTTTAAGCATACACATGGGTTTAGAGGTTTTTTTCCTTTTCTCCCTTTTCTCAGCCGGAGGCTAATTCTGTACTTGGGCAGTTGGCGTTTTGCCAGCTCAACCCAAGACATGAGATTACTGTTTACAATCCCTGCATTTTAATTAAATTTTTCCATTTAAGCTCAGTTTCTTTAAAGGGCCTGAGCCAATCCCTACATATAAACTTGGTGGTTCTGCAGACCACCACTTTCTGCTAGCTGTGGGGAGCAGCAAGAGCCAGGCACTAAAGTAGGTTCATACCGAATCCAGCAGTCGGAGAAAGCCCAGTCACCCTCAGGACGAATGAGAACAACGGAACTGATCCTGGAGTGTCCAGGATTCAGAAAGCCATTATGTTTCCTCAGGACTGGATGGCTAATAGGGAAGAATATTTCATGTTGAATTTTCTGGTTCAGATAGAAAGCACACATAGTCTGCTGGATCCACACATTCCTAAATAATTCACACATTTCTGATATTTCTGCCATGCACACTATCTGAAGAATGCGAGATGTTGGCTTCCTCAGAATTGATTCAGAATTCCTATAGAAAGGAACATTGAGTCAAATATAAATCAACCCTTCAGCTGGCTAAGAAGAAATGTACTAGTACGTGTTTTGATTAGGAATGAAGGAACATTCTATTACTAAGCATGTACAGACAATTCAAAGCATATGCTCTGTACACAGTGTTTTGGGGCAAAGTTTCATCAGTAAAGCAAAATCAATCTACATTTAGTGATACACTGAGGTGATTGACCCAAGAAAGCCCATATGGTTTTCCTGTTGTGTCTAAGGAATAACTGAATGTAGAAACCTTTCTTTTGCGGGAAAATAGGGATCATTGGTTGGTTGACTTACAGCATTAGGTAACTAATATCAAAATATTTGCTTATGGATAAAACATGATTTTTAAGTACCTATTTTCTGAGATTCCATGGATCCACTGAGAACTCATGTAAGTTGGAAGGGACCATGCCTCATAATATGATTGGTCATTCACATGATATAAACCCCAAAATATTTCTGTTCATAGAAATCAATCTGAAGTATGAGACCAGCTTTGGTTTTGAGGAGTCTGTATCTGGATATCCCACCTGAGAAACACAGATTTTAAAAACTCTGACTAGAAACTGAGGATTATATTTAGACTTTCAGCCTGGTTCATTTACTCTCAATATAGAAGAAGGAAGATGCTCTTTCTAAGTAAGTAAGGATTGTTAAGAAGTCCTTAAAAGTTCATGTTTATGTTCTTAAAGTGCTAAAAGGCAATTTCATGGAACAATTTTTACAGCTTAAACCAGTTTATATCTAGGAGAACTTGGCAAAGCAGAGAAGTCTAAAGGTCTGATAGTCTCTGTTACATGTGTAATAATTAGGCATAGAATGCAAGTGAGTGATATCCTGAAGACAGTTTATTAATTCACTTCTTCATCTTCAGAGTAGGTTGTATGACTCCAAACTGCTTAAATGAGAAATCAGAATTTTTTGTGTTGTTAATATGCACCCATTTCCACTGAAATCATGGAGCAAGAAGTCTGGGTGAAGACATAACTAGCTTTGTGGCTGTCTGAAATTCTCATGTATGTAGGAAGTTGAGTTTCCTTCTTTATTCACTTTGTTGACAATTGTCATTAGTCCAGGAATAATGTTAAAGTAAAAAGAGCAAGGTATGTTCCTGACCTCATTTCAGAGGTTGACAGCAGACTACTCCCTAAAATCATGCTACTTTTCACCTAGCTACCAATTATTAACAATTGTGTTTAAATCATCACCATGACTCAGTCCTTATCACAGTCACTTTCACAGCAAATAATGACCTTGAGCAAAACCTTTTCCTTTCTACTGCCTTTATTTAAGCAATATTTCAAGCCATTTTCTCATCTTCTGAGGAAATAAGGAGTGTGGTTCAGATGTCCGACTGATATAAAGGCCAAATCAGACTTTACACACCTGAATCTTTTAGAATAAAACGTTGGACACAATATTGGTAAATATTTATAACCCTGAAACAACAGCAATAGTTAAAAGTATTTGGCTTGGAAACAATAGCAGAGAACTTGGATGGGTGATAAGAATTTTTGATATGCTATGCTACTTGATTTAAAGAAGGCAAAAGGGAATGCTTTCTCTTATGATATTGTTGCTGATACTTAATTACATTATCATATTGTACTAGTGTTGCTATCTAAATAGTAAAAAAAAAAAATAAATTTTGAGTCATATTTTTATAGATTTCATGGACTTGGGAAAATGTTACAATTGTGCTCTCTTACTTCATTTTTGTTATAATAAAGAGATCTTGCAAATTCATTCCCAGAGTCTCACGCTTACAATAAAATTTTTATTTGATGGTAGTTACTTTTTTGTTGTTGGTGGTGTTGTTTTATTGGAGAAGGTTAATTTTTATTTATGCTTCACATCAGCCTTATTTTAATTAGTTGTTTTAGACGATAAATGCAAGGATTTTGGTAGATGAGAAAGCTTTACATTATACATATGTCCATAGGCATTCTCATTGCATCTGCTGCATTAGATTAAAATACAGTTATTAACACTTTGAGAACATCATTCTGGCACATGCTGATTAGCTGTCACACTCTTGCAGAACCTATTGATAACCCAGTGTAGGTACGGACTACACACCACAAATTAATATCATCCCAATTATTTCTTTAGTTTTTGCTCTAAATAAGTCAGGGAAGTGTCTCTTTAATATTGCACAGAACCTGTGGATGTTATTAGTCTTGCTATTTAACATAAACATTGGACCATATGAGACACACAAGACACTTGGAAACAATTCAGTCCGTCAGGCCATTATAAATGTTTACTAGCTCTCAAAATCTGATTTTCTACCATATGCTGTAACCCAAAAAGTGGAGAAAGAGGAGCTCAGCTATCACTGTCTCGCTCACACCCACTACTGAGTAGATTTTTCTCACCAGGTAGCAAAATATATGTCTTTAAAAATGAAAGAAACAGGTAACTGTCCTAGTTCAGCAAGCTAGGACCAGTTTATCACTGTATGAATGTGATCAAATCTGGGTATTCTAAACCCTCTATGTAATTTCTCATGAACTGTTAACAATGGACCATTTACAGCAGCTGCCCAGGGCACACCCAACCCCTCAGGGTGTAAGCTGGGTGTTAAAGAAGCCTGTGAGATAGGAGCTGGGATAACTACCCTCCAGGGAGTCGTTAGCACCTCCACACCCAGCCTGAGGGGTCATGTCTGCTAATGGGCCATCAACAGTTCCAAAAATACCCCATGACTCACAGAGTTAGATCACCCATTTTGGAACTCCCCGCCCTGGGGGAGGTACTGGGCATTCCCACGAGAACCAGAGGGTATATAATCTTGGGGTTTGGGGAATTCTAGGACTATTCATCGGATCCAGAGGAGGATCAGAACTCCAACAGGACTGTGACCATCACTCTTGACCAGACTGCAACCATAATCTGCACCAACAGTTTTTTCTTTCTCTTCTTTTTGCTTTGAAGTCAGGGGAACCACATGGGGCTCAGCACAGGGGCTAACCTATGGCATTGTGTTTGTGCCCCAGGGGTTTTGTGGGTTAAAACCAATATTAACTCTGATTTATAATCTCTTTTGTGTTGGGTTCGTTTCTCCTGTTGGTTTACCTTTAAACCAGCACAGTAACAGGAAAATTGACAAAGAGGTCTATGCCATCAGGTAGGCATAGTAGATTATTCTGTATCACAGAGTACAGCTGCAGGTTTTATTACACTACAAGCTGGGTAATCATGTCATAACAAAAACTGCTCAAATGTAATTTTCTAATATGAATGCACATTACAGGAATAGTTTGTTGGCTCTGCCAACTTCTGTTTTGCCCTTCCATGACTCTAAGAGAGGAAGGGGTGGTATGCTTGGAGTGCACTGAGGATAAGTCATCCAACCCAAATTAGCCAGCGGAAGGTTCACATCTATGCTGGACTTGGACAGAATATATGATCCATAAACTACTTATGACATTCCATATGGAAACTGGCCACCACAAAGGATTAAAGCCTTCTCCAGTGGGCCTTTTTCTGTTCTGATCTGAGAAAGGACATTACTTTCTGAATGTCCTGAAAGGAAACCATCTCTCTGTTATTACAATTTATAGCTTTATTTGTGTGCCTGGTTTTGCTCAGCTTTTCACTGATAAGGTCTGCTTTCAGACCTTCCAATTTCACGAGCCTAATAGCAGTATCTGTGGGAGTGAAGCATTACTCATAGTAGAGTAGATCATGTCTTAGAACGTTATGTAAAGGTTGAGATATGTATAAGGTTAAGCAGATGGATATCATTCCCATTGAAATGTATATACTGAGGGTGGGATAATCTGTTTTAGCTTCCTCACACAAGCACACAATGGCAAATCAAACAACTGAGTACATTAAGTGGCCAGCTTTCCAACACCCTACCAGCTGAGCTTCTACATTCAAGCTGAACATTCTAATCTGTCCGTTGGCATTTCACAAATCAAGTGAGCAGGAAATGTGGTCCAGGAACCAAGGCTATCCAGGAAATCTGGCAATTTCTGATGTCTTATGAGGTCATGAGGTCCATGCCAGAAGCCCAAGTGCACCTACTATGTTTGTCACAGTGGGACAAAAAGATATCTCTATATATTGCTTTCTACAGAGATACAAATATGCAAATATTTGGGGTCTGGTCAAAGTCAAGGGATGTAGATGGGTCAGAAGGACACTGAAGTAAGCTCCTGCAGTTGTGCAAGCCAAAACTGTAACAGAGGGAGTTAAGCAAATGTTTCAAATGTCCTTTCCTTCACTGTTTTTCCCGATCTTAGCCTCCAAAACTTACCCTGTATGACATTATTTTCATGGTTCTGAACAACAATATTAAAAAGGAGAGGCTCACAAAAAGTGGTTTGAAAGGACATGTTTCAACACTAATCTCTTATTTGATCAGCTAGCATGGTCAAGCTACTGTCTTCAGGGTTACTGTCTTGTAATCATTTCTGAAATAGAAACAGGAGCTGTAGCAACCAAATAGAACTCAAAAGCAATACTCACAGTTTAATTTGTTGTGTATCACAATACGTCTGTATGAAATCATTACTAAAATATTTCCAGTAAAATAGATATAAGTGAAGGGGAGGAGAAGAGAGAATTGTTATTTGTCAGGGAGAAGAGAGATGCATCTTGTTTGCAATTTATGGAACACAGCAGTAGGTGGAGGGGAAAGGTACTCTATCAAAGTTTAGGTGTTTTGCTACTCAGCAGCCTTGAGAATTTTATTCTGCACATTTTATTTGCCCCCTATTTAATTCCCTCACATCTGTGCACACACAGCCCAGAAAGGCCACCATATCCTGGGATGCATAAAAAACAGTGTGGCCAGCAGATCAAAGGAGGTGATTCCACCCCTTTGTTCTGCTCTGCCCTGGTAAAACACCAGAGGAAATAGAGCATCTGGTTCTGGAGCCTCCAGCATAAGAAGGATGTGGACCCATTGGAGTGGATCCAGAAGAGGGTCATGAAGATGATCTGAGGGATGCAATACCTCCTCTATGAAAACAGGCAGAGATAGTGGGGACTGTTCAGCTTGAAGAAGAGCAATCTTCTGGGAGACCTTATTGTGGCCTTCCATTATTTACAAGGAGCTTAAAAGAAAGATGGGGACTAACTTTTTAATAGGGGCCATAGCAACACGACAAGGAGAAAATGCTTTTAAACTTAAAGTGGGCAACCTTTGACTAGATAGAAGGAAGAAATTTTTTATGATTAGCATGGTGAAACACTAGAACAGCTTTCCCAGAGAGGTGGTAGGTGTCCCATCCTTGGAAGTCGTCAAGGCCAGGTTGGATGGGGGTTTGACCCACTTGTATTGGAAAGTGCCCTGCTCATTGCAAGGGGATTGGACTAGATTCTATGACTCTACTTTTTTTTTTTTTTTTTTTTTTTTTTTTTTTTTTTTAGGTATTTTCTACTTTCCTTTAAGGGCCAGAGGTGAGAGATTTAAGGTGGAGTACTGGAAATGGTTCCCTTGCTGGTAGGTGAATTGCTTTGTCTTTTGTGACTTCTTTCTGAAAGATCATTCTGCTGTGTCATGGTTTTTTGCTTTCACTTTCATCATTGCTGCAAGGATTTTTCAGTGCACAATAACACAGTGCAATTGTAAGATCCAGAGATAATTTTGTGGGTTTTCTAAGTGCTTAGCATAAGCTGAATTGCATGTATTGTCTATTTACCTTTTTCTTTACATTATTTTGAGTTTTGTAATCAGCTCAGTATGTCATTAAGTCACAAAAATCAGAATGTGAGATTTAGTAGTAGATCTAAAACCAAAATTGCAAGTAATAGCTAAAAAGCTGTAACAGAAATATTTCTAGGCTAATGTTTTACTATCTTGCTAACATGGCAACCCTTGCTGTAAAAAATAAAAGATCAAGAAACAGTACTTTGTTTTAGTGGGTTAAAATATTTCAAAACATTTCTTAAGACCCTACATAGAGCATCCTTAGATAGTCCAACTTAACATTTAAAATGTGTTAAACAATCTTTTTATATTTTATATATTTAAAAATGTCTTTACTTTTTAAGTTATTTATTCCACTGACATTCAAAGTACATTGTTTTCAATGGCTTTTCAGAGTTACAATATTGGAGAAAGAATTTGTAATCAAAGAAAGAATTCAGGCAAAACTGATCCATTTCAAACTTTGTAAGTGAATCACAAATCTTTTACTAAAAATTCATATGAGCAATATAAGCCTGTCTGCATGTCCTTTTCATGCAGAAAATAGTGGCAAACACATCCACGTTACCAAGGATTAGTGTCAGGGACTGACAAACAGAAATTAAAAATATCTAAATAAGGCATTTCTCAAGAAAGTGCATAGTTTTAACCGAAATCAGAAGGTCTTAAGGTCATTATACAGCTTACACTTTCTAAGTGGAAAACACAAATCAGATGGAAAATATTTTTCTTAGGAAGGGTTGTGTTTCATTCCAATTTTAAGGAAGATGAGTGATCTGAAATTTCCACTGGATGAATTGCTGACATTGATATAACTGCTGATGCAAACATTAATTTTACACCAGAGTTCTGAGAGCATTTGTGACCTATTATTTTGGAGGCTTTTTTACATTTATGATGATATCAAATGGTGCTGAGAACATAGGCCTGCTCCTTTCCTGGCTATTTTTTTGAAAGCATGTATTCAAATTAATTTTAGAATTTCCATTTATTTCAGTGGTACAGATGAGGCATGCAGGCTGAGGAAAATCAAATGCAATTAAAAAAAAGGCAATAAAGTAAGAAAAGGATCATGTGCAAATGGTCTATCACAGCAAGATTCCTCTATGGAAGTCTGTATAAAATAGTACAGTGCATACATCTGAAAAATAATTAAGAGATAATCTACTTGTAAATAACAGGCACTGAGCTAGAAGACAGAGCCCAGAACTGAATGATGCATAAATATCCCACCTCTTCTCTAATACTGAGAGACGCTGCTGCACAGGGATGAGAAGGTCAAGGAAATGACCAGCTAATCCATGTTTACCAAGTTATTAAGTGCTTGGTCCCTACAAATAGACTGATGTGGACAAGAAAGGTAAGGTAAATCTTTCACTCCTCAGGGTCCAGAAGCCTCAGGCATTTGCCATACCCAGCCAGTTCTGAAACGTGCGAGAGCTGAGGGTAACTCCTTTCCACTGCCTCTGTCTGCCAATTGTTTGCTATTGCTTCCTTGCTGGAAGCTATCACTCCACAGCAGGGTCAGTGGAAGGAATTGTCTCATTTGCTTAGCCAGAGACAGTGTCAACTACTTTATTTTACAGTCTTCAAAATCAAGTTCAACTTAGGAAATTAATTTTTCCCTGACATGGCTGGGAGTTGCTCATAACTTCATCTCTGGGTTCATCTATGAAGGGGCTTGTTTACAGCAGAAATGTGATTAAAATAAACTGCTTAAGGTTCAGAGCATGGGCATAACATAAACTAATGTGGATTTTTCTGCAGTGACATTTGACAGGGATCTTACTAGCAGCATCCGACTCAAAAGACATACTCTGTGAAATCCAGTGCAAAATGGCAATTAAAAAAAAATTAACAATCAGAGACTTCTCTTTGTAATATTTCTAGCTAGCACCCTTTGCAAATAATATTTTTTTTGGATTTATGCCATTAGGCACTGAAGTAATAAGGACAATTAATCTTTCAGAATATGTGAACCAAAAAGGGCACATAATGTGGTAAAAACACTTCTTGCCCTGATTAATATCAGGCATCAAATAGTGCAGGGCTTTCATTAAGTTTATTTCTTAATTTCTTTATTTCTTCTGTGATTAATTGTTTCTGGGTAAATACTAGAGCAATTATTATTTGCAACCTTTTATTTATGATTTATGAACCATTATAAGTGTTCATGGTATTGTGGTACTGATGTTCCTCTTAATAAATATATATAGCATAATAAATTCCTGACCTTTAAAATGATCACTCAAAAGAAACTAATGTTGAGAGTATTAGTATTTGCATAAGGAGTAATTTGATTTTGTACCTACAAAGTCTGGACAGGAGAAAACCAAAACAAATTAGGCAAATTAGCTGCTAGCAAAAATCCATTGTGTGTAGGAATCCCAGAGGTGATGGGGCTCACAGTTCCTCACTTCAATGTTTCCATGCTTTGGCAGGCCATTTGTTTATGCCTTTTTGAGTAGATTTGGCCAACAGGTCAAATTGTTGCAACTGTTTTGCAGTAAAAACATTCTCCCTCTGCAGGAATTTTTATTTTGTTTCTCAATTCTATTTTTAGAAGTCAAATAAATATTCCATTTTGCTGATCTGTAAAATGAGTATTATAATTTATAAATTCCAGACACTTCTTAACATCATTTAAAGTATGCAACATGTTGAAAACAGGAACATTTTCTAGGTTTTATTGCCAGAAAATCCCAGAATAAAGAAAACTCAGTGACAGGGAACTGCTGCTAAAAGGGCATAAAAGCAGCTACTTGAAACATGGTATATTTATAGGGATAGGAGCAGAATTTTGGCATGCAACCTCTAACAGAGATGTATATTTTTACAGGTGTTCCTTCAGTACTGCAGGAAAGGAGCAGTTTTAATCCATCCTGTAATCTGCATGGGATCTGCACTAACAAATGCTGTAATTGTATTTTCAAACCTCATGACAACATCTCTATTAAACAGGAAGATTTTCTCCTTAAACAAAAGACTGGAACATTGCAAAACCACTGAAGAGTAGTTTAGTAATGTTGTAGTATGCATGTATGAAATAGTATCATATATGTATAGTAGGTATAGTATGTGTAATGTGGAATAGTTTCTCCAAACTTTATGAATGTAGCAACAAAAATATATCATGTAATGGGAAGTACCAAACCCTAATTTTCAGTGTCCTCTTAAGTTTTGCTGTCTTTAAATGTTCACATCAGTGGAAAATGTGAATGACTAAGTGGAATTAGCATCAGAGAAAGCCTAATTCATAATTACTTACTTTGTGCAGAGCAACAATTTACAAGCCCTCTTTTCACTGGCAGTTTGAAAAGAACTTTCAGATGGGATATTTGGTAAATTTCAACTAGACTAGAAATGCCTTGGAGGGCCAGTTACATATCATGGTATTTACACAGACATCAAAGATTTAGACAAGGAAAGCTAAGGCCATCTGACTATTCAGAGTACTTAGGAAGAATTCTGTTTATTTCAGCATAGACTTTTGCCATAAATAGATGTCCCAGTTATAAAATACATTACCCGTTCTGATAATCCAAACTTCTACATTGGCTGTGTCCAAAAACTACAGTCTTAGGAGCTTTTATCTTTCGCATATTTTTCTTTTTAATGCACACTACAGTATAGATAGAATAATACTGAAGAAAAATCCTGCACTGTCATTTTTGCTGTAGTTTTCAAAAACAGATATTCATACACTGGAGTTCAGAACAAGTTCAGAACAAGTTTCCAGCAACCTTGGAAAATAAATAAGCTTTGACTTTTTTCTGGACTGTTCCATAGAGATCTGAATAGTCCATTTTCTAAATCACATGGATTGGTTGCAATTGAATTTCAGAAGTGGTAGCAGACTGATGTGGGTTTAGCACTAAATAAACAGCTGAATTAATAAGCTGCTAAATCAATGAATTTTGGGGAAAAAATCAACAAAAAAGCAAAAGAAAGAAAGCTAAGTAGAAAGTTAGTCAGCTACTAATTTGCTAAATGCTAACACACAAAAATTGCATTAAAAATAGAACACTTCCATTGCAAAGTTTTCTGGCATAAAACCATGTTTTGCCTTTATTGCAGGTCAGATGCTTTCATCATCAGCTTAGCTGAGTAAAGTGAAAGATGGATCATTACTACTTGTATAGGGGCAGTCTGATCCTAAATCCTTGAAAATCTAGGGAAATATAATTTGAACATTGCAGCTAAGGTTTAAGATCAGAATAAAAATATCGGTCTTCCAGCTAGTGCTGGATAGGTATACCATGCACACTGAAGAAAATAAGGACATTTTTATACGTGAAGTGGATAAATTACATATACCTGACATCAATGTGCATCCAAGCATAGGAAAGAACAAAACTGGACCATAAATTTATCTCCCATTTTTTTATGGTATTATTAAGGCGAGAGTGAAAAGGGATCTCATGAGGAACATGATTCATGTCCAGCAGAGACGTAAAAGCAGATACTACTGCAGAAACTGCCTGGGACAGACCTTTTCTCTTGTAAAGGAATTAGAAATCCAGACCAAATTTAACTAAGGAAAGTGTGAGATATATCCAAACAGTAGACAAATTTGACATGACTAGTAAAGCACCCTTTTTAAGTGTATAGATTATTTAGGTGAAAGACTCGATATGATAAACATATGTAAAAAACCAAAGACATTCTGTCTGTGGAAAACTCTTTTATTCTTTTGCATGCCAGACTGCTGAATAACGTGCTTCCTATAATTGTGGATTCACAATTTTTTTTCACAGGAGGCTAGAAATAATAGAGATGAAATCATATGTTGATGTTGCCTTTTTACGAGGCTTCTTTTACAATATTTATGGCTAATACCCAGAGATGCCACGTATTACACTTTCTGTTCTTTAACAAACAAGAACTCAGTACTTTCACTAGCAAAAAGTCTTTCATACTTGGAAGTCATTCCACACATTTTCTAGTTAGTTGCATTTTTGTATTTTAAGTGCTATTATTTTTGTCCATTGCACACACAGAAGCAATGCTAGTGCAGTAGACCTCTTGATGAGAACAATGCTTTGTTAAATTGCAAACTTCTTGGAGAAATGTGTGTTTTTAAAGTCCTAATGCAGTAAAAGTAGCAGACTCACTCTTTCATTTGAAGTGTTGCATTAGTTTGTATATGGTTGATATGACATGTAACCTGTAATATAAGCTCCAATGCATAAAAAACCTCTAGTAAAGATAGCACATGTATGAATATGCAAGTGTCATGATATCACCTGTATTTAATATGCAACACTTTTAAAACAACTCACAAAATTACAGTAGCATAGGACACTATTTAGTAGTAATTGGGAGAATAACAATAGCTGGCAAACTTGGCATTTGTTGTTAAAAAAATAAAAAGAACAATTTCCTTGTTCAATAGTTTGTCATCCCCAACACAAGGAAGAGAAAATTCAATGGACATGATAGACCTAGAGACATTTCTGGCAAGTCATTTCACCATTCTGCACTGTGGTTTCCTCACCAATTCAATGAAAAAAAGGATTTTGCCTTTGAAGAACTCTGTGGTCAATGCAATTGGCAAATGAAATCTTCAGAAAGATTTAATATCAATTACAAATAAAAAATTTTGAGATAACATTACAACTATCTTTTTAAATTAATATTCAGAACTGCTGGTATTTGAAACCAAAAGGCAAATTTGATAGTAGTAACTCCTACTGAGAAGCAGTGAATCATATAAGGAGGCCCAGACCAACTCAGCATTCTTTCTACTCGTCAGTTTCCCACCTCTCTCATAGAGGAAAGAAGGAAGTAGATTTTAGAATCATAGAATAAGTAAGGCTGGAAAAGACCTCCAAGATCATTAAGTCCAACCTTTGACCAAACATCACCATGTCAATTAAATCACAGCACTAAGTACCATATCCAGTTCTTTCTTGAACTACTCCAGTCATGGTGACTCCACCACTCCCATGGTCTGTTCATTACAATACTTGACAACCCTTTCAGTGAAGAAATTTTTCCTGATGTTGAACCTGAAAATTCCCTAGAGCAGCTTGAGGCCATTTCCTCTGGTCCTGTCACCAGTTGCCCGGGAGAAGAGGCTGGCCACCACCTGGTTACAACCTCCTTTGTATAGATTGATAAAGTCCCCTCAGCCTTCTTTTCTTCAGGCTAAGGCACCCCAGCTCCCTCAGTCGCTCCTCATAGGACTTACCCTCTAGTCTTTTACCCAGCTTTGGTACCCATCTCTGAACATGTTCCAGCACCTCAACATCTGTCTTGAATTGAGGGGCCCAAAACCAGGCACAGTATTCAAGGTGCCAAGTACAGAGATACAATCCCTTCCCTGGTACTCCTGGCCACACTGTTTCTGATACAGATCAGGATGTCCCTGGCATTCTTGGCCACCTGGACACACTGCTGGTTCATGTTCAGTCAACTGTTGACCAACACCGCCAGAGTCTTTTCTACTGGGCATCTTTCCAGCTACTCTTTCCCAGCCTGTAGCACTGCCTGGGGTAGTTGTGACCAAAGCATACGACCTGGCACTTGGCCTTTTCTATCCTCATACCACTGGCCTTGGCTGATTGATTCACCCTATCCAGATCCCTCTGCAAAGCCTTGCTGCCCTCCAGATCAACACTCCCACACAATTTGGTGTTGTCTGCAAGCTTACTGAGGATGCATTCAATCTTTTAGTCCAGATCATGAATAAAGATATAAAACAGGAGTGATCTTAATCCTGTGCCCTGGGTAACACCACTAGTGACTGGTCAACAAGTGGATGTAATACCATGCATCACCATAAATTTTGTACTCATTCTTCCTAACCTTACTGTAGGATCCCTAAGATAAAGAAAGATGGCCTCTTACAGATTCATACATTTTCAAGTCAGTAAAACAGATGAAAGAATTCTTCCTAGTGTTTCTCTATTAAGACCATAAATTCTTTTTGAACTTAAACTGCAGCTTGCAGCTATAGTAGGTCTTGTAACTCTGTCTTTATTTAAACAGCTTATATAATGAAGGAATCTCTATATCCCTAAATGAATCTCGTCAATTAGAGTCCCAGCGTAACAAAGACTCAGTAAAAAGTAGGAAAGTTAAGAAACCTAAGAAACAAAAACATGGGTAAGATCTAGTAGCAAAAGTATTACAGTAGTGAAGCTATCAAATTCTGTCTTTTGAGACAGCAGCAGAGTTGAATTCATCTCTTAATATTAATTGACCTAAGAGAAGAATTCTTCATGTCAGAAATCAGCAAGGATCTACACAATTTCATTATCTCACCCGCTTCTGGTCAATCTATGTATAACCTTTCTGATTTTCCTATCATGCATCTTGGAAACTTTTTAGAACTTGAGATAAATAGATAGAAGTTGGAGAAATTAATGCAAGGTCACTGAGGATGAAATGTCAGCTTTCAGTAGAATTCAATTCCACTGAAATTGTGCTGATATTTTAAAAGGTGTCACTATTCTGCTGTGTCATTTTCATTTGTTTTTTGCCTCTTCTGGGCTCTGGCCAGGTCCTGAAGCAGAACAAGCTTTTGTGGAACATAGCTTTATGTTTATGACATATTTTATAAGATGTAGTGAAGTGCATTATAATTATATGATTTGTCAAGTTAACACTTTCAAAACATGTTATTATTGATTGTTACTTTGAGTCCTGCAATTTAGACCATATGTGACCTAATAACAGGGATTTGAGGATAAATATCCACTTACTGTAGCCTATTTCTAGTTATTTTTGAGATGTGTTGAAATGTTAAAGGACATCACTATGCCCTCCAGAGACATTAATAAAACAGGAGGCACTATTTACAAAGGAAAACATCCAGTTTGCCAAAAAAATTAAAAAGTGATTCCACCTTCACCAATAATATGTCTCTGTTTAATATGGAGAAGAATTTTCCAAATGAGGATTTACTAAGTACAAAGGTAGGTCCTTTGTAGAGACAAATGTATACTCATGTCTATAGGAATGGCATTTAAAAGCTAAAGAAAAGAATCCTCTAAAAATACTTTGGAGCAACAGTGCACTAAGAGCTCCAGGAAATTATTTTTAGGTCCATGGGTTTGCATAGATAGAGACCTACTAAATGGACCAATACTCTGTCGACAGATGAATATGTGCTGTGAAAGAGGGACTTGCCCTCCAGTAAGACTTTTATATTCTACTGCTGGGATGGACAGCTCTATCTTAAGCAGATTTCAAGGATATACCTGAGGTGTTTGGTTTTTTCAGCAGAATTCGGGTCAAAAAACTAGTTCTTGGGTTGTCTTGAGCATCTTCCTAGGCTGTAGTAATGTCATGCTCCTTGGAAATCTTTTTGGGTAATTCTGCACCTCTATAGACATTTCAATCTTTACATTGGGTTTTTTGTTGTTGTTGGGTTTTGTTGGTTTGTGGGTCTTGGGGTTTTTTTTATCCATTGGGATGAATAAGCTTCCTTTTAAAATCTGAAGAACTAAAGATAAAGCGAAATGGAAGTGTCATAGTTTTCCAATAAATTATTGATGGGTGTTGCAGTTAGAGGGAGATGGCAATTCAATATATGAAGTTGTACCTTTCAGATGTCTCTGCTGACCTAAGTCTATGGTGATGCATTAGTTTGTTTGCTATTTGATTTTCTCAGAGCTTCTGAAAACTTAGAGTTTTTCAGGCAAGCCAACTTTGTTGTCATATTTCCCTTCAGAAGACAAGATGAAAATGGCTTCTTCAAGATTGTTATAAGGCTTCAAGGGAAACCAAAACATGAATACCATATTCCTGCATATGCAACTTAATTCCTACGATATTGTGGAAGAAAGAGAATCTAACTGAAAATATGATTAGCATTAATTATAAAAATGTGAGTCATGATGAATCAGGTAAATTCACCAAAGATAATTAGGAGCTCTGAGTACCATAAATTCCAAAGTGTAAGACTGAATGAGATGGATAGGCTGTGCCAATGAGTGGAATTCCTCTATGCTTGGCATTACTTACTGATCAGCTCTAGGTAGCTTGTAGCTCACAGTGAATCTGTCTTTTTGAGGAAGGTTTATGGGATAGATATGTCCAGTTTTGGGACCTCTCATCATGTTCTTTTGTCTGAATTTCTTAAGTGAACTTGTGAAAAAAAAGTTTTGAAGTTACTCAAAAGGTCACAGGTCTTAGGTTATGTCATTAGTGTTACTTCATGTCTCTCTTGAGCTGTTACCCAGAATTTTAAAAACTAATATGTAGAATAAGCAGGTCAAAATATGAAGTGAGAATATTTGCGTTTAGTTTGTCTGAAACAATGGATTCAAGCAGGTTTTCTTAGATGGAGATATCTGTATCTCTTTTATGTGATCATGTATCTTACAAATATTTTGTCAAGTACAGGTTCTGTAAAAGCAGTAGGAACTGCAGAAGAAGCAGCACCTTTGCTCATAGATCCAGACCTTTTCAAATACAATTCAACACTTTGCTCAGAGTATTTCTCATTGGATTTTTATATGAAAAAAAATCCAGTATTCATTTCAGTAGTTCTCTGTGTTTGCTACACTTTTTCTTTATTCCTACCTTTCTCAAAACCACATGGAACAGGAGAGGCGCAATTATATACTACTGAAGTAATTAGGTAACATTCATCCTTACACCATGCTACAGCATGGTTTCTTATTTGCTTTCTTAGCATTGTTCAAATACATTTTATGTTGCTAACCCAACAATCAAAACCAGTTATGTGATTTAAGGTTGATGAGAATGACCATACAAAATGCAGTTCAAGGGGTTCTATGTAATGTCTTATGACTGTATTGGCTTTTTCCTTGCTTTAGCTCTTGGTTTCCTGTCATTTACCCCTGCATAGTTGGCAGTAAATGTGCTGGAATTACACTACAACACAAAATTAGTAGAAAAGTGTCAAGCAACAGTTTTTCAAGTAAAAAACAATCTAGTTAAATTGTTAGAAATCTCCTTGAAAAATTTAAATTTTGTATCTCAATTTTTCAGTTGTCTTTTCTCAGGTAAAAATAATTACATTGCATGACATGGTATATAGGAGTTAATGTAGTAAACAATACAGCAAAGTAAGAGTTTCCAAAAATTCTTAGCAAGGTCTTTTATTGGGCTATGGGTAGTAATAACTTTACTGTGGAAACAGCTGACTTAGCAGTTACAAAATACATTCACACATTCTTTTGCTTGAAACAAGCTAGGTGGCCAGAATACTTTTTGTGTGTTTCTCTTGTGCTTTCCCAAAATCTGGTCTCAGCCTCATAAAACAGACAAAAACAATAGTGAAATAGGAATGAAATGGTGGGTAATTGAATTAACAGATGTAGAGTGTCAGAACTTTCTCTATGTACCATGAAGTAGGGAAATAAAAAGTTAAATGCAAAATGGAAACAAAAGAGGACTGGAAAAAATTCTGCCCATTTAATGAAGGAATGAAGATTTTTCTTCAATTATTGCACAAGACTTTTGGACAGATGACTTGCTTTTTCTCTCTGAAATGGAATCTCATGAAATTTTGTTTGGATGCATTACTTTCTAAAAATGCAAAGCATTTTTTTTTCTATTTCCAAATATTAAACAAAACTATCATCACAACCTGTACAACAATGGACCTCTACTTTAAAAATGCTATGTAAAATATTGAAGTGATCCTGTGGCTATTGTTTGTAACTGTTTAGGTCATTGAAGTCTTTTGTAATAGAATTGTAATGGTTATATCTGTTCAGTTAAATAAAGAGTGCCAGGAAACATTCCCAGTTGCTGAAACTGGATTGTCTATATAGCTATGTTGCAAGGAAGACTCATGGCGCATTTTTGGTCCACAACTGCTAGTTCATTTTCTGACAACTCCGGGTGAGGCTCAGGAACTAGACAGGCCAAGGATCATTCTAAACAGGTTGTTTGTGTCCAGCTACATAATTTCTCATAGCCAGTTTTGGACATGGTTTATTGAATGCCAGCTGGCTTCATTGCCAAAAGAACAATTCCCAAGCATCTTTGGTTTACTTCTATTGACATAGTAATTCTGTCTATCCAATACTTTTGACTATGTGACATGTCCGAGTCCAGATGTTACCACAGGGATGATGGAAAATGTCAATTTTAAAGATTTGCCTTCTGCCTCCATCCAGGTCCCTCTAAGAAGTGAAGTTTTCCACCCCTATTCATGCCAATCTGGGATTTCACAGCTTTCCCACTTCAGGACTGAAGTTTGACTAAAAACCGTTTAATGTTGTCAGTACTGTGCAATGCTATAACAATTTTCTTCTTGGAGAATGTGGTAAGTGTTACTGCACCAGCAATCTCTTTTAAATAAATAAAAAGGTCAGTTAACAAATGGGCAATATATTCAAACATAATATACCCCTACAAAACCAAGTCTGCACATTTGTAGTCAATCGGCCAGTTTTGTGTGTTCAGACACAAACTTAATGAAAACCTCATCATCCCTGGAGTTGCAGTAGCAGCAGAGGTGCTGGATGTTTTCTTTTAGCTAGCCCAGGAGTATGGAGAGCCATTTTTGTCTCTGGTTTGTCCTCCACGGAATGCTTCCTCCAGTCTGCATTTCCTTGCTTAACGAAAACCACCTTTTACATAAGCCTCAGGCTTCTGAGTTCCCCTTACCACGAACTTTCTACAAGCAGCGGTAGGTGTTCAGCATCCTTTCACCAGTTAAGTAGTCAAGAAAAAATTACTTATTTCGCCAGCCTTTGAGGGTTGTCATGAGCTTCTTATCTTATGGGAGAATGCTCTGAGACCTTCTCGCCCTGCTTCCAACTAACCATGAAGAAAACACATTTTGCCATATGGACAAGTGCTTATCATGTGATATTCCTCTATATTTCATGGCACAAAGATGTGAGCTGTATTCTGTTCAGATATCCCTGTAAGCAGAACTTTTCAATAGAAAAAATAACCCCAGACATACTCACATAATATAAATGTTTCACGAAGGCAAAGATTGGAGAATTTTATACTATGTTCAGCACTCAGCTGCCCAGAGGAAGTGGTGAAAACTCTAATGTTCAGCATTTTTAAACTGAAATTAATAAATGGTTTCAGCCAGGTGGGGCCTAAATTTGGGTTTTGAAGTTCGGACTAGGCCTGGAAATTGTCAGCTGACTTCTTC